>CM075959.1:263117632-264317632 GCA_038048745.1 Coluber constrictor foxii
TGCCCTCCACACTCCGCCCGCTTTTGACATGTGATGGCCCAGTAGGCCCGTTTGTTGTCCTCCCCAGACTCCAGAGCTTTTCTAGGAGCCTGGGGAGGACGACAACGGCCTTCCCCACCCCTGGAGGCCCTCCGGAGGCCGGAAACAACCTGTTTCCTGACTTCCGGTGGGCCCAGAAGGCCTGAAAATCAGCTGGCCGGCGCACACATGTATGCCAGAAATGAGCTAGCACAACACACTTGTGCCCA
Organism: Coluber constrictor foxii; assembly: GCA_038048745.1. NCBI lineage: Eukaryota > Metazoa > Chordata > Lepidosauria > Squamata > Colubridae > Coluber > Coluber constrictor. The sequence goes on from CM075959.1 coordinate 263,117,881, forward strand.
CCGATATGGCTCCATTTGCCACCTGTGGCACATGTGCCATAGGTTGCCCATCACAGCTATGTAGTATATACATATACATACATACATGTAGAAAAATCTTGGTTTATGTAGGAAAAACCTGGCTAAAGAAAAATACACATAAATCCTACGAAAAAGTAAGAAAATATATATGTATATATACATACATATATATGTGTTTGTTTTCGTAGATTTTCACGGGTACAGGTATGCAAGTCTTGGCATATTCGGGTCTTTTCCCGTGTAAGATTGAGAGTATCTTGGCGACATTTCGACGAGGTCCCACTCGTCGAAACATCGCCAAGATACTCTCAATCTTATATGGGAAAAGACCCGAATATGCCAAGACTTGCATATGTATATGAAAATATATATATTTTCTGAGGTTTTCGCGGGTGTTTGTATGTAGGTCTTTGTTTATTCGGGTCTTCTCCCGCATAGAATTGGTAGTATCTTGGCGACGTTTCGACGAAGTCTCATTCGTCATCTTCAGGCTGGTGTTCTCGGCTTCGTGCTTCCAGGAGCAATGTTCCAGGAGCACACATTGTTCCTGGAAGCACGAAGCCGAGAACACCAGCCTGAAGATGACGAATGAGACTTCGTCGAAACGTCGCCAAGATACTACCAATTCTACGCGGGAGAAGACCCGAATAACCAAAGACATATATATATATATATACATACATGTGTGTGTGTGTGTGTGTGTATAAATACACACCTATGTATCTATAAACACATCTATACATTTAAATGGTGATGGTAGAAAATATTGGCTGAGGAGGAGGAGATGCTGCCTAGGGAACTAACAGATAAAGAAGCGGGGAGCCCACAGCTGAATACCAGTTGGCAGAGAAAGAAACTCTGAAAACAAACTACTTTAGTTTACCAGCTGTTTACAAAAAAATCCAAAAATTTTGTACTTTCCATACGTGCAAGATTCTGTTAATGTAGCCTTACAATAAAGTAGAATTAGCTTTTCTGGATGGATTTCCAGTCTGCTGTACCTGGAAAAATTGACAGTTAAAAAAGCGATTGGAAGATAGGAAGTATGAAGAGTCTTCAAATTACAATAGTTCATTTGGTGACCGTTTGAAGTTACAACGGCCGTGGAAAAAGTGACTTATGACTGTTTTTCACACGACCATTGCAACATCCCCATGGTCACGTGATTTATATTTGGATATTTGACAACTGACTCACATTTATGATGGATGCAGTATCCCGGAGTCATGTTATCCTCCTTTGGCGACCTTCTGACAAGCAAACTCAATGGGGAAGCCAGATTCACTTAACAACTGTGTTACTAATTTCACAGCTGCAGTTTCCACGCTCAACAAGCGTGGCAAGCAAGGACTTAAAACGTGACACAGCTCACTTAATAACATTTAGCAACAAAAACGTTGGGCTCAGTCATGGTCTTAAGTCGAGAACTACCTGTCGTTTTCTTCTCGTTCTAATTTCTATTTGCTCCCTCTTTTCAGAAAGAAGCTCCTTGGCATTGGACAATGCCCCTACCTCTAATTACTTGCCACCTTGCAAATTTCCTGTAATCCCGAAAGGCACCCTGGGACGCTTTGGAAGGCAAGGCTGATGGTTGGCCATTAACCTTGTGCGGGATGGCGATGGAAGAGGGAGCCCTGTTGGATTTGGGCCCCGCAATCCAGGCCGGGCGAAAGCCAGAGGTGACCTCGGATGAAGAAGTGGAGGAGCAGGAAGAGGAGACAGATGTGCCAGCTGAGGAGAAGGTGGTGGGGTGGGAGGACGCCTGGGAGGACACCACAGATACCAGAGCGGGAGTGAAGGGGAGGGAACGTGCTGCTTCTTTCCAAGATGGAAGTACCAGAGCTTTTCTGATAAGCTCCCCAAGAGACTTGTATAAAGAAGAGTTGGACCTGGGGGTTCCCATCTCTGAGGAGACCCGGTGGAAAGACTTCCTTAAGACAGTGGAGGCTCCGGGACTCGGCTGCTCAAGCCTACAAGAACTGAGCTCCTCTCTCCACAATACTTCTGCGTTACTTCCAGCCTCCGTCAAGGTGAAGACCAAAGGCATCCAGTTCACCGAAGAACGGGAGACCCAAACCCCGCCCGATTTCAGTGGGGAATCCCAAGAGCCCCACCGAAACCTGAAACCCTCCGAGCTGCCCAAAGAAGGGCTTCCAGAGGCGGACATTGTCGTTTCGGAGATTCAACGCCAGCACTTCCGCCAGTTCCGCTACCGGGAGGCCGCAGGTCCCCGTGAGGCCTGCAGCCGTCTCTGGTTCCTCTGTTGCCGTTGGTTGAAGCCGGAGAGACACACCAAGGAGCAGATCCTGGAGTTGCTGATCCTGGAGCAGTTCCTGGCCATCCTGCCCCCCAAACTCCAGAGCAGGGTGGTGGAGGGTTGCCCCCAAACCTGTGCCCAGGCAGTGGCTCTGGCTGAGGGCTTCCGGCAGAAGGAATGGGTACCTGAGACGGTGGATGAGCAGGTGAGAAGAGCGCGTGGTTTGGGATGAGGGATCGGAGGCTGTGGCCCTAGCTTGAATTGCATAGACCAGTCATTCTCGACCTCGGCAACTTTTAAAATAGTAAAGGACTTCAAGTCCCAGAATTCCCTAGCCCAGGAGTGAGCAAATGTGGCTCTTTTACAACTTGTGGACTTCAACTCCCAGAATTCCTGAGACAGCCAAGCTGTCTCAGGAATTCTGGGAGTTGAAGTCCACAGTGTTGTGGCCCCGTCCCCTGAGCCTATCCCATTGGAGGAAGGAAGCTCTGAGCATGAGGAAGAGGAGCCAGCCAGATCTCCCAGCTCCCCCCCCCCCCCCTGGCACCGTCTCAGGTGCCAGCTGAAAGAGAGCCAAGTAGTGGGGAAACAGGTGTCTCAGATGAGAGTGAGGGAGAGACGTCATTCCTGGACGCACGCCAAAGAAGGCGAGATAAACGCTTACAGCAGCTGCGGAGACGCATGAGGGAATAGACCTGAGTCACTGGACTGGAGTCACAGGACCAATGAGTCACTGGACCACACCCAGAGACTATATAATAGACAGGGTGGTGGTTAATGATCTCTGTGATGAACAAATACTCAATCGGATAGTCATTGAAGCTAAAAGCTGAAGCTGATCAGAGACTTTGCTGAATATTTGTTGTGATTTTCTTTCTGTGTACTATTAAAGCCCTTGGCAGACAGTGTGCATATCGCTGCCAAGTTTGAGATAAGAACTGTGGAGTGTGCCAAGTGCTTCTTTAACCCTCGACTGGCTGTGTTTTTGTGGGTATCTGCAGAGGGGGACAGATCACACAGGTTGTAAAAGAGCCACATTTGCCCACTCCTGCCCTAGCCAGTACATTTATTTATTTATTTATTTATTTATTTATTTATTACATGTATTTATATGCCGTATAAATTTATATTTACATGTAGTCTTTGACTTAACAACTTTGCCCTGTTTGTTAAGTGAACCCATTGTTCGGTATGGGCCAGAAGCCGGAAGTAAAATGGTGGCTTCTGGCACAAACGTCGTAAATCACAATCGCATGCTCGCGGGATGCTGTAAAAAGCGACTTACGGCCTGGATTTGAAGTTTCAAGGGCCACCCTACCCCCGCTGTGGTCACATGACCTCATTTTGAGTGCTTGGCAAACCAGTCAAGCACTCAAAAAGTGGTCATGTGACCACAGTGGGGATAGGGTGGCCCTTGAAACTTCAAATCCAGGTCGTAAATAGCTTTTGGGGGCTCCATCGTAGCTTCAAATGGTTGCTAAGCAATCGGTTGTAAGGTGTGTGCTGGCTGGGGAATTCTGGGAGTTGAAGTCCATCCAAGTTGTCAGGGTTGAGAAACACTTGCTTAAACATATATTCATTCATTCCATTCATTCATATAATTTATATAGTTGCCCACAAGTGACTCTGGGCACCTTGTAGGATTAAAAATACAAACCCACATAAATCATCCCAAAAGTGCGTTTTTAAGAAGGAACTGGACTTTCTTGTTCTTTTTTTTTTTTTTGTAAACAAGTTTTATTAAAAATGTTCTTTCATCCATACATATTTTATGAACAGAGTGTTGACCGGGTCACATCTTACAGTATATATCTTAATTTTTATAATCTATTCCGATCTTTCCGCTTTTTCCAAATTCATCCCTTTTATCACAAATTCATCATTTTTCACCATATCTTGTTATTTCAATCTATTTTCCCCCCAAGTACGTTTTCCATATTTCCAATTTCGGCCATAATATTCTTTTTTCCATATTTTTGGAATATTCATCTTTTCCATATGAAGTCACTGGAAAAAGTGACTTCACACTTAAAATCATGGCAGCATCCCTCCCCCCCCACAGTCATGCGGTCAGAATTCAGACAGTTAGCAATTGGCCCTGTATTTATGACGGTTGCAGTGTCCCGGGGTCATGTGATCACCTTTAATGACCTCCTGACAATGGGGAAACGCATTCACTTAACAATCGTGTTACTAACTTAACTGCAGAGCTTCACCTAACAATGGTGCTCAGAAAGGTCGTAAAATGGGACAAAACTCATTTAACAACAGCTTTGCCTAGCAATGGAAATTTTGGGCTCAACTGTTATAAGTTAGAGGATTACCTGTAGGCTCCTGTTTTACAAGAGGAACATAGAATAATAATAGAGTTGGAAGAGACCCTATAGCAGTGATGGCTAACCTTTTTGCCATTGCGTGCCAAAAGTAGGGGGAAGTGGGGTCGCTCGCGCACATGCCCATACCCATAATTCTATGCGTCCCGCCCCCTGTGCATGTGTGTGCAACCCCCCCCGTGCTCCCCCCACTTTTGGCATGCAATGGCAAGGTAGGCCCATTTTTTGCTCTCCCCAGGCTCCAGAGCCTTTCTAGGATTCTGGAGAGGGCAAAATAACCTTTCCCACTCCCCCAGAGGCCCTCTGGAGGCTGGAAACAGCCTTTTTCCTGACTTCCGGTGGGCCCAAAAGGCCCGAAAATCAGCTGGCTGACGCGTGCCGGAGCTGAGCTCGCATGCCCACTGATATGGCTCATGCGTGCCATAGGTTCGCCATCACGGCTCTATACCATTTCAGTCAAATGGTTATCCAGTCTCTACTTAAAAACCTCCAGTGATGGATCACCCACAACTTCTGCTCTCACCCTTAGGAAATTTCTCCTTAGTTCTAGGTTGCTTCTCTCCTTGGTTAGTTTCCATCCATCATTTCTTGTCTTGCCTTTTGGTGCTTTGGAAAATAGTTGGACCGGGGCTGGCTTTTTGTAGGCTCTGTGATAATGGGTGGTGGGAGCAGAGGAGGGGGCTTCCCCTCCTACAAGGGGCAGCTAGATGCGCTTTAAGGCCTCTCTGCTTTGAGATTGGCTAAAATGTATACAAATATGAAACTGGAGTGCTGGAAGTGCAAGCACAAAGATGGAACATTTTATCACATGTGGTGGCAATGCCCCAAAGCAAAAAAATAGTGGGAACAGATAAGGAGTTGGCCGCAGGAGATAACAGAAGAACAAATTGAATTCAAAGCTAAACTATTTCTATTAGGAATGATTAACCGAAAGATCAAGAAGCAACTCCAGTACATCATTTTACACATAGTAACAGCAGTGAGAATTGTCTATGCTCAATGTTGGAAACTAGAAAATATACCAGCCAATGAAATGATTATATACAAGACACTAGAATTTGCTAAATTAGATAGGCTCACTTTAGGAATGAAAGGCAAGGAAGAAGCAGAATTTTATGAGGTGTGGGATAAGTGGTATAATTGGTTAGAACAGAGAAACAAAAATGTGTAGGAACAAATGTAAATAGCTATAAGAGACACATGACACAGTATTGTTAAAAATGTTTATTGTTATGTAAATTGAAAATAAACAAATTAATTTTTTTTTAAAAAAGGCCTCTCTGCTTCTTTGATTTTAACACTTTCTTTTTTGCTTCAGGTGTCAGGGAAAGAGCCAGCTCTGAATTTTTCTGGGTCTGAGCAGGAGTCCTTGGATTGTCAACAGGGAGATGACAGTGGAGTTTCCAACATCCATGGTAAGTTATTTGATGGGGAAGTGTCACTAGCAAAGCATGAAGGATATCCTGACTGCCTGGATTTGAGATGGTTCGGATCAGGCTTCACACCTTGCTTGTAAGAGAGTGATCAGGTTTTTAAACCAGGTTGCTTCCTGTCTTTGTGGTATCCAGGAGAAGGCTGTGCAGATTGGTGCTTTTTTATCCCACCTCTAAAAGGGAGTAGATCCCAGCAGAAGATCTTAGCACAAAAGATCAGCTGGTAATAACCGCCAGGAGCAGAAATAAACAAGCAGCGGCAGACAAAAACTACATGTGGGTGGGAGGCATAATTTTGTCAAGTCAGTTTCTCCCCACCTCTGCCTTTTGTGGTGCAGGATGCCTTCAAATGTTCACTTTGTACGTTGACTTGGGAAGCGTTTTGGGGTTCAAAACGGATTTGGAAATAATCGTGCAGATAAAACAGATTGCCCATTGCAGAAAACGCCAGATGGAATTTATTACTCTTTTTTTTAAGTCTTGTGATTTGGCCAATCCTGAGTTATCTAGAAGAAAGCTAAGCAAGTCAAGCCTGATTTCCTATGGGGATGGGAGACCACCAGGAAATCCAAAAGACGTGAGTGAAACAGAGACATTAAAACATCCCCGAACCAGGCAATGGCAAATTTCTTCTAAACTGTACAGGTAGTCCTCAATGTATGATCACAATGGAGCCCCAAATTTCTATTGTTAAGTGAGTTTTGCGACCTTTTTATGCCAAAGTTGTTAAGTGAATCACAGAGGTGGTTAAGTTAGTAATCCAGTGGTTACTGTATTTTCCTGCATATAAGACTACTTTCTAACACACAAAAACCTTCTCAAAAGTCGGGGGTCGTCTTATACGCCGGGTCTCATTCTCCTGTAACCAGGCAGACCAGCCCATAAGGCTCTGATGAGCCTTAAATGGCTCTGAGGAGGGTCGTCTTATACGCCCAGTCGTCTTATACGCTGGAAAATACGGTAAGTGAATCTGCCTCTCCCATTGATTTTGTTTGTCAGAACAAAACTGATCACGTGATTCTGGGGCATAGCCACGTTCATAAATGTGAACCAGCTGCCAAGCATCTGAATTTTGATCACATGACCATGGAGAATGCCACAAAGGTTATAACTCTGAAAAATGGTCATAAGTCACTTTATTCAGTGGCGTTGTAACTTTGAACGGTCACTAAATGAACTGTTATCAGTCAAGGACAACTGTACTTGTATTGCTTTCAGAAAAGTATATGGACTTGGCTGGAGCCTCTTTTTCCCATCCATCCTCAAAAGCTAAACATGGGCCTGGTTAGTATTTGATGGGAGACCACAAGGAAATATTGTTTGTAAAGCTTTCTTGTATGCTAAGTGGGAATGATGGGGGTTGTAGTCTCAAGGTTCCACCCCCCCCTCCCTTTCATTCAGTTGTATCCAATTCTCCGAGTCTGGCTGGACAATCCCTGCAGTTTTCTTGGCAAGGTTTTTCAAAAGTGGTTTGCCATTGCCTCTTTCCTAGGGCTGAGAGAAAGTGACTGGCCCCAAGGTTACAGATATGGCATTGTGCTTAAGGTGGAACTAGAACTCAGGGTCTCCCTGTTTCTGCTTGATACCCAGGGGTGGGCTGCTGGGGGTTCGCAGAGGTTCAGGAGAACCTCTAGCTATGATTCTGTGCAGTTCGGAGAACCCCAATCCCACTCCTGGCTGGCCCCACCCACCCACCCCTCCTAGGAGTCCCCATGCGGCCAGTTTTGGATGTGTGTAAGTGTAGGGCACGCATGGAGGCTCAGGGAAGGCAAAAAATGGACCTACTGGAAGTTCCGTCCCGTTTCCGGCCACCAGAGGGCCTCCGGAGCCTGGGGAGGCTGATTTCGCCCTCCCAGAAGCTCAAGGAAAGCCTCTGGAGCCCGGGGAGGGCAGGAACGCTCCACCCACCATGATGCAAGAGGCTGACTAGGCCACGCCCACCCAGCAACCGGGCAGAGAACCCCTTGCTAAAATTTTTGAAGTCCACCCCTGCTGATACCTTAACCATTACACCAAATTGGGTTCTCTGCTAGCTGGGGAATTCTGGGAGTTGAAGTCCTCCAGGCTTAAAGTTGCCAAGGTTGGAGACCCCTGTATTATAGAAATATAAGCTACCTCTGGTATAAAGGTGCTTGAATATGGGTTCAAATCCCTATGTAGGCCTAAAGCTCATTATCTTAAACCAGCTTATTTCTTGGAAAAAAGACATTTTTGTTTTAATCCTTGCAAAGCTCCATCATAAAATCGACGTAAAGCATTCCTGAGGTGAAAAAGCCACCATCTTGGGCCCAAAGAAAGTTTATCACACAGGCCAGGGCTCTCCAAACTTGGCAATTTTAAAGACTTGTGGACTTTAACGCCCAGAATTCAAACTTGCAGGCTTCAACTCCCACAGCTGGCTGGGGAATTCTGGGAGTTGAAGTCCCACAAGTCTTAAAGTTGCCAAGTTTGGAGACTCTTGATATAGGTCAGGTGTATCAAACTCAAGGCCCAGGGGCTGGATCCAGCCTGTGGGATGCTTAGATCTGGCCCATGGGGTCGCCCTGGAAACAGCAAAGGACCAGTCCACAGTGCCTCTGCCAGTGAAAACGGAAATCTGGCAGAGGGTTGCAGGAAGTCATCGTAATCGAAAATGGAACTCAAGAGCCTGTTTTCATTGGCAGAGTGTTCGGGCCACCACAGGCGTGCCTGACATGAATGATGTTGAGCTGGTCATTCCCACCATGGTCACGCCACAAACACAACCCTCAATGAAATCGAATTTGACACTCCTGATATAAGTGAATAAGCCTAGAGTTGTCCAACATTGAAATATAGGCAAAGTGAGCATCTGATTTCCAGAAAGTGAGTTTAAAGTTCTGGTGAATAGTTTGGAAGTGTGAAGCCGAATGGAAATGCCGGATTGCCTCCTTTCATCTCTTATTGCAGAAAAAACAGTGGCCTTCCATTGAGGACTTGTATACTGCACGAGTCAAAAAGAGGGCTGTGAAAATATTTAGAGACCCCTTGCATCCTGGACATAAACTGTTTCAAGTCCTACCCTCAAAACGACGCTATAGAGCCCTGCACACCAGAACAACTAGACACAAGGACAGTTTTTTCCCGAATGCCATCACTCTGCTAAACAAATAATTCCCTCAACACTGTCAAATTATTTACTAAGTCTGCACTACTATTAATCTTCTCATCGTTCCCATCACTCATCTCCTCCCACTTATGACTGTATGATTATAACTTTGTTGCTTGTATCCTTACGATTTATATTGATATTGTTTCCTGATTGCTTATTTGTACTCTATGACTATCATTAAGTGTGGTACCTTATGATTCTTGACGAACGTATCTTTTCTTTTTATGTACACTGAGAGCATATTCACCAAAGACAAATTCCTTGTGTGTCCAATCACACTTGGCCAATAAAAAATTCTATTCTGTTATTCCTTCTCCAGGTGAATCTTTGAGGAGCGCCGATAAAGTCACCGATTTGTCAGAAGTCTCAGGAGAAAGCACCAATGGAGTAGTGACGGGGAACTCACAGGTGAAGGATTCCCAAAATGGTGATCTGCAAGAAGTTCCCAGCATTTGGCAAGGATTTGAAGGGGAACGTTCTCCAGAGAAGAACATTGGGAAGGCCATTCTTTCTGAAGGCATTGAGCTCATCGGAAAAACCACAGATCCGAAGAGAGTCCGTCGGGTGAACAGCGAGGCTGCCAGAATAACCGACGATAACGCAGATATCATCGAATTTCAGGTAACCCACATGGGGAACATGCCTTATAAATGTCCAGATTGTGGGAAGAGTTTTAATTACAGCACCAGCCTGGTTAGACACCAGAGAATCCATACCGGAGAAAAACCATACAAATGTTCGGATTGCGGCAAATGTTTCTGCCAGAGCTCGGGCCTCACAATTCATCAGAGGATCCACGCGGGGGAGAAGGCCTACCAGTGCTTGGATTGCGGGAAGAGTTTCCGCGTGAAGTCGCACTTGATCAGGCATTCCATCATCCACAAAGGGGAGAAGCCGTACAAGTGTCCGGAATGCGGCGTGAGCTTCTGCGAACGATCAGAGCTCCGAATCCACCAGAGGATCCACACGGGAGAAAAACCCTACCACTGTGCCGACTGTGGGAAAAACTTTTGCCGGAAGGCGGATCTGACCCTCCATCAGAGAATCCACACTGGGGAAATGCCTTATACGTGCTTGGAATGTGGGAAAGGATTTCGCTGGAGCTCCAATCTCATCACCCACCAGAAAACCCACACCGGCGTGAAGCCGTTCGAATGCGCCGAGTGCGGGAAGAGTTACTACTCCAACATGAGTCTCGTCCGACATCAGCGGGTCCATACCGGAGGCACCCCGTATATCTGTTCGGACTGTGGGAAAAGTTTTTGCGACAGCACCAGCCTCACCCGGCACCAGAAGATCCACACGGGGGAAAAACCGTACGTTTGTCTGGAGTGCGGGAAAAGCTTCAACCGTAACTCGAACCTCATTTCCCACCAGAGAACTCACACGGGGGCCAAGCCGTTCCTTTGTACCAATTGTGGGAAGAACTTCCGGTCAAAATCAGAACTTCATCGGCATTACACGGTTCACGCAGGAGAGAAAAATGAAAAGATTTTGGCAGGGGACACTCTGGAGGGTCCTGTTCACGAGAAAACCACCAGCGAACAGGGAATTAGGAATGAATAGAGGCAGGAGGGCAGGAGAATGTGGCAAAGGAAAAGTAGACCATTCAGAACAAACTTGAGATTTTCAATAATTCTTGGAAATTATCCAGTTTTGGCCCTAAAGCATTTGGTGGTGCCATTCAGGCCTTTGTAAAACTGTTGATCGTCCCTACGGCTGATTTTCGTCCTTGTTTTTCTGCCTCTAGGACAGGGATCTCCAAACTTGGCAACTTTAAGATTTGTAGACATCAACTCCCAGAATTCCTCAGGCCAGCTGTGGGCGTTGAAGCCCAAAAGTTGAATTCTGGGTGTTGAAGTCCACAAACTGAATTGTGGGAATTGAAGTCCACAAGTCTTAAAAGTTGACAAGTTTGGAGATCCCTGTTCTACAATTTATTTTATGGACTATGTTTTTTTTTTTAAAAAATGAAAACAAAACACGCACACTTGCCCCTCCAGTTGTTTGGGAAAACAATCTAATGTTTACATCAGGAATATTTGCTCCTTTGATACGGAATTATGAATGTTTATTTTTATACAGTATTTTCAGGGAAAGCGGTACATTTTTGTCTAAGGCGCTTACGTCCTTGCATAGAGACCCCCTCTGCTGGCTGACCCTTGTTAGATTTCCTCTCTATCAAGGAGACCTTGTACAGATTTCAGATTTTTCTTAAAAAGGAAGCGGGGAATACAGCTCTTAAAACGTTGGACTAAAGATTCCTTTATTGTCTACATTGGCTAGGGGCTCATGTGGGATTCCAGGTAATCTTTCCAGGATCTGTAAATCTGGTTGATAATCCCTCTTGAAGGCCGAGCAGGAAACTCTGCATTTTCTAGCTTGGATCTCCCTAAAGTAGTATTTTTCAACCTTGATAGCTTTAAATTGTGTGGATTTCAACGCCCAGAATTCCCCAGCCAGCCATGCTATCTGGGGAATTCTGGGAATTGAAGTCCACAGAACTTAAAATTGCCAAGGTTGAGAAATACTGCTCTAGGACCCTTTATGTGATTAAATCTGAGATTTGCTCTGTACGTCAACAGTATATAGGAATGATAGTCCCTGGCTTCTACTTTATCCACATAATGTGATTTTTTTTTCCTGGAAGTACTTAATTAAGTTATTAGGAAGGGCCAAAGAAGGCATTTAAAATATGGTTTAAAACAAAGCATTTGTGTTTTTCTGTTCTGCTCGCCTGCTGGTTCCTAACCATCTTCTGTAGCTTTCTTCTGAATACTTTGAGAAAAAGATATTCCTTTAGTGCATTATGCTTTGTATGGTATTTCCTCGGTTGTCGCTTGCTTTTTCCCTTCTTTTATAATTACATGTTATTAACAATTAACTGAGTAAAACTCATTAAAGAGCTATTTCTGACTGTTGTTTAAATCATGTTTTCCCATCTGAAGAAAAAACCCCCAGAAGATGAGAGCACTTTCTGTGATTTTTTGGCTCAAAGAATTTGAGGAGGAATCGCGCTGTAACACCAGATAGTGTTTGGCTTACAGCCATTCGTTTAGCGATCGTTTGGAGTTAGAACAATATAGGTAGTCCTCGACCTGCGACCACAGCTGATTCCAGAATTTCTGTTGCTGAGGGAGTCAGTTGTGAGTTTTGCCGCGTTGGATGGCCCGCCTTGCTCCAGTTGTTAAGTGAATCACTGCCGTTGTTAAGTTAGCAACACGGTTATTAAGTGAAACTGGCTTCTCTGTCGACTTTGCTCGTCAGAAAGCCGCAAAAGGGGAATCACATAATTTGGGGAAACTGCAACCACCGTAAATATGAGCCAGTGGCTAAGCATCCAAATTTTGATCACATGACCATTGGGGACACTACAACGGTTGTAAGTGTGAAAAACAGTCATAAGTCACTATTTTCAGTGCCACTTTGAATCAGTGGTGGGTTCCTCCCAGTTCCGCCAAGCTGGTAGCGGTGACAATATGTCACTAAACCGGTTCTTCCCCCCTGCCCCGCTGCCCCCCACCCCACGTTATTCTTACCTTTTATTTGGCCCCATCCCCAATCTATTGATGCCTCCTGAATCCCAGCTGATGGGCTATAAGGAAAAACAGTTTAAATTCTTGCCATGAGGCTTCAAAGGGCCGCCCTACAGCTGATCAGTAGTAAAAGGCAGTTTGGTGGTAGACTGGTGCCTCCAAAAACAAATGAATAGACTGGTGCCTGCAAAAATGAATGGGTAGACCAGTGCCTGCAAAAATACATGAGTAGACCAGTGCCTGCAAATATAAATGGGTAGACCAGTGCCTGCAAATATAAATGGGTAGACCGGTACAGATCTGCAAGCAGTTAAAAGCCTGGCAGACCAGTACCTCTGCTAAATCCTAAAGAATTATCACATTACCATCAAGCCACGCCCACAAAATAAGCCACATCCAGTAAAAAATGTTAGAGCCCACCCCTGCTTTGAATGGTCTCTAAATGGATGATTGTAAGTCGAAGACTACCGCAGTCTTCACACTTATGACCATTGCAGCATGCCCCAGGGTCACATGATTAAAATTTGGGTGCTTGACAACCGACTCATATTTATGACAGAAACTAATCAAGGTGAGAAGCAACCAGGAATTGAGGAGAAAACTTCCTAAACAGTGAGGACAATTAACCAGTGGAACAGCTGCCTCCAGACATTTTGGGTGCTTCATCACTGGAGGTTTTTAAAGAGAGACTGGACAATCACTTGTCTGAAATGGCATATCGGATCTCCTGCTTGAGCAGGGGGCTGGACTAGAAGACCTCCAAGGTCCCTTCCAGCTCTATTCTGATTCTGAGCCAGCTGTCACCGATGCTGCAAAAGTGGCTTGCTGCACTTCAGGATTCTGTCAAATACGTTTTGTTTGATGTCATGCACTTGTTTTCACAATAGTTTTGTGACGAAAAATTGGACCATTGATATTACTATTCAGTTACTATTCCAGCAATGCGGATGCAATTTCAGCAGGATTTGATTCGCATCCTGCCCTCTAGTAGACCCAGTCTGTTGGCTGTGGCATCCCTAAAAGTATGAAGTCCCTGAATGCTTATAAGACATCCTCATTTATCAATACTCTCATTTAGGGACCGTTTATTGTTACAACGGTGATGAAAAAGCCACAATCTTCACACTGATGACTTCTGGAAGTCTGTAAAGCCAAAGAATGCTGAAATCCGATCATAAATACATTTGCATTTTTGCGAATGCTTCCTTCACAACCAAAGATGCCAGTCCCAATTATAGTCGCTAAATGAGGACTACCTTTATTTGAAATAGGTCTCAATTATTGCTTCCCATGGCTTTCTCACATCACAGCAGTGGTAACGCCCACCAAAATGGTCTTGGATGATTTGAAAGAAATAAACCGGATTGGCCGTGTTTATATTTGGAGGGGAAACCACTAGGAAATCCCAGCGCTGTGTTCTAGACTGGGAAGTTAACCGAAAAATTAATCATAAGGTAGCAGCAAAGCAGTTCTGCCAAGAAAAGCTAACAGGCTCTCTGTTTTTGGAGATTCTCAGTCTTGTCCCAAAGATGCTTTTTTTCAAGAGGCAACTGGACTGTTTTTTTTGTTTGAAGGATGTTTCGCTTCTCAACCAAGCAGCTTCTTCAGCTCTGACTGGATGGTGGGGAATGGAAGGATTTATACCATATTTTTCAGACTATAAGACACACTTTTTTGTCTCCCAAAAGGAGGTTAAAACGTCTTTGTGTCTTATAGACCTAATATAGCTGAAGCCCCGCCCACCCACCAACTTTTTTTTGGGCCTCACATACCCCGTTTTCCAGCCTTTTTCCTGCCCATTTTTGAGGGCTGTTTTTGAGGCTTTTTTCGACCCATTTTTGAGGCTTTTTAAGGCCTGTTTTTGAGGCTGTTTGGCCCATTTTTGAGGTTTTTTTCGACCCATTTTTGAGGCTTTTTAAGGCCTGTTCTTGAGGCTTTTTCTGCCCATTTTTGAGGCTTTTTAAGGCCTGTTCTTGAGGCTTTTTTTCTGCCCATTTTTGAGGCTTTTAAGGCTTGTTTTTGAGGCTTTTTTCTGCCCATTTTTGAGGCTTTTAAGGCCTGTTCTTGAGGCTTTTTTTCTTCCCATTTTTGAGGCTTTTAAGGCCTGTTTTTGAGGCTTTTTTCTGCCCGTTTTTGAGGCTTTTAAGGCCTGTTCTTGAGGCTTTTTTCTACCCATTTTTGAGGCCCGTTTTTGAGGCTTTTTTTGATCCATTTTTGAGGCTTTTTAAGGCCTGTTTTTGAGGCTTTTTTTTGGCCTATTTTTTCTGAAAAATGTCCCAGCTTCTGCCAACCTAGCAATTCGAAAGCACGTAAAAAATGCAAATAGAAAAATAGGGACCACTTTGGTGGGAAGGTCACAGCGTTCTGTGCACCTTTGGCATTGAGTCATGCCGGCCACATGACCACGGAGACGTCTTCGGACAGCACTGACACTTTGGCTTTGAAACGGAGATGAGCACTGCCCCCTAGAGTCGGGAACAACTAGCACATATGTGCGAGGGGAACTTTTACCTTAAATTGCACTACCTTGGAAAATGGATTAATTCAATAGGATCCCATACATTAGCAGATGGAGAAACATGTTCTTTTTATTGCTCTATTCCTCTCAATTGCCCCCCCCCCCCCCAAGAGGATCTGCTTGAAATGACCGTTTTTCTTATTCCACCCTTTTCAGATAGGCAAACCTATTCTGCGTCTAGTTTCACACAACAGGCTAAAATTGATTTAAATTGATGTTACTTGCTTCAGCTGTTAAACCCGTATCATGGCTCAGTATGTTGTGTGAATCCAGGCAATAACGGTTTATTAGAATAATTGTTGTTTGGGACCTGCCGAAAATTTGATATAAAATGGAGAGCTATGGAAGTAGCCCTCAACTTACAACTGGTCTCTTGAGAACTGTTCAGAGTTACAATGAACTTTACCAGAGCTACATTTTTGGAGTTATCATAGCCGCAACGCACATCCTGTGCTCATGCAATTGGATTTTCGGAGCTTGGCAACCTTTACAGCTGTTTCCAGTGTCCCATAGTCAAGCAACCATAATTTGCAATATTTTCTGCTAGTTTCTGGTGTCTTATTTCTGGTTTTTGGCAAACAACAACAACCCACCATAGAAGAAAATAGATTACCCGATTTCCAGCTCTGTCTCCTTAACCCTAACCAGAGGAAATAGCAGGGACCGGCTGTGCATGCGTTTAAATATTTTCGGGGAGGGCTTATTTTCGGGAGGGCTTATTTTAGCACATGCGCTCAAAAGCCCAATTGGGCTTATTATCAGGGGAACACAGTAGTTTAAAATTCTTTTGCCCTGTTTCACAAGTGGTGGGAAACTAACATTGTTGTATTATATTACCGTAATCAGCATTCAACGAGGGAGGACATTATATATGTTAAGTCTTTTTTTAAAGACACTTTTTAATGTGTCTTGTTTGTTGTATTTTTCTTCTTCTTTTGTCCATCTTTTTTTTTAAAAAAAATATATTGGTGTTTTCTGTTTTAACTTTTGCTGAATAAACTGAAATTTGAGAAAATGTGTCATGGAAAAAAAAAAGGTCATAACTTCAGATCTAATTGTGTGATGCCGCTATGTATGACAATGATGACGTACAATCAGAATTCCAGGCTCAATTGCCATAATACGTTGAGGGCTACCAGTATAAATGTTTTTTTTTAAAAAACAACAGCAAATGAATCAGCCTAGAATGAAAGCAGACAAGCTTACTGAGCAAATTTATGGCTGAATTTAGATTTCAATCCCGATTCAGTTCTCTAAAAATATTAAAAACCATGGCAACAAGTTTAAAAAGTTCTATTTTGGCTTCCATGAAATAAATTTGGATGAGACCCCCCCCCCCCCCCCAAATCCCCAAATGGTGATGTTTGTCTCAGCTGGTCACAGGCACTCAACACTTTAAAGAAGGTTTTGTATAGATATATATTTTATTATCATTTTTCATACTTACAAGAAATGTACGAAGAAGTTAACACTTCTTTCATTTTGGCAAAGTGTGAAGAGATTTCTTTCTTCCCTATTCGGGGGAGCGGGCAGGGCAACGGGAGTCTCGTTTTAGTTGCATACCGTTCGTTCTTTTGCAGAAAGAAAAGGCAACTTATGCAGCAGCTTTCGTCCTTTTCTTGAGCGTCCGTAAAAAAACCTGTCCGTTTCGGAGTCTCCCACTTCTACAGCTGCCCCCCATTTCTGTTCCACACAGCATTTGAGAAACACTTTATTCAAAGTAACGGATGCAAAAACGGCCTTTCTTAGTGGCCTATGTCTAATTTAAGTTCAGGAAAGGTAAAACGATTCTAAATGGGGAAACACTGCAGTCTGAACTGCATTTCCTACACTTTTGACGGTATTTTTCAGTATTTCTTTGAATTCTCCTTCACGGTCGCTTCCTCCCAGCGTCCATTTTGTTCTTAAACAGTCGCTTTCTCCCAGCGTCCATGTTGTTCTTAAACAAAGCCAACGTTATCATTTCAAGCATCTACTCTCAAGGCATGTCAATATCGTTGAGCGTTGCCACAATTCCTACGCTTAACGTTCCTTTCTTTCTACCAATTCCCTCCGTCTCTATTATTTATATTTTGCTGCCTACGATGACCATATTGACAAGTTTTTTTTCTCTTTGGTTGTTGCCTGGTGCAGGGGTCTCCAACCTTGGCAACGTTAAGCCTGGCGGGGGAATTCTGGGAGTTAAAGTCCGCCAGGTTTAATGACGCCAAGGTTGGAGACCGCTGGCTTGGTGGACAGTTGAAAAGTGTTGTCCTTACCAAGACACAGTCTACCTTTCCATCTCAAAACATTTATTTTTTAATAACCTGGAAAAGACCAAAAAAAACCCACGGCTTAGTAGTGGTGCTACTTATGCATCCCAAATGGAAGACATTTTTCCCTCCATCGGTAAAGGAGGAAGGACATTTCCTCAATAAATGTCGTGCCTCAAAGTCTTCCGTGCCGATTCTCAGACATCTGATTGAAAACACTAGCTCTTGTGGCACCTGAAAATCCACCAAGCGTCGCCAACAAAGTATTTTTGTGGCTTTTCTCCTGGCCTGATCCTACCAATTCTATTTTTCCCTTTTTAATAGGAACTTCGGGAAGTCCCGGGCTTAGGCAGTCTTTCCATTTTTCAAGGTCATGGAAAAAAAACAATCCCCTCAGAGCTTGGGACAGGAATGTCTCCCATGAAGATGACCCAAACTGAATCCCTATTTTAAAAACAAAAGGCAGCAGATAAGGTGACCGGAAAGACTTGGTCAACCTAGGATGTAGACCAGTGGGTGTCAAACTCAAGGCCAATGGGCCGGATCTGGCATGTGGGGCCATCCTTGAAACACAAAGGACCAGCCTGCAGTGTCTCTGCCAGCAAAAATGGAACTCAGGAGGGCTGCGTGCAGCCCCACCCCAGCTTTATTTTCACTGGCAGAGAGCTATCAAAACAAACTAAAAACAAAATAAAAGGAGAAATGTTTCCCTTTTTGCATTTTGAGCATGCAAGAAGGAGCAGGAAAGGAGAAAGGGAAAGAGGAAAGACAAAAAGAAGGAAAGATGGGAAGAGAGCAAGGAAGGAAAAATAAGGAAAGAGGGGAATGAAGAAGAAAGAATGAAGAGGGAAGAGAAAAGGAAGGAAGGAAGGTTATAATGAGAGAGAGGGAGGGTTTGAGGGAAGTCCTGCCTTAGCACGTGGCCACCACAGGTACCCGCGACACAAGTGATGTTGAGCTGGCCACACCCATGCTGCCCGAGGTCAAACACAACCATGATGCGGCCCTCAATGAACTCGAGTTTGACACTCTTGGTCTAGAGAGGGATGCTAGTCAGAAGGAATCAAGGCTAGGCTCCAACCCCTCCCCCCCACATCTTTGACATGCTTTAAACTACCACCCACAATCTTTGTACATATGGAGACATTAATCCATATGGAGAATGCTGGGTTGCCTTTCTTTAAGGTAAACAAACATTCATGATAATTTCTAGCTAGCAGAAGAGATTCCAAGATCAGTGCAACGGTGGTGATCCTGGAGCAGAGCAGGACGATGGAGATCCAGCTTCTAAGGTCTATCCTTAGACTTGGAAGGCCCTTGAGGGATCTGGATTCTCTCCTGGCAGAGTCATCCTTTGTGCAGATAAGGTAAAAGGAGAGATCCCTTTGTAAGGCCTGAAGAAAAGATGGGAGATTAAGTCTAATTAAAAGAAACTCATCTGCAGCGACTACTTAACGGACGTGAAGTGGAAGCCTTGGCCAAGAAATAGCTTGGCTGGTGGTCCTTAAAAATCCCTCTGAAGCTGGCTGATGGATGCAGATTAATACTCTCTGATACTCCTCAGTTTAGAAAGTACTGAGTTCAAATTCTGAGTAAAGGCTTCCAAATACATGGGAGAAACTCCCCCAGGAGGCTTTCTCCTTTTCTCTGCTTTCACACGATACATCTCGATTGAGCAGGCAATTGTCACGTTGTGACAGCAAAACGACATTTTCTCACAGTAGGGTCTTCCTGGTAGACACTTGGCTAATGATCCATAATAGGGTTTCTCAACTTTGATGACTTTAAGATGCACGGACATCAACTCCCAGAATTCAAAATCCAGAAGCAAAGCTGGCTGGGGAATTCTGGGAGTTGAAATCCACACATCTTAAAGTCCCTAAGGTTGAGAAACACCGGCCCATCATCTCTTTTTATCAACAGCTCGTTCAGGATTTTAGGTGTGGATTCTCTGGTGTTTAATCAGATTCTCGTGCGAACAGAAGCTTTTCCCGCAGTCCGAACATTTATAGGGGTTTTCCCCCGAGTGAATCCGCTGATGCCGGATAAGGTTGGAGCTCTGGCTGAACCCTTTCCCACAGTCCAAGCACTTGTAGGGCCTCTCCCCCGTGTGGCTTCTCTGATGGATGATAAGCTGCGATTTGGTGACAAACGATTTCCCGCAATCCAGGCACTGGAAGGGATTCCCTTTCATGTGAATCCTCTGGTGCTTCAACAGTTTCATGTGGGAATTGAAGCTCTCCTCGCACTCGGAGCACGGGAACATCTTCACCCGGCGGTGGGTCTTCTGATGGACCGTCAGGTGCGAGCTCTGGCTGAAACATTTCCCGCACACCAGGCATTTGTAGGGTCTCTCGCCGGTGTGGATCCTCTGATGAATGATCAGATAGGACTTGGAAATGAAGGTTTTCCCGCAATCCAGGCATTTATTGCTATTGCCGTTGTTGTTACTGCTGTTGGTGTTGCTGTTGCTCGTCGGGTCGGCGTACGCCTTTTTGGCCGTGTGAATGGTTTTGTGGGCCAGGAGCTGGGAACTCACGCGGAAACTTTTCCCGCATTCGGAACACTGGTAGGGCTTCTTCCCCAAGTGCGTCCTTTTGTGGACGTTGAGGTGGGAACTCTGACTGAAGCTTTTCCCACAGGCCAGGCACTTGAAGGGCCGCTCGCCCGTGTGCATCCGCTCGTGGATGATCAGGTACGACTTGAAAACGAAGGACTTGTTGCAGTAGGAGCACTTGTGCGGCTTCTTCGTTTCGTGGATTTTCTTGTGGGCGAGTAGGTGCGAGCTCACCTTGAAGCTCTTCCCGCAGTCCGAGCACTGGAACGGGTTCTTGCCCGCGTGGGTGCGCTCGTGCACCGTCAGGTTGGAGCTCTGCGTGAAGCTTTTGCCGCAAGCCAAGCATTTGTAGGGCCTCTCCCCGGTGTGGATCCTCTGGTGGATGATGAGGTAGGATTTGGCGAAGAAACACTTCCCGCAATAGGAGCACTTGTGGGGCTTCTTGGCCGCGTGCATTCGCTTATGGGCAATCAGGTGGGAATGCACCTTGAAGCTTTTCCCACAGTCGGAGCAGATATACAGATTTTCTCCCGTGTGGATTCTCTGGTGCTTCAGCAGGTTGGTGCTGGAGCTGAAACTCTGCCCGCAGTGAGAACACGGGAAGGGTTTCACCCCCGTGTGGGTGCGCTTATGGACGTTCAGGTGGGAGCTTTGGCTGAAGCATTTCCCGCACGTCAAGCACTTGAAGGGCCTCTCCCCGGTATGGATCCTCTGGTGGATGATGAAGTACGATTTGGTAAAGAAAGCTTTCCCGCAGTAGGAGCACTTGTGTGGTTTTTTGGCGGCGTGATTCCGCTTGTGCGCCATCAGGTGAGAGTTGAGGCGGAAGGACTTCTCGCACTCGGTGCACTTGTAAGGGTTTTGGGCGGAGTGGAGGGTTTGATGCTGGCTGAGGTTCAGCCTGGAGTGGAAGCTTTCGCCGCAGTCGGCGCACTGAAACCTCTTGCCCTTTTTGTGGATTTTCTGGTGGACTTTGAGGTGAGCGTTCTGGCTGAAGGTTTTCCCGCACTCTAAGCATTTATAGGGTTTCTCTCCGGTATGAATTCGCTGGTGGATGATGAGATGTAACGCGGCGAGGAAAGATTTCCCACAGTCCGGACAGGAGTGAAGCTTCCGCCTGGCGTGGATCCTTTTGTGGGCGATAAAATGGGCGTGGATCTTGAAGCTTTTCCCACAGGCTAAGCATTTGTACGGAGCCCCTTTCACGTGGACGCTCTGGTGTTTGCTGAGATTGGTGCTGGAGCAGAAACTTTTCCCGCAGTCCGAGCACTGGAAGGGTTTGACGCCCGTGTGGATGCGCTGATGGACGGTGAGGTTTGAGCGCTGGGTGAAGGTCTTCCCACAGGACAGGCATTTAAAGGGCCTCTCGCCAGTGTGGATCCGCTGATGGATGATCAGGTGGGCTTTGGCAATAAAGGACTTGCCACACTCGGGGCATTGGTGCGGCTTCTTCTCGTCGTCGTTCTCGTTGCCGGAAACGCACGGAGAAATCACTTTGAAGCTCCTCCCACCGTCAGAGAATTTGTAAAGATCATTTTTCTCGTGTTTAATCAGGTCGGCTCTCTGCCTGAAGCTCCACCCACCCACCAGATAGGCCTCTTTTCCTTCGTGGACTTGCTCGTCATCCCTGGGACCGTCCAGCAATTCCTCGCCCTCCCACGGTGGAGAGTCGGATTCTTCCCTGTCTTGCAGGTCACTTGCTTTCTTCCTCTCGGCTCGGTACCACCCCTGCAGAACGTCTTCCTCCTCCCCAAAGTGGGAAACTTTGTTTTCCAGTCTCCCCCGTTTCAGGGTCCTGTTGAAAACTTGGTCAAAACTTTCGGCATGGGCCATCTTCTCATTCATGCATGACCATCCTGCACCCACAAAAACCAAGAGGAAATATTCAATAAGGCAATCACATAAAAAATAATAAAAAGAGCAACAGCATTAGGTGAAACCAGCCATCCAGCATGGCTCCTTCTTGTCCTGTCCTGTCCTGTCCTGTCCTGTCCTGTCCTATCTCCTCTCCTCTCCTCTCCTCTCCTCTCCTCTTATCATCGGAATATAAGACACACTTTCCCCTCAAAAAGAGGGTGAAAATTTAGGTGTGTCTTATACACCAAATGTAGCTCCGCCCATCCACCAGTCCACACCCTTCAGCCGTTTTCAGCTTTTATACATCATGTTTTCGGCCTCCGCAACTGTTTTAGACCTGTTCCAGGCTGTGGGAATTGTCACAGCACATTGCCACCAATTACCACCCCTGTGCATCATGTTTTCAGCTCCTGTGCATCACATTTTCGGCCTCTGCACGCCCCGTTTTTGGCTTCTGTGCATCGCGTTTTCAGGTGGTTCCAGGCGGTGGAAATTGCCACCGCCTGGAACAGCCCAAAAACCCAACGCAGTGAGGCCAAAAACAGGATGTGTGGAGGCCAAAAACATGACACGCGGAGGCGGTGATCAGCAGTGATGTGCTGTGACTGCAGCCTGGACCGGATCTAAAACAGAGTGTTGGGAGGCCAAAAATGCAAGGCACAGAGACGGCAATGGTCTGTGGCAATCCTTGCAGCCTGGAACAGCTGATTGGGGCTATTCTGGGAGGCTGATCCACCTGCCAATCAGCTGCTTGTGCTGAATCAGACTGCGATAATGTCCTGAAGCTGACCAGAGTGTTTGCTATTTGCTGCAAGGATGCTAGCCAGATGAATACTGATGGATGCTGATAGGCAGAATTCCCACCCACCCCTGTTTTCCTCCCCCAAAACTAATGTGCGTCTTATACTCCGGAGACATTCATACTCCAAAAAAATACGGTACCTATCTACCTAATCTAACATCTATCTAATAAAATGAACAGGTCGTCCTAGAGTTATGGCCAGAATGTCTGTTGCCAAGCAAGGTGGCTGTTAAGCGGGGAGAGGTTTTATAACCTTTTTTGCCACTGTTGTTAAGCGAATATTGCAGTTGTTAAGTGAACTATATGGTCATTAAAGAAATCCAACGTCTCTCATTGACTGTGTTTGTTGGAAGCTGGATGAGAAGGTAAAAAAGGGGGAATCACGTGATCCTAGAATGCTGCAACTGTCGTAAACGGATGCCAATTGCCAAGTGGTCATAAATTGAGGACTATCTGCATCCGTTCAAGATAAGAGTATATGGTTCTTTCCTCTTCCCTTGTTACCTAACCGAGAGATCCCTGGCTCAGATTCTTTCAAGGAGTGTTGCACTAAGCAGGGAATTGAATCTGGATTTCCCACATCTGTATATTATGTTTCCCACATCTGTACATTCCCACTACTGTATATTATGAATTACATAATGACCTACTTGACAAACAGCACCTCTTTTAATCGTAATTCCGGGCTCAATTATGGTCATAAGTCAAGGATCTGTACCCCTACGAATCCTTTATGGATTATTACAGAAAAAAAAAGAGAAGAGGAAGGTAAAATTTGCTTATTCTCACCCAAGGAGTCAACATCTCTCTCCTGGACATCCCCATCGGCCTCGTTCGATGGTGAGTCTTCCCCCTCAGAGAAGTCCAACGAAATCTCTTCGATGGGTCCCAGCTCCTAGAAGGAAAGGGGAGACATCACTTCAAGGAAAGATTTGGAAGGACAGGCGCTAAGGGGATGAGAAGAAAATGGCGGTATTCGTCAGGCTCAAACCAGGAGGGGGGGGGGGCATGAAAGAACAGGAACTACAGCTATCTTAGACCCCTGAGTCTTAGCTGGGCCACAAATCCATTTTACGATGAGCAATTTCATCGAACTGGGCCTAAATCAGAAGTCTCCAATCTTGGCAACTTTACAACTTGTGGACTGCAACTCCCAGAATTCTCTCAATCAGCACATCAATTTTTTCCCAACCCATAACCTCCCCCCCCAAAAAAATCCATTCACTTTTCCTGGATGAGACGAGAGAGGGGTCACAGCATTAATTTATCATTTTAGGGGGTTGCGTTCTCACAGCGTACTTTGAGAGCTCCTGCAAAACAGGGTTGTATTTCAGCAAACTGCCAAAAAACCCTCAGCCTTCCCACCATCGTACATTAGTGTTAATCCAGATTTGGGACTCAAGCCTATTGTGTGAACTGAGCCACAGCATCTTGCTGCAGAGAAGGCCCAGAGGACTCCAAAACTCACCTCTTCTTCCCAACCCGCCTCGGCGGGTTGCCTTTGCAGGAAATCCTCGGCCAGAGCAACCGCTTGGGAGCACGTCTCCGGACCGTGTTCCCGGACCCAACTTTGCATCTCTGGAGGCAGAATAGCCAGGAACTGCTCCAGGATCAGCAGCTCTAAAATCTGCTCCTTGGTGTGTCTCTCCACTTTCAGCCACCGATGACAAAGTTTCTGGAGCTGGCTGTAGACGCCCCTCGGGCCTTCCGCCTCCTGGTAGCAGAAGCGGCGGAAATTCTGACGCTGGCGCTCCCTGGAAATGGCGTCTCCTCTCAAGACGGCCGCTTTCACCTTGTCATAGTCCACCCGGTCTCGAGTGTCCAAATTGCTGAAGATCTGCTCAGCTTCCCCGCTCAAGGCAGGCAAGAGACGGGCCATCCAGTCTTCTTTGGGCCACTGACAGGCCTGGGCCACTTGTTCGAAAGATGTCAGGAAGGCCTTGGTGTTATCCCAGGGGCTGGGCTCCTCCAGCAACTGGGGAGCCTCCCATTCTGAGTGAGGGTACTCCAGTTTCTGCAGAAACTCCTGCCACTGGGCCTCCCACCGCTGGAGGAGTCCATCTCCGCCTTCCTGGTCTCCAGACGGCCTTTGCCAGAACTCCCGAAAGCTTCCAGCCTGAAGGAGGTGAGGAGGCGCTTCCTCTGAGCCTTCTCCAGACGTGGAACCCGGCGGCTCTTCCTCCTCCATCTTAATCCGCTGATGCATTCCTTGCTCCAGCTCGGCATGAAAACGGAGGCCGAAGCTTGACTGGGTCCCCTCCTTGGCAGCCATTTTGTCCCAAGTCTGGATGGGCCTCATCCGGAGTCAGCCAGCCTCTTTCCTTAGGAGACTTCCCAGTCCTCAGCTGGATCGAACATGTGGCTGGGGCGGTCAATCCCTGAACAGGTTCTCACATAAGGTTGCTTGGTAAGCAGCAGGCACTCTCGAGGCTTCCCTGGTTATGCCATTAACTCTAGTTTAGTCGGATAGGCCGTCTCTGCAGAGGAGCTGGAAAAAGACAAAGAAAGGAAGCAGGAATGAATGGTAAAAAAGGAACCATGATATTAAACAAGCTTTTAAAGGTAAAGGTAAGGGTTCCCCTCGCACATATGTGCTAGTCGTTCCCAACTCTAGGGGGCGGTGCTCATCTCCGTTTCAAAGCCGAAGAGCCAGCGCTGTCCGAAGACGTCTCTGTGATCCTTTGGCCGGCATGACTCAACGCCAAAGGCGCACCCAACATTGTTACCTTCCCATCAAAGGTGGTCCCTATTTTTATACTTACATTTTTTACATGCTTTCGAACTGCTAGGTTGGCAGAAGCTGGGACAGGTGACAGGAGCTCACTCTGTTCCGCGGCACTAGGGACTCAAACCGCTAAACTGCCGACCTTTCGATCGACAAGCTCAGCGTCTTAGCCACCGTGTCCCAAACAAGCTTTTACAGAACTCCTAATTCCACTCTGCACGCAGATTAAAAAAATAAATAAAATTACAGGTAGGCCTCGGTTTACAGCCATTCATTTAGGGATGATTTGAAATTCTAACAGCAGTGAAAAAAGTGACTTTTGATCATTTTTCAAGCTTACGACCATTGCAGTTGGTTCTTCAAGCTTACGACCATTGCAGTCCTCATGTTCACGTGATCAAAATTCAAACACTTGGCAACCGGCTCATATTTATGACGGTTGCAGTGTCCCAGAAGGGGTGGGGGTGCATTTGATCTCCTTTTGAGACCTTCCAACGAGCAAAGTCAACGGGGAAGCCAGATTTGCTTAGCAACCATTGTTAGGATATGATTTGGGCCTAACAGTTGTCCAGGCAATATATGTATTCTGTTACTTTAAGTTTTAATGCTGCATCATGCTGTAATGCTGAGTCATGCTATAATTAATTGTAATTTAACAATGTATTTAAGAAAGGTACTGTAAGGTATTCAGTTGATGATAAGCTGCTATCATCACGTGCGTGTGTGGGTGGATCTGCTACCATCCGGGGTTTGTGAACCAACTACTGTTTGTTTGGTAAGAGTTTGTTTGGAGTTAACTGGTAAAGACTTGGACTGTTTAGAAGACTACGAGATTGTTTATTTCCCATTATAAAGAAAACTTTTGATAACACCAGTTTGCATGTATCTCTATCTCATTGCTCTCAGCAACGTTTCTCTGTGCACTTTACTCTGCTAGTTGTTACACAACAACAATATCCTTAACAACCATGTTATTAACAAGGGCAATAATGCACTTAACGAGATCATAAAAGGGGGCAAAACTCAACAAATGTCTCACTTAGCAACAGGCATTTTGGCCTCAATTGTGGGTCCTAAGTCAAGGACCACCTGCAATTGCTCTGTAAAAAAAAATTTAAAAATTTGGGGTTTGAACCCAGGAAGATTGTATACTCTAAGACTGCAAACCCTAAAAGGATAAATGAATTCGCGTGTTTCCCCCAATAAATAATATTAATCACCTGCTTGCCAAACAGTGAGCAAGTACTGACTTCATTTTGGCTTTGCTGGAGAAAATCTGATTGGCTTATGAACAATTTCTTGCCTATGCATAGACACACACAGAAGTTGGGAAAACTACAATTTGAGACCCTTTTAGTGTTACCAATCATTAATCTGTACGGTTTCAAGAACTGGGCATGGCCAGTCTAGTGAAGAGAAGGACCGGGGGAGACATAATAGCAGTCTTCCAATATTTGAGTGGCTGCCATAGAGAGCAGGAGTATAATCTATTTTCCAAAACACTGGAAGGCCGGACAAGGAACAATGGATGGAAACTGATCAAGGAGAGAGATTCAACCTAAAAATGAGGAGGAATTTTCTGACAGTGAGAACAATTGACCAATGGAACGGCATTTGTCTTCGGAAGTTGTGGGAGCTCCATCACTGGAGGCCTTCAAGGAGAGACTGGACTGCCATCTCTAAGAAAAGATGTAAGGTCTCCTACTTGGACGAGGGGTTAGACTAGAAGATCTCCAAGACCCCTTCCAAATCTGTTATTCTGATTTCTTCCTGACGCAGACACTAGGATAATGATGGCAACCTTTTTTAAAAAATTAGATTTATATGCCGCCCTTCTCCGGAGACTCAGGGCGGCTTACAATGCGTTAAGCAATAGCCCTCATACTTTTGTATATTTATACAAAGTCAGCTTATTGCCCCCACAAACTGGGTCCTCAATTTACCTACCTTAGAAAGGATGGAAGGCTGAGTCAACCTTGAGCCTGGGGAGATTCGAACTGGTGTAATTGCAGACAGCTGGATGTTAATTACGGTGCTTAGTCTGCAGAGCTAATCCAGACTCTCTTTTCGGCACTGAGCACTGAAAAGGTCATGCGGAAATGTCGCATACAAGCTTGTCAGGGGCCGCGGTCCCGAAAAACCGAACGTCCAGGTTCTAGCATGCATGCGCACCCAACGATCAGCTCGCCAGTATGCACATGCACACCGGGTTTTGGCAGTACCGCACAAGCAAAGGACAGACGATTGTCATGCGCGCATGCGTGCCAGAGACCCAGAAGACAAATAGGCAAGGCCACACGAGCCAGGTGACATGGCTTCGCATGCCGCTTTGGGCATATGTGCCATATGTTCGCCATCACGGCAGTAGGAGCTTGCAACCCTTCAAATGTTCTTTGATTGTGTCTCTCTGAACCTTGGCAACATCTGCTGAACCGATGAAAAAAGGAATCTGACATAACAACCATCTTCCCATCTCTGCCCTGGCAGACACTGCCGAGCAGCTGGTTGTTAAGTGAGTGACACTCCATTTTATAACCTTTTTTTTTTGGCATGGTTAAGCGAATCATTGCAGTTCTTCAGTGAATCACGTGGTCGTTAAATGAATCTGGCCCCTCCCACTGACTTTGCTTGTTGGAAGCCAGAGGGGGAAGGTCACAAACGTCGATCCCATGACCTTGAGATAAGGGGTGGGTTCTAAAAATTTTTACTACTGGTTCTGTGGGGGTGGCTTAGTTTGTGGGTGTGGCTTGATGGTCATGTGATAATTATTTAGGATTTAGCAGAGGTACTGGTCTAACAGGCTTTTAACTGCTTGCAGAGTTGTACCGATCTACCCATTTATTTTTTGCAGGCACTGACCTACTCATGTATTTTTGCAGTCATTTGTTTTCTTTTAACACTGATCAGCTGTAGGGCGGCCCTTTGAAGCCCTGTGGCAAGAGTTTAAACAGTTTTTTTTCCTCTAGCCATCAGCTGGGACTCAGGAGGCAGCAATAAATTGGGGATGGGGGCCAAATAAAAGGTAAGAATAACACGGGGGAGGGGGGCGCGGCAGAACCGGTTTGATGATGTCATATTGTCACTGCTACCGGCTTGGGAGAACCGGGCCGAACCAGGAGGAATCCACCATTGCTTGAGATGCGGCAACTATAGTGGCGATGCTGCGAGAATCATAAGTGCAAGAATCGAGCGTAATCACTTTTTTCACTGGCACTGAAATTTTAAACCGTCATTGAACAAATGGTTGTAAGTTGAGGACTATCTGTAAGGGATCAAGATAAGAGTACAGGGAGTTCTCCACAGATGACCACAATTGAGCCCAAATTGACATTGCGAAGGGATTCATTTGTTAAGTGAGTTTTGCCCCATTTTACAACTTTCCTTGCTGCATTTGTTAAGTGAATCACTGCAATTGTTAAGGTAGGAACACAGTTGTTAAGTGAATCTGGCTTCCCCATTGACTTGGCTTGTCAAGAAAATCAGAAAAGGCGATCACATGACCCCGGGACACTGCAACCGTCATAAAAGTGAGTCAGGTGTCGAGTGTCCGAGTTTTGATCATGTGAACATGGGGGATGCTGAAACCATTGTCAGTGTGACGAAGTCGTAAATCACTTCAGTGCTGTTGTAACATGGTCACTAAACAAATTGAGGACAACCTGTAGATTAGATTGTCAAGGGGGAAAAAAATCTCCAAAGGGGAAAATTAATATCAGGAGTTATTATGGGGATATCGGGAGCTCTGAAACAGATTGCAAACGGGAATAATGATTGAAGATAGGCTAAGCAACCTTGCTTAATCTTGAAATAACTAACTGGAAGTGGATCCAGTTAGTGGTTGCATGGGAGAATCTCCCTGGATTTACAGATTACAGATTAGCAGAGTTGGAAGGCACTTTATAGGTCATCTAGTCCAACCCCCAGCTCAAGGGAGCCTGGATAGCTCAGCAGACTAAAAGCATTGTGATTAACACCAGCTGTCTGCAATTACTGTAAGTTTGAATCTCACCAGGCCCAAGGTTGACTCAGCCTTCCATCCTTTCTAAGGTAGGTAAATTGAGGACCTAGTTTGTGGGGGCAATAAGATGACTTTGTAAAAAATACAAAAGTATGAAGGCTATTGCTTAACGCATTGTAAGCCGCCCTGAGTCTCCGGAGAAGGGCAGCATATAAATCAATTTTTTTTAAAAAAGCAGGAGACCCTACACCATTTCTGACAGATTGGCAGTCCAATCTCTTCTTGACAGTCTCAAGTGATGAAGCTCCCACAACTTCCAAAGGCAATTTCTGTTCCATTGGTTGATTCATTAAAACCATTCAAAATGATTTCGCATTTGCAAAATCAGAATTGAGCTCGACATGATGGAGACTTGACACAACGGAGATAGAATAGAATAGAATAACAGAGTTGGAAGGGATCTTAGAGGTCTTCAAGTCCAACCCCCAGTTTAGGAAACTCCACATAACACTTCAGACAAATGGTTGTCCAGCATCTTCTTAAAAACTTCCAGTGTTGGAGCATTCACAACTTCTGGAGGCAAGTTGTTCCCCTGATTAATTGTTCTAACTGTCAGGGAATTTCTCCTTAGTTCTAAGTTGCTTCTCTCCTTGATTAGTTTCCACCCATTGCTTCTTGTCCTGCTCTCGGATGCTTCGGAGAATAGCTTGACTCCCTCTTCTTTGTGGCAGCCCCTGAGATATTGGAAGGCTGCTATCATGTCTCCCCTAGCCCTTCTTTTCATTAAATGTTCAGGATGTTGCTGCAAAAGGCCTCGAGCATCCCTCTTTGAACCTTTACTACACATTGATTGCTTACAATTCTGAATCTCACTTCGAATTTTGGGAATAAGGGCCGAGATTAAGTCGTTGACGCCAACTAATTGTGTGATTAGATTTTTTTAAACCGGCTTAATTACACTCTGATCCAACACAGGCCGTCAACCAATTGCTAAAACAATAAACTGAAAGCCTCAATATTTTGCACAAATGGATGGCAAAATAAGAACTAGGGGAATTGAAGAAGATAACTTAATAGGGACACAAACACATTTGCACAGCAATGTTAATAAGTACTAATATTCAAGCCTCTATGGTCTGTCAATTTGAGACACTTTGCTAGGGAATTCTGGGAGTTGAAGTCCACACGTTTTAAAGTAACGGCCAAGGTTAAAGTGCTCTATGCCAGGGGTCTCCAAAGTTGGCAATTTTAAGACTTGTGGACCCATGCTGACTGGGGACTTCTGGGAGTTGTAGTCCACAAGCCTTAAAGTTGCTAAGCTTGGAGATCTCTGATCTCTGGTGATCATTGTCCACATTGCACAATTTTAATCCAAGTTTTCTTGATGCTGTTTTCTCTCTTTATGAAAACTCTAAATCCAAGGAAACATGCAGACCCCCCCTCCACCTGCACACAAATACAGGTAGTCCTCAACATACGACCACAGTTGAGCCCACCATTTCTGTTGCTAAGCAAGACACTTGTCGAGTGAGTTTTGCCCCATTTTAAGGCCACCGTTGTTAAGCAAATCACTGCAGTTGTTAAGTTAGTAACACGGTTGTTAAATGAATCTGGCTTCCCCATCGGCTTTGCTCGTCAGAAGATTGCAAAAGAGGATCACGTAACTTGGAACACTGCAACCGTCATAAATACGAGTCAGTTGCTAAGCCCCTGAATTCTGATCACGTGACCCTGGGGATGCCGCAATGGTTGCAAGTGTGAAAAATGGCCGCCAGTCGCCTTTTTTTCGGGGCCATTGTAACTTCAGATGGTCTCTAAATGAACGGCTGTAAGTCCAAGACCACCTGTTCTTTTGCACAAGTATTTCAGGGCCTGATCTAATGGTTGCATTTTTAAAACAAGAGCCTTGGTGGCGCAGCAGCTTTAAGTGGTGTTAAAGTGACACCAGCTGCCTGCAATTACTGCAAGTTCGAATCTCACCAGGCTGAAGATTGACTCAGCCTTCCATCCTTTCGAGGTAGGTAAAATGAGGACCCGGATTGTGGGGGCAATAAGATGACTTTGTATAAAAAAGAACACTGCTTAGGGAGGGCCGAAAGCCCTACTAAGCAGGTATATACAAAAGTATGAAGGCTATTGCTTAACGCATTGTAAGCTGCCCTGAGTCTCCGGAGAAGGGCGGCATATAAATTAAATTTTAAAAAACAAAACAAAAACCATAAATGAGATGTTTTCCAGACCGTTTCCACACGCCCCAGGTTATTATTTGCAGGTGGTCCTCGACTTACAACAGTTCAACAGTACAAGAGCCTGGATAGCTCAGCAGACTAAAGCTTTGTAATTAAACACCAGCTGCCTGCAATTACTGTAAGTTCGAATCCCACTAGGCTCAAGGCTGACTCAGCCTTCCATCCTTTCTAAGGTAGGTAAACTGAGGACCCAGTTTGTGGGGGCGATAAGCTGACTTTGTATAAATATACAAAAGTATGAAGGCTATTGCTTAACGCACTGTAAGCCGCCTTGAGTCTCCGGAGAAGGGTGGCATATAAATCAAATAAAAAAAAAAAAGATCGTGGGATCCCCTTTTTTTTGCAACCTTCTGATGAACAAAGTCAATGGGGAAGCCAGAGTCACTTAAAAACCCCGTTACCAACTTAATAACTGCCGTGATTCGCTTAACAACGGTGGCAGTGGTGGGCTGCTGCTGGTTGTAAAAACCGCTTCTCCCAGCACCGAAAATGTGAGCGTGAGCCTTCCGTGCATTTGCGCAGCTTCAGAAATGTGGTGATATAGGACGGAATAGCGCTGGGATGTGTGGGAGAGGGTCGGCCCCACACCCATGGGTCGTAACTACTGCCTGAACCAGTCTGAACCAGCAACAGCCGACCTCTAAACTGTGGCAAGAAAAGCTGTAAAATGGGGTAAAACACACTTAGCAAATGTCTCACTGAACAACAGAAATTGGGGCTCCCTAAGAGCCGAGGTGGTGCAGTGGTTAGAGTGCAGTACTGCAGGCTTACTTCTGCTGATTCCCAGCTGCCAGCAGTTTTGACAGGTCAAATCTCACCAGGCTCAAGGTTGACTCAGCCTTTCTATCCTTCCGAGATCAGTAAAATGAGGACCCAGATTGTTTGGGGGGGGGGGGGGGGCAACAGGCCAGCTCTGTAAACCGCTTCAAGAGGGCCGTAAAGCACTGTGAAACGGTCTATAAATCTAAGTGCTCTTGCTCTTGCTATTTTGGCCCGTAAATCGAGGATTACCTGCATTATAAAAAAAACCCACAAAGCCAACCCATCACACACACACACACACACACACACACACACACACACACACACCCCGGACAAAAAGCTGAGGACCAGCTTGAGAGTCACCTCTCTTTGAAATGTCCCACAATGCTCCCAAATGCATCATCACCCCTCAAAAGCCTGGATAGCTCAACAGGCTAAAAGCAGACTAAAGCCTGTTATTAACACCCAGCTGTCTGCAATTACACCAGTTCGAATTTCACCAGGCCAGAATCACATAAACCAAGCAATCCTTGGTGCTCTGAATTTTGATCGTGTGACCATGGGGATGCTGCAAGTTGTTAAGTGTGCAATACTTGTCTGCAGAGCCTGGTTTAGCTCTGCAGACTAAAGCACCGTAATTAACATCCAGCTGTCTGCAATTACACCAGTTCGAATCCCACCAGGCTCAAGGTCGACTCAGCCTTCCATCCTTTCTAAGGCAGGTAAATTGAGGACCCAGTTTGCGGGGGCAATAAGCTGACTTTGTATAAATATACAAAAGTATGAAGGCTATTGCTTAACGCATTGTAAGCCGCCCTGAGTCTCCGGAGAAGGGTGGCATATAAATCTAATTTTAAAAAAAAATTGGTTTCCTTAAGATAGACTGCCTTGGAAAAAAGCATCTCTCTGTGCAAGTTGGAGCCCACAACTCTTCCCTTCTCTCTCTGGGGTGTGTGGGGTGTGGGCTTTTCCCTCCATCCTGTCCTTGCGTTAACTGAGGACTAGCAACCTGCTTTTGTGATTTTAGGGCATCCTTGTCTGCAACCCCCCCCCCCCCTTTCCTTCCCAACGCCTCCTGCATATCCGTTGGCTTCGCTTTTCTAAATGGGAAAGGCAAGGCAGAAATGCTGCAGGGAGGGTGCTTGGAAGGCTGGAAAAGCTTCCCCTGTTGGGTTTCTGCCTGCCCTGCATCTCTTCGAAGCCCAGCCCGTGCAGGAGGAAGGCGGCCTGCCCCCCTTTCTTCCACCCAGCCCGTGGCTGCGCTTACCCCGTTCCCTCTGCGCGCTCCCACCAGCAGCACCTTCTCCCATCTTCCATTCAGCCGCTTCTGCAGGAAATTAAAACAGGAAGGAACTTTTATCTTTTTTTTTTTTGGATTTTTTTTTTCTTTCTTTTTTTTTTTTTTGTTAAATGCCTCCAAACTCGCAGCCCCTTTCATCTTCCGGAGCCCCTCTAGGAATTGCTCCTTCTTTTCCTTTAACCCGTGGAGTGCCGGGAGGAAAAGGCAGCTGAAGGATTTTCTTTCTCAGCCGTCTCTTTTCTCAGTGCTTCGCGTGGAGGATTCACGGATGGACAGAGTGAGTTGGAAGGGACCAAGATCAAGGGAGGTACGGATAGGATAGGATAGGATAGGATAGGATAGGATGGGATGGAATGGAATGGAATGGAATGGAATGGAATGGAATGGAATGGAATGGAATGGAATAGAATAAGGAATAGAATAAGGAATAGGAATAGGAATAGGAATAGGAATAGGAATAGGAATAGGATGGAATGGAATGGAATGGAATGGAATGGAATAGAATAAGGAATAGGAATAGGAATAGGAATAGGAATAGGAATAGGAATAGGAATAGGATGGAATGGAATGGAATGGAATGGAATGGAATGGAATGGAATAGAATAGAATAAGGAATAGGAATAGGAATAGGAATAGGAATAGGAATAGGAATAGGAATAGGAATAGGAATAGGAATAGGATGGAATGGAATGGAATGGAATAGAATTAGGAATAGGAATAGGAATAGGAATAGGAATAGGAATAGGAATAGGAATAGGAATAGGAATGGAATGGAATAGAATTAGGAATAGGATAGGAATACGAATAGGAATAGGAATAGGAATAGGAATAGGAATAGGATAGGATAGGATAGGATAGGAATAGGAATAGGAATAGGAATAGAATAGAATAGAATAGAATAGAATAGAATAGAATAGAATAGAATAGAAGTAGGAGTAGGAGTAGGAGTAGGAGTAGGAGTAGGAGTAGGAGTAGGATAGGATAGGATAGGATAGGATAGGATAGGATAGGAATAGGAATAGGAATAGGAATAGGAATAGAATAGGAATAGGAATAGGAATAGGAATAGGAATAGGAATAGGAATAGGAATAGGAATAGGAATAGGAACGGAACGGAACGGAACGGAACGGAACGGAACGGAACAGAAATAGAAATAGAAATAGAAATAGGAATGGAATGGAATGGAATGGAGTGGAGTGGAGTGGAGTGGAGTGGAGTGGAGTGGAGTGGAATAGAATAAGGAATAGGAATAGGAATAGGAATAGGAATAGGAATAGGAATAGGAATAGGAATAGAATAGAATAGAATAGAATAGAATAGAATAGAATAGAATAGAATAGAATAGAATAGAAAATATGGAATGGAATGGAATAGAATAGAACAGAACAGAATAGAAAATATGGAATGGAATAGAACAGAACAGAACAGAACAGAACAGAACAGAACAGAACAGAACAGAACAGAAAATATGGAATGGAATGGAATGGAATGGAATGGAATGGAATAGAATAGAATAGAATAGAATAGAATAGAATAGAATAGAATAGAATAGAATAGAATAGAATAGAATAGAATAGAATAGAAAATATGGAATGGAATGGAATGGAATAGAATAGAACAGAACAGAATAGAAAATATGGAACGGAACGGAACGGAACGGAATAGAAATAGAAATAGAAATAGAAATAGAAATAGAAATAGAAATAGAAATAGAAATAGGAATAGAAATAGGAATGGAATGGAATGGAATGGAATGGAATGGAATGGAATGGAATGGAGTGGAATAGAATAAGGAATAGGAATAGGAATAGGAATAGGAATAGGAATAGGAATAGGAATAGGAATAGAATAGAATAGAATAGAATAGAATAGAATAGAATAGAATAGAATAGAATAGAATAGAATAGAATAGAAAATATGGAATGGAATGGAATAGAATAGAACAGAACAGAATAGAAAATATGGAATGGAACGGAACGGAACGGAACAGAACAGAACAGAAAATATGGAATGGAATGGAATGGAATGGAATGGAATGGAATGGAATGGAATGGAATGGAATAGAATAGAATAGAATAGAATAGAATAGAATAGAATAGAATAGAATAGAATAGAATAGAATAGAATAGAATAGAATAGAATTCTTTATTGGCCAAACGTGATTGGACACAAGGAATTTGTCTTTGGTGCATATGCTCTAAGTGTACATAAGGAGAATAAAATACATTCATCAAGAATAAAAAGATAGAACCCTTAGTGATAGTCAAGGTTACTAATAAGCTAGCAGATCGTACTAGGAAACAAATAAAAACAATATAATTGAAAGATACAAGCAACATGGGTATAGTAATAAGTGGGAAGAGATAGGTACTAGTAAGGAAGAGAAAAATAGTACTACAGTCTTAGTAAATTATTTGACAACGTTGTGGGAATTAGTTGTTAAGCAGAGTGATGGCATTCGGGAAAAAACTGTCCTTGTGTCTAGTTGTTCTGGTGTGCAGTGCCCTATAACATCTTTTTGAGGGCAGAAGTTGAAACAATTTATGTCCAGGATGTGACACCACTCTATAAAGCCCCAGTAAGACCACACCTAGAGTATTGCAGTTTTGGTCACCACAGTATAAAAAAAGATGTTGAGACTCTAGAAAAAGTGCAGAGAAGAGCAACCAGGATGATGAGGGGACTGGAGGCTAAAACATACGTTGAACGGTTGCAGGAACTGGGCCTGGCTAGTCTAGTGAAGAGAAGGACCAGGGGAGACATGATAGCAGTCTTCCAATATTTGAGGGGTTGCCACAGAGAGGAAGGGGGTCAAGCTATTTTCCAAAGCACCTGAA
The DNA here is from genome assembly GCA_038048745.1 of Coluber constrictor foxii. Classification (NCBI taxonomy): domain Eukaryota; kingdom Metazoa; phylum Chordata; class Lepidosauria; order Squamata; family Colubridae; genus Coluber; species Coluber constrictor. The sequence continues at coordinate 263,154,409 of CM075959.1, forward strand.
GGCCAGACAAGGAATAATGGATGGAAACTGAACAAGGAGAGGTTCAACCTAGAAATAAGGAGAAATTTTCTGACAGGGAGAGCAATCAACCAATGGAACAGAAGTTGCCTCCAAAAGTGGTGGGAGCTTCATCACTGGAAGTTTCAAGAAGAGAATGGACTGCCCTCTGTCAAAAATGGTGTACGGTCTCCTGCTTGGGTGAAGGTTGGACTTGATGATCTACAAGGTCCCTTCCAACTCTGTTAATCTGTTAAACCGAAGTCATCTAGTCTAACCCCACCCCCACTCCCACCAGAGCAGGAGACCCTACACCATTTCTGACAGAGGGCAGTCCAATCTCCTCTTGAAAGCTTCCAGTGATGGAGCTCCCACAAAAGTTTTTTTTTACTCTTCTTTTTTCCCCCCAGAAAAGATGCAAGAGAGGAAGGAGAAAATGAGTCCAGAATAAAAGTGGACAACACTGCAAAGCAAAATGTGCAGCCGTGTGAAGTGTGTTGTGATCGCAAAACATCCTGAGCTGTGATTTTTGGGGACCGAAACTGTCCGTTTAAAAGGCAACCTTTATCAAACTCGGCAACTTTTTAGATGGGTGGACTTCAGTTCCCAGAATTCCCCAGCCAAATGACCAAGTCCAAGTTATCAAATTTGAGAAATGCTGTTTTTTGCACTATGGAAGGTTTTCTTTTAATTTGGAAGGGGAAAATAAAGCAGAATTGTTCCTTGGATCCTGATGGCTGGCTAAGGGAATTCTGGGAGTTGAAGCCCACACATTTTAAAGCTCCCAAGGTTGAGAAATGCTGCTTTTACACTATGAGGGTTTGTTAACTGGTTAATTTATCCGGAGGAGAAAAAAATAAATTTGTTTTTCTTTTTCTTGGATCCGAAGGCTGGCTGAGGAATTCTGGGACTTGAGGTCCATTCATCTTAAAGTTGCCAGTTCAAGAAACTCTGTTTTACACTACAAAAGTAGTATTGGTTACTTTATTTATAGAGAGGAAGAGGAAAATAAATGTGCTTTCTTCCATGGACTTGAAAGCTGGCTGGGGAATTCTGGGAGCTGAAGTGCACCCATTTTACAAAACAGGTAGTCTTTGATTTACAACGGTTCATTCAGTGGCCGTTCGAAGTTACAATGGAACTTTAAAAAGTGACGCATGATCAGGGGTGAAATCCAGCAGGTTCTGAAAAGTTCTGGAGAACCGGTAGCGGATATTTTGAGCAGTTCGGAAAAACGGTAGCGGACATTTTGAGCAGTTTGGAAAAACGGTAGCGGACATTTTGAACAGTTCGGAAAAACGGTAGTGGACATTTTGAGCAGTTCGGAAAAACGGTAGCGGATTTTGAGCAGTTCGGAAAAACGGTAGCGGACATTTTGAGCAGTTCAGAAAAACGGTAGCGGACATTTTGAGCAGTTCGGAAAAACGGTAGCGGACATTTTGAGCAGTTCGGAAAAACGGTAGCGGACATTTTGAGCAGTTCGGAAAAACGGTAGTGGACATTTTGAGCAGTTCGGAGAAACGGCAGCGAAAATTTTGAATAGTTTGGAGAACCGGCAAATACCATCTCTGGCTGGTCCCAGAGTGGGGAGGGAATGGGGATTCTGCAGTATCCTTCTCCTGGAGTGGGGTGGGAATGGAGATTTTGCAGTATCCTTACCCTGCCATGCCCGCCACACCACGCCCACAGAACTGGTAGTAAAAGAAATTGGATTTTACCACTGCGCATGACCATCTCCCACACTTATGACCGTTGCAGCATCCCTTACAGTGACGTGATCAAAATTTGGGTGCTTGGCAACTGACTCATATTTATGACGGTTGCGGTGTCCTGGAGTTACAGCGTCCCCTTTTGCGACCTTCTGACATTGATAGGGAAGCCAGATTCACTTAATAGCCATGTTAATAATTGATCAACTACAAGTGATTCACTTAACAACTGTGGCAAGAAAAGTGAAAATGGGGCAAAGCTGGAAGTTATGATTTGCAAAAGCAATTAAGGACCTACTTTTACCATTTGTCTGAAATGGTGTTAGGATCTCTTGCTTGAACAGGGGTTGGACTACAAAGACCTCCAACTCTGTAATTCTGTAAAAACCCATGATGTGCTTTCCAAAGGAAGGGGCAGACTGGTTATGAAATTTCATCAGTGTTGACAAGAAAAATGAAAACATCCCTTTTTTAATCCAGGCTAATCGACGTGGATAAACCACAGTGGAGTTTTTAAGAAGGCAGCATACATTGGGAAGCAAAGGAAATGTATGGGTTTTGTTTAGTATAAATTTTAAATTTTATTTTATTTTCAGTCTCACAAACATCTGGATATACCTATTATATCTAATGCAACCTGACTGGCTGGAAGTCTCAAGACTTGCTCATCTCCAGCCTCCCCAAAATTGTCTCATTCTATTTTTAACTTCTGTCCCTCAGAACATCTCTCCCCTCAACAGCTTCTGCTCCCTCGCATTCTCCCTTGCATCCCAAGGACACTTTCGAGTTTAAAGACCATAGTCCACATCACCAAGATCTGGGGACTTTGATCTGCTTTGCAAACCAAATTAAAACTTATGACTTCAAAGGAGCCTGAGTAGCGTAGGGGAGTAATGCCTCCTACAAAGGCAGCATTTAAGATCCAGCTGCTGCAATTACTTGTGAGTTCAATCCCAGGCAGGCTCAAGGTCGACTCAGCCTTCCATCCTTTATAAGGTGGGTAAATTGAGGACCCAGTTTGTTGGGGGCATAAGCTTTGTATAAAATATAAATATACAAAAGTATGAAGGCTATTGCTTAACACATTGTAAGCCGCCCTGAGTCTCCGGAGAAGGGCGGCATATAAATCAAATTTAAAAAAATAATAATGCATTTATTATCTTACGGAAGTCACTGCTACGAGACAGGGTGATGGTGAAAAGCTTGGCTATCTTTCAGACAGATGGAGATGATAAAAGTCTTTTGAAGAATAGAATTCTTTATTAGCCGAGTGTGATTGGACACACAAGGAATTTGTCTTTGGTGCACATGCTCTCAGTGTACATAAATGTGAGGGGTCTGTAAATATTTTCACACCTCTTTTTTTTGACTCGTGCAGTATACAGGCCTCAACGGAAGGCAGGTTGGTAGTAATTGTTTTTTCTACAGTTCTAATTATCCTCTGAAGTCTGTGTCTGTCTCGTTGGGTTGCAGAGCCAAACCAGAGAGTTGTAGAGGTGCAGATGACAGACTCAATAATTTCTTGGTAGAACTGGATCAACTCAGTTTGAGTTTCCTGAGTTGGCACAGAAAGAACATTCTTTGTTGTGCTTTTTTGATGATGTTTTTGATGTTAGGTGTCCATTTTAGGTCTTGAGATATGATAGAACCTAGAAATTTGAAGGTCTCTACCGTTGATACTGTGTTGTCTAGTATTGTAAGAGGTGGAAGCATGGAAGGGTTTCTCCTAAAGTCTTAACTAAGTTAACGGAGGGATCATTTGAGATGCAATCATTGGTATAGAGAGAGAAGTGGAGAGAGCACACATCCTTGGGTGGGCCCTGTGCTAATTGTACAGGTATCTGATGATGTGATTCCCTTAGCTTCACCTGCTGCTTCCTGTCTGTTAGGAAGCTTATATGGATCAAAATAATTGTGCCGCTGAGTATCCATTCCTGTGGAACAAGGCTAAGAGAGGCGACCACTGTCTCCTTGTCCCCTTCCTTAAAAAAAGGAGACCTTTCTCAGAATCTTAGTTCTTATGCCTTTTTTTCATGAAACAACATGCCGAGCCATAATGTGGCATTCAAGGGTTGAGACAGAATTCTTTAATTGACCAAGTGTGATTGGACACACAAGGAATTTGTCTTCAGCGCATATGCTCTCAGTGTACGTCAAAAACTATGATGATCATAGTCATCATAAGTACATTCTTCATAAATCCCAAGACACAACACTTAGTGATAGTCATAGGATACTAAATAAGCAATCAAAATCATACTAGAAAACTAAATAAAACAATATAAATTGTAAAGATACAAGCAACAAGATTATAGTCATAAGTAGAAAGGAGATAGGTAATAGGAAGGATGAGAATAGTAGTAATAATCTTAGTAAATAGTTTGACAGTGCTGTAAGAATTAGTTGTTTAGTTATTCACTCAAAACTCCACCATTTTAAAAACATATAATGCATGTTTTTTAAAAAGGTGGTCAGACTTTGATCATAGCTATTAACTTGATTATCTCACTACCTTCCAACCTCCTGCAGGCTTTTATTTAACATGCTCAAAATGGCCACTAGGTGGCAGCAGATACTCAGAAAACCATTTAAGCCCTCTAGTGGCTGTCTGCATTTTTTTGCAGGGCAGATCTAGAAACCGTAACCAAGTATTAATTTTGGCTTATCTTCTTGTGGCGACCCAGCCAAGTCATTTTTCTCCGACATTTTAAAAAGGGTTGTGTGGGTAATAAGTTCACACATTGTGAAGAAAGGCATTCTTTGCTGGAAGTTGTCCTCTCAGGACAACTCTCTCAGATTTACTCTCAGGAGAATTTACTGAGTATTTACTCTCAGGAGAATTTTCTTGGCATAAAAAGAAGGGTGTGTATCTGGTAGAAGTGCATTTTTTATAGTTTTAGAACTGATTAGGTTCTTGAAGAACAAAGATGTCACCTGTGAAACTTTCGTCTGTGTTTCAGGCAATTTATGTTGCCTGAAACGGTCACTCACGCCCTCGTCACTTTCCGTCTGGACTACTGTAATGCTCTCTACATGGGGCTCCCCTTGAAGAGCACTCGGAGGCTCCAACTGGTCCAGAATGCGGCCACGCGGGTGATTATGGGGGCGACACGTCGCACCCACGTAACACCTCTCCTGCGTGAGCTGCATTGGCTCCCGGTGGTCTTCTGGGTGCGATTCAAGGTGTTGGTAAAGCGCTTCATGGCTTAGGACCTGGTTATTTACAAGACCGCCTGCTGCCACTAATAGCCTCCCATTGGCCGGTACGCTCCCCCAGAGAGGGACTCCTCAGGGTGCCGTCAGTCAAATTATGTTGACTGGCGGCACCCAGGGGGAGAGCCTTCTCTGTGGGGGCTCCCGCCCTTTGGAATGAATCTGGACTTACGTAGGATCCCCGATCTTTCGCCGAGCCCTGAAGACCTTTTTATTTCATCAAGCTGGTTTGGGGGTATGAGAAATTTTAAAGGCGTTTTTAATTTTTTAATTCTCCGGGTTTTAAATCATTGGTCATATTATTTAATTGGTTTTAAATTATTTTAATTTTTGTATTGATGTTTTTATCGCTGGTTGTACACTGCCCTGAGACCCTCGGGAGAAGGGCGGTTTAAAAGTTCGAAAAATAAATAAATGAGAAATGTGTTAAGTGAGTTTTGTCTCATTTTATGACTTTTCTTTCCACAGTTAAGTGTTAAGTGAATCTGGCTCCCTCATTGACTTTGCTTGTCGAAAAGTCTCAAAAGGGAAATCGCTTGACCCTTAGGACAGGGGTCTGCAACCTTAAATACTCAAAAGAGCCATTTGGACCCATTTCCCACAGAAAACATCGGGAGCCACAAAACCTGGGTGGGTGTGGCCAACTCGATGTCACTCACTTCCTCCAGTCACATGACCCCCCCCAGCCACGCCTATCCAGCCTGTCATTAGGGCAGAGAACCAGTTGTTAAAAAACACCGGGAACCACAAAATCCTTTTGACATCTCTCTCTCTCTCTGCATCTCTGTTGTGGCCCCGTCCTCTGAGCCTATCCCATTGGAGGAAGGAAGCTCTGAGCATGAGGAAGAGGAGCCAGCCAGATCTCCCAGCCCCCCCCACCCTCTGGCACCGTCTCAGGTGCCAGCTGAAAGAGAGCAAAGTAGTGGGGAAACAGGTGTCTCAGATGAGAGTGAGGGAGAGACGTCATTCCTGGACGCACGTCAACGAAGGCGAAATAAGCGCTTGCAGCAGCTGAGGAGACATGCGAGGGAATAGACCTGAGTCACTGGACTCGAGTCACAGGACCAATGAGTCACTGGACCATACCCAGAGACTATATGAGACAGGGTGGTGGTTAATGATCTCTGTGACGAACAATAACTCAATCTGGTAGTCATTGGAGCTAAAAGAACGGATTTTGGCAAAGCTACGTATGTGATTTTCTTTCTGTGAACAATTAAAGCACTTGGCAGACGGTGTGCATATCACTGCCAAGTTGGAGATAAGAACTGTGGTGTGTGCCAAGTGCTTCTTTAACCCTCGACTGACTGTGTTTTTGTGGGTGTATATAGAGGGGGGCAGATCAATCTCCCTGTGTCTCTTCTCTCTCATCCTTTCTCTGTATCTCTCTGACTGCTGCTTCTCCATTCCCCACTGTCACCCTTACATTCTCAGGCCAGGTGAGGAGTGACTGGGAGAGGAGAGCGAGGGGCGGGGTCAGCCAATGGTGGGATCACCTGACAGGGAGCCATAGCAGAATCCCCCAGCGCTGCTGGCTGGGGGATTCTGGGAGTTGAAGTCCACCCATCTTCAAGCTACCAAGGTTGAGAGACACTGGTATAGAGAGTAGAAGACTTCCAAGGTCCATTTCAACTTTATTATTCTGTATCTTTTTAAAAATCTTCTCTGTTTCATAGTAAAAACATCAACCAAAGTTGGAACTAGCAACCAAGAAAAAAGAAAAAAGAAGTTGCTAGCTCACCGACCAAACAGAATCTTAGTAAAATAAAATAATTTGCCCACACGTCTCCTGGAAGGTTATTTTTAAAAATTTATTTTAACGTTAGGATAACAAACCATCTCCATCTACAAAACGGTGGAATTATCAGTCGATACTCTAAAACTTTAGCTGTTGAGGGGAAAAAAAAATTACGAACTAGCACGAAAGCTAATCAACAAATTCGAAACAGACTATTGTCTCAGAAAAAGAGCCAGCATATAGAACATTTTAACGCAGTTGATTGAGTGGAAACCAGAAACATTTAATTAACACCGAGTTGTTAATTACGTTCAGTTTGAAAACAGGCTATTACTATTGCAGAACAGAGAATCTTGAGGGAGGGCTTATAAAACGCAGAGAAAAAAAAATACAATTTTGTCTTAACCCCAACGCCAGTACAAATTCTGGGAAAAGATACTCTTTCCATTCACACGCATTGCAATTTTCTTTTAAAATCGGACCAGGGCTTGAGCATTACACAAGGCGCTTGTGTCGTTGTCATATCACAATGCATGGTGGGCATTTCTAAGCTGGAGAACGTTTTATGAAAAGTCTCCCATCTTTGTGAACTGCGTTCTTACCATACTGTACGTTTTCTTCCTTCCTTTGGGGACTTCTGCAAAATCTCCAAATGGCTATCAACGCTATGAAAAAAAAAACCCGGGGCCAGAGAGGGCCTTGTCAAGATTGAGAACGCTGCTCTAAAACACGAAACCACAACCTGCGTTGTGCCGTTCAAATATGGAGATTTTAATATATCTAAAGAGCTTCACACTTTTTTTAAAGCTCTGCTTTGCTTCCCTTTAGCCTATCCTGGGCCTTGAGAAGGTTAAGTTTCATTTCCCCAAATCCTATAAGCCACGTGAGGTAGCCATTTGAGGAGCGAAAAATTAACATGTACGGAGGATAAAAAGACTGAGGGGAAAAACTGCTGATCTTATTAAGAAGATTAATGAGTCCTTCCTTTGATCGGTTATTAAGCAGTAATTTATTCAATTAGTAAATTGCAAATAACTTGGTCTCCTAGCAGGCATGCATTCTTAAGATCAGCTACCTGTGAAACTAAGTAGTGAATTTTTCGGACTATAAGGAGCATAGGAGGAAAACAAGAAAAAAAAATCATTTTTGGCCTCCATGCATTGTGTTTTCGCCCTCCCCAGCCCCCTGCACTCTCCATGTCTCGTTTTTGGAGAGTGCTTCTGGGGGCCAGCGAAAACGCGATACGTGGAAGGTTCGGGAGCCCCAAAATGGCTCCCTTCCACGTATCGCGTAAAAATGGGCCCGTTTTTGGCAAAAACAGGACGTGCTGAGCACTGCAGAGTGCTTCTGAGGTCCGGGGTGGGCAAAAACACAATGCACAGAGGGTTCGGGGCCAAAAACAGGCCCAAATATTTGGTCTATGACGCAACGAAAGTCTCACCCGCTTTTAGGGAGGGGAAAGTGCGTCTTATTCTCCGAAAAATACCGTACTTACACAAGCAGCATCTGGAAAGCAGCCTTTGGAAAATTCAGGAGAGAACAGAATATACAGAGAAGTCCTCAATTTACGACCAGTTTCCAGCTGCTTAATGACCAGCACAATCTATAATGCTAATACTGGTCATAAATCAAGGACTAACTGTACGTTTCTCATTAAACTGCAGAGTCTCCAAGCTTTTCTTAATCTTGTGGCACCCGGGAAGCAGCTCAACGGTTCCAGTCATAATTTTTTGTCAATAAAGCAACGAGCAGAAAAGCAAATTGGGAAGTTTTTGTTTGCTCTTGGCTGCAAAGCAAGTGTAGCTTTTTCATTTTTCTTTTTTAATGAAAAGCTGGCTGAATTGGAAAAAAAAAAATAACGAGACGGCCAATTTTGCGTGGGATAAAAAAACAATTTCACACCAGGAATCTGCAACCAGCTGTGACAGATATTGGGATGCCTATATTGGGAGGCTCTATTTTAGCACAGAGCCTCCACAGTTTCTCTACAGTTGGAAGAAAAATATATTAGACAGCTGACGCTAAGGCTAAAAACCGGACAAGACGCTATTGCCAATTCCTGTTTGAATTCAAAGCTGCAAAGCATTTTTTTTCCCCAGATTGTTGTCGCCGTTGTAGTTCCCATCGGTCAGAGATTCTTCTTGTTTTTCAGGTGGATCTGTTGATGCTGGACACGTAGCCACTTGAGATCGAAGCCTTCCCCGCAATAGGAGCACTCGTGCGGCTTCTTCCCGGTGTGTTGGCATTCGTGGCGGACCAGATCTGACCGCCAGCAGAACCCTCTCCCGCAAAAACAGCACTCGTAGCGTTTCTCCCCCGTGTGCCGTATACGGTGGCGGAAGAAACTCGCTATTCCGTTGAAATCTTTGCCGCATTCCTCGCAGTGCTTGATCTGGTCCTTGGGGATCTGCGAAGCAGGAGGCAGCCGCTCTTTCGGCTTAGGTTTCACCTTGCGGGGGGTTGAAGAGAGCATTTCCACCCGGATGGGCAATTGGCTCTTCCGCAGCCTTTCAGAATGACGGCGCGGCTGAACGACGTCGTCTTTTCCTTGCCTCCAACGGCAAGAATTGGCTCTTCCGGGAAATACCGCTCGGAGTTTCACGTCTCCGAAATGTCCCCACTGGAGTTTTTTCTTCTTGCTCACATTGGTTTGCTTGTAACCTACTGAAAGGAAGAGTAGGAATATACTCAGGGTAGACTTACAACAGTTCATTTAGTGACCGAAGTTACAACAGCAGTGAAAAAAGTAACCCATCAGCGTTTTTCTTTTTTTTAATATACTTTATTGATTTTATGCAAATTAACTTTAATGAGTGGGAAGAAGCCTGGAACAGGAATTACTATATAACAAAAGCGGTATCCTATAGAGAAAATCAGTACAAGATGCTCCACAGATGGCACCTAGCACCAGCTAGAATAGCTAAAATGATTCCCAATGCCTCACCAACCTGTTGGAAATGCAGTAAGGAGGTTGGTACCTTTTTCCACATGTGGTGGTCCTGTCAAAAAGTTCTGGCTTAAAATTCAGGCCTGGCTGAAGGAAATAATTGGAGAGGATTTGGAATTAGCCCCCGAAATCTTCTTACGAGGTATAATTAGGGAGAGACTGGCAAAAGAAAAGACTCAACTCTTGATCCATATAATCACGGCAGCCAGATTAGTTTTTGCAAAGACATGGAAGGATAATGCGCCTCCTTCTGAGGAAAGTGTAATCAATAAGATTCTAGAATGTGCGGAAATGTCCAATCTAACAAATGAGCTGAATAATGGTGAAAAATCTAAATATTATGATGTATGGGGTAGATGGTACAATTGGATGCGTAACAGGAAAATATTTGAGAGTCGGAAAAAGTGATTTTACTCACAGTTAACGAGAATATTATTGTGATAAACTCTGTAAATTACGGTTAACACTGCACTTCCGATGTGGCATGAAACATGTTGTATTTTGTTTTATTTCCCATCAGTGTTTTTCACACTTAACAACCGTCGCAGCATTCCCATGATAAAAATTCAGCTGCTTGGCAACTGATTCATATTTATGACGGCAGCAGCGTGGTGGGGTCATGTGATCATATTTTACGACCTTCTGACCCTCAAAATCAATGGGGAAGCCAGATTCATTCAACACCTCCGTTACTAACTTAACAAATGCAATGATTCACTTCACCACCGCGGCAAGGAAGGTTGTAAAATGGGGCAAAAGTTCACTCAGCAACGGTCTCTCTTGGCAACAGAAATCTGGGGCTCAATTGTGCTTGTAGGTCGAGGACTACCTGCATCGAACACTGAGTTTCGACTTTTTAAACAACCAAGGGTGTAGAGGAGGATGTGAGAGAAACCTTGGGAGACAGGAGGCAGAATTGAAACTTAGTGTATCTCAACTACGGCATCTTTAAACGTTGTGGACTTCGGCACCCAGAATTCCTCAGCCAGCCATGTTGGTTGCGGAATTCTGGGAGTTGAAGTCTGTGCCTCTTCAAGTTGCCAAGGTTGAGATCCACTGGCCTAGACAATGGTCAGATGGGAGAACTCTCAGCTCACAGGAGAAATGGGGGTGTGGAAAGCGTTGCAGAAGGGACCCTCCCTAGTTCCCTGGAGAGTAAATATAAGGAGGGGAGAAGTGTTTTCAGACTTGCAAATATCCGTAACCTTAAAATAACAGAATATCACAGTCGGAAGGGACCTTTGAGGTCTTCTAGTCCAACCTCCTGCTCAAGCAGACCATCTACTATTTCAGACAAAGAGGACTTGTAATGATTGAAAGCAATCCTGAACAACTCATCTTTCCCTGAATTTTGAAAGAATTCCATTTAAGGTATTGAGTATGCAACGTTTTTAGGACCGGTCTCTGTGGAACGTGTAAGGAATTGCATGAAGGATGCAGTTGGCTGTGGTTAGGTCAGAAAGCAGGTGTGTCCAATATATATTTACGTTTTTATAAATCCTATTGGCTATGTAAGGATTCCCAGGATTAGAACAGAACAAAATAAAATAGAATAAAAGGAGTGTTACTACTCATGGTTTTGATTTCCTGTCTAGACCACCTCAAAGGCCTGACAAAGGGTGAACTTCGAAGCTGAAGTCCTGAACAGGAGACCCTGGCCAAGCTTGCTCACCATTCACCCATACAATATTCCAATTTTATGTATTTTCCTGTGCTGATAACAGGTCGTGTTCTCCATCAGATCGTACCCGGCAGACACAGAAAGCCGAAGTGTACAGAATTTGATTTTAGGGAGCCAGCTAAAGTGAGCTCCTCAAAATCTGGAATATGTTTGCACTGCTTTTTCTATCCCACTTTTACTCCAGGGCTGTTTCCGAATGCAACTCCCAAAGCTGGCACCTAATCTTTTACTTACAGCACAGATTAGCCCCAGCAACTTCCAGTCACTATAGAGAAGGAGGGTGTTAAACTCCAGGCCTGGGGGGGGGGCTGAATTCAGCCTGCGGGGTGCTTAGATCTGGTCCGTGGGGCCGCCCTGGAAGTAGCAAAGGACTGACCCATGGTGCCTCTGCCAGCAAAAACGGAACGTGGAAGACATTTTCCCTGGCAAAGGATTGCAGCTGAAAACGGAGCTCGGGAGCCCATTTTTGCTGGCAGAGGTCTTGGGCTACCACAGGTGCCCCCGACACGAGTGATGTCGGGCCGGCCACGCACCCCCCCCCCCCCGAGATCAAACACAACCCTGATGCGGCCCTCAATGAAATCAAGTTTGACACCCCTGCTATAGAGAGAGTTGATGACTGGGAAGGGAAAAAACCCCAATCTTCCTTTTCCAAGCAAATGGGACACTCCTATAATTAGACAGCAGGATAGTCATGGCTGCATTTTAAAAAAAAAATTAGTTATAAAAAGCTTCTTACCGGGATAGAGTTGTGGTGGTAGTGGTGGGATTTGCTGCTGCTGACTGTCTGTGTTGGTTGGTCTCTGCATTGATGCCATCTCTGGTTGAGCCTTTGATTCTTCTGGCTCCTGAAACAAACAGAAGATTTTCAGTAGCGCAGTGTTGTGGCCTGTACGCGGCCTGTGCATCTAGTAGCTGATTCCGACAGCGAGGAGGCTGATGGGGTGCTGCGCTAGCAGCCTGTGCAGTTAGCACTCGAGTCAGACAATGAGGAGGCTAGAGAAGATGTGGTACCAGAGGCAGGGATTCAGCCAGGGCCTTCAGAACCTCCAGAAGCTCCCATAAGTGAAGAGGAAGAAGAGGAGGAGCCTCTTCTCGATGCACGGACGCGCAGAGCTGCCAAAAGGCAGGAGTGGCTCCTCAGGAGGATGTCTCCTCGAGAGTAAGGCTTGGGGCTAATTGGCCACTCCTTTAGCTTATTTAAGGAAGGATGACGACTGAGGCAATTTACAGGGAACAACTTCGTTCACTCTCCTTCGCGTCTTGATCTTAGTTCCTGCAAATTGCTTCTGGGCTTTCTGCCAACCATAGTAAGATGATGATTATTTATTCTTTGGATTCTTGTAGGCTGTTAAGAAAGTTAATTTACAGCCTTTGTTTGAAAAAGATTGATTTAATTTAGTAAACTAAGGTTTGTACAGACTTTGTGTGTGTGCTGCGTTCTTTGGGGTCTGTAGCTGGGGCAGAACATACAGTGAGCTGTTAGTGGCACAGTGGATAGAGTGCAGTATTTTTTTATTATTATTTTTTAATTTGATTTATATGCTGCCCTTCTCTGGAGACTCAGGGCGGCTTACAATGTGTTAAGCAATAGCCTTCATACTTTTGTATATTTATACAAAGTCAGCTTATTGCCCCCACGAACTGGGTCCTCATTTTACCCACTTTAGAAAGGATGGAAGGCTGACTCAACCTTGAGCCTGGTCAGATTCGAACTTACAGTAATTGCAGGCAGCTGGTGTTAATCACAGTGCTTTTAGTCTGCTGAGCCACCAGGCCCTTCTTATTGCTGAGCTAACTCTGCCCACTGCCAGGAGTTCGAGCCTAACCGGCTCAAGGTTGACTCAGCCTTCCATTCTTCCGAGGTGGGTAAAATGAGGACCCAGATCATTGCGGGCAAGAGGCTGACTCTGTAAAACCACTTAGAGAGGGCTGTAAAGCACTGTGAAGCGGTATATAAGTCTAAATGCTATGGCTGTGGAGCGGTATATAAGTCTTAAATGCTATTGCTATATTAGAACCCAGTGGTGACAGTTCACAAAAATTCACACTGGGAAGTTTGTATATATAATAAGAAATCTCATTTCACAACAGGGGCAGAAATGAGGTCCAAAATCCATCATGGTCTTGCGATAGCACTTAGCAGGGTGGACTTCATTTAAATCAAGTCAATTTAAATCATTAATAAAAAGGTTCGATTTAAATCATAATTTTTAAAGAACAAATGTCATCTCTGACCCGCAGCGGCTCCTCTTCTGTTGACTCACCGAGAGTCCCAATGTTGCACAATATACAGCTTCATGCTACATAACTAAGCTCCATTTCATGCTGAATAAACTCAATTATTAATGTATCTTAAATAGAAAACTATCTTTAGGTAAGATTTTTTTAACTCCAAAAGCATTTTATTAAAATAAATTTGATAAAAATAAAAAAAATCTGATTTAAATAAAAATAAATATCCGATTTTTATCCACTCTGGCATTTAGACTTATATACCGCTTCACAGCCCTCTCTAAGCAGTTTACAAAGTCAGCCTATTGCCCCCAACAATCTGGGTCCTCATTTTACTGACCTCGGAAGGATGGAAGGCTGAGTCAACCTTGAGCCTGGTGAGATTCGAACTGCCAAACTGTAGGCAGCTGGCAGTCGGCACAAGTAGCCTGCAATCCTGCACTCTGATCACTGCGCCACCATGGCTCACTTAACAGGATCATTAACCGATGTCTCACTTAATGACCCCATTGCTTAGCAGGTCCCAATTGTCATTAAGCGTAGCAGGTTCCAATTGTCATTAAGCGAGGACTTTCTCTACAGCATTTCTGCAACCCACCAGGGGGAAGGGGGCTTTCCTCACCTGCTCTTCCCCCTTTTCGGCCGTTTGGAGCCGTCTCAGAAACTCCTCGGCCAGGCCGACAGCTTCCAGGCACGTGTCCGGAGTACGTTCCTTGACCCAGTTTTGCATTTCCCGCGGCAGGATGTTCAGGAATTGTTCTAGAAGCAGGAGTTCCAGAATCTGCTCTTTGCTGCTCTTTTCGGCCCGCAGCCACTGGCAGAAGAGCTCCTGGAGCCGGGCGAGGACTTGCCGCGGGCCCTCGGCTTCTTGAAAGCAGAATCGGCGGAACGCTTGACGTTGCTTCTCCCTGAAGGCGGCCTCTCGGTGTAAGATGGCCGACTTCACTTTCCAGTAATCTTCCCGATCCTCGGCGGACAGGGCGATAAAAGCCTTCTCGGCCTCCTCGCTGAGAGCCGGCAGCAGCCGCGTCACCCACTCTTTTCTCGGCCAGCGGCAAGCCACGGCGACTTTCTCGAAGGACGCCAGGAAGGCCCGAGGATCCTCCCAAGGGGTCAGATCATCCAGCAGCTGCTTCTCGAAAACAGTGTCCTTCAGGAACTCCTGGAACTGCGTTTCCCACAGATTATGCACGCTCTGGTCCTCTTGCTGGTGGGGCATTTCCAAGAATCCCCCCATCCCTCCAGCTTGGGGGGTGAGAGACGGCTGGGGGTCCGCTCCTAAGCTCAGCTCGGATTGCAAACTTGGAGTGTCGTCCCGTAGCCCTCCTTTCTTGGCCACCTCCATCTTGTTTTCCGGCCTATGCCGGAGGCCCCGTTTCTCCTTTCGCAGCTTTGCTCTTCCCATTTAGCCGAAGTTAGGCCCGCCTCGCACAACCCCTTGCAAAAAGCTTGTTTAAATGGCGACCGCCGAAGCGCCGGAAGTGCAGACGCAGCGAAGAACTTCTATTCTGGCTTCCTCACAAAGATCTGGAGGGTTTTGTGGCAGGGAAGCAAGCTTCCAGGCAGCTTAAAAAAAGGAAAGAAAATGCGATTATCGCTTGCAGATTTTTGAGGGATGTGGAAAAACACTTGCAACGAAATCCAGTTCGCGAAGCAAAGGACTCTCGTAAAAGGATTCGCTTTGCTGTCGAGAGAAAAAAGCAACAGGATTCACACAGGGATCAAAATGGAGCTAATCCAATGTAACTCCCCAGGAAATTTGAATACAGGAAGTCCTCAATTTACAACCGTTCATTTAATGGCCATTCCAAGTTACAATGGCACTGAAAAAGTGACTTATGACCGTTTTCCACACCTTTGCATCATCCCCATGAACACATGATGAAAATTCAGCCGCTTGGCAACTTATGGTTCATACTTATGACCATTGCAATGTCCCTGGGGTCATGTGATCCCCTTTTGCGACCTTTTGAAAAGCAAAAGTCAATGGGGAAGCCAGATTCACTTAACAACCAGGTTACTAACTCAACGACTGCAGTGATTCACTTAACTCGCAAGAAAGGTCATAAAACGGGGCAAAACTTACTTCACAAACGAGTCACTTAGCAACATAAATTTTGGGCTCAATTGTGGTTGTAAGTCAAGGACCGCCTGTATAGCTTTTACCAGAGTTAGATTGTGAGACTTTATTCACCCTTCACATAAAGTTTCGATTTGCAATTATCCCAATTATTAAATAAAACCATGTTAAGCCAAAACCAAACAATTATGGATTAATGCAGTGTTTCTCAACCTTGGCAACTTTTAAGATGTGTGGACTTCAATTCCCAGAATTCCCCAGCTGGCTGAGGAATTCTAGGAGTTGAAGTCCACCTGTGTTGACCTTAAGGTTGGGAAACGCTAATTTAGGTTACTGTCTAAGGGGCCACCCCTTGTTCAGTGCAGGAACACACCACTACAATACAGGTAGTCCTCAATTTATGTCCACAATTGAGCCCCAAATGTGTTGTTAAACGAGACATTTCTTAAGTGAGTTTTGCCCCATTTTATGACATTTCTTGCCACAAATTGTTCAGTGAATCACTGCAGTTGATAAGTGTGTACCAAGGTAATTAAATTTATTTATTTATTTATTTATATTTATTTATTTATATTTATTTATTTATATATAATTTAATTAATTAATTTTATTTAGCCTGAGTAGCGTAGGGGGCTAATGCCTCCTACTAAAGGCAGCAATTAACATCCAGCTGCCTGTAATTCTGTGAGTTCAATCCTAGCCAGGCTCAAGGTCGACTCAGCCTTCCATCCTTTCTAAGGTGGGTAAATTGAGGACCCAGTTTGTGGGGGCAATAAGCTGACTTTGTATAAATATATACAAAAGTATGAAGGCTATTGCTTAATGCACTGTAAGCCACCCTGAGTCTCCGGTGAAGGGCGGCATATAAATCAAATTAAAAATAAATAAAAATAAATAAATAAAAAATTTATGTAATTTATATGCCGCCATTCTCCCCGAGGACTCAGGGTGGCTTAGAAAAACAATCATAAATACAAATCACAATAAACACAATTAAAACACATTAAAATTATTCTAAAAAAAGACTATATAACCCCACAATCGTAATGTTCTTTAAACAGCCATGTCTTTAATCCCCGGCGAAAGGAAAGGAGGTTGGGGGGCCGTCCTGAGGTCGGTGGGAAGACTATTCCAGAGGGTCGGGGCTCCGACAGAGAAAGCCCTCCCCCTGGGGGCCGCCAGCCGACATTGTTTGGCTGACGGCACCCGGAGGAGGCCCACTCTATGGGAGCGCACTGGACGGTGGGAGGAAGGCAGGAGGTGGTCCTGTAAGTACCCCGGGCCTAAGCCATGTAGGGCTTTATAGGTTAAAACCAGCACCTTGAAACGAACCCGGAGAACAACCAGTAGCCAGTGCAGCCCGCGCAGGAGAGGTGTAACACAGGAGTAACAAGAAGCCCCCATAACTACCCGCGCGGCCACATTCTGGACTAAGTGAAGTCTCCAGATACGTCCCAAGGGCAGCCCCATATAGAATGAATTTGGTTTCCCCACTGATTTTGCTGATCAAAAGGTGACCACATGACCTTGGGACACAGCAACGGTCATAAGTATGAAACAATACTAAGGGCCGAAAGCCCTACTAAGCAGGTATATACAAAAGTATGAAGGCTATCACTTAATGCATTAGCCACCGAGTCTCCAAAGAAGGGTGGCATATAAAACAAACAAACAAATAAATAAATTGCCAAGCATCTGAATTTTAATTATGGGGCTGCTACAAAGGTTGTAAGTGTGAAAAACGGGCATGTCACTTTTTCAGTGATGTCGTAACTTTTGGTCACTAAATGAACTGTTGTAACTTGAGGGCTACCTATAATTGTTTTATTTATGAAAATGTGCTGTATTTGACTCTTAATTTCATTTTATGCACCCAAGTGGTTGGAAGGAGGCTTCTCAAAACCGTGAGCCGGATATGTAATCTCACTCCTCAGTTTGATCCTCCAAGTAAAAAGAATTTCATTAGAAGCCAGAATCAAAAATATTAATTTTTTAAAATGCCCAACCTATTTGGGGTAATTTCCTCCTTTTTTAAAAGTAAAGGATCATTTTTTTGAGCTCCAAGGAAGGAGGATGGGCTGAAGTGGGCATTTATCTTCTCTTGAACCCAAATCAGTTGCAGGATTAGCATTTCAACCGCTTCCCTGAGGCTCCACTACTACCAGGTGCAGCTAATCCATTTGTAAATTATTTGTATTCCTTGAAGACCCAAGAAAACCAGATAATGAAGATGGGAACTGTTTAGCAAGACAAAAGGTTGTCTTCCCCTTTTTAAATGGGTTTAGATTGGCAAGAGGTCAGCCATGAGGGGGGACAGGGGGTATTATCAGAATAACAAGAGTTGGAAGGGAACTTAGAGGCTTCTATTCCAACCCTCTACTCAGGCAGGTGACTTTAGACAAACAATTTAGGGAATATCTTTTATCAGGTCATTTGTCACATTATCAGGTCATTTATAATACTTTGCAGGAACCTGGTTCTAAATCTTTCAAATCCATCTGCAAAAAAAGTCCTCCCCCCCCCAATTTAAGAGCAGAGGGCATATTAAACACAGAAATTACTTGTCAGAAAACCTCATGATATAATAATTTATATCGCATTGTAAGCCACCCTGAGTCTCCGGAGAAGGGGGGCATATAAATTAAATTTTTAAAAAAATTAATACAGCGTTATAAACCATCCATCAGTTGGATTTTCTAGCATACCCAAGTCACAGCTTTCCAACGATTAAAGTTTACCGTCGACAATAAACTTCAGACGATCTAATCACGGTTTAAACTAATTGGTGGTAACGCTAAGCCACTAATGCCTGTTCTCTTTTAGCCCACCACCTCTTCCAAACCCAGCCGGGCCTGGCTGATCCCAACTTTCCAGCCTAGGAAATGGGAGTTTATGAAGTATAGAGCACGTGTAAAACGCAGCCAGGCCCAAATCTCACACTTGGTAGGCGCCGCAAGTCGGCATTAAACAGGCGGCGGCCTGCGGAACTCCTTGCCACGTGATCCTGCGAATGAGACACAGGAATTTTTTTTTAAAAGGTGGGGAATAGGGGGGGAAAGATCTTTATTTTTGGATGGAGCATGGAGGCCGGATACGAAGGGCCCTAATCCAATCAGGGGTTTTTTTTGGGGGGGGGGGAGGCAGTTTTTAATGCCTTTTACTACTATTTCTTGCAAAAGTCTCGGAATTTCTTAGGCGCGTTATTTCAATCTTGATTGATTTATTAAATTGATGTGCCGCCCGCCTCGCTTATTCGAAGCGATGTCTTTTCTTCTTCCCCATCCGGCCTCGAACCCAATTCCACCTCCTCAACCATTTTCTAACCCAGTTTTCCACGCATGAAATCCCAGATCGTGGCACGGGAGAGGGGGGGGGAGGAGACGGGCAATCCGGCCACGCTCGCAGGAAAAAAAAGGGGAAAAGTTCCTTTTTTAAAAGATAGACTGCCCCTGTACCCACGGGAGGGGTTTTATATTGCCGTGCTTCTTCTTCCTTGCAGGATATGAATGTTGGGTCTAGCAACGAAAAGGACCTGCAAAAGCAAGCAGGGAATAAAAACCCATCCAAAGAAGGGGGTAGCGGTGAGTTCCGCAGGCTTTTAACTCCCGCGCCCCTCCCAGGTCCAGAGAAATAGATGATGATGATGATCAATTCGCTGCAAACCATGTTGCTCCCCAAAAACTCACCCCGGATCCCGCTTGAGTGGGAAGGAAAACTGGGCTGGAGAGGCGGCGTCGGCGTCTTCTTCTTCTTTTTTTTTGCACGATGCCGGATCTGGGTGCGAATCTAGTCCTGCCCCTCTTAAACTTTTGCAAGACCCCTCCCCTCCTTCTCTGGCCCAGCCCCTTTGGGTGGGTGAAATGTAGGTCTGGTTCAAGGTGAGATACCGGTAGGAGGTTTTCGAGAGGTGGGAAATCCTAAATTTAGTAAAATCCTTAAAAGGGGTTCGGGACGCTATTCACATGTTAATGGGGGAAAGAGCGGGAGAAAAGATTTGGGGAAATAGGTTTGGGAGATTGTCCTCTGCGAGGCAGGTCTTGATTGATTGATTGATTGATTGATTATCAATCAATCCGTTTTTCCTCTGCCACCTCTAGACACTAGATAGAAAGAAGGTAGCTGGGTCAAAATCCACCCAAAATCCTGGCTCCATGCTAGTATTTCTCAGTGTCAAGAACCCATCATCCCCAGGAATAGATGCATGTCAGGCTAAGGCTGATATAATATCCATTCCAGAGTTCCACCTGCATTATAAGCAGTTAATGACCGCTTAACCAGGATCACATTGGAGTGGCTTGCTAAAACATATTACATCCTAAACCATAGTTTACAAACCAGTGATGTACCCATGGAGCAGTGTTTCTCAAGGTCGGCTGGCTGGGGAATTCTGGGAAATGAAGTCCACCTAGCTTAAACTTGTTGACCCTGAGAAATACTAGCATGGCTGGCTGGGGAATTCTGGGAAATGAAGTCCACCCAGCTTAAATTTCTTGACCCTGAGAAATACTAGCATGGAAGTAACACAAACCAGGTCTTTGGGTGGATTTTGAGTTAGCCACCCTGTTTGTACCAAACCTATCTAGTAGTTTAGAGCTGGCAGAGATAAACCGAAGCCTCAATCAATCAATCAATCAATCAAATGGCTGGCTGGCTGAGGCATTCTGGGAAATGAAGTCCACACATCTTAAATTTGTTGACCCCCGAGAAACACTGCTCCATGCATCGATGGGCATGATCACTGGTTTGTAAACCATGGTTTAGGATGTAATATGTTTTAGCAAGCCACCTCAATGTGATCGTGGTTAAGCAATCATTAACTGCTTAATGATTGCTTAATTGCACTCACAATTTCTGGAGGCAAGTCTTTCTGTGAATTAGAATAGAAATGGTCCTTCAATTATTCCGATGGTGCCCTCATCACCACTGTAATAGAATCCCTTGTGGGTGACCTTCCTCTTCTCTTGCCTTCCACCTTTCCCAGCCTTGCCTTATGGACCCCTGAATAGAGTAGGATCATCTGAGCCTTCGTCCTTTGTGCTTCAAAGGTGAATTCCAGTGAGAGAGAAGGATATGTGTTTTTTTACTCCAAAGTCGAAGCTTAGATTATTCCTTTTACTTACAACTAGCTGGATACCTGTGCTTTCCCTCAGGCTTGCCTCACAGAAACCTCTCCTCTCCCCTTCTTTTCCTCAGGCTGGCCCCAATGATCCTCTCCTATCCCCTTCTCTCCCTCAGGCTTGCCACACAGAGGCCTCTCCTATTTTATCCCCTTCTCTCCCTTTCAGGTGGGGAGTAGAATGTCTAAACCCCCAGCCAGCAGGCTGGATGAGTCACGTGCTGGCCACGCCCAAGTGGCAGTTGGAACAGAGTTCTTTTCAGGTGGGGAGGGAGAGTAGAACGTCGAACTCCTTAGCATCAGTGCGTGTTAATAATAATATAAGAAATAGTAATGATCTGATTGTCATTTTGAAAAAATCCTTTCTTAACAAGCACCTAGAAGCCAAGAAGAATATATGTTTCACATTTGTAGTCTTTACGGTTCTGGAGATTTCGTGATGATATGTGAGTGGTATTTTGCTTTTATATATATAGATTAATCTTTGGAACGGCTTGCCTCCAGAAGTTGTGAGTGCTCCATCACTAGAAGGTTTTAAGAAGAGACTGGACAGCCATTTGCCTGAAATGGTATAGAGTTTCTTGCTTGAGCAGGTCCCTTCCAACTCTATTATTCTGTAATACTCTGAGGTAATTCAGCAGAAGCTCCTAATCCATTTTTTTAATAATAATAAAAACATGGAGGTGCAGGGGAAGCATTTCTCTAAGCATAAATATCTGTTTTTCTTGGTACAGAATGCCTTACAGAAACTGGCTGAAACTCTCCTTCAAATGTTTTGTTTAATATATCGTATTTTCCAGCGTATAAGACGACTGGGCGTATAAGAGGATCCTCCTCAGAGCCTTATGGGCTGGTCTGCCTGGTTACAAGAGAATGAGACCCGGCGTATAAGACGACCCCCGATTTTTGAGAAGATTTTTGTGTGTTAGAAAGTAGTCTTATACGCAGGAAAATACAGTATTTGTGTATTAAATGTGTGCACCATTTTACTCTCAGCCACTCTGCATGATTCTCGAAGTCAAAATACAGAAAAATAATAATAAAGCAAGGAACAACAACAATAGGCAAGGAACCAATGGTTATATACAGTATATATCCACACTACCCAGAAGGAACTTCCATGATGCTAATAAAAAAAATGTATTTTCAGTTGGTGCAAACTCTTATTTTTAACTAGATCATTTGTAGTATGATAATGTCAAGCTTCCGACTAACAAACCCCAAGCGCTTCTTCTGTTTGAAGTTGACAGATAATTGGCATTCATTTTGCTTATAGCGAAACCAACTTCTGCATCCTGATCTCAGTCATCATTTTTCCCAACCAGAAGGCAGGGCAAGGCTCCTTTCTAAAAATGGGCAATCACATTCTCTGCCCTGGTATTTTTATACCCTCCCTGCTATTTCTGTATTCCCAAAGTAACTATTTCCTACTCATGTTTATATATATCTCTATATATAAAATCACCAGTCCTGATTTGTTTGTTTTGGATGCTTATTTTAAACAATGTGTTAAGATCCTAGAGGACAATTTTGGCATCTTCCTTAAAACATATGTATGTATGTAATGCAACAACCCAAAAAGCAATTATTCCTTCTGTATGCAAAAGACTTCAATCAGGTTCATTCTGGTTCAGCAGAAACTCTTGTGCTTTTTTCCGTAAAATGTGAAAAAGCACCACTTCAAAAAACAGTTGGCTCAGAGAGAAAGAAAGAGGGGGGGGGAGAGAGAGGGAGAGAGGCCTTGCTTTCCTATTTTCAGAGCTGCACGCAAACTCCATAATTATTTCTTCTTCTTCATCATCATCAGAATAGAGCTGGTAGGGACCTTGGAAGTGTTTTAGTCCAGCTCCCTGCTCAAGCAGGAGATCCTATATACCATTTCAGGCAAGTGATTGTCCAGTCTCTCTTAAAAAACCACCATGGTGATGAAGCACCCACAACCTCTGGAGGCCAGCTGTTCCACTGGTTAATCGTCTTCCCTGTCAGGAAGTTTCTCCTTAATTCCAGGTTGCTTCCTCTCCTTGATTAGTTTCCATCCATTGTTCCTTATCCTGCCCTCAGGTGCTTTGGAAAATAAATTGACCCCCCCCCTCCTCTTTGTGGCAGCCCCTCAAATATTGGAAGACTGCTATCATGTCCCCCCCTCCTCCTTCTTTTCTCTAAACTAGCCAAACCCAATTCTTGCAACCATTCTTCCTATGTTTTAGTCTCCAGGCCTTTAAATTTTCTTAGTTGCTCTTCTTTGCACTTTTTCCAAAGTTCCAACATCTTTTTTTATAATGTAGTGACCAAAACTGGATGCAGTATTCCAGGTGTGGCCTTACTAAGGATTTATAAAGTGGTAATAATAGAATAGAATAATGTAATAGTTGGAAGGGACCTTGGAGGTCTTCAAGTCCAACCCCGATTAGGGAGGAAACCCTCTACCACTTCAGACAAATGGTTGTCCAATCTCTTCTTTAAAAACTACCAGTGTTGGAGCCATTCACAACTTCTGGAGGGAAGTTGTTCTCACTGATTGTTCTCCCTGTGTGCATAAGTGCACCAGCGGGCCTACCGTCCCCTGTCCTAATATTCCTTTTTGCTTACTCTTTTCATGTATTCAAATTATGTTTATACTTTTACGTGTTATCTTATATATACTTGATAAATAAACTTATGATTATGATTGTTCTCCATCCCTTGCTTCTTGTCCTGCCCTCAGGTGCTTTGGATAGTAGCTTGACTCCCTCTTCTTTGGGGCAACCCCTGAGATACTGGAATACAGCTTCCCCTAGTCCTTCTTTTCATTAAACTAGACATCCCCAATTCCAGCAACCCTTCTTTATATGTTTGAGACTCCAGTCCTCTCATCATCTTCGTTGCTAATACTTCAGGTGATTTTGATTCTATGCCTCTGTTTATACAACCAAAGATTGCACTATTGTTGTTGTGGTTTTTTTTTTTTTGTTTTTGTTTTTGGCTTATGCCACACGCTACCGACTCATGTTGAAGGGATCGTCCACTACGACTCTCCCAGTTACTGTTTTTGAACCTAAACAATGTGTCCCTAAACAACAACAACCCTGTAAGGTAGGTGTATTTATTTATTTATTTAGATTGAGCTGAAAAAGAGAGTTGCACAGGCCAATGGATGATTCTCAAGCCATCCAGGGCTGCCCCTTGGGTCTCCCCTCCTTTTCGTTCAGCCCCTTCCCCACGACCCCTCCCTAGGCGTTGCCAGAGGCAAATCCCCTCACATTTGCACCAGCCCCTGGAGGGCTTTGCAGCGCTGCGGGGACACCAGCCGAAGGGTTAATCCGATAGAGTGGCCGGCTGCTAGAGCGGCCATCCCTGCTCTTGGCGGGTGTGTATGTATGTGTGTGTGTGTGTGTTGGGGGGGGGTCCCTGGCAAGGAGCAGCCCCCTCCCTCCCTCCCTTTTCCGCCTTCACCCTCCATTCCTGCAGCTCCTTTGCAGAGAGCGCTTCTTCGGGATTTCGCCTTTGCAATTGCGCGGGGCGGAGGCATTGAGGGGGTGCAAGTCGACCCGCTGCCTAAGTGAGTGAAACCCCCCCCTCCCCAAAAGCTCAGAAACGGGGGTGCAAGATTGCTCCGCGGGGCTGAGAACCCCTCGATCAAAATCCCTTTTTTGGGGGGGCGGGAGACCTTGCTGCAAAGCGACACCCACCCCTTAGCAGGTGGGCCAAGCTCAGCCTCCCCCCCCCCCCATTCCCCGCGATTTGCAAAAGGGCTGGCCCGGTTCCAACCGGTCTTCGGGGGCAAAGGGTTGGATGCCGATCCCATGATGCTCAGCCGGCTGGGGAGGATGGGGGTTGGAATTGCGTCCCGCTCGGAAGCCCCCTCTGCTCTGGGGGGAGGGTTGTGCAAAAGAGGGGAGAGTGGGGTTTTCGGCCAAATGGTTTAGAGGTGCTCGGACCCCATTGGGTATGTTTGCAGAAGATGCTGATCTGATATATACATCAGTAACAGTAACAGGGACCTTGGAGGTCATCTAGTCCAACCCCCTGCTCACTAGGAGACCTATACTAGGGATTCGAACCTCCGAACTGTCTGATAGAGAAGCTCAGTGTCTTAGCCACTGAGCCCCCTAGATAGATAGTTAATGGAACTATCGTTTGTTGACCATTGTTTCTCAACTTCGGCCACTTGAAGTCCACAGGTCTTCAAGTGGCCAAGGTTGAGAAACAATGGTTTAGATCAGGGGTCATCAACCTTTCGGACCTCAGGGACCACTAAATTCATAATTTTAAATCCCGCGGACCACTAATATGAATTTTTTAAAAAGATAAATAGTATTTAGTGCAATATAAAAAAATGCAAATCATTTTTCTGCGGACCACCAAAATTTTCTCACGGACCACCGGTTAGCGACCACTGATTTAGATTATCATTGATTTATTCCATTATTTTCGTTGACATCTAGGGAGAAGGCTGTACCCCACTGGCAGCACCGGTGCGAGTCTTGGAAACGTTTGCCCTCCACCGTCCCAAAAGGACTCTCTGGTGGACATCAAGGAAGGAACTCCAGTTTGGGCCTGAGATGGGATAAGAACCCCTCCCATGGCCTCCAGCAAAGCGATCCGGAAAGAAAGGGCGGCTCCCTCGTCCCTGCACCTCCCAATCCAGGCTGCTCAAAGAAAGAGAGTCAAAATGGAGGAAAAGGAAACGGCCTGTGCCAAGCTGGCCGAACGAGTCCAGAAGGAATCCTGCGTCGTCCAGGCTGGTGGCCCCACGGAAATACCGAGACGGGGGTCTCCACTGCAGATCAAGCAGGAACCAGACGAGGGCCTGGCCCAGCGCTGGGAAGCCCAGTGGCAGAATTTCTTGAAGATGGTACAGGCCCCGCATCCCGGTTGGGGCTCTCCTCCGTTGCCAGAACTGGTAGCTTTTAGCGACACCAAACGGATCCAACCCACTGGCGGGACGACTCCGCAGGTCTTTGGCTGGAAAGTGAAGGAGGAAATCTGCGAGGAAGAGATGGGGAACACGGAGGCCCAGAGGCAGCTGTTCCGGCATTTTTGCTACCAGGATGCCGAAGGACCCCGCGAAGTCTGCAGCCGTCTCCGGGAGCTCTGCCACCGGTGGCTGAAGCCGGAGAGGCACACCAAGGAGCAGATCTTGGAGACCCTGGTGCTGGAACAGTTCCTGGTCATTCTGCCCCCGGAGATACAAGGCTCCGTCAGGGACCGGGGACCGGAGAGTTGTGCCCAGGCGGTGGCCCTTGCTGAGGGCTTCCTCCTAAGGCAGAAGGAGACCCAGTTGGTGAGCGTTGGCCCTATCTTCTGTTTCCCATCTTGTCTTGGTGGATTGGCCTATAGAGCTTGTGTCGGCCTCCTGTAGTTATGATGGGCTGTTTAAGAAACATTGAACTGTGCCCTGAGCTAGGGGCATTGTCACTGCCCCCCGCAAAAGCTGAGGGTAGCCCCCAGAAGCCCATCAAAAATGCTTAGCAATTTGATATATTTTTTGTGTCTTGTAGTCAGTCTTCACTCCTGGCGACCTCACAGATGGTTTTTTGGCTAGATTTTTGGAAGTGAATTTTCCTTGCCTGTTTCTAGGGCCGAGAGCGATTTGCCTCCCGGATGTTCAGCTGGCTTCATACCTAAGACAGGATTAGAACTCAGGATCTCTTCATTTGTAGCTTATTTGTAAACTGACTGTCTAGCTGGCAGAGTGTTGTTCTCAGCTTCGGCTGGATGGACTTCAATGTCAGGGTTCCAGGTAACATACCCACAGCAAGCAAAACTCCAAGGCAGGTAGATTCCTCAAAGAATAGCTTTATTGGATATGCCATATTAGCACAGGCTGGTGAAAACCGACTCCCACAGTTTTCACCTGATTAAAAGTAGAAGTTTTTCACTTTCTCAAAACAATCGGTCACATGGTCCAATCAGGATACAGTCCAGTTGCTGGGTGACTTCAGTCCCCTCCTTCCAAGCACCTGCTGGAACGTCCTTGGTTCCCAAGAGAAAATGTTTTGTTTTGGCTACAAACCCCCAGCTATCTCTATTTCCCCCTCCCTATTCCTTAGTCCCAGTTTTGGCAACCCTGAAGCCTCAAAATGGCCTCAGGTCAGCTTCAGGGTTGACTGGCAGCCCCTCCTTAACTGAAAAGGACTTCCTACAGAAAGAAGAAACTAAAGTGAGGTTAGCCACAATTCAACCTAATCCCTGGTCTCTCTCCCCCCCCCCCCCCGCCCCCAGGCTTCTGGGGATAGATGTCATGAAGTTGACATAGCCTTCATACTTTTGTATATACCTGCTTAGTAGGGCTTTTGGCCCCTCCTAAGCGGTGTTCTTTTTTATACAAAGTCAGCTTATTACCCCCACAATCTGGGTCCTCATTTTACCTACCTCGGAAGGATGGAAGGCTGAGTCAACCTTGAGCCTGGTGAGATTTGAACTTGCAGTAATTGCAGGCAGCTGGCAGCTAAGTGCTATTTAACAGCACTTTAGTCTGCTGCGCCACCAAGGCTTAACTAACCTATCGGCCTTCACATCCCAACTTTTGAGCCAAGTGGCCTCAGAAAGTGGGTACCCCTTCCAGTGCACAAAGTACTGTAATTGACCCCTCCCTATACAGTCTAGAGTCTTAATTTGTTCCACTTCAACTCCCAGAATTCCCCAGCCAGCCATGCTGAATTCTGGGAGTTGAAATCCACACATCTTAAAGAGTTGCCCAGGTGGAGAAACACTGGTCTATTTATTTATTACATTTATTTATTACATGTATTTATATGCCGCCCTTCTCCCGAAGGACTCAGGGCGGCGAACACAAGTTAAGAAACATGTACAATAAAATCGCATTTTAAATCAAATAACTAATTAATGATAAATAATAAACCCAGAATCAGAGTCAGCAATCAATCAATCAGTCTAGCAAATCATGAGTGGGAATCTAAATAAATAAATACAAGATGGTGCATGTATTTAATTGAATTTGAATTGTATGTGAAATGATGTCAGATTTAGGTTTCATCCTGGCTACTCCCGTTTTCCAGAGCCATTAATAGAACAAATGGAGCCCTTAGTTTGGAAAAGTTGGGCAGAAAAGTTTGATCTTTTTTTTAAAGCTTTACGATTTTGCTTCCCGAGGAACTGTTGTGAACGGGTGCTGTTCGGATAGCTCCGACTACAACTCCCATCAATGCCACGCTTTGATGGCCACTGTTGGCTGTAGCTGATGAGAATTGTAGTGCAACACATCTCAAGGGCATTATGGTAGTAAGGAAGAGCTGATTTCATAACCTGTAATTCCCAGAATAGGGACGCAGTGGCTCAATGGCTAAGACGCTGAGCTTGTCGATTGAAAGGTTGACAGTTTAGCGGTTCGAATCCCTGGTGCTGCGTTACGGGGTGAGCTCCTGTTACTTGTCCCAGCTTCTGCCAACCTAGCGGTTCGAAAGCACGTAAAAAATGCAAATAGAAAAATAGGGATCACCTTTGGTGGGAAGTCATGCTGGCGTTTAGTCTGGCGTTTAGTCATGCTGGCCACATGACCATGGAGACGTCTTCAGGCAGCGCTGGCTCTTTGGCTTTGAAACGGAGATCAGCACGGCCCCCTAGAGTCAGGAACAACTAGCACATATGTGCGAGGGGAACCTTTATTTTACCTTAATTCCCAGAAAAAAGTTTTTTGATGCCAACACTCTCTCGTTATTACAGCCAATAAGAACATATTCGAACTAGGTTTTGCATGAATATCAATACTTTAATATGAATTTCATCTATCACGCTGTCAGCAATTTGATTCAGGGCAGCTTTGCACATTTGAAGTGTTTTTAAATGGCTTGGGACCAGGTTATCTAAGGAACTTGCTGGTCACATCTACCTGACCCACCAGAGTAGAGAGTCAGGTGGGACTCAGAAGAAGGGCCTTTTCTATGCTGGCTCCCTCTCTCTGGAACATCATTCCCCAGAGATTAGAATGGCCCCCACTCTAGGATTCTTCCGGAAGGCGCTGAAGTCGTGGTTCTGCCAGTGGGCCTGGGCAGTGGTGAAATCTAAAATTTGTTAACTACAGGTTCTGTGGGCGTGGCTTGGTGGTGGTGGGGGTAATGTGACTGGGTGGGCGTGGCCATTTTTAAAAAACTTAAAGCATTTTTTCTACAACCTCTTCAGTGAAGAGGTGGTAAAAAAATGCTTTCAAAAGGCTCTGATGATCCCAGCTGAGTTGCCTGATCGGCAGAGGCTTTTTAAAAAACTCAGCAGGGATCATCAGAGGCATTTAAAAGAAGAAAAGGGTTTTTTTCTTTTAAAAGCCTTTGACGATAACAGCTGAGCCCTGCGATCATCAGAGGCTTTTTTTTTTTACTTTTAAAAGCATTTTTTGGCTGTAGAGGAGGTAGAAAAAATGCTTTTAAAAATTAAAAAAAAAAGCCTCTGATGATCTCACGGCTCAGCTGGGCATGTGGGGGGGAGGCAGGGATGTTTGCTACCAGTTCTCCGAACCACCCGCCTCCATCGCTACCGGATCGGGCGATCCGGTCCCAACTGGGAGCATTTCACCCCTGGGCTTGGGGAACCCAGAGTGGGAGGGAGCCCATTAAATGGCTCGTGTGATCTGCTTACGCCGGGGCAAGGTGGATAGGAGATGGGGGTTGATTTTGTTATATTGTACTATATGAATTTATTTGATTCTTTTTGCTTGTTTTTATTGTTTTAAATGTGGTCTTTTATTCTGTAAGCCCCCTTGAGTCCCCATGGGCGAATAGGCGGCAATATAAATTCAGTAAATAAATAAATCTGAATCCCGGTGGCTTTGAGGGCATTTTTGACAACAATACATGTCGTCTTCGACTTACAACCACAATCGAGCCTAACATTTCTATTGCTGATCAAGACAGTGGCTTAAGTGAGCGTTGCCCCATTTTGCGACCTTTCCTGTCAGCGTCGTTAAGTGAATCGCTGCTGCTGTTAAGTTAGCAAGTTATCTGGCTTCCCCGTTGACCCTGCTTGTCAGAAGGCCATAAAAGGGGGGGGGTCACATGACCCCGGGACACCGCAACCGTCATAAATACATGCCAGTTGCCAAGAGTTTGAATTTTGATCACATGACCACGGGGATGCTGCAGAAGTTGTAAGTGTGAAAAACTGTCATAAGTCACGGCAATTTCAGTGCAATTGTAACTTTGAATGATCAGTAAACAAATGGTTGTAAATCAAGGACTACGTGTATTAGATTTTTTTTTTTTTGGCCATCATTTTCTTCAGGATGATTTTTTTTTTCCAAATTTCCTATCTAGAGTTTTCCTTGTGGTCTCCCATTCAAACCCTAACTTGGCCTGAGTCAGGGGTGGGTTCTAAATTTTTTTTACTACCGGTTTGTGGGCATGGCTTATTTTGTGGACGTGGTTTGATGGTCATGTGACAATCCTTTAGGATTTAGCAGAGGTACTGGTCTATCAGGCTTTTAACTGCTTGCAGAGCTGTACCGGTCTACTCATTTGTTCTTGAAGCGTTCTGGTCTACCCATTTGTTTTTGGAAGCACCGGTTTGCCCATTTGTTTTTCGAGCGCACTGGTCTACCACCACACTGCTTTTTAACACTGATCAGCTGTAGGGCAGCCCTTTGAAACCCCGCGACAAGAGTTTAAACAGTTTTTCCTTCTAGCTGATCAGCTGGGGCTCAGGAGGCAGTGAATAGATTGGGGGCGGGGCCAAATAAAAGGTAAGACTAACGTGGGGGCCAGCAGGAGGGCCCAGCTCCCGAACAAAGAGAACCAGTTCGGTGACATCATATCGTCACCGCTACAGGCTTGGCCGAACCAGGAGGAACCCACCACTGGTCTGAATCCCTTCGTTTTCCAAGTTCAGCTTAACTTGGCTAGGTGGCACTGCCAGCTTCAATTTAATTTCCCGGGGTTAATAAAAACAGGATTGTAATGTTTTTCAAATTGTCCATATTTTTGTATCACGGGTTCCTTTGAACTGATGGACTGGTCCTTTGTTTGTTTTTTCAGAGCGAGGATTGCTTTGAGGAAATGACGGTGAATCTCCCAAGGATCCATCAAGTCTGCCTGGGGGCCTCTCGAAAGCTAGGTACTGTAAAGGATGGGGTTCCCCCCCACTTCCCGCCCTGTGTCCTAATCTATTGATAGAACAGCCTGATCCACCTTACAGGGTGGGTGTTTTAAGGGAAATAGGAAGTCGGAATAAAGATGTGGTAAAAACAGGGGTGCTATTCAGAACCGGTAGTGGAAATTTTGAGTAGTTCGGAGAACCGGCAAATACCACCTCTGGCTGGCCCTAGAGTGGGGTGGGAATGGAGATTTTGCAGTATCCTTCCCCCCAGGAGTGGGGAGGGAATGGGGATTTTGCAGTATCCGTCTCCTGCCACACCTACCAGGCCCACCAAGCCACACCCACAGAACTGGTAGTAATAATATTTGAATTCCACCCCTGGGTAAAAATCAAATAAACAAAGCGAAGTGGGTGCTCCATCGGTGGAGGTTTTTAAGAAGAGATTGGGCAGCCATTGGTCTGGCTGGTACAGGGTCTCCTGCTTCGGTGAGGGCTGGACTAGAAGACCTCCAAGGTCCCTTCCAACTCTGTTATTCTATTGGCCAGGGGTTGCGCAGCAAATGAAACAGAAGACGAGGAGCGGAAAGGAGGCTGATCAGATATATTGATTGATTCTGTGCCATGAAGTCACTGTGGACTCTTAGCCGCCACACAGATCAATTTTCTAAGCTTACAAATCAAACTAGAACATTTTGCATTGTGCGTTTGTTGATTTACGTGGCGCAGTGGTTAGAGTGCAGTACTGCAGGCTACTTCTGCTGATCACAGGCTGCCAGCAGTTTGGCAGATCGAATCCTACCAGGCTCAAGGCTGACTCAGCCTTCCATCCTCCTGAGGTGGGTAAAATGAGGATACAGATTGTTCGGGGCAAGAGGCTGATTCTGTAAATTGTTTAGAGGGCTGTAAAGCGGTATATAAGTCTATTGCTATGTGGTTGCTAAGAGTCAACACCAAGCTGACAGCCCACGTCAATCAATGCATCCGTCAGATTATAGATGATGAAAAAAATTACAGTGTATTAGCCTAGAGGCAGTACAGGTAATCGATTTACAACAGTTGATTTCATGACTATTCAAAAGTATAACGCCACTGAAAAAAAAGACTTATGACGGTATTGCACACTTACAACTTGCAGCATCCCCATGGACCAGTATTTCTCAACCTTGGTAGCTTGAAGTTCAGTGGACTTCAACTCCCAGAATCCCCCAGCCAGCAGCGCTCAGCAGCAGGGGGATTCTGGGAGTTGAAGTCCACCTATCAAGGTTGAGAAACACTGCCATGGACACATGATCAAAATTCAGAGCACCAAGGACTTCTTGGTTTACATGATTCTGGCGTAGGTTGGAAAACTGCTGTTTTGCCAGAGTAAACATGCAGATTTCGGACTCAGAGGTAATGAAGACACAGATGAGGTGAAAACTAAAGGGATTTATTGAAAAAGCCCGGAGGAGTGGCCGAAACTTAATTAAAGGATGATTCACAGAAAGGAATAGAGTCTTTTAACTTTTTTTCAGGTGCTGGAAATGCACCTGAGTTCTGCCTCTTGAGAAAGTCTTGTGGACTGCCATTTTACGATTTTTTTTAATTTGACACTTCTGTTACTTACCTTCATTAATTATCAACACTCGGAAGCATCTCTCTGTCTGAGGGCAGCTTTGTACATTTCTACCTTCCTCGCCTTCCTTTGGCAGGGCTGCCCTAAATTTCATAAATCAACACATTCATTCATAAATTCATTCGTTTGTTTGATGGCTTTAAACCATTCAAAAGCATCTGAGCTAGTTTAGCTCAAGTTTAACCTTACAGATGCAATAAAATAAAATAAAATAATAAATAAAATAAAATAAAATAAAATAAATAAAATAAAATAAAATAAAATAAAATAAAATAAAATAAAATAAAATAAAATAAAATAAAATAAATAATAAAATAAAATAAAATAAATAAAATAATAAAATAAAATAAAATAATAAATAATAAAATAAAATAAAATAAAAAATAAATAAAATAAAATAAAATAAAATAAAATAAAATAATAAAATATAAAATTAAATTAAATTAAATTAAATAAATAAAATAAAATAAAATAAAATAAAATAATAAAATAAAATAAAATAATAAAATAAAATAAAATAAAATAAAATAAAATAATAAAATAAAATAAAATAAAATAAAATAAAATATAATAAAATAAATAAAATAAAATATAATAAAATATAATAAAATAATAAAATAAAATAATAAAATAAAATAAAATTAAATTAAATAATAAAATTAAATTAAATTAAAATAAAATAAAATAAAATAATAAAATAAATAAAATAAAATAAAATAAAATGAAATAATGAAATAAAATAAATAAATAAATAAAATAAAATAATAAAATAATAAAATAAAATAAAATAAAATAAAATAAAATAAAATAAAATAATAAATAAAATAAAATAATAAAATAAAATAAAATAAAATAAAATAAAATAAAATAAAATAAAAAGAAATGATTTTTTTTTGAAATCTGCCACAGTAAATTAAAATTAGCACATGTCCAAGGTGGAAATTAATCAAGGAGAGAAGCAATCTAGAACTAAGGAGACATTTCCTGACAGAACAATCAATCAGTGGAACAACTCGCCTGCAGAAGTTGTGAATTCTCCCAACACTGGAAGTTTTTCACAAGAGATTGGACAACCCTTTGTCTGAAGTGGCATAGAGTTTTCTGCTTGAACAGCAAGTTAGACTAAAACAGGGGTCCCCAACCCCTGGGCCACGGGCCACTACTGGGCCATTGCCTATTTGCGAGTTGAAGATTAGGAACTAAGTTTATAAGCCCTTCCCAATGTGGTGCCTATATTTCCCATCCTCCTCAGCAAACATGGGCAGCGGAGTGGAGGTGAAGGTAGACATCTTATTTGAACAGCATCGAGTTAGGGAAGGCTGCTGATAAAAGTCCCGGCAGTTGTGACTTAATGGACCCTGCGCATTACTGTCATATATGATCCTAAAATGGGTTATCACAACCGACCTGATTTTTTACAAAATCTTTTTTGTGGTCATTAAACAAATCACCCCAGTCATTAAATGAAGCCAGTCATTAGGTAAACTCTATGGTTGTTCAATGAACCCTTTGCTCACTACGGGGTGTTTTTGTCCCAAACTGGAAGCAAACAGCAATTTTTTATAAAAAACGTTGAAAATTGCAGTCATGCAACTATGGAACTCCACAAATAAGCCGTAAATGTGGGCTGATTGTTGAGCTCCCCAATGTGGTCATATGGGGGACGGGGAGCAGCCATTGGAACCCTGGAACAGGTCAAGTCTAGCTGTAAACATTATTCACCATGTCCTTCTATTCTTCCTCCTGCAGGGGGCAGGCTGTTGAATGAACAGGAGCGGCCACCGCTCTGGGCCCAAGATTACCGAGAGTCTGCCAGCAGGATGTCGCTCCCAAAGAACCAAGACGGCCTCTTGCCACGGCCCGGATTGGGCAAAATTTCAGAGAATGAGCTGATGAGGCCCGAAAGATCTTCGGGCTCCCTTCCGACCAAGCGAGGCTCTGAAGCGATCCCGTGCAGAGTGGGCTACAAAGATCTTGGCGGGATCCTTTTCCAGGAGAGAATCCAAGAGAGCCCCCGGCAGAAGCGCTGTGTCGTGCTCCGCCGGCGGATCCACACAGAGGAGCGCCTCTACAAGTGCCAGGATTGCTGGAAGAGCTTTGACCACCGTTCCCACTTCATCCGCCACAAGAAGATCCACACGGGCGAAAAGCCCTTCCAGTGCACCGATTGCGGGAAGAGCTTCAACCGGAACTCGAACCTCACCACCCACATGCGGACTCACACAGGCGAGAAGCCCTACAAGTGCTTGGACTGCGGCAAGAGCTTCCGGTGGAGCTCGGATTTCATCGTCCACGAGCGAACTCACACCGGGGAGAAGCCCTACAGCTGTGCGGACTGCGGGAAGGCTTTCCGCCGCAGCTCCAACCTCACGGCCCACGAGCGGACGCACCGGGGCGAGAAGCCCTACAAGTGCTTGGACTGCGGGAAAAGCTTCACCCGAGGCCTCTACCTGATTGCACACAAAAAGACGCACTCGGGGGAGTGAGCGGGCGCGAGCGAGAGTCGGTTAGCGGCGCCTCCTCCTTGGGATTTTCCTGGTGGGAGGAGTGTTCATCAAACGTCTCATCTGAATTGCATCCATGACAGTTTTCAGCTCATCGTGGGAGGGCGGCGGTGGGGAACAAAACGATCACTCCTGAGTTTGGGTTCAGGGCCCTGTCAGCATATCTCCAGATGACCCGGTGATGGATAAGATCTACGGTAGTCTCACCCCCGTGCAATGTTGGCCCACTGAAGTTGCAAAAAAAAAAAAAAAAGTCAGCCAGAATTCATTTCGGCAGATGGTCCTTCTGGCAAATCCTTCGCCCCAAATCCGATTGATCAGTTTGGAGAATAGGGCAACTCGGCCTACGATGACCACGCTTGGGATGGCAGCTTCTCTCAAGGATGTGATTTGTTACAGTGTGTGAGCAATTTGAATTGCCCGAAATCAAAATCAGGAGAGAGCTGGAGGCAAGCAAGGCCTTGTTAGGAAGACCAGTTATTCTGGGCTAAATGGTTTCACCCATCGAGAAGCTGAGGGAGAAAGTCTTTAATTTTTAGGTTGGCTGCAGTGCAGTGCTGCAGATTTGAACCCCAAAAGGACTTTGGAGCAGCGGACACACCTGTTTAACCCCCCTCAAGAGCAGGGATCTCCTAATTTGGCCACTTTTAAGACTTGGGGACTTCAACTCCCAGAATTCCACCATGGCCGGCTGAGGAATTCTGGGAGTTGAAGTCCATCAGGCTTAAAAGCGGCCATATTTGGAGACCTCGGATTTAGAGCAACCATGGCTTTTTCTGTGGGGTAGCTGCAGACCGTAATGCCCAGCACCAGCTGCCTTTAGCGGGTGGCAGACCGAGACTGTTTGCACTTAAGAGAAACCTTTTGGGATTTAGATCCAGAGAACACTGCTTGGCTTTCGTCTTTTGATCCGCTTGTCATGTGCCAGCTAGGAAGTAGAACATCACTGTAGGGTCATTTTGGTTCTTCTCAAGAGATCTCCTCTTGGCTGCAGCCCACCCCTCTGTATTATGGGCATAGTAGTACTGATTTACCATATAGTGTTTCTCAACCTTGGAGGCTTTTAAGATGTGTGGACTTCAACTCCCAGAATTCCCCAGCCAGCAAACCCTCCCAAGGTCGAGAAACATTGCCATATGGTTCCCTCTAAAGATTACACTCCTATTTCAAGATAAATATGTGGGAAGGGCTTTCATTGCTCAAAAGTGAAAGGCCCAGTATTTATTATAATTATTATTTTTTATGATTACCTGTCTCTTTTGAGAAGCTGGGGTGGGGAGGTCGGATTTAAGATATTCGGCGTGCTGAGCAGTGCCTCAGCAAATAAATTCTGTTTTTGCTCCAATAGCTATTCTGCCGTTCCATGCGATTGTGGCTTTTTAGCTTTGGGGAGGTGCCGAAAGAGGCTTTCGCTTCAAAAAGGGGAGGGGGGAAAAAAGAAACCTAGGGAAAAGGAGCATCCCTTCCTAGTCTTCATGGAGAAGAGGAGGAGGAAGAGAGATGATATGTCTAGCAAATGCAGAATAAATCCAATAAGCAAATATGAAAAGTCTGTCTAGTTTAATCGAGGGGGTAGAAAAATCTGAATGGCCAAATCCATATTAGGGCACGACAGAATTACAACCACAATTGAGCCCAAGATTTATGTTGCCAAGCGAGACAGTTGTTGAGTGAGTTTTGCCCCCATTTTGCTTCTTCTCTTGGCCCAGCTGTTAAGCGAAGCATTGCAGTTGTTAAATTAGGAACTCGGTTTTTAAGTGAATCTGGATTCCCCATTGACTTTGCTTGGTCAGAAGTCGCAAAAGGGGATTGCGTGACTGCGGGACACTACCGCCGTCGTAAATACGGAACAGCTGCCAAGCCTCTGAATCATGTGACCATGGGGATGCTGCAAGGGTCGTTAAGTGTGAAAAAGGGTCCTAAAGTCCCTTTTTCTCCAGTACCGTTCTAACTTTGAACACTCACTAAGCAAATTGTAAGTCGAGGACTACTGCTGCTACCAGCTCGAATCACAAAATAATATGCAACTTTTTTCAAAATGGTTTGCTCAGGCAGATCAACAAAACAAACCGCAACCAAGGAGGGAGGAAAGTCACCGTCTGCCTACTGGACACAATTCAGGAACAGTACTGGGACTCCTCGATTTAAGACTATTAAGTTGTGACCGTTGTAAATCAGGTCACCCATAAGGCCGATCCAATTTTATGGGGGTTTTTTTTGCAGCAGCTGTCAGAACTCTGGAACAAGGTGGTAAGAACCTCAAGAGAGGTCATTTATACAGATAGTCCTCGACCTACAACCACAACTGAGCCCAAAATTTAAGTGAGACATTTGTTCAGTGAATTTGCCCCGTTTTACGACCTTTCTTGCCACAGTGGTTAAGTGAATTGTGGTTAAATCACTACCTTTACACAACCCTGGTTCTCATGCTTGAATCAACCTACCCTCAACCTACCCCCCAAAATTTAGCACAGGTATTCTTCTACTTACAACCATTTGTTCAACTACGGTTCAAAATTGGAACAGCACTGAAAAAATACCTCACACTTACAACCATCAGCGTCTCTGCAACCACATGATCAGGATTCGGACTCGCCGAATAACTACGTGCAAGTGACACGTAGTTATGACCGCAGGGTCATGTGATCACCAAGTTTGGAACTTCCCAGATTTCCAACAAGAGCCTGGATAGCTCAGCAGACTAAAAAGCCTTGTGATTAACACCAGCTGTCTGCAATTACTGTAAGTTCGAATCTCACCAGGCTCAAGGTTGACTCAGCCTTCCATCCTTTCTAAGGTAGGTAAATTGAGGACCCAGTTTGTGGGGGGCAATAAGCTGACTTTGTAGAAATATACAAAAGTATGAAGGCTATTGCTTAACGCATTGTAAGCCGCCCTGAGTCTCCGGAGAAGGACGCCATATAAATCTAATTTAAAAAAAAAAAGTGAAGTCAATAGGGGGAAGCTGATTCGTTTAACGAATATGCGATTCACCATGCTTCACTTAAAAACAAAGGCCATAAGGTCGTAAAATTGAACGCAACTCAACTGCCTCGCTTAGCAATGGAAATTCTGGTTTGGGTTGTGGTTGTAAGTCGAGGACCGCCCGTACTGTTGCTGCTACTGTTTGTGCAACATCCCTCATTGTAGCATTGATGAAAGGAATGAGCAACCATTTGTAGCTGTCAATCATGCCAGGTGATAATCCTGGCCATAGTGGGTCGGGCGGCCATTTTCCTGCAATGCTTGTAGCCCTCTTAATTGGAAGAATCTGATTGGCTCCTGTAGGAGACGGAACATTCAGTCAGAACAGTGCTTTTCAAACTTGGCAAAACACGTGGACTTCAATTCCCAGAATCCTCTAGCCGCCACGCTGGTTGGGGAATTCTGGGAATTGAAGTCCAGGCCTTAAAGTGGCCAAATTTGAAACACACTGAACTAGTAAGAAGACTGTATGCCCAAGTCCTACCCTAAGAACATTTCAAGTATGTGCCAAGAAGAGTCCCAAACTGGCATGGACAGGGAGAAGAAAAGAGGTAAACTCTGAATGTAGCATTATTTTTACTTATTTTTTTGCACCTATCCACCTCTGCGCAAGTTGTCGCCTCTGAATGGGTTCCCAGGACATTGTTCTCAACCTCCTTGAGATTCGCTTGAAGCACAGAGGTACTAGTCCTCATGAAAGTTAGAAACGGTTGATTCAACATTTTCATGAAATTTTGGCAGGCGTCTGTTCTGTGAGCTTGCTGTTTAGCTCCTGGACGTTTTGTTACCAGAATAGGTAACATCTTCAGAAGGGGCGGGGGTGGCGTTGGCTGAAGTACCGTATTTTCCGGCGTATAAGACGACCCTCCTTAGAGCCATTTAAGGCTCATCAGAGCCTTATGGGCTGGTCTGCCTGGTTACAGGAGAATGAGACCCGGCGTATAAGACGACCCCCAACTTTTGAGAAGATTTTTGTGTGTTAGAAAGTAGTCTTATACGCAGGAAAATACTGTACTTTGTTCACTTATAAAAGGTTAGTATACCTTTTCCAGAATGAGGGCCCATAGCGCGTGTGCGTGAACCCCCAAAATGCAATGTGCACGGCTCCCACACATGCACGCGTGACCTGTGTGCTTTGTGTGGCCCCTGCATGCACCCCGCCCCTTTGCACCCCACGTGTGTGTACGTGGCCCCCACATGCACCCTGCATGCATGCGTGACCCCCCTCTGCGCAGCAGAGACCCCAAAACCAGCTGGCTGGTGGGAGGTGCATGCGCGGCTGAGCTGGGGCGATGGCCCACATACCCAGAGAGGTTTGCCATCACGGATACAGGTTGTGAATGTGTCTTTTGTGACTGGTCAAGGCACTTCACCCCCAAACCCCACAGAAGTTGTTACCCAGTTTGGTAAAAAAAAAACATCCGGGAAGTAAACAGCAAGCTCGGAGAACAGTCTGTGGCCAAAACCTCATGAAAATGTTGAATCTCTGCATTGTGAGGCACTTCTGCTTGTCTCTTGAGCCAACGCGGTTCATCTGTATGAAATGTATTCTTCCTGCTTCTTTTGCTCCCTTGTTTTCGGCCCCTCCTCCTCCTCTGACTATGGAATCCCCATAACAGGCTTTATAATAAAACATGCTTTCCTCCCTATGGCAATGTGACGGTTTTTTGTTTTTTTTAAAAAATTTGATTTATATGCCGCCCTTCTCCGGAGACTCGGGGCGGCTTACAATGCGTTAAGCAATAGCCTTCATACATTTGTATATTTATACAAAGTCAGCTTATTGCCCCCACAAACTGGGTCCTCAATTGACCCACCTTAGAAAGGATGGAAGGCTGAGTCAACCTTGAGCCTGGGGAGATTCGAACTTACAGTAATTGCAGACAGCTGGGGTTAATCACAACGCTTTTAGTCTGCTGAGCTACCAGGCCCTCGCCTGGTGCGTATATATTCTCTTTTTTAAAAAGATCATCCTTCAAGATCAGTCTCATTTTATTCTGCTTGTGTATACAGGTAGTCCTCAGCTGACGACCACAATTGAGTCCAAAATTCCTGTTGCTAGGCAAGACATTGGTTAAGTAAGTTTTGCCTCAGTTCACCATCTTTCTTGCCGCGGTTCTTAAGCGAATCGCTGCAACTGTTAAGTTAGTAATACGGGTGTTCAGTGAATTGGGCTTCCCCGTTGACCTTGCTTATCAGGTTGCAAAAAGGGATTGCATAACCCCGGGACGCTGCAACCGTCATAAATATGAACCAGTTGCCAAGCGTCTGAATTTTGATCACGTGATCATGGGGATGCTGCAACGGTCGTAAGTGTGAAGAACAGTGATAAATCACTTTTTTTCAGTGTCTTTTAAAAACTTTGGTCACTAAACGAATGGTTGTAATTCGAGGACTAACCTGTACTCCAGCCAGCCCATCAACTGGCAGAATTCAACATCATAGGACCGTAATGGCAAACTTATGGCACATGTGCCACAGGTGGCAGGCGGAGCCATATCAGTGGGAACACAAGCTCAGCTCCAGCGTGCATGTGCGCACCTGCCAGCTGATTTTCGGGTCTTCTGGGCCCACTAGAAGTTGGCAAATGGGCCGTTTCTGGCCTCCAGGGGTGGGGAAGGCCATTTTCGCCCTCCCCAGGCTCCTACAGAGTCTCTGGAGCCTGAGGAGAGCAAAAAAACGGGCCTACCAGGTTTTTTGCTCTCCTCAGAGCCATCTCCTACCGTGCCATCACGTGCCAAAAGTGGGGGGAGCACAGGGGGGTCATGCACACATGCACTGGGGAGCGGGGCGCATAGAATTATTTGGGCATGCAGATGTGCGACACCCCCCCCACGCGATGGCAAAAAGATTAGCCATCACTGCCGCAGGACATCCAAATAAAACAACCAACTCCCTCCCTTCCCAATTATAACTTAGTGTGACCTCTGCATCTGAACATTTTGTGGGAGCCCAGCTAATTGTGGTTTATTCAGCAGACCATGGCTGAAACAAATGACGGCTTAGCCCAGGGGTCAGCAACCTGCGGCTCTGGAGCCGCATGTGGCTCTTTTACCCCTCTGCTGTGGCTCCGTCACTCAAAATATGCGTCACAACCTCCAATGTGCAACACCTGCCGGCATGCAATTTATTGAGCTTTTCAATCCCCGGTAGGCCAACCATGGATAAATCCAAGAGAAGAAAAGTTTCAGAAGAAAACAAAACGTTTACATATGCTAGTTTTGTAGCCACTCAAGAAATAGTCAGGCATGGGAAGGGTTTTGTGGCTCCCGGTGTTTTCTTTTCTGTGGGAAACTGGTCTAAATGGCTCTTTGAGTGTTTAAGGTTGCAGACCCCTGGCTTAGCCTAATGTGGGTCCAACCTTGGAAACAGCTTCCAGGTTGCTTCTCATCTCCCCAGGGATGTCAAGACTGAACATGGGGATGTTCACAAATGTACCCTGGAATTCATGATGTGGGGCACACAAGTCACTGCTGAGGAGGAACAGCACAAGCCCCACTGGTTCATTCTGCACATTGCGTTTATTAGTAGTTCTCTTCCATAAAACTGAACAAACAACAGATTGTGATCATGACAATAAAAGTCGAACAATGCAAAAGAGGACTTTCACACAAGAATCAATACCGCAGTAGTTTTGGTGACATGGCACTAACGTATTTCCTTGTTTTTTTACATATTTTTATGTGAATATACTTAAAACCCTGAGTCTGTTCCACCCAACTCAACTCAACTATTTGCATCTACCAATATACAAGAGCCAACTGATATGACATTGTTCAATAACAAAAGTCAGATGTCGGATGGGCATCCATATTGGAATTCTTAAACTATAATTAAGGGGCCGGGGAGCACGAACCAACATGGCCCCAGAAAGGCAAAACTCCATTTGGATTTGCTGATATTCTGCCCCTTTTGGTGGGACCATGGCTTTCATTATGTTACGGCTCAGAGAAGATTCCGGAAGGTATTCTTCCGTTAAAACTGACAAGGTTGGCGATCTTTCCTCAGAATTTGCTGCTGAAATCAGCAGCACAATTTCTCGACACCGGCTTCTGTTATCGATTGGCCCGTCTTGAGATCATGTCGTCACCCCTTCCGGAGCATTCAAGGTTGGAACGGAGATCTCCTCTTGGAGTTCTAGGGGACCGCCACACACGCCGGGCTCCGACGTGATGCATTGGGGTGACTCCGGGGTGGCTAGGAATTCTTTGTCCAGCACTTGCACGGTGAACTCAGCCAGCTCCGTGTGGGACTTCTCATGCCTCGTGAGACTGTCTTTGTATACGAAGCTTTTTTCGCAGTGCGAGCAGTGGAACGACTTTTCTTGGTGAGCAAACCAGTGTCTTTTCAAGCTGGCGGACTGTGTGAAATGCTTCCCGCATTCAGTGCAGGTGTAACGCTTCCCCTTGAGGTGGAGCCGTTTGTGTTTCTGCAGCAGCTTCAATTTGGAGAATTTTTTCCCACACTGGAGACAAGGGTAGGTGCTTCCACCTCCACTGGGTAGCTTTTGAAGCAGGGAATTCGGTTCTTCTTCTTCCTTACAAACCTTCGGGTGTTCTTGGAGGGCTGAATTCCATGGGAAATTCTCTTCACCGTGGCTGGATTCATCCAGTTTCTCTCCCGTGTGGATACTCTGATGCCTTATAAGAGATGATAAAGAGGGGAAGGATTCTCCACACTCCGCGCACAGGTGATTTTCCTCTTTGACCGGGTCATCTTTGGGCAGGAAAGGAACTGCCAGCTTCTGTTTATGGATCTTCTCCTGATGTGCTTTAAGAGCTGAATCCCACCGGAAACACTCTCCGCAATCAGGACACTGACAGGGCCTCTCCTGTGAATGGATGCGCTGATGTCTTAAGAGGCGGGATGGCCAGTTAAAAATTTTCCCACACTCGCTACAGGGATAAGTTTTCCCCGAGGTGATAGGCCTCGTTTGGAAAAAAAGCCCGAGTTTTTCTCTCTCGTGGATCTTTCTATG
This sequence comes from Coluber constrictor foxii, assembly GCA_038048745.1. Lineage (NCBI taxonomy): Eukaryota > Metazoa > Chordata > Lepidosauria > Squamata > Colubridae > Coluber > Coluber constrictor. The sequence goes on from CM075959.1 coordinate 263,197,230, forward strand.
TCGCAGAAGAGCCGAAAACCCCACAAAACTCTCTCCGCACTTGGAGCATTTGAAAGCTTTTTCTTCAGTGGAGACCGGCTGGGTTTTGGCACTGCCTTGTCCCTCAGATATGGGTCGCAAAGCGGGGACCGGTTTCTTTTCCTTGGTCTTATGTAAATGCTTGTGATGCACCGACAGCGAGGACTGCCAGAAGAAACCTTTCCCACAAATGGTGCACTTGTATTTCCTCTCCCCGGTGTGAGTGGTCTGATGGCTCGTGAGGCGGGAAGGTATCCGGAATTCTTTTCCGCAATCTGAACACCCGTAAGGTTTTGTCTGCCTGTCTGCCTGTCTTGGGAGATGAGCCACCTTCGTGTCCGGGTGGACCTTCTTTTGGTGCAAGTTAAACGAAGAAGCCCACCTGAAGCTCTCGCCGCATTTGGCACATTTGTACGGTTTCTCTCCGGTGTGGATGCGTCGATGCCGCATCAAGAGATATGAATAGACAAAGCGTTTCCCACAATCGGAACAAACATAGGATTTGTCCCCCGGAGTGGATTTTTGGGGCAAAGGGCCTCCTGCTTTCCTGGTGTTGTGGACCTTTCGGTGTCTCAGAAGAGAGCGAGGCCACATGAAACTTTTCTCACAGATGCTGCACGAGTATGGTTTCTCTCCGGTGTGGGTGTGCCGGTGGTTTATTAGGCTCGAGGAACGGTCAAAACTTTTGCCGCACTCACAACATTTGTAGGATCTGCCTTGCCCCAGGGGTAATTTTTGGAGGAGAGGGACCAATCGCTTCCCCCCGTGGATCTTCTTCCGATGCACATTGAGAGATGAAGGCCACATGAAGGACTCCCCACATTCCGTACATCTGTGGGGCTTCTCACCAGTGTGGACCCGCCAATGTCGCATGAGGTCCGATTGTTGTCTGAATGTCTTCCCGCACTCCAAACACTGATTAGGTGTCTCCTGGGAAACAGACACCGCTGGCACCGGAGATTTCACTGGAGGTTTCACTGGAGGTTTCACCGGAGGTGTCACCGGAGGTGTTACCGGAGGTTTCGGCTTCTGCTTCTTATGGGTCTTCATATGTCTTTCGAAAGGTCCCTGCCACATGAAACTCTCTTCGCATATCGAGCACTTGTAGGGTTTCTCGCCCGTATGGACCCGTTGGTGCCTTCTTAGGTGGGACAGTCGATCAAAAAACTTCCCGCACTCCGAACAAGTTTTGTCTTTTGTCTCGAGTGCCTTTTGCAAAGAGCTATTTAGTTTCTCTCTCTGGTGGATTTTTTTATGTTTTTCCAAGGATTTGAGAGCCGGGAAACTCATCTCACACTCGGGGCATTTATAATCTTTCTTTGCAACGGGGAAAGGCTGAAATTTCATGAGCTGGGACCCTTCCTTGAAGCCTTCCCTTTCATACGAAAGCGGACTAGATTTGTTTCTCAAATGGATCTTTTTGTGCCTGTGATATGATGAACCCCAAATGAAGCTTTTCTCGCACTCCAGACACTTGTAGGTTTTCGGTGTAGCAAGGGCCGTGGGATGCTTCCCCAGCTCCAGAGTTTGGCTTTTTCCAGACGTCTCTCCGCTCTCTGTCCTGCCACTGGGATTCTGCTCCTGGTGAATTCTTTTATGTACATTTAGATCCAGTACACTGTCAAATTGTTTCCCACACTCGCTGCAAAAGTTCTGTGCGATTTTGTCGGAAGGAGGAAGAGGTAAATTCTCAGCGGGCTGGGCCTGAGGGGCATTAGGACACCTTCGATCGGTATTGTGGGTTCTTTGATGTCTTTTCAGGGCTGTCTTATCGTAGAAACTTTTATCGCACTGGAAACATCTGTACGATTTTTCCCCCGTGTGGATCCTTTCGTGCCGGTTAAGGGCCGAGTTTCGCGTGAAGCTTTTCCCGCAGACCAAGCATTGCTTTCTTCTTTTCTCCTTCTGCGTGTCTGAACAGAAGACAATGATTTCTGCTTTTCTACCATCCTGCTCGTAATTGATGACAAATGGACTCCCCTCCATGCGGTAGACTCCCTGCTGTCCTCCAAGGGTCTCTTCTGGATCATAACAAGGTAGAGCAACGCTATTCGCTCTCTCCGGAGGCACCCCGTGCATCCTTCCCTGCAGTGGATTTTCACTCTCGCGCAGCTTCCAAATATCTGCAGAAATGACAAACACATCTCCAGTGAGTACTCGAGGCCCGCGAGAATACGCTTAACAGAACTAATCGGCATCAGGACATCTGACTGCGAAGCAACTATTCCCCGGATGTCCCAAAGCTGCTTTTTCAAGAGGCAAATGGACTTTTCTGTTTTTTTCAGATTCATCCATTTCCTGGATGTTCTGGCCAGAATTATAAGACAGCCTTTACTAGTTGATATCAAAGGAGGAGGGGGAGGTATTATAACTGAATAACAGATTTGGAAGGGATCTTGGAGGCCTTCTAGTCCAGCCCCCTGCTCAAGCAAGAAACCGTATACCATTTTCTTAAAAACCTCCAGTGTTGGAGTGCCCACAACTTCTTAAGGCAAACCGTTCCACCGATTAATGGTTATCACTATTAGGAATGTTCTCCTAAGTCTTAGGTAGCTTCTCTCCTTGATTAGTTTCCTTCTTGTCCTGCCCTCAGTTGCTTTGGGGAATAGCTTGACTCCCTCTTCTTTGTGGCAGCCCCTGAGATATTGGAACACTGCTATCATGTCTCCCCTAGTCCTTTTTTTCATTAAACTAGACCGGGGTCGGCAGCCTTAAACACTCAAAGAGCCACAAAGGTCCTAACTGGAATCCCCCCATCAACTCTGGAGCCGACCGGAAGTCCGGTTCCTCCCACCATAGAGTCTCCTCCTAGTGCGGCGTCCTTTTTCCTCTACTTGTCCTAACAGAAAGCCCTATCAATTGTGAAGCCGACCAGCAACAGGGAGCTGCAGAAGAGGGATGAAAGAGCCACATGTGGCTCCAGAGCCGCAGGGTTGCTGACCCCTGAAGTAGACATACTCAAGTTCCTGCAACCGTTCCTCATGTTTTAGCCGCCAGTCCCCTAATCATCTCCGTTGCGCTTCTCTGAACTCTCTCTCTTTTACTCTTTACGCTCTACTCTTAAAGTTAGTTAGTCCTCACTTAACAACCAGTTACTCCAAACGTGCGACAGGCCATCAATTTTGAAAGCCTTGGGGAATTCTGGGAGTTGAAGTTCTCATATCTTAAAAGTGGCCGGGGTTGAGAAAGCACTGCTTTATGACGAGGAAGGAGGCCCAGGGGGAACACAACAAATATCTTTCTTTTCTTTTTTTTTGCTCTGGAGCAGAAGGACAAAGGGGAAGGCGCATTTTAAAGATGCCTTGGCTGAGAAACGGCGTCCCAGAGTCTGACCACCTGGATTAGACAGGGCCCCCCCTTCCCCACCCTTGCAAAGGCTTTAAAATAAACGCCTCATATCTTACCTGCATCAGCATCTTCTTCGATCTTCAGCTCCCTGGCAAATTGTAGTTTCTGCCCGGCATCCGAGGACCCTCTCTCCAGCGGCTGCGTATTTTCAGACCTAGCACCAAGATCCTGTCCTCCCTACAGGAATAACCAACTGGATGTGAGAGATTGCAAGGGACAGCAGCGATAACAGCAGTAGCACATGGACTTATACACCGCTTCACAGCGTTTTACAGCTCTCTGTACGGGGCTAATAAAGTCGGCCTATTGCTCTCAAATTTCGAATCTTTATTGTCAGTGCACAACATGTACAATGAGATTGGTTGAGATCCCCCAGTACACCTTTCCCAACACAATACAACTCACAGTGAAGACAAAAAAATCCCCAACCCAACACCCAGTCCTACTGCACCAGTGTGAACATGTTACACACTGTGCCGGCCTTGCAGTCCATCATACGACGTAGTTATGCTATTATTTCTCATTCAGGAGTCTTGACAGCCCACGGATAAAAATTGTTCTTCAGCCTGTTTGTGCGGCTGGCTATACTTCTATATCTCCTTCCCGATGGTAGGAACCCTCGACAATCTAGGTCCTCATTTTATGGACCTCGGAAGGATGGAAGGCTGAGTCAACCTTGAGCCAGTGAGGATCGAACTCCAGGCTGTGGGCAGAGTCAGCCTGCAGTACTGCAGTTTAACCACTGGGTCACCAGGGGAGACGACTGTGAGTAGAATTTGCTTCATGAGCTTAATAGGGGCCAGGACTTCGGTCACTAAGTAAAGCATCACTAGCATGGCAAACGTCTCGTGATGGCACCGCTTAGTGACGGCAGCTTCGGTAGTCCTGTTTATGGTTGATAGGCCAGGACTATGCTTTTGTTAGGGGAGGACTCCAGGCTTTTCCCGCTCACCTTCGGTTTAATACTCCTCGCTCCTTTATCTCCCCTCCTTCCTCAGTCTTTCGGCCACCCTACTCTCTGCCATCACCTATCCCTGGCCTTCACCATCTTCTTCCTCCCACTGGTGACAAGAGGCGCTCGGCTGAGGCAGCTGCCAATTGCTGATATGTGGGACTTACGTACAGGTAGTACAGACACAGCTCAGCCCAAAATCTATGTTGGTAAGCGAGACAATTTGTTCGGTGTGTTTTGCCTTGCTTTACCACCTTTTTACCACAGGTTGTTAAGTGAAAAACCCTGCAGTTGTTAAGTTAGTTAGGCGGTTGTTAAGGGAATGTGGCTTCCCCACTGACTTTGCTCCTCAGAAGGTTGCAAAAGGAGATGACGTAACCCCGGGACGGTACAAAAGTCATAAAGATGAACCAGTTGTCAAGCATTCGAACGTAAATCACGTGTACAGGTAGTCCCTAACTTACAACAGTTCGTTTAGTGACCGTCCGAAAATTATAACGACCCTGAAAAAAAGGGGACTCATGACCATTTTTCACACTTACGACCGCTGCAGCATCCCCACGGTCACGTGATTTCCATTCGGAGGCTTGACAACTGACTCACGTTTATGACGGTTGCAGGGCCCCCGACGGGTGTCACGTGATTCCCCTTTGCGACTTTCTGACGAGCGAAACCAGATTCATTTAACAACTGCGTTTATTAATTTAACAACTGCCGTAAAAAGTTGTAAAATGGAGCAAAACTCACTTAATTCTCACTTAGCAACATAAAATGTTGGCCTCAACTGTGGTCGTACGTCGAGGACTATTGTAGCTTTGAGGGAGAAAGAGACGGTTTGGAATTCCGATTGTTTGCTAGATTTCCCGTTTTTGTCACTACGTTCCAAACCGATGCCCCAAAATGGGGTTGTTTCATTCTGAGTTCAGGACATTTTTGTCTTTTGTTCGGTGCTCCACTTTGCTGTTTCCTGTCCGATAACAGACATCTGAGAAAAATAAATAAAAGAATGCGCTCTCCCCACATACCTCTTGTTCCGTTATCACCGGCACCCACTGCCTGAGCAAGAAATCCTCGGCCAGGGATATGACTTGAGCGCTGCTCTCCGCGTTATGTCTCTTGACCCAGCTCTGCATCTCCGGCGGAAGGATGGCCAGAAACTGCTCCAGAATCAGCATTTCCAGAATCTGTTCCTTTGAATGTCTCTCCACTTTCAGCCACTGACGGCAAAGGCTCTGCAACTGGTCGTATACCTGCCTCGGCCCTTCGGCCTCTTGATAGCAGAAACGTCGGAAGTGCTGACGTTGCTTCTCCCGGCTCAACGCGTCGGCCTGCAAGATGGCCGCCTTCATTTTCCCGTAATCCTCTCGGTCTCCCGCCTCCAGGCTGCTGTAGGCTTGCTCGGCGTCTCCTCCCAAGGTGGGCCGGAGACGGGCCACCCATTCTTCCTTGGGCCACTGGAAAGCTCTGGCGACTTGCTCGAAGGAGGCTAGGAAGATGTGAGCGTCCTCCCATGGGGAAGGCTCCGGAAGGATCTGGGGGACTTCCACTGTAGTCAGGAACTCCTGCCACTGAGTCTCCCAGAGTTCGCCCAAATCCTCTTGATTTTCCACCTTCACTTCCTGCTGAGTAGTTGTGCTTCTGGAGAAGAGCACCGGTGCTAGCGGGGGCTGGCTCTCTCCTCCGGGATCCTGCTCTTGTCCCAGCATCATGGTGCCTATGAACACAAACACAGCTTGTCAATTCCATCCCTTGAAGTATAGGCAGTCCTCAACATATGGCCGCAATTGAGCCCAACATTTAAGTTGCCAAGCCAGACATTTGTCAAGAGCCGTGGTGACGCAGTAGTAGTTAGGATGCAGCACGGCAGGCTACTTCCAGTGACTGCCGGCTGCCAGCAGTTTGGCAGTTGGAATCTCACCAGGGCTCAAGATTGACTCAGCCTTCCGAGGTCGGTAAAAATGAGGACTCAGCTTGTTGTGGGGGCGGGGCAGGGAGGGAGCAATAGGCTGCCTTGTAAACTTCTTAGAGAGGGCTGTATAAAAGAACTGTGAAGCAGTATATAAATCTAAGTCCTATTGTCATTTGGGCACTTGGCAATCGGCTCGCATTTACAAAAGTTGCAGCATCCTACGGTCATTTGATCACCATTTGGGACCTATCATGTTTCCCTGAAAATAAGCCCTATCCCAAAAATACATCCTAGTTTGGATTTTTACACATGCACCCAATGGTATGAGTCAAATAATTTCTCAACTGGTTTGCCCAGAGTCAGGTTGGCTGTTGTGGGAGGCGTGGCCCATCCCTGTCCTCCTGTTCCACCACACAAGGAGGACGAGCCTCCCATGATGGCCAAACTGACCCTGAGCGAACAGGTTGTTAAATTTCCACCCTTTGCCAAAAGGCTGTTTCCGAGGGTGCTGGTCTGCACGTTGGTCTTGCGGCTGTTTCAGCTTTCTGGACTGGCTCCTTTAAGAGGCGAGGTTTCCGAGGAACGAGGAGGGGGAGGGGTTACCATAGAGACAAGGAGTTGATGCTCCCGAGAGCTCGCGCGGGAAGTTGAAGAATTGGGGGGAAGTGGAGGGATTCAATCCCCCCTTCCCGTGGCGCTGCGTGCAGGGGGTGTTGGTCAGTCTGCGGGCAAAAGTGAGAGGGGCGAGGAATTAAGTCAGCAGCATGATCGAAGCTGGGCCCAATGTAAGAGAGACTGTGGGGTTAGTTTGGCCAGGCAAATTATTAAACACACACACACAGATCCCCGCTATCAAAGTGGATCCTGGACGCTGTGCTGCACTGGAGAAACGGACAACAGAGCGGCCGGCACGAGAAAAGGAGGAGGAGCAGGGAGAAGAAAGACGGAAAACGGCCTTCTTCCCTTGTGCCGGCCGCTTTTGCTGCCATTTCTCCATTGAAGCGTAGCGCCCAGGATCCATTTTGATAGCGGGGGTGGGTAATTTAACCACCAGTTCGTTCGAACCGGTGCGAACCAGCTGAATTCCACCACGCTGTCCCCAATATCAGCCCTTCCCACAAAATAAGCCCTAGTTAAGACCCCGCCCACTCCGTTGCACCTGGTTACAGGAGGTGGGGTGAGGCGCTTGGGTAAAAATCAAGCTAGAACGGGGATGGAGCTGCCTCACGTGTCCCGCACCCACTTACCTCAGCACAGTTACAGCAAGGCCTCCCACACCCTGACACCCGCCTCGCCTTGCTGGCTCACTTCTTCTGCGGCCGCTTGCTGCCGCTTGCACACATTGCCCTTTCCTGAAGGCCTCTGATGGCGAAACGGAGGCCAGGGGGTGCTACGCGCGAGCGGTGGCAAGTGGCTGCATAAGAAGTGGGCCACCAAAGGCCACACAGGCTCCTGCTGGGCGGACCTGTTGGTGCCATCATCACAAGGTGGGACAGTGGAAGACATCCCCCGAAAATAAGATCTATTGCCTCTTTTGGACTCAAAAATATATATATGACCAGGTCTTATTTTCAGGGAAACACAGTAGTTTGGATATATACGTGTATATGGTGAGAAAAACTAATCTTTTTTAAAAAAATTCGATTTATATGCCGCCCTTCTCCAGAGACTCAGGGCGGCTTACAATGTGTTAAGCAACAGCCTTCATACTTTTGTATATTTTTTATACAAAGTTAGCTTATTGCCTCCACAAATTGGGTCCTCAATTTACCTACCTTAGAAAGGATGGAAGGCTGAATCAACCTTGAGCCTCGAACTTAATTGCAGACAGCTGAATGTTAATAACAAGCTACTTAGCCTGTTGAGCTATCTGAGGCTCTTGTGAGTTTACCAGACGGAGGGCACAGGGAACAAAGTGTTCCAGAATCTGGTAGTCCTGCTAGAAATACTTTGAAACCTCCTCCAATGGGGGAGCAACACAAACAGTCTGTGGAATCAGTGTGTGGGGTCTCTAACAAGTCTTTGAGCTCTAAGCACATAGCACTTATAAGCAGTATCCTGAATAACAGGATACTTCCTATAATCTTCTCAGCTGTCCTTACCACTCTCTGTATGGACTTTCTATCTGAGGCACTGCTGTCACCAAACCAAACAGTGACGCAATTTGCCAAAACGCTCTCAATTGCACCTCTGTAAAAAATGGCCAGGAGAAAAGCACAGGGATGTGCTCTCATCCAACGCAGATGCTAGTTTGCATTTAGTACCGAAGTTACGACAGCACTGAAAAAAAATATTTTTCACACTTATGACCGTTGCAGCATCCCCATGGTCACGTGATCAAAACTCAGATTCTTGGCAACTGTCTTGTATTTATGACGGTTGTAGTGTCCCAAGGGTCATGTGATCTCCTTTTGTGACCTTCTAACCAGCAAAGTCAACGAAGAGGCCAGGTTCACCGAACAACCATGTTACTAATTTAACAACTATCGTGATTCACTTAACAGCTCTTGTAAGAAAGATTGTAAAACGGGACAAAACTCACTTACCAAACGTCTTCACTTAGCAATAGAAATTTTGGGCTCAATGGTGGTCGTAAATCAAGGACTACCTATACAGTCATACACCAATTTGATGCATAAAAATGATTCAATCTCCATCAGTTCCAGCCAGCAAGTCTTGTAGCCTGAGATAATGAGGGACTAGGTAACCCATAAGCCTCATACCACCCCCACGGGGCCTCCAGTACCGAATTTCATTAACACAGTGACCAACTTCTAATGCTACAATTTTCTTCCTGAAATAACGGACACTAGAAATATTTATTGCTGAATTTATTATCATTTCTTCTTATATTTCACTGTAAATCAGTAAAAAATAACATATACAGTAGTCCTGAATGTGTATTCATCACTTGATATCTATTCAAAGTTACGGCGGACCTTCCCAGGGCTACCTGTGACCTGGTTTTGGGGTAACAAGGGCCACACACAATAGCAACAGCACTTAGAGTTATATGCTGCTTCACAGTGCTTTACAGCCCGCTCCAAGTCAGCATATCTGAGTCCCCAACAATCTGGGGCCTCATTTTACCCACCTCGGAAGGATGGAAGGCCAAGTCAACCTTGAGCCTGGTGAGAATCGAACTGCTGGCAGCCGGCAGTCAGCAGAAACAGCCTGCAGTACTCCATTCTAACCACTGCGCCACCTCGGCTCTACAAACACGCAAACTCAGGTGATTGCCAGTTTTGGCATTTGGCAATCGGCTCGCCTTTGCAACCGTTTGCCATGCCTGGCGGTCGCCTGTCCACATTTTTGACTTTAATCTTGGGCTCAATTAAAGTCATAAGTCGATGTCTGCCTGAAAGGGACCCTGGGAGCACATAAGTCCTGTATCTCCCTAACTGTCTTTTTTGGCAGGGTTTTAAGGATGAGCAGGGGAAGCTTTCAAACATTTGTTTACTTATATCCTGCCTTTTGTTATTTTTTACAAGTAACTCATGGGGTGAACATCTCCAACGCAATTTCCTCCTCTTATTTTCTCCACAACAACAACAACAATCCTGTGAGGTGGCTTAGGCTGAGGGAGTGATTAGCTGAAAGTTACGCACCTGGCTTTCCAATCGACCCCAATAGTCCAAAATTAGCGCCTAAAACTAAAAACAAAACAACAAACAAACGAAATAAGCAGCATGTTTTATAGTATCGAGAACTTTACCCGCGAAGTTGCCGCCAGTACGTGAATGTAATATTCTAGAAATAAAAATAAAGATTGTAAAAGTATTAACGTATTAGCTATGTTTAAATAATGCTTAAAGAAAAAATAAATTTATTTGTATCCCTATATATATATATATTTAATTTGATTTATATGCCACCCTTCTCCAGAGTCTCAGGGCGGCTTACAATGCATTAAGCAATAGCCTTCATACTTTTGTATATATTTATACAAAGTCAGCTTATTGGCCCCAACAAACTGGGTCCTCAATTTACCCACCTTAGAAAGGATGGAAGGCTGAGTCGACCTTGAGCCTGGCTAGGATTGAACTTGCAGAATTACAGGCAGCTGGATGTTAATTGCTGCCTTTAGTAGGAGGCATTAGCCCCCTACGCTACTCAGGCTCAGTATTATTTTTACAACTAACTCAAGGCGATAAACATATCCAACACCCCACATCCAACAAAAGTAAATTGTTACTTCAGGAACAAAGAGTGAACTTAGACTGGTGGACGTACATGCAAATTAGCAGTAAGTATATGAGAGATAGACAGAGACTTGGGATTAGCCGAGAGGTGCAGATTTTGGATAGAATATTATTGGGGATGAAAAGGTGTTATCTAAATGTTATAAATTCTTTATGAATAGGGAGGTAGGTGAGGAAGGTGCAAAGACTTCAGTTCATGCCTGGGAGAAGAATCTAGGTTATTCAATAGAGCCTGAGAGGTGGAGCGAAATTTGGACTAAGAACATGAAATTAACCCGGTCAATAGATATAAAGAAAAAATATATATAAAATGGCATATCGATGGCATTTACCGCCGGCCAGACTCGCAAAAATGTTCCCTGGAACACCCTCAGTCTGCTGGAAATATGGCGTTAAAGAAGGCACATATTTCCACCAATGGTGGACCTGCCGAGAGGCAATGAAATTTTGGAAGAATATTTTGAAGTGGCTCAATGAAATGTTGGGGCAGCATATACAATTGCGTCCTGAGGTATTTTTATTAGGGATAAGACCCGAAAATGTTAATAGAACGGCATGGTACCTGTTGCTGCATATAACAAAGCTGCAAGATTGGCATGGGCCCAATACTAGGAGATGGATGTTAGCCCACCCGAACAAGTAGTAATTCAGAAAATAATGTATTGTGAGGAATCAGATCGGCTTTCTATGTTACTGAAAGGACGGGGGGACACAGATTACTATATATCTTGGAATCAATGGTATAATTGGATGTCAAATCGAGCTATAAATGGAGATATTGGATAGGCATGTCAATTGGTATATGTAATAGACCTTTGTATGTTACCCTATATATGTAAAGTTTATTTCCTTCTTGCGTTGTGATGTAGACCGCTATAGATTTAATGTTTGTTGGGTGTATAAGATAAAATAAAATAAAATAAATAAAAAACATATCCAAACATACCCCTTCGTCCTCTTTCAGGTAGTCCTCGACTTACAACCACAATGGAGCCCAAAATTTATGTTGTTGAGTAAGAATTGGTTGAGTTTTGCCCCATTTTATGACATTTCTTGCCACAGTCGTTAAGTGAATCGCTGTGGTTGTTACGTTAGGAACACGGTTGTTCTGCGAATCTGGCTTCCCTATGGACTTTGCGTGTCAAAGGTCATAAAAGGGGATCACATGATCCTGGGACACTGCAACCGTCATAAATATGAACCAGTTGCCAATCACATGACCACAGGGATGCTTCAAAGGTTACCAACGGTGAAAAACGGTCCTGTCACATTTTTCACCGGCATAACTTTGAATGGTCACCAGAGTCCCTTGGGAGTTGGGTGGAATAGAAATGCGACAAAACAAAACAAAACAAAACAAAACAAAACAAAACAAAACAAAACAAAACAAAACAAAACAAAACAAAAGTCAAATAAAATAAAATAATCAAATAAAATAAATAAGCGAACTATTAGTCGAGGACTACCGTATTTTCCGGCATATAAGATGACTGGGTGTATAAGACGACCACCGACTTTTCCTGTAAAAATATAGGGTTTGGGCTATACTTGCTGTATAAGATGACTCCTCTTCCAACGCACACCAAATAAAAATTAAAAAACATCAGCTGGCTCACCCACAATGTAAAAGCAGCTATGCTAGACCCAAAATGGCCCTTGCAACAAGCAGGAACCTCACACAGCCACAAAAAGCCCAAAAAAGCAACTTTCACACTTTACACACACAAAATTCCACATACAGCTTTGCGAGATTTTGTGCGTTTGTGTAGTTAGAGTGAAACACTACAGAAATAGACTAAATCTCACAAAGCTGCACAAATATTTTATTTTTATTTTTATATGAAAGCTAAATTTAAAACTTCCTAGCCTAAAACTTAGACCTAGCCTTTAAATGGCTAGGTCTAAAAACGAACAACTAAACCCACCCCCAATCAACTATTTTTTTTAAAGCTCCCAAAGGGGAAAAAACCTTACCCAATAGAACAGGGCTCTCCAACTTTGGCAACTTTAAGACTTGTAGACTTCAACTCCCAGAATTCCTCAGCCAGCTTTGCTTTGCTGGCTGAGGAATTCTGGGAGTTGAAGTCCACAACTCCCTGCCTGCTTGATTGCAGGCAGGGAGATTCAGTTGCTTGCTGATGCAATGGATTGCAGGCAAGGCAAGGCAAGGGTTGCAGCTAGCAGCTAAGGTAAGCAAGCTGGAGGGGGGGGGGCGATTTTTGCTACCAATTAGCAGGCAAAAATTAGCAGCTGGGATCGCCAGAGCCATGTAAAAGGAAAGTTTTTTTCCTTTTACACAAAGCTGGCCATCCAAGCTTTGGCGATCCCAGCTGAGTTGCCTGCTAATCAGGCAACTCAGTTGGGATCGCCAGCGCCGTGTAAAAGAAAAAAAAACTTTTCCTATTACATGACTCTGGCGTGTAACTCAGCTGATTAGCGGCAACTCAGCAGGCAATTCAGCTTGGCTCCTCAGAGCCATTTAAGGCTGGTCAGAGCCTTTCGGGCTGGTCTGCCTGGTTACAGGAGAACGATACCCGGCGTATAAGACGACCCCCGACTTTTGAGAAGATTTTTGTGTGTTGGAAAGTCGTCTTATACGCCAGAAAATACGGTACCTGTATTTCCTCCACAACAACCACCACTGTGTGAGGTGAGAAGGCCAGCTTCTATCCATTTGATGGTTTTATATTACATTTATATTACATTTGACCTTGCCAAACTTTTGGGAAAGGTTATTTCTCCCCCCTCTCACCCCGCTCCTTACCTTTATTCTCACTCCTGCTTGTACCTGGGCTCCGTTTATAGGCGTCAACTTGCAGCTTTGAGAAGATTCAGTTCGTAACTGCCCTGCACAAGACAAGTGGAATGTTAAAAAATATCGGATGATTTTACTAAAGAAAAGAAACAAAGAGAAATAAGGGAGTGGAGAAGGTATCAAGGAGATAAGCAAGCACTCCTCCCCATAAAATAATAAACTGCCTATTTATAATCAGAATAAGATAATAGCTTTTTACTGGAAGGTAGGCTATAAAAAACAGGAACACGGTGGCTCAGCAGCTAAGATGCTGAGCTTGTCAATCAAAAGGTTGGCAGTTCAGCAGTTCGAATCCCTAGTGCCACGTAATGGGGTGAGCTCCCGTGACTTGTCCCAGTTTCTGCCAACCTAGCAGTTCGAAAGCAGGTAAAAAATGCAAGTAGAAAAGTAGGGAGTACCTTCGGTGGGAACGTCACAGCGCCTTTACCATTGAGTCATGCCGGCCACATGACTATGGAGATGTCTTTGGACAGCGCTGGCTCTTCGGCTTTGAAAAAGAAATGAGCACCGCCCCCTAGAGTCGGGAACGACTAGCACATATGTGCAAGGAGACCTTTACCTTTTTAGGCAATAAAAAAGGGGACGGAGTGCATTAATTGAAGAGACTGCGTTGCGACATTCTGAGCAGAACCAACTGAAAATTAGAAATAATGTTCCCTATAGTCTTTCAAATAAGCAATAAGGAAGATCTCAGCTTACTGACTGGCTTCCAAGTCCCAATTATTAGTCTGTGCAGGGTATACAGATAGTCCTCGACTTATGACCATTGAGCCCAACATTTCTGTCTCTAAGCGAATCATTTGTCCAGTGGGTTTCCCCCCTTTTTACGACCTTTCTCGCCCCAGTTTCTTAAGTGAATCGCTGCGGTTGTTAAATTAGAAACATGGTTGTAGAGCGAATCTGGCTCCCCATGGGGTTTGATTGCCGGATGGTCACAAAAGGGGATCCACGTGATTCCCAGGACATTGCAACCGTCATAAATATGAACCAGTTGCTAAGCGTCTGAATTTTGATTATGTGTTAATTCTGCAACAGCAGTTAAGTGTCAAAAATCAGTCGTAAGTCACTTTTCTCAGTGCCGTTGTCCCTTTGGTCACTAAATGAAATGGTTGTAAGTTGAGTACATTAACCAGATTCAAATTTTGCCTTAAGAGGAGGCCATACATGTAAACCTGCACACCCTGATATTTATTTATTTATTTATTTATTTATTTATTTATTTATTTATTAGATTTGTATACCGCCCTTCTCCTTACGGACTCAGCCCTCCCAACTGGATGAATTAATTCTACTTTTTTGGAAGCTACGTTAAAAGAATCTTGCAAGTTTGCAAGTATAAACTTCCTGACGCTATTAGGACGGGTCCTTCCTTCCTTCCTCTGACCGTTGAGCCACTAAGGGCTCCTGCCTCTCTTCTCTGATTGTTTCCTAAGCAACGTCTCTTCCTCCCATTTCCTCAAAATCACCCAGTCATACATTCAGTATTTAATACAGAAAAAGTACTTTGCAGGCAGAAGAGAAAGCACGAGATCTAACTTGACAAGGACCAGGATATTAGTAATTGCAACTCTGCCAAGTTAAGCCAGGCTTTGATAGATCACCAAAAAAAAAAAGTGTTTAGCTTTGATCTCAGATATTTAGGTATACAAGGGAAATCTAAGGGGCCACCCTGAAAGTCTTTGGATAAAAGATTTCTGAAAGGGAAGTGCTCGGTGAGAGGAAATGAGATCTGGTTAAATAAAAAAGGCACCTAAACATGGGAGATTTTTAAGTAGATAGGATAACTGTTTGTCTGAAATGGTATAGGGCCGTGATGGCGAACCTATGGCACGCATAGCCATATCAGTGGGCACCCCAGTTCAGCTCTGCCACTGGCCAACTGATTTTCGGGCCCACCAGAAGTAGGGAAACAGGCTGTTTCCTGCCTCCGGAAACCCGGGGTGGGTGGGAGAGACCCGTTTTTCTTTCTCACCTGGCCTCAAATCCTCTCTATGCATCCGGGGAGGACGAAAACAGCCTTCCCCATCCCCTCGGAGGCCCGAAAAGGCCCGTTTCCCAACTTCCAGTTGGACAGGAAGTGACTTTTTTGCTGTCCCCAGCCTCCAGAGACTCCTAAAGAGGAGGTGGGGAAGTCTGTTTTCACCCTCCCCAGACGCAGAGAGAGGATCTGGAGCCAGGTGAGAAGGAAAAAACGGACCTATCGGGCCATCGCGTGCCAGGAGCGGGGGTGAGGGGGGTCATGCATGCATGCGTGGGGCGCTTAGAATTATGGGTGTGAGCACTCATGCACGCAAACCTCCCCCGCCCCCCCCCCCTTCCTGGCACGCGATGCCAAAAAGGTTAGCCATCACTGAGCAGGAGGTTGGGCTAGAAGATTTTCAAGGTCCCTTCCAATAATTTTGTTATTTTGAATGGAAAAACCTGACAAAAATGAAGGCCTAAGCAAATTGAACAAAATTCAGAGACATAAAAAAAACCTCAACATAGCCTTGTTTCCAGAAATAATTAGGAAGATGGTTAAGTTACTTAAATTCTCTGGAAATCGAGAATATGCTAACAAAACACTTGCCATCTTACCTGTCCCTCTTAAAATGCTATATTTTGTGCCAACAAAGCAGCATTCATTTATCATGAATACTGTAGCCTTGATTCGTATGTTTCTTAACTTAAAAACCTCCAGTGATTTCCTACAATTTCTGAAGGCAATTCCACCGATTAATTGTTCTCACTGTTAGGAAGTTTCTCCTTAATTCTCTCTTTGATTAGTTTCCAACCATTGTTTCCTCTCTTGCCTCGTGCTTTGGAAAATAGGTTGACTCCCTCTTCTTTGAAGCAGCCCCTGAGATATTGGAAGATCATGTCACCCCTAGTCCTTTTCATTCAACTAGCCCAGGGGTCAGCAACCTGCGGCTCTGGAGCCACATGTTTAGTTTATTTAGTTTATTAGATTTATATACCGCCCTTCTCCTGACGGACTCAGGCGGTGAACAGCCAAACATTAACATACAAGCAATATAAAAGTTAAAATAATCTAAAACATAATTAAATCAATTTTGGCTTTCCCAAATTTAAAACCCGTAATAAAATTCACCCATTAAAATCTACGTTAAGCCAGCCCAGCTTGATGGAATAGAAAAGTCTTTAATGCCTTGCAGAAAGTGCGGAGGACTGGGATTAATCGAATCCCTGGGGGTAACTCATTCCAGAGGGGAGAACCCCCCACAGAGAAGGCTCTTCCCCTGGGGGTCGCCAGTCGACATTGCCTGACCGACGGCACCCTGAGGAGACCCTCTCTATGAGAGCGTATTGGCCGGTGGGAGGTTATCGGTGGCAGAAGGTGGTCTCGTAAGTACCCAGGTCCTAAGCCATGGAGCGCTTTAAAGATGAGAACCAAGACCTTGAAGCGCACCCGGAAGACCACTGGGAGCCAGTGCAGCTCGCGCAGGAGAGGTGTCACATGGGAGCGCCAACTTGCCCCCATAATCACCCGCGTGGCCGCATTCTGGACCAGTTGGAGCCTCCGGGTGGTCCTCAAGGGGAGCCCCATGTAGAGAGCATTACAGTAGTCCAGGCGAGAAGTGACCAGGGCATGAGTGACTGTGGCTTTTTCACCCCTCTGCTGAAGTTTCCTGTCACTCAAAATATGCATCATAACCGCCAATGTGCGACACCCACCGGCACGCCATTTATTGAGCTTTTCAACCCCCGGTAGGCCAACCATGGATAAATCCAAGAAAAGAAAAGTTTCAGAAGAAAACAGAACATTTAATTCAACTACATATGCTAGTTTTGTGGCCGCTCAAGAAACAGTTAGGCACAGGAAGGGTTTTGTGGCTCCCGGTGTTTTCTTTTCTGTGGGAAACGGGTCCAATTCCTGCAACCGTTAAGCCCCCTAATCATCTTTGTTGCTCTTTTCTGCACCCTTTCTAGAGTCTCCACATCTTTTCAGGGAACCTCTCTCTCTACCAGAGTGCGTATAAACATTTTTATTTATTTATTCGTGTTTCCCACTTCTGAACCACCCATCGTCCTCAGAGAGGGGCTCTTCTCTTTCCTTCCACCTTTCCAATAGAATAGAAAAAGATTACAGAGTTGGAAAGGGTCTTTGGAGGTCTTCTCTACATGGGGCTCCTCTTGGAGGCTCCAACTGGTCCAGAATGCGGCCACGCGAGTGATAATGGGGGCAACCCGTTGCTCCCATGTAACACCTCTCTTGCGCGAGCTGCACTGGCTTCTGGTGGTCTTCCGGGTGCGTTTCAAGGTGCTGATCACCACCTTCAAAGCACTCCATGGCTTAGGACCTGGATATTTGCAGGACCGCCTTCTGCCACCAACGGCCTCCCACCGACCGATACACTCTCACAGAGAGGGCCTCCTCAGGATGCCGTCGGCCAAACAATGTCGACTGGTGACTCCCAGGGGGAGAGCCTTCTCTGTGGGGACCCCTGCCCTATGGAATTGCCCTCAGATATACGAAGGATCCCCGACCTCCGCGCCTTCCGTCGTGCTCTGAAGACCCTATTATTTCATCAAGGAACAAGGATTTTAATGGGGTTTTTTAAACGGTTTTTAAAATGGTTTTTAGTTGGGGGTTTTAATTACGGCCAAACGATTGAATTGTTTTAATGATTTTTAAAAATTTTTTGGGTTGTTACTGTTTTATTCTGGCTGTACACCGCCCTGAGTCCTTCGGGAGAAGGGCGGTTAAAAATACAATAAAATAAATAAAATAAATAGTCCAGGGGTCTCCAACCTTGGCAACTTTTCAGCCTGGTGGACTTCCACTCCCAGAATTCCTGCGGAATTCTGGGAGTGGAAGTCCACCAGGCTGAAAAGTTGCCAAGATTGGAGACCCCTGGACTATTTATTTTATTTATTTTATTTCAGCCTGGTGGACTTCCACTCCCAGAATTCCCCAGGAATTCTGGGAGTGGAAGTCCACCAGGCTGAAAAGTTGCCAAGGTTTGGAGACCCGTGTTCTAATCCAACCCCCCCTTCCTTAGGCAGCAAACTCTCCATGCCATTTCAGACAAACGGTGGTCCAGTCTCTTCTTTAAACCTTCCAGGGTTGGAGCCTTCGCAACTTCTGGAGGCCAGTCGTTCCACCGATGACTTTTTCTAAAATATCCAAAAGAAAATTTCTCCTTATTCCTAGGCTGCTTCTCTCCTTGATCGGTTGCTTCTTGCCCTGCCTTCAGGGGCTTCGGAGGAGAGCTCGACTCCCTCTTCTTCAATATTAAAGAGATTTATTAAGGAAACTCATTAAATCTGAATGGATTCCCCCGACACCCTCTTTCTCTCCCCCCCCCCCCGCAGCCGCTACTTTGTTTTACCTCTCCTGGCAAGTCTCCCAAGGCAAGTCAAAAGTTCATACTTAATAATAGATTTTTATTTTTATTTTTTTTAAAAAAATAAACATTAATTGCTATTGGGGAAGGGGAGGTTTTCCTGCGGGCCCTTCCCCAGCCAAGGGAGCAAAATCCCGGGGATCTTTTGGGATCGAGCCCGCTGGATTGCTTTGCAAAAAGATCCCCCCCCCCCAAGGAAAGAGAGGGGAGGGGGGGTGAGAAAAAAAAGCCCCCACCCTTTTTAAAATCTCCCGCCCGTCCCTCTTTCCTCCCCGAAAGTCCTTCGGCCGCACTCACCCCTTTTATTTTTTTGCACCGCCGCTTCCCCGCTCCGGAGCACGAGGGAGCCCGATGCGGCTTCCAACCCACCGCGGGGAAAATGCCCCGTTGAAAAAAAAAAAAAAAAAAAACCCAGGCCGGAAGTCCAGCATTGGGGAATGGTTTGCCCCCCCACCCACCCACCCGCTCCTCACCGTTCAAATCTATGGTCTCTGTGGCAGGAGGAGCCCCTCTAGGATGCTGCAGCTCTGTCGATTGACGGACGCGTTTTGTCCCTTCCTCCCGGCGGGAAAAAAAAAAAAAGGATTCCTATCATTCCACGATGGGAAAATGCCCCCACTGAAGAACTCAGGCCGGAAGTTCAGCATTGGGGAAATGGTTTGCCCCCGCTCTTCACTCTCAACTCTATGGTCTCTGGCAGGAGGAGCCCCTCTAGGTTGCTGCAGCAGCTCTGTCGATTTGCGACCGCGTTTTTTTCACTCCTACCCCCCCCCCGGCGGGAAAATGGGATTTTAACAGTGGTGGAATTCAATTTTTTCAGGAATGTTGCAGGAATTGGGTAGGGGTAGTTTAATGAAAAGAAGGGCTAGGGGTGAGTGACATCAGTGGTGAATTCAGTTTTTTTACTACCAGTTCTGTGGGCGTGGCTTGGTGGGTGTGGCAGGGGGAAGGACACTGCAAAATCCCCATTCCCTCCCCACTCCTGGGAAATATTGCAAAATCTCCATTCCCACCCCACTCCTGGGGGAAGGATATTGCAAAATCCCCATTCCCACCCCACTCCTGGGGGAAGGATATTGCAAAATCTCCATTCCCACCCCACTCCTGGGGGAAAGATATTGCAAAATCCCCATTCCCTCCCCACTCCTGGGGGAAGGATATTGCAAAATCTCCATTCCCACCCCACTCTGGGGCCAGCCAGAGGTGGTAATTGCCAGTTCTCCAAACTGCTCAAAATTTCCGCTACCGATTCTCCAGAACCTGCTGGATTTCACCCCTGGATTTTAAACCTGCGGAGTCTCCGCTTCTCTACCTGACATTAACTAACTGCTATTATTTTGTTTTTTTGTTTTGAATCAGTTTGGTTGTTGATGGATTGTTGGTTTTTTTCACTGGGTGTGCCAGTTGTGAGATGTTCCTATAAAAGAGCCGTGTGCATTTTTTTAAAAAGTTTTTTTTTTTACAAACAAATCAATGTGGACGGTGTGACACCTTAGTGTCATATGTTCTAATACAAATAAAACTAGTAAAATTAATCATAGTTACTACATTCAGTTACCTTATATATTTCTAATAATGATACACAATTATAATAACTTGCAATCGGTCATTATTCAATTATCCCATGTTTTTTCTTATTGTTACTTTATTTTATTATATGAAAGTGTCTACACCAACATTCCCCCTTCTCTTATTTCTATCGCTTATTCTAACTTTTAATCATGTCACCTTTTACTGAAAAACATTTTATTTCTACCCTACCTAACTTCTAATCGTTTCGCCTACCTACAAAAGATGAGAGCCTGAGTAGCGTAGGGGGCTAATACCTCCTACTAAAGGCAGCAATTAACACCAGCTGCCTGTAATTTCTGTGAGTTCAATCCTAGCCAGGCTCAAGGTCGACTCAGCCTTCCATCCTTTCTAAGGTGGGTAAATTGAGGACCCAGTTTGTGGGGGCAATAAGCTGACTTTGTATAAAATATACAAAAGTATGAAGGCTATTGCTTAACGCATTGTAAGCTGCCCTGAGTCTCCGGAGAAGGGCGGCATATAAATCAAATTAAAAAAAAAAAGCGAGAGAGAAAAGGAAAAGCAAATCAGAACAGCAGCAAATAAATCATCTACCCATTGTCTCTTGCCCGCTTCAATACTTTAGTTGCTGTGATTTTTTTAATTCGCCTCCCACCTTCCTCTCTGGGATCTATATCCGTATCTGTAACTGCTTCTTGACTATTCAGTCTAGGTCAGAGGTCTCCAACCTTGGCAAATTTAAGATTTGTGAACTTCAACTCCCAGAATATGTAGTGGTCTACTGTGTCTAGTTCTTTTCCAGATATGTAATTTTCTTTCTTTCTTTGTTTAATTTATTAAGAATAGATTAGAATAACAGAATTAGAAGGGACCTTGGAGGTCTTCTAGTCCAACCCCATTTAGGCAGGAAAACCTACGCCACTTCAGACAAATGGTTATCCAATCTCTTCTTAAAGACTTCCAGTGTTGGAGCATTTACAACTTCTGGAGGCAAGTTGTGGCACTGATTAATTGTTCTCATTGTCAGGAAATGTGTCCTTAGTTCTAAGTTGCTTCTGTCCGTGATTAATTTCCACCTGTTGCTTCTTGTCCTGCCCTCAGGTGCTTTAGAGAATAGCTTGACTCCCTCTTCTTTGCGGCAGCCCTTGAGACATTAAACATAACTTGGCTATTTTTCAGGTTTATTTTTAAGCCAAATGTTTCTCCTGCTTCGTGCAGCTCTTGTACAGGTGAAACTCGAAAAATTAGAATATCGTGCAAAAGTTCATTTATTTCAGTAATGCAGCTTAAAAGGTGAAACTAATATATGAGATAGACTCATTACATGCAAAGCAAGATAGTTCAAGCCTTGATTTGTCATAATTTTGATGATTATGGTTTACAGCTCATGAAAACTCCAAATTCACAATCTCAGAAAATTAGAATATTGTGAAAAGGTTCAATATTCAAGGCTCAAAGTGTCCCACTCTAATCAGCTAATTAAGCCATAACACCTGCAAAGGGTTCCTGAGTCTTTAAATGGTCTCTCAGTCTGGTTCAGTAGGAATCACAATCATGGGAAAGACTGCTGACCTGACAGTTGTGCAGAAAACCATAATTGACACCCTCCATAAGGAGAGAAAGCCTCAAAAGGTAATTGCAAAAGAAGTTGGATGTTCCCAAAGTGCTGTATCAAAGCGCATTAATAGAAAGTTATGTGGAAGGGAAAAGTGTGGAAGAAAAAGGTGCACAAGCAGCAGGTATGACCGCAGCCTGGAGAAGATTGTCAGGAAAAGGCCATTCAAAAGTGTTGGGGACTTTCACAAGGAGTGGACTGAGGCTGGAGTCAGTGCATCAAGAGCCACCACACACAGACGGATCCTGGACATGGGCTTCAAATGTATTCCTGCCCACCTGCCCACACTGCCAAAAGTACCAAAACCTGGTTCAATGACCATGGGATTACTGTGCTTGATTGGCCAGCAAACTCGCCTGACCTGAACCCCATAGAGAATCTATGGGGCATTGCCAAGAGAAAGATGAGAGACATGAGACCGAACAATGCAGAAGAGCTGAAGGCCGCTATTGAAGCATCCTGGTCTTCCATAACACCTCAGTAGTGCCACAGGCTGATAGCATCCATGCCTCGCCGCACTGAGGCAGTAACTGATGCAAAAGGGGCCCAAATCAAGTACTGAGTATATATGCATGCTTATACTTTTCAGAGGTCCGATATTGTTCTATGTACAATCCTTGTTTTATTGATTTCATGTAATAGTCTAATTTTCTGAGATTGTGAATTTGGGGTTTTCATGAGTTGTACGCCATAATCATCAAAATTATGACAAATCAAGGCTTGAACAATCTCGCTTTGCATGTAATGAGCCTATCTCATATATTAGTTTCACCTTTTAAGTTGCATTACTGAAATAAATGAACTTTTGCACGATATTCTAATTTTTCAAGTTTCACCTGTATGTGTCTTTGTAGCTCTTCTGGGTGTTGTGAGAAGAGAACAATATGGTCTGCCAATCTTAAGTGGTTTAAATAGGTGCCTTTGATTTTTATTTTATCTTTTGCCCGGTATAGCTTGTGAAATATTTCTTCAAGGCAAGATGAGAAAAGGATAGGGGATATTATAACCGTCTTGTCTGTTCACCTTCTTCTATGTCCGTTTCCAATAAGATCATTAAGTCAAATTGTTGCCATTGTTTTTTCAGATATTGATTGTAAGCGGTGTCTACGACTTGATTGAACAAGGCCTTAATTATTGCTTGCCAGAATACAGAGTCAAATGCCTTTTCATAGTCAACGAAAGCCATGCTCAGAGGCCCGGTATACTCATTGTGCCTGTCAATGACTTGCTGAACAACGTAGATGTGTCATTTGTGGTCTCATGAAGCGTTAAGAGCATTTGCTGAAGTTTCTGTTCCAGAGTGGTAGTCTTCGGCCTGGCTCCTCCCATAGCTTCAGATTTCTGTGGTTTACCATTGGCACCCTTCTTATCTTGTGGTGGGATAGACCTCTGCTGCTGTTGTTTCTCTAGAATTTGCTTGTAAGCTGCTCGAGTTATACGCTGATCTTTAGGTTCATGCAACAGTGACTCGAGGTCCAATGCCACCTCTCTTGTATTTCTGGGTGGCCCACTTATAGCCTCTAAAGGGAGATCCAGCAGTGGTTCATCCAAAAAAAACCCTGTTGCTCCTTGTGTTTCCATTGCCTCCATCGCCATCTGTTTGCGCTGTTCTTCAGACTCTTGTTCAAATTCCTTTTCTTTCTCGCCCTCCTCTACACCTAACACTGAGGATGTACGTGGAGATTCTGCACCAGTTTTGAGAACATTGAAATTAAAATTCTTCTGCTTTTTCAACAATATTTAGTCGATATCTCTCTCCTGGATACCTCAATATTATGCCAACTGGAGCATCCCATCTAAATGGAATTTGTTGTTTCTTCACCTCAGTCACCGAAAATCCAAAATCCTTTCTGTCTCTTAGCATCTCGGGAGGCAACTCTTTATAGATCCCAATCTCCTTCCCACCCACTTGAGCAATAGAAACAAAAGACTTGCTGAACAACGTAGATGTGGTCCGTTGTGCTGTAGCCACCTCTGAACCCTGCCTGCTCCTTTGGCTGTGCGTCATTTAATGTTCTCCATATTCTTTTTGCTATTATCTTGGTGAAAACCTTGTAGATGACCAAAAGAAGGCTTATTGGGCGATGGTTCTTTAAATCATCTTGGGCCTCTTTCTTCACTTCAGCATTTTTCCATCCATCGGGTATTTTTTCTTCTCTGAGGGATCTTGAGTACAGGTAGTCCTTGAGTTCCTTTAGTGACTGTTCAAAGTTTCAACAGCACTGAAAAAAGTGACTTATGACCCTTGTAGCATCCCCATAGTATGTGATCAGGATTCAGACGCTTGGCAACTGACTCATATTTATGACGGTTGCAGTGTCCGTCATGTGATTACCGTTCATGGTTACCGTTCAAATGGTAATCACATGACGGACACGGTTGCAGTGTCCATCATGTGATTACCGTTTGCGACCTCCTGACAAGCAAAGTCAGTGAGGAAGCCAAATTCACTGAAGCCAGCAACCATGTTACTAACTCAACAAACGCAATGATTCACTTAGCAACTGGGGCAACCAAGGACGTAAATTGGGACAAAGTTCACTTAACAAATGTCTCGCTTAGCAACAGAAATGCTGGGCTCAATTGTGGCCGTAAGGTGAGGACTCCCTGTATAGTTTTGCTAATTTATTTATTTATTTAGCATACGGCTGGTCACACACAGTATCAAAACACTTAATTTTTACAGGTTAAACAATTAAAACAATAAAAAAAGCAGTAAGAAAACCTAAAAGGAAAACAGAAATAACATTTCAAAGTTTAATGTCGAGTTTGGAGATCCAGTCAGTAGCTGTCATTGTTATGCAGAGGAAGTCCCTAGAATCTCCTGGATACCTTCTTAATCACATACTCCCCCCGCACTTACGACGACAAGAAGTTCTCATTCGGGAGTATAGTAAGATCCTGTTAAATTCCTCTCTACCCATACATGGATACATTCCTGATCTCTTAAGATGCCGATTAAAGTCAAGAAATCCACCACTCTTGACAGCGCTTAAGTTGATGGCGATCATCAGAACACCACACAAAAATGGATGGAGGCGTGAAGTAGCTGTTCCTCCCCAAGATATCTCTGAGCATATCAGTCCTAGTAGTATACCTCCAGGATTTAGCCTCCCCCCGATTCATATGGGTGACATATAATAGTTTTGCTAATATCTTGTGTAAACTGTGACCACCAATTTTGAGGTTATTAATGGCGTTTATTCTGTCCCTCCCCAAACACTGCTTTATGGCCAGGAAGGATCTTGACAAACTTGAACATTGGGTGCTATCTAACAAAATGAAATTCAATAGTGAAAAAAGTAAGGTTTTACATTTAGGCAAGAAAAACAAAATGCACAAGTACAGTATATGTGATATCTTGCTCAATAGTCGTAACTGTGAGAGGGATCTTGGAGTCCTAGTGGACAACCATTTGAATCTGAGCCAGCACTGTGCAGCAGCTGCCAAAAAAGCCAACACAGTTCTAGGCTGCGTAAACAAAAGGGATAGAATCAAGATCACATGAAATATTAATAACACTTTATAATGCCTTGGTAAGGCCGTACTTTGAATACTGCATCCAGTTTTGCTCACCATGATGTAAAAAAGATGTGGAGACTCTAGAAAGAGTGCAGAGAAGAGCAACAAAAGAAGATGAGTGGACTGGAGGCTAAAACGTATATAGAACGGTTGCAGGAATTGGGTATGTCTAGTTTAATGACAAGAAGGACTACGGTGACATGATAGCTGTGTTCGAGTATCTCAGGGGTTGCCACAAAGAAGACGAAGTCAATCTATTCTTCAGAGCACTGTTCTGCCCCAGCTAGAGAAGAACGCAGTACACACAAATTCTGTACAAACCTTAATTTACTGATTAAAGACTACCAATGAGCTTTCTTAGTAGTTGTTTGAACACAAGTACAATACATCAGTCTTTTCTGAACAAAGGCTGTTACTTTAACTTCATTAACAGCCAACAAGAATTCAAAGAAGAATAACTCAGTTCTGAGGCACAGTATTTCAGATAACCATAATCTTACTGTGGTTGGCAGAATGCCCAGAAACAATTTGCAGGAAAACTGATAAGAGAGAAACAAGAGCCAAATCAAACGTTTTCTGGAATCTAGACGTGAAGAAATTTGACCGAAGTTGTTCCCTGCAAATTGCATCAGTCATCGTCCTTCCTTAAATAGGCTAGGGGAGTGGCCAATTAGCCATCTTAGCCAATTAGCCATCTTAGCCAATTAGTCATTAGAGAGTAAGACCAAGCCTTACTCTCGAGGAGACCTCCTCCTGAGGTGCCACTCCTGCCTTTTTGCAGCTCTGCGCGCTCGTGCATCGAGAAGAGGCTCCTCCTCTTCTTCCTCTTCATTTATGGGAGCTTCTGGAGGATCTGTAGGCCCTGGCTGAATCCCTGCCTCTGGCACCACATCTTCTCCAGCCTCCTCATTGTCCGACTTGAATGCCAACTTCACAGGCTGCTGGCACAGCACCACACCAGCTTCCTCGCTGTTGGAATCAGCTACTAACTGCATAGGCTGCTGATGGGCCACAACAAGGACAAGTAACAACGGATGGAAATTAATCAAGGAGAGAAGCAAGCTAGAATTAAGGAGACATTTCCTGGCAGTTAAGAAGAATTAACCAGTGGAACCACTTGCTATCAGAAGTTGTGAATGCTACAACACTGGAAGTTTTTCAGAAGAGATTGGACAACCATTTGTCTGAAATGGGGCAGTTCGGCGGTTCGAATCCCTAGCATACGTCTCCTGCGTGAGCAGGGGGTTGGACTAGATGAACTCCAAGGTCCCTTCCAACCAGGGGTGAAATCCAGCAGAGTCTGACAGGTTTTGGAGAACCGGTTGCGGAAATTTTGAGCAGTTCGGAGAATCGGTAGCGGGAATTTTGAGTAGTTTGGAGAACTGGCAACTACCACTTCCGGCTGGCTCCAGAGTGGGGTGGGAATGAAGACTTTGCAATATCTTCCCTCCCTGGAATGGGCAGGGAGTGGGGATTTTGCAGTATCCTTCCCCTGCCATGCCCACCAAGCCACACTACACCCACCAAGCCACGCCCTGAGAACCGATAGTAAAAAAAAATTGGATTTCACCACTGCTTCCACCTCTGTTACTGTTACTTCCAAGGTCCCTTCCAACTCTTTGTTTGTTCTTTGATCTAAAAAGGAGCACTGCAAAGGGTTCAAAGGTCCCTGGGACGAGCACAAATACATCTTTTTCCTTAACAGGAGCAAGCAAGGAGCACAAAGGGCCTCTCCAACCTCTCCCCCCCTCCCCCCCAAAAAACCTTTCCAAAAATAGCAAAAAAAGAGAGAGAGGGAGAGACGACCAGAAAGATCCAACCAGCAGAGGGCTAGACGGGCCTCGTCTCCCTTTGCAAATCAAAATACAAAAGGATGTGAACCCAGGGATGGGCAAATATGGCCTCTTTAGGACCTGAGGACTTCAACTCCCAGAATTCCTGAGCCAGCTTGGCTGGCTCAGGAATTCTGGGAGTTGAAGTCCGCAGGTTGTAAAAGGGCCACCGTTGCCTACCCATTGATGAACGATGCAGTCTCCTTCCTAGACGGGCTCCTCTCCCGGAAATGGACTTTTTTGGGGAGGGAGGAAAAATAAAAAAAATAAAAAAAAGAACGGAGCTCGGGAGGTAAGGAAGCACATCAATCTCCCAGCAGGGTTTCTCCATTTTATTTTATTTTTTTAAAAATTTTTAAATCACAGTTGCAAAGAGCCGGAAGCAAGAAAAAAAGCTGAAGCCAGGCGTGGGAGCAGAAGCCAAGGATTGCAGCAAGCTCAGATGCCTTTGTGGTGCAAGCTGGGAGGGGGAAAACATTGCCAAAAGGAGACCAGGTAAACGGGATGGTTCACGATTTCCCATTGTTATTACCTACACATTGTTCGTACGTTGCAATACAATGTCTATATTGCGCGTGCAAATGTGTCATTGCAACAACGTTATACCTGAAATATGCACCTTGCTTTGATCAACAAGGTGGCATAAATAGAGTCCCCCCTCCTCTTTTATCGCCCAACAACAACCTTGTGGTGTAGGGCAGAGAGTAGAATAGAATCTTTTATTGGCCAAGTGTGATTGGACACACAAAGAATTTTTTCTTGGGTGCATATGATCTCATAAGGAGAATAAAATACACGGCTCAAAAAAATAAAGGGAACACAAGCAGAAGAGATCCGAGATCTGAATGAATGAAATAACCTTATTAAATACTTTGTTCTTTACATACAGTAGTTTATACGCTGCTCAAACAACTAAAGGGAACACAAAACTACTGTATGTAATGAACAAAGTATTTAATAAGGTTATTTCATTCATTCAGATCTCTTCTGCTTCTGTTCCCTTTATTTTTTTTGAGCAGTATACATTCATCAAGAAAAAAATGATACATTTTTTTAATTTTTAAAAAGTTTTTATTATGAATAATACAAATAAAAAATATGCTAAAATAAATAATACCCCCCCAAAAAAAAGAATAAAAAGATGCAACACTTAGTATAGTCAAGGTTACTTAATAAGCTATCAAATCGTACTAGGAAACAAATAAAAATATAAATCGAAAGATACAAGCAATATGGTTATAGTGGGAAGAGATAGGTACTATTAAGGAAGAGAAGAATAGTAGTAATGCAGACCTAGTGAATAGTTTGACAATATTGAGAGAAATATTTGTTTAGCAGAGTGATGTCATTCGGGGGAAAAACTGTCCTTGTGTCTAGTTGTTCTGGTGTGCAGGGCTCTATAGCATCATTTTGAGGATAGGAGTTGAAAGAGTTTATGGCCAGGATGTGAGGGGTCTGTAAATATTTTCACAGCCCTCTTTTTGACTCGTGTAGTATACAGGTCCTCAATGGAAGGCAGGTTGGTAGCCATTGTTTTTTCCACGGTTTTAATTGTTCTCTGAAGTCTCTGTCTGTCTTGTCTGGTTGCAGAGCCAAACCAGACAGTTATGGAGGTGCAGATGACAGACACAATAATTCCTCTGTAGAACTGGATCAGCAGCTCTTTGGGCAATTTGAGCTTTCTGAATTGGCGCGGAAAGAACATTCTTTGTTGACGTTTTTGACGTTAGGTGTCCATTTTAAGATTTTAAAGATTTTAAAAATTTAAGAGCGTATCCTCCCTCAGTTGTATTATTGGAAGAACGTCGATCCCTTTCTTTCTTCTCAAGGAGGATATTTGGTAGCTCAGGGTCGAAATGAGGGGTATAACTATACCTTAACTATTCCTAAAACAATAAAAGTGAAATCCCAATGAAAGATAAAATTATAGCTCAATTTATATAGTAGTAAATTATATATCTTATAATTTATATAGTATTATAGTAATATTCCATGCTTTTGATGTAATTCAATAATGTGAGATTAAAAACTCCCAACAACCTCAAGCCGCTTAGCATTCCAACTGGTCTAGAATGCGGCCGCACGAGTGATTGTGGGGGGCAACGTGTTGCTCCCCTATAACACCACTCTTGCACGAGCTGCACTGGCTCCCAGTGGTCTTCCGGGTGCGTTTCAAGGTGTTGGTTACCAACTTTAAAGTGCTCCATGGCTTAGGACCTGGATATTTGCAGGACCGCCTTCTGCCATCGATCGCCTCCCACCAACCGATACGCTCTCACAGAGAGGGCCTCCTCAGGGTGCCGTCAGCCAAACAGTGTTGACTGGTGACTCCCAGGGGGAGAGCCTTCTCTGTGGGGGCCCCTGCCCTATGGAACGAACTGTCCGAGATATTTGGAAGACCCCCGACCTCCGCGCCTTCCGTTTTGCTCTGAAGACCCTATTGTTTTATCAAGCCGGTCTGACGAATCAATGATTTTAAATGGGTTTTAAATGGGTTTTAATTAGGGTTTTATTTGCGGCCAGGTATTGAATTATTTTAATAGTTTTTAATTTTTGTCTTGTTATTGTTTTAGTATGACTGTGCACCGCCCTGAGTCCACCCAGGAGAAGGGCGGTATAAAAATACAATAAAATAAATAATAAATAAATAAATTCCCTGTGGCTGATTTGCAAATTCCTTTTGTGTCTTCAGAGATCGTAACCTGAGGAATTGCCCTTGATGCCAGCACGGTTGCAACGATTTGGATCCCGGGGCAGGTTTTGGACCATCGGGCTGGGTGGTGCTTTTGCCTGGAGACCCTCTGAGAAGGACAATGGAAGAGCAGGACCTCAGGGATCATCCGCAGAAGAAAGATCCTCGTGGAGGGGAATCCCCGCCCCGAAAGACGGGCAGAGAGATCAAGCAGGAACCGGATGAGGGATCCCTTCAGCAGTGGGAAGCTCAGTGGCGGGAGTTCCTGAAGACGGTGGAGACCCCGTGTTCGGGGAGTTCTAAACCGCCCATGGATCCGTGGGAAAATAGTTTGGCCTTCCTGGACTCCTTCGAGCAGGTGGCCCGAGCCTGTCGGTGGCCCAAGGAGGAATGGGTGGCCCGGCTCCAGCCGGCCTTGAGAGGAGAGGCTGAGCAGGCCTTTCTGAACCTGGAAGGGTGCAGCAAGGGGGATTATGGGAAAGTGAAGGCAGCCATTTTGCAAAGGGATGCCCGGCGGCGGGAGGAACAGCGCCAGCATTTCCGGCGCTTCCGTTACCAGGAAGCTGAAGGGCCCCGAGGGGCTTACAGCCGACTCCAGGAACATTGCAAGCGGTGGCTGAAGGCAGACATGTGTACCAAAGAGCAGATCGTGGAGCTGCTGATCCTGGAGCAGTTCCTGGCCATCCTACCGCCGGAGATGCAGCGCTGGGTCCGGGCATGCGGCCCCGA
Source organism: Coluber constrictor foxii (assembly GCA_038048745.1). Taxonomy (NCBI): domain Eukaryota; kingdom Metazoa; phylum Chordata; class Lepidosauria; order Squamata; family Colubridae; genus Coluber; species Coluber constrictor. Next base: position 263,227,742 of record CM075959.1, read on the forward strand.
GAGCTGCTCCCAGGCAGTGGTCTTGGTCGAAGACTTCCTCGGGAAGAAGGAAGAGCTCAACATGTGGGAACACCACGCAGGGGTATTGCAATGGGTCCTTTCTTATGAGGTGTGAGGAGTATTGATGACAAGGTTGCACCAGGACAGAGCCCTTGCCCAACTCATTTTTCATTACCCAATCTTGATCTGTTTAGCATCCACGCGATTACAGGTAGTGCGTGCGTACCAATGATAACGAGGACCAATAAGGGAAAATATTTGTGGATCAGGGTTGACCTGCGGCGTCCTTGGTGCTCCCTGCCCTGGGTGGTTTTTCTTGCAGGCGTTTGGTTACTCAACTAGGTCATGTCATCAGGGCTAATGATGTTATCCAGAGCTGATGATGTTTCCTGGTTTGGATAAGGAAACATCTGCAAGGAAACAACCAAGAGAGCACCGAGGACCCCCTCATAAGTAGGACCTCTGTTGCTAATGACGTGGTCACACGGTGCGACATCACGAACACGATAGCAGTTGTGACTATCCAGTTGCCATCGTTAGGTGGATACCACACAATCATTGTGTCCCACGGTCATGTGATTGCCATTTGCGACCCATGTAATGGAAGAGGAAGAGGACAAGAGAATGAAGAGAGAACAAAATAAGGATTAGGATTAGGATTAGGATTAGAATTAGAATTAGAATTAGAATTAGAATTAGAATTAGAATTAGAATTAGAATTAGAATTAGAATTAGAATTAGAATTAGAATTAGAATTAGAATTAGAATTAGAATTAGAATTAGAATTAGAATTAGACGGGACCTTGGAGGTCTTTTAGTCCAACCCTCAGGCAGGAAATCCTATACCCGTGATGGCGAACCTATGGCACGGGTGCCACAGGTGGCACACGGAGCCATATCAGTGGGCACGCGAGTGTTGCCATAGCTCAGCTCCAGCACGCATGTCTGCACCAGCCAGCTGATTTTTGGGCCTATCGGTCCCAGCGGAAGTTGGGAAATGGGCAGTTTCCGGCCTCCGGGGGAGTGGACAAGGCCGTTTTCGCCCTCCCCAGGCTCCTAGAAAGCCTCTGGAGTCTGGGGAGGGTGAAAAACAGGCCTACCGGGCCTACTGTGCCATCCTGTGCTAACAGCAGTGGGCACACATGCACACATGCGCAGGGATGAGGCGCATTGAATTATGGGTGTGGGCACACACGTAGGCAACCTCCCTGCAGTCCCCCCACTTTTGGCACGCGATGGCAAAGAGGTTAGCCATCACTGTCCTATACCATTTCAGGTAAATGGTTGTCCAATCTCTTCTTTAAAACTTCCAGTGTTGGAGCATTCACAACTTCTGGAAAGAAGTTGTTCCACTGATAAATTGTTCCAACTGTCAGGAAATTTCTCCTTAATTCTAGGATGCTTTTCTCCTTAATTGGTTTCCATCCATTGTTTCTTGTCCTACCCTCAGGGGCTTTGGAGAATAGCTTGACTCCCCCTTCTTTGTGGCAACCCCTGAGATATTGGAACCCTGCTATCATGTCACCCGTGGTCCTTCTTTTCATAAGACTAGACATATCCAGTTCCAACAACTGTTCTTCCTGTGTTTTAGCCTCCAGCCCCCCAATCATCTTTGTTGCTTTTCTCTGCATTCTCTCTAGAGTCTCAACATCTTTTTTACATCATGGCGACCAAAACTGGATGCAGTATTCCAAGTGTGGCCTTACCAAGGCCTTATAAAGTGATATTAACACTTCACGTGATCTTGATTCTATATCCCTCTGTTAATGCAGCCTTGGACACTTTTTGGAGAAGTGCTCGCTTCCTTGTTGATGTCAGCTTGCAAAGCTTTCAAGTTGCCATGAGCAGGAGGGAGGGAGAACTGATACAGCTGATTGATTTTCCTAACTTAAGTTGCATTCCATACATGCTTCCTGACCGCAATCAGAAGGAGGGTGTTGGATTTCACAGCCAGCCAAAATGGTTAATTGGAGAATGTGATTTATGATATGGCCAGGGAGGAGGGGAGAGACAGGGTCATAGGGGAACGTAAATCTACGTGGGATTAGTTCTAACTGCATCCGAATATTGCCAAAATGATGCTCCTAATAAATGACTGTATTTCTTTTGGAGTTTGGCTCATGGCTCCTGAATTGATTAGGGCATCTTTCGGAAACTTCACAGTTGACTTTGTATGTCCGAAGTCAGCAAAGAAGGTTGTAAGTGAGATCATGTGACTGCAGGATGCTGCAACGTCGTAATTGTGAGCTAGTCGCAATCACGTGACGAAGGGGACACTGTGATGGCCACGACTGTGAGATCCATCCCATTGCAAATGCCCCTTATTCGGCACTGTTGTATTTCTAAACGGTCGCTCAATGAGGGGACGTTAAGTGGGACCACCTGTGGTCTCCTTTGGCATCTCTCTAGTACTCTCAGCTTTGAGCCTCTGTACGTGCCCCCAATAGTCTAATGTGGTGGCCTCAAAGAGCTTTAGAGGCCACATCTAAAAATTCGGAGGGTCCTTGTATCCCTGATGGATTTTCTTTGCGTTTACTGCCTGTTTTCAACCCTTTTTGTCAAGTGTCCAAGAGGCTGATAGAAGGTAATGCCATCCTTTCCTTTACAGGTATTATCGGAGGAGGCAGGAACAATCTCCAGAATTAGCCAAGTTGGAACTGAGGCTGGGTGGAGGATGATGTACGTGGAGACCAAACAGGAGAACGATGACGCCAGTACTGATCTCTTAGGTAAGGAGACCCTCTCTTGTTTTCCTTACGGTCAAGTGGACAATCTTTGTGGGATTTTGCAGCGTTAAACTGAGGAGCCCGAGGCCTCAAAGTTGACTGCTCAGAATCTGTCTATTCCCAAAGAGATGCTATGGACTAAGGCTCCCATTATTCCCAGCCAGCATGGGTGGAAAAGAAAAGAAAGGAAAAGACAAAAAGCCTCTGCCGATCAGGCAACTCAGCTGGGATCATCAGAGGCTTTTAAAAGCTTTTTTTTTTACAAACTCTTCGGCTGAAGAGGTTGTAGAAAAAATGCTTCTAAAGTTAAAAAAAAAGTTGGCCACGCCCACCCAGTCACATTCCCCCACAAGCCACGCTTACCACAGAACCGGTAATAACAAATTTTATATTTCACCACTGCCTCTGACAGCAAAAAGGAGGCTTGGGGTGACGGGCGCAAGTGAGGTGAGTCAGGAGACGACATCCCCCCTCAAAAAAATAAGACCTGGTGTCGTTTTTGGTGGCAAAAATAAATATAGGACAGGGCCTTTTTTGGGGGAAATACGGTAGCAGTGAGGAGTTTTGTATTTTGTAATTTTGTCCAATTCTTTTTCTTCTCTACTGCTGTCTCCTAGTCCTACCACGTCCACTATTCAGAACTTTTTTTTCTCATTGGGAACCCCAAATATTCTGGAAGAGGCTACTTCTGAATAACTTGGTTTGTGCTCCAACCAATCTCCCACTCTTAATTCCAACAGGATCTGAATGGAAAAGCGAAACAGAAGGGAAACTGTGTGGAGATTTCTCTGAAGAAACCGAGAGGGAACCCTTTGAAGAGAAAGTCTGGAGCCGAGTTCCACCTGCACACCGAGAAAGAAACCAACAAGAAGAATGGATCGAAAGATCCCTTCCTTGTCCAGTCGGAGAGTTCCATGAGATCTCACTCCAGCAAAACAACCAGGGAGGAGAAGAACGGAACGGATGCCTTAGTGATCACTGGGAAATGTCTGCCGAGACTGAAACCCAGAAAAGTATGTTTGAGAAGAACTCCGGAGACAAGGAAATGCTTTCTGAAGGAGAGAGTTCATACACATTCCTGGAAAATGGAGAGAAGTTTCTGGACCCTTTAGTTCCTCCTTCGTATCGGGCTGCCCATGCTGATGGACAACATCAACCCACTGAGTTCAGCAAAACCTTTTATGGTCCATCCACCCTGCTCAAACCACCGACAATCCCCAAAACGGAAAAGTTGTACAAATGCTTGGAATGCGGGAAGTCCTTCAGTCGCAGCGCCCACCTGACCTCCCATCAGATCATCCACACCGGGGAAAAACCGTACACGTGTTTAGAGTGCGGGAAGAGCTTCGTTCAGAGCGCCCACCTCGCCTCCCACCAAATTATCCACACGGGGGAGAAGCCGTACAAGTGCTCGGAGTGCGGGAAGAGTTTCAACAAGAGCACCAACTTTCTGAGGCATCAGAAGATCCACAAGGGAGAGAAGCCGCACCAGTGCGCCGATTGCAACAAGACTTTTGCCGACAAACCGAGTCTCATTCAGCATCAAAGGGTTCACACGGGGGAGAGGCCCTACAAATGCTACGAGTGCGGGAAGAGCTTCAGTCACAGGGGCAGCCTCAACGCGCATCAGCGGATGCACACGGGGGAGAAGCCGTACGGATGCGCGGACTGTGGGAAGAGCTTCAGGGATCAATCCAGCCTTATTAGACATAAGAGAACCCACACTGGGGAGAAGCCCTACACCTGCTCGGAGTGTGGGAAAAGCTTCAGCCAGAGCACAAACTTGACTTTGCATCAAAAGGTCCACACGGAAGGGAAGTTTCCGGCAGATTCTCCCCAAATACTTAACACGGGGATGGGCGTGTTAATCTATCCACCGAGTCCCGCAAACGGGTTAGTGGCGCTTGAAAGCTAAGTGGTACTTGGCTCAATAGTAGAAACTGTGAGAGGGATCTTGGAGTCCTAGTGGACCACCATTTAAATATGAGCCAGCCATGTGCAGTAGTTGCCAAAAAAGCCAACACAGTTCTGGACACAGAAGGATAGAATCAAGATCACGTGAAATGTTAATACCACTTTACAATGCCTTGGTAAGACCACACCTAGAATACTGCATCCAGTTTTGGTCACCCCACTATAAAAAAAGATGTTGAGACTGTAGAAAGAGTGCAGAGAAGAGCAACCAAGATGATGAGGGGACTGGAGGCTAAAACATAGGATGAACAGTTGCAGGAACTGGGCATGGCTAAGTCTAGTGAAGAGAAGAGAAGGGCCAGGGGAGACATGATAGCAGTCTTCCAATATTTGAGGGGCTGCCACAAAGAAGAGGAGGTCAACTTATTTTCCAATGCACCAGAAGGCGAGACAAGAAACAATGGATAGAAACCAATCAAGGAAAGAAGCACTTAGAAGTAAGGAGAAATTTCCTGACAGTGAGAACAATTAATCAGTGGAACGGCTTGCCTCCAGAAGTTGTGGGGGTTGGACTAGAAGACCTCCAAGGTCCCTTCCAACACTGTTATTCTGTTATACTATTAACTCGCTCCTTCGGTTGCATTGGAGGACTTTGTTTCCATTTCCGCTCTTAACACGTTTACCCTGAACTCTATGACTTTTCTGTCCAAGCTGCACCTTTATGGAACTCGGAAGCTCATTAAGATATGCAGAATATACACACGGGGTTCCCTGTACGGCTTCCCTTGGGACTCTCTTGCTTAAATTGTTACCTTTTGTTGGCAACGCAGGTAGTCCTCGGTTTACAACCATTTGTTTAATGACCGAATTTACAAGGACGCTAAAAAAAGCGACATAACTTCGCTTGTCTCTTGGTGTTTGCAGATTCGTTCCTCATTATTAATTTGGGTGTAGCATTCAATGGATTTGGGCAGGGTGAGGTTACTGCCTGGATTAATTTATGTGCATATTGGAAAATATAAGAAGGGGGTGGAATAAATGACGTCATATTTCTCGCCCCAATGGACCCTTGGGTTTAAACCAAAGAGCCTAAGATCCCGTACAGATCGTCCTCGAGTTACAATCATCCATTTAGTGACTGTTTCAACAGCACTGAAAAAAGTTGACTTAACGATCGTTTTTCATACTTCCTACCGTTGCAACATGGTATGCAACGTGCAACATCCCCATGATCACGTGATCAAAATTCAGACTCTTGGCAAGTGACTCATATTTATGACGGTTGCAGCGTCCCAGGGGTCATGCGATTCTCTTTTGTGACCTCCTTGACAAGCAAAGTCAACCGGGAGGTCAGATTCACTTAACAACCTTGTTACTAACTGAGCAATTGCAGTGATGCACTTAACAACGGTGGGAAGAAAGGTCGTAAAATGGGGCGAAATTCCCTGAACAACTGTCTCGCTCAGCGACAGAAATTTCGGGCTCAATGGTGGTCATAAGTCGAGGGCTAACTATTTATAGGTCTCAATTTCTTCCATCCGAGGCATGTTCTGAAACCCCACGAATGTTTCATTATCCAATTTCAAAATTGTATTAGTTTATCAAAGCATAAAATACAAAAATACAAGGGACATTTTAAAAAAAATACAGTAGTGGCCAAAATTGTGGAAACCTTTTGGGAAAAGTGTATTTTCTAAAACTAGCCAATAACACCACTTTTTGTTGCAGTAGTACCATAAAATTATGTATCAATGGAAAGATAATTTAATCAAGAATGTAATGCAATAACTTTTAGGAAGGATTTGCTATTAGAATAGCAGTTACAGTATAAATAAGAAAAATGAAACACGTAGAAAAAACTAGATATACAAAAGTTAACACCATAGAAAGAACGAGATATACAAAAATTATCACATCAGTTAATACTTAGTTGGGTAACTTTTAGCATGAATTACAGCCTTACAATGTCTTCCCATGGAGTGAAGCAAGTCTTTTACTTCTGCAGCTTTAATAATGTGAAACCAAGATTGAATTATTGCTTCGATTAACTGGGCTTTATTGCTGGGTCGCTTCTGACTAACAAGTTTCTTTAGTCGGCTCCATAGATTTTCAAGTGGGTTAGGATCTGGGCTATTCCCAGGCCATTCCAGCAGTGGAATAGGATTATCTTGAAACTCCCTCCAAAAAGTGGTGTTATTAGCCATCAAACCTCAAAAATACACTTTTCCCAAAAAGGCTTCCACAATTTTGGCTACTACTCTAAAGATAAAATAAATAAAACTCTTCTAGGTCCATTTTCTGCCAGCTGTTTTCTTGAAGAATGAATTCATGATATAAAGTTCCTGCCCTTCAGTAAAATCTACTCGTCTGTCGCCTTTATTATCTCGTTCCACACGGGCCAATCGCTTTTTCTTCAAGTATTGTTCTTCCTATTCTTGCATTAAAGTCATCCATTTGTATTTGGTATCTGCATTTTTCTTGTCTTGAAGGCGGGTCGCATCATTGCAAAACTTTTCGACCCCCTCATCACTTAGCTTGTTATTATCGCCTAAGCTTGGATGATTTGAAGCTTATATTATTTGTTTAATTGCACAAAGCCTTGAGCTACTCTGATATACTTTCAAATTTTACAACCCTCTTTCAGTTTTGTTTTGTTTTGAATTGCGATTTATATGCCACCCTTCTCCCGAAGGATTCAGAGCGGCTCACAAGACAAAAATTCAATAACATGAATGAATACAAATTAAAATCCAATTAAAATTAATTAAAATTATTACAATGTAAAAACCTCCGCAACGGGTCAGTCCATTTGATGAAAAAGCCACGTCTTCAGTTTGCGGCGGAAGGAGAGGAGGTCGGGGGTTGTCCTAAGCTTGGTGAGCAAACCGTTCCAGAGGGTTGACGCTCCCACAGAGAACGCTCTCCCCCTGGGGGCCACCAGCCGACATTGTTTGACTGACAACACCCTGAGAAGGCCCACTCTGTGAGAGCACACGGGACGATGGAAGGATGGCAGAAGATGGTCCTTCAAGTACCCCGGGCCTAAGCCATGTAGGGCTTTATAGATGAGCACCTTGAAACAAACCCGGAGGACCACCGGCAGCCAGTGCAGGTCACGTAGGAGAGGTGTTACACGGGAGTAACGAGATGCTCCCGTAACAACCCACGCGGCCGCATTCTGGACTAGCTGAAGCCTCCAGGAGCATCCCAAGGGCAGCCCCATGTAGAGGGCATTACAGTAATCCAACCGAGAAGTAACAAGGGCATGAGTGACCGTGGCGAGGTTATATCATAAACAACCATGCCATCCAAATATTAATTCAGGTCTCTAGGTTGAGTCAACCTCTTATTTTGGAGTGCTGCCCATTCTTTCTGCCAGACTACCCATCTCCCGAAAAAAGGGAAACTCATTTAATCTGCAGGATGACCGTCAAGTAAAACAAAAGTGATATTGGTTGATGTAATAATGCTCAAGCACAGAAGGCTCTTCAAAGAGATCTGTTTGTTTGTGTTTTGCCCCAGCTACGGACCCCAAAGAACGCAGCACACACAAAGTCTGTACAAACCTTAGTTTACTAAATTAAATCAGTCTTTTTCAAATAAAGGCTGCTAATTAACTTTCTTAACAGCCTACGAGAATCTAAAGAATAAATAATCGTAATCTTACTATGGTTGGCAGAAAGCCCAGAAGCAATTTGCAGGAAACTGATAAGAGAACTAAGATCAGGACGCGAAGGAGAGTGAACGAAGTTGTTCCCTGCAAATTGCCTCAGTTGTCATCCTTCCTTAAATAGGCTAAGGGAGTGGCCAATTAGCCTCAAGCCTTACTCTCGAGGAGACCTCCTCCTGAGGAGCCATTCCTGCCTTTTGGCAGCTCTGTATCGAGAAGAGGCTCCTCTTCTTCTTCCTCTTCACTTATGGGAGCTTCTGGAGGTTCTGAAGGCCCTGGCTGAATCCCTGCCTCTGGCACCACATCTTCTCCAGCCTCCTCATTGTCTGACTCAAGTGCCAGCTGCACAGGCTGCTGGCGCAGCACCACACCAGCCTCCTTGCTGTCGGAATCAGCTACTAGCTGCACAGGCCACTGACGGGCCACAACAGTTTGGACCTTGTAGGTCTGATTAAATCATGATTAAAATAAACGAGTGGTTGCCCAATTGTGCCAGTTGAAATGATATAAGAAAAGGGTGCACCCATCACCTATTGTTCAAAGAATTGCAAGGTGACATTGCAATTCATCTGACTAGCGGTCAGACGAAGAACAAAGCAAATGAAACTTTAAGGCAATTTCCTTTGGCCGACTAGTGAGTGGGGGAAAAAAATCCCATCCCTGATCTCAGGACCATCCCACTGTGGAAATGTTAGGGGGTCAAACTCTCTGGATGACGGTACTTTACTTGTACATTTCAGCCATGTTTTTATTCCTCGGGTGGGCTCTTTACTATGGCCTAACCAGCATGCCTATCCCACCAGGAATCAACCAGGGGACCAAACTACGCCTTCTGTATTTGGCCTGAGAAGTATTGTTGGATGGGGAGGCAAGGAGTGGCTGAGAGGAGAGAATACAAGCTGGCGAGGTGCCCCTCGATGTGAGTGACATCAAGTTGGCAACGCCCACCCAGTCACATGACCACCTAATCACGCCCACCCAGCCGGTCATTAGGCAGATCATATCAGTGGTCCATGGGATTTAAAATTATGAATTTAGAAGTCCCTGAGATCCGAAAGGTTGGGGACCTTTAGATATCTTGGATTAGAAGATATCCAAAATCCCTTCCAACTCTGGTATTAACAAAGGAGAATATTTGGAGCTCAGGGTTGAAATGAGGAGTCCTTGGTGCTCTCTGAGCTGGCTTGTTTTCTTGCAGATGTTTCATTACCCAACTTAGGCAACATCCTTGTCAAGAGTTTGTTGCCGAAATCAAACATCCAGGAAACACCCACAGGTAAACTGATTCAGCAGGATTCATTCACTTCTCTTTATATCGGGTGAAATCCAGCGGGTTCTGACAGGTTCTGGAGAACCAGTGGCGGACATCTTGAGCAGTTTGGAGAACCGGCAAATATCACCTCTGGCTGGCCCCAGAATATGGTGGGAAGGGGGATTTTGCAATATCCTTCACCCAGGAGTGGGGAGAGAATGGAGATTTTGCAGTATCCTTCCCTTGCCACGCCCACCAAGCCTCCCCTACCACCCCCACCAAGCCACACCCACAGAACCAGTATTAAAAGAAATGGGATTTCACATAACACATAAGTAAATATACAATACCAAAAGTGGTTCTTCCAAGGTGGTAGAGAAGAGAGATTGATTTCAGTTCAGAGTTCAGAGCAAACTAGATCAGACTTCTTTTAGAGCTGAGCACAGAGCTTAATTCAGACTAACCCCCCCCCCCCCCACACACACACACTCTAACAGGGCAGTTAAGCTAAGTCTAAGCCACGCCCAGGCTCCAAGCTGGTTTCAGCTTCCATTGGCTGATTTAGTTGCTATGCCTGTTCATTGGCTGACCTTGTTACCAAGTCTTCCCAGTCAGAATATTCTGACAATCCTCAGTGCCGGTCAGAGGTGGGTTTCAGCAGGTTCTGACCAGTTCTGGAGAACCGGTAGCGGAAATTTTGAGTAGTTCGGAGAACTGGTAGTAAAATTTCTGACTGGCTCCGCCCCCATCTGTTTTCTGCCTCCCGAGTCCCAGCTGATCAGGTGGAAATGGGGATTTTACAGTAACCTTCCCTTGTCACGCCTACCAAGCCACGCTTTGGTACCAGTCATGGACCACTGAAAGGAGGAAATGGCTCACAAGCTTTGCCCAAGAATGTGATAGGCAACAGGCTTTTCAGGGGCTGCCAGAAGGGGAGAGGCGGCAATGTATTTTCCCAAGCCCCAGAAGGCAAAACAAGAAGCAATGGATGGAAACTGAAGAAACAGAGAAGCAACCTAAAACTAAGAAGAAATTTCCTGACAATGAGACCAATTAACTAGTGGAACTGCTTCACTAGAAAGGGCTTTTGCTTCTTTTGGTCCAGAAGAAAATCAAAATAAAGAACTGGAAAAGCCTTCACAGGAAAAGGCTTTTTTGTTTGTTTATTTATTTTTATTTATTTTATTAAATTTTTATACTGCCCTTCTCCCGAAGGACTCAGGGCAGTGTACAACCATAGTAAAACACATATAACACAAAAATTAAAACTATTTAAAACGTATTCAATGGTATGGCCCTATTTTTTTAAAAAAAAAAACCCCAAGACTAAAAAATACCCCATTAAAATTCATTATTTCGTCAGACTAGCTTGCTGAAATAGCAAAGTCTTAAGGGCACGAAGGTTGGGGATCATACGTATCTCCAGGGGCAATTTGGTTCATAGGGCAGGAGCCCCATCCCCTCCAGAGAAGGCTCTCCCCCTGGGGGTCACCAGTCAACATAATTTGACCGACAGCACCCTGAGGAGGCCCTCTCTGTGGGAGTGTACCGGCCGGTGGGAGGCTATCGGTGGCAGAAGGCGATCCCGTAAATATCCAGGTCCTAAGCCATGGAGCGCTTTAAAGGTGGTGACCAATACCTTGAATCGCACCCGGAAGACCATCGGGAGCCAGTACAGCTCGCGCAGGAGAGGTGTTACGTGGATGCATCGAGTTGCCCCCATAATCACCCGTGCGGACGCATTCTGGACCAGTTGGAGCCTCCAAGCGCTCTTAAAGGGGAGACCCATGTAGAGAGTGTTACCGTAGTCCAGATGGGAAGTGACGAGGGCATGAGTGACCATGCGCAGGGCATCCCGGTCCAGAAAGGCACGCAACTGGTAGATCAGTCGAACTTGATAAAAAGCCCCCCTGGCCACAGCCGTCATATGGTCTTCTAAAGATAGCCGCCTATCCAGGAGAACACCCAAGTTGCGAGCCCTCTCTGTGGGAGTCAAGTTCTCATCCCCAATAGTCAGCAATGGAGCCAGCTGGCTATACCAGGGCGCTGGGAACTACAGCCACTCAGTCTTGGAGGAGTTTAATCTGAGCCTGTTTCTCTCCATCCAGATCTGCACGGCCTCCAGGCATCGGGACGTCACGTCAAGGGCATCATTGGGGTGATCCAGGGTGGAGATGTACAGATGTACATGTTCTGCTGTGGAAGAAAAATAGAAGACACAGGGAAGATTTCTATCTTCCCTGAAAGAGGCGCTCTGCTTTTGCTCTGGAGGAAGCAAAAGGCAGTTTATTTTGACGCAGTTTCTCAATTCGGGAAAGGTGGTTTGAAGCTTTGCAACATTGTGAGGAGCTGATTATTGCTCTAGGCCAGTGATGGCTAACCTTTTTGCCGTCACATACCAAAAGCAGGGGGAGCACGGTGGGATCACAGGCACGCATGCCCACATCCATAATTCTATGCACCCCCATTCTTCCCCCCACTTTTGGCATGTGATGGCCCAGTGGGCCCGGTAGGCCTGTTTTTTGCTCTCTCCAGGCTCCAGAGCCTTTCTACGAGCCTGGGGAGGGCAAAAACAGCCTTCCTCCCACCCAGAGGTCCTTCGGAGGCCGGAAACAGTATGTTTCCTGACTTCTGGTGGGCCCAGAAGGCCCGACAATCAGCTGGCTGGTGCACGCATGCATGCCGGAGCTGAGCTCGCGTGCCCACCAATATGGCTCTGCGTGCCACCGGTGGCACCCGTGCCATAGGTTCACCATCACAGCTCTAGGCTGAAAGTCCAGCCATCTCATTAAAGCTAGTATTCCTTTCCCTGCTTTGGGGCGGGGGTGGGGGGAGGTGAAAAAGCAGCAGAAAGTGTCCCTTTATTATTCTAGCTGAGGGCAAATGAGACTAAGATTCATTTGCTGTTTCTTAGCTCAGCTGAGGCAGCAATCGAATATATAAATTGAACCAACAACAATCGCTCTGCCGTGCAAATCAGCTGAGCTAATAAACAGCAGAATATAGGAGAGGTGAGAGAGGGCTGAGGGCAGATGGGCGTGGCCAATCAAAATTTTCCTTACCGGTTCTCCAAACCAGAACCGGGTAGAGAACTTGTCCGAATCGGTAGTGGAAATTTTGAGCAGTTCAGAGAACCGGTAGCAGAAATTTTGAATAATTCAGAGAACTGGCAAATACCACCTCTGGCTGGCCCCAGAGTGGGGTGGAAATGGAGATTTTGCAGTATCCTCCCCCTGCCATGCCCACCAAGCCACACCACGTCCACCAAGCCACGCCCACAGAACTGGTAGTAAAAAAATTTGGATTTCACCACTGGTCTCAACATCTTTTTTACATTGTGGCAACCAAACTGGATGCCGTATTCTAAGTATGGCCTCACCAAGGCATTATAAAGTGGTATTAACACTTCACCAGCTGCAGTCTGTTTCATCACACAGTGCCTCCGGACCCCAAAGGCCTTCTCAAAAATCAACCTGTGGGCAACCGAGCCCCATTTGCTTCTGATAATAATGATCTGTCCTCGAAGGACTCACTTCAGGAATGCCGAATGATTTAAGGAAAGGGCTCTTGATATTTCAGTTTACGCTGCGGTCAAAAGAGATCCAGGACCCTCGCTTAAATCTGTGGCCTGCTGTTGTTTTAAGGCAGAGGTCCCCAACCTTTTTGGCTCCAGATGTTCGTTTCAGAAGAAAAATTGTCTTCCATAGACTGTGGCTGGTTTCGCATGCACAACTTAGATTCTGTCCATGTGTGCAGATGAAGCTTCGCTCGCTTGCTCGCCGCTTCCATGACTCAGGGGTTAGGGAGCTCATTTTAAAATAAATGCTTAAATAAATTAGGCCAGGCTATCATAACAAGGTGAAGCTGTCATTAAGTGGATCACCCTACGACCATGCCTAATTTTACAATCTTTTGCTGGTTGTTAAGAGGGGACTACTTGTAGCTCAATTCCTATGCTCATTCAACTGTAAAGTTGGTGACTCGCTTATATTATTGTTATCTTATTTTGGCTGTTCACCGCCCTGAGTCCCGTCTGGGAGTAGGGCGGTATATAAATTTGAATAAATAATAAAATAAATAAATAATAATGACCGGAATGACTTACAATTGTAGCTCCGGGCTCAATTACAGTCATTAGTTGAAGAGTACCTATACTATTGCTTCACCTCAGTGGTGAAATCTAAAATTTGTTACTACCGGTTCGGTGGGCGTGGCTTGGTGGTGGGGGTAATGTGACTGAGTGGGCGTGGCCATTTTTTTTTTACTTTTAAACCCATTTTTTCTACAACCTCTTTTGCAAAGAGGTTGTAAAAAAATGCTTTCAAAACGCTCTGATGATCCCAGCTGAGTTGCCTGATCGGCAGAGGCTTTTTTTCCTTTTAAATGCCTCTGACGATCCAAGCTGAGTTGCATGATTGTTAGAGGCATTTAAAAGAAAAAAATAGTCTCTGCCGATCAGGCAACTCAGCTTGGATCGTCAGAGGCATTTAAAAGAAAAAAAAGGGTTTTTTTCTTTTAAAAGTCTTTGACGATCCCAGCTGAGCCATGCAATCATCAGAGGCTTTTTTTCTTACTTTTAAAAGCATTTTTTCAACCGAAGAGGTTGTAGAAAAAATTATTTTAAAAGTAAAAAAAAAGCCTCTGATGATTGTGTGGCTCAGCTACGCATGGGGTGTGGGAGGCAGGGATTTTTGCTACCGGTTCTCCGAACCACCCACCTCCATCACTACCGGATTGGGCGATCCGGTCCGAACCGGGAGCATTTCACCCCTGCTTCACCTGTGAAGGTGAATTTAATGTTTTCATTGACAACTTGGAGGAAGCATACAATATGTGCCAAAATCACCATTAACTCTATAGGCCTTCAAGATCATGGGGATTTCATCAGGAAACACCCAATATTCCTAGGATGACATCCAATGTCCTTGGAAGACTTCCAAGGGCGGAGGATGACTATGTGTGTACTTCTTTATCTTACCTGGAGTGTACCAGCTTATCTGGGTGGGGTGTGTGCCAGTACTCGGTGGAGGGGTAGACAGCTTTAGCTGTTGTGGTCCGCCAGCAGCCTGAAGAGCTGGCAGTGGAGTCGGACAATGAGGAGGCTGGGGAAGAACATGAGCCAGTACTGGAGTCTGGGGAAGGCTCGGACGAGGGCTCTGCGTCAGAGGCAGAGATGGAGCCAGGGCCATCTGGGAATGATGCACAGACTCCGGAGCCCCCAGAGTCGGACAGTAGAGAGGCAGAGGAACAGGAGGAGTCTGGTCCTAGTGCACGCATGCACAGAGCTGCCAGAAGGCAAGAGCAGCTAAAGCAAAAGGGATGACTCGGGCCAGGCGATGATTGCCCCCCCATAATTTTAAAGGCACATGATCCCCACTCTGTAGTCTTGCTGTTATTTCCTTTTTTCCATCTGTCTGAGCCCGTTCCCCCACCTCCAGTTGACAAACAGATTAACAGAGTTGGAAGGGACCTCGTAGGTCATCTAGTCCAACCCCTCTCCTGCCGCCCAAGCAGAAGACCCTACACCATTTCTGACAGAGGGCAGTCCAGTCTCTTCTTGAAAGCCTCCAGTGATGAAGCACTCACAACTTTTGAAGGCAACTTCTGTTCCATGGGTTGATTGCTCTCCCTGTCAGGAAAGTTCTCCTTATTTCTAGGTTGAACCTCTCCTTGTTCAGTTTCCATCCATTATTCCTTGTCTGGCCTTCAGGTGCTTTGGAAATTAGGTTGACCCCCTCCTCTCTGTGGCAGCCCCTCAAATATTGGAAGACTGCTATCCTGTCTCCCCTGGTCCTTCTCTTCACTAGACTAGCCACGCCCAGTTCCTGCAACCGTTCATCGTATGTTTTAGTTTCCAGTCCCCTCATCATCCTGGTTGCTCTCTTCTGCACTTTTTCTAGAGTCTCAACCTCTTTTTTAGAGTGTGGTGACCAAAAACTGTATTTCTGACACTTCTTTTTTTCCCCCTCAACAGAAGACAGAAACATACTTCACAAATGAAAAGGTGGTGGAGCCTGGTGGAGCAGTGGACTAAAGCACTGTTAAACAGCACTTAGCTGCCAGCTGCCTGCAAGTTCGAATCTCACCAGGCTCAAAGTTGACTCAGCCTTCCATCCTTCCGAGGTAGGTAAAATGAGGACCCGGATTGCCGGATTGTGGAGGCAATAAGCTGACTTTGTATAAAAAAGAACACCGCTTGGGGTGTGGGGGCAAGTAAGCAGGTATATACAAAAGTATGAAGGCTATTGCTTAACGCATTGTAAGCCACCCTGAGTCTCCGGAGAAGGGCGGCATATAAATCGAAACAATAAAATAAAATAAAAAAATAAATGTGTCAAAAACCACAAACACCACAAAACAGATGGAACTGTGAATGACGTTTTTATTTTGGAGACCTCTCTTAACCGGACAAAGCCAGACCCCTCTCTTTTAACAGGGCCGGTTACTACTTCCAAAATTAAAACTAGTTTAGTTGGAAGAGTAGAAGTGCCCCCCACCCCACCAGCTGGGAGATATCAAATCAAACTGGACTTCCAAATTGGACATAGAATGCAATTGGGTATCTCACTTTTAAACCATGCCTCTTGTCTAGAACCTGTAAGGATTTTATTTTTTTTAAACAAGACTTTCTTCATCTGGGTTTTTTTTTACTAAAAAAAGTACCTAAGATTTGCTCCTTGGTCTGAACATTAAAAATATGATTTGTTATTTTTACCCAAACGCCAAGAAGGGATTGGATCTGTTCAGTGGGGAAAACACTGGAAGCTAGCGTCACTTTATGCTGCATCTTGATTTGTTGATAACACAATTGTCAACCACAATTGAGCCCAAAATTTCCATTGTTAAGTGAGACAGTTGTTAAGTGAGATTTGTCCCCATTTTATGACCTTTACTGCCATTGTTCAGTGAATCGCTGCAGTTGTTATTATGCATGGTTGTTAAATGAATCTAGCTTCCCCTTTGTCAGGTCGCAAAAGGAGAACACGTAACCCCTGGACACCGCAACCGTCATAAATATGAGTCAGTTGCCAAGCATCTGAATTTTGATCACGTGATCATGCAACGGTCATGAGTCACTTTTTTTGCAATGATGTCGTAACTTTGAACAGTCACTAAATGAACCTGCAACTGGCTGATTTTGTACAATGGGCCGAGGACAAACCAAACCAACTGCTGTTCTGGATGTACGGTCGCAATTGGAACTGCAGCAGTCCTTAAGTGAGGTACCACATGAACATGATTTCACGACCTGTTGGGTTTTGTTTTGTTTTTTTGCAACATTCATCAGGCAAATCTTGTTCTTTTCTTGCCAAGGCCGTTAAGCAAACCGCTGCGATTGTTAAAATTAGTGGCACGGTTGTTAAGCGAATTTGGCTTCCCCATGGACTTGGTGTCAGCATCCGGAAAGAGACATTTGACTTTTTACCTACTTATTTTCCCTGGAGAGAATATCACCTAGGAGATGGGATGGGAGGGGGGAAATTCCTTTGAGTGGGAGCAGTAGATTAGGAGCAGAATGACGGGGAAGATGGCCAATGAGTGCAGAGGAGCGGGGAGAGGAAAAGGAGGGTTTTGCCTGAGGAAGCCAGAGTTGGCTGCAATGAGTCGGAGCTAGAATGTTCGTGCTTGATAAATTAAGAGGTTTTTTTTCAAAGACTTTGTTTGAAATGCAATTTATTTAAGACGACTTCGAAACCTGACACTTGGCTCATTGGGTGGTTGCTAAATTGGATCACATGACCCCTGGACAGGGGTGGGCAAATATGGCTCTTTTACAACCTATGGACTTCAACTCCCAGAATTCCTGAGACAGCTTGGCTGTCTTAGGAATTCTGGGAGTTGAAGTCCACAGGTTGTAAAAGAGCCACATTTGCCCACCCCTGCCCCAGGACATTGCAACCGTCATAAATATGAGTCAGTTGTCGAGCGTCCCAATCAGGGGTGGGTTCTACTTACCTCTACTACCGGTTTGCATTGCGCCTGTGCCCGCTCACTTCACTCGCACTCTTCTGCGCATGCGCAGATCACTTATGATGACTTCCGGGTCAGTGGGCGGAGCCTCCCACTGGTTCTACTACCGGTTCTTGCAAATCAGTCCAACCCGAGGGCAACCCACTACTGGTCCCAATGTAGATCACATGACCACAGGGATGCTGCAATTGTCGTAAGGGTGAAAAATGGCCATAAATCACTTTTTTCCAGGGCCGTTGTAACTTCGAACGGTCACTAAGCGAATTGTTGTAAGTCGAGGACCACCTGTAACTCAGGCAGCATCCCCACAGCCACGGCATTTGGTGACCAGCATGCATTTATAATGGTAGCAGCATCCGAGAGTCACCTAAACACCTTTTGTTACCTTCTTAGCAAAGTCAATGGAGGACACCAGATTCGCTTAATGACCATTTGATTCTGTTGTGGCCCGTCAACGGCCTGTGCGAATTGTAGTTGATTCTGACAGCGAGGAGGCTGGTGTGGTGCTGCGCCAGCAGCCTAGGCAGCTGGCACTCGAGTCGGACAATGAGGAGGCTGGAGAAGATGCCAGAGGCAGGGATTCAGCCAGGGCCTTCAGAACCTCCAGAAGCTCCCAAAAGTGAAGAGGAAGAAGAGGAGAAGCCTCTTCTCGATGCACAGGCACACAGAGCTGCTAAAAGGCAGAAATGGCTCCTCAAGAGGAGATCTCCTTGAGAGTAAGGCTTGGGGCTAATTGGCCACTCCCTTAGCCTATTTAAGGAGGAACACCGACTGAAGCAATTTGTAGGGAACAACTTTAGTTCATTCTCCTTCGCGTCTGGATTCTCTGCAAATTGCTTCTGGGCTTTCTGCCAACCTTAGTAAGATTGCGATGACTTTATCTTGGGTTCCTTGTAGGCTGTTAAGAAAGTTTCTTAACAGCCTTTGTTTTGAAAAAGACTGAGTTATTTTAGTCAATTTAAGTTTTGTACAGACTTTGTGTGTGCTGCGTTCTTTGGGGTTCGTAGCTGGGGCAGAACAGATTCACTTTTAACCACTGCAGTGATTTTGCTTAACAACCCAGGGGGGAAAGGGGTCATAACATCAGGTACAGTACGCTTAAGAGGTGTCTTGCTTAGCAACGGGAATTCTGGCCCCAATTGTGCCCATAAGTCAAGGACTACCTGTATGCAACAGTCAATTTTGAAGAGTTCGAATCTTTGGGTCTGCGAGTCATGGGAACCCTCTCTTTGTTAGTAGAAAACCATTTCTGAAATATCTTTGGAGGTTCTCAGTCATCCCAGGTCATGGTTTTCCCAAAGGTGCTTTTTTCCAGAGGCAACTGGAATTTTTGGTTTTTCTTTGAAGATGTTTCGCTTCTCATCCCAGAAGCTTCTTCGGCTCTGACTTCCAGTCCCCACCGTCCAGTCAGAGCCGAAGAAGCTTCTGGGATGAGAAGCGAAACATCTTCATAGAAAAACCAAAAACTCCAGTTGCCCCTTGAAAAAAAGCACCTTGGAGATATTTCTGAAATACTTCCAATACTTCCCCCAATTCCCTCTTCCGTCTTTTCTCTGGACAATCAGAGAAGGCCTGTTAAGTCAGCCAAATCAATCTTTCGAAAGTTTCTAAAATCAGAGCCCTAAATTTTTGGGGTGGGTGGGTGGGATGGGGGAATTGTGGGAGGGATAGAAACCCTCTCCCCAAATAATTCTGTAATTAAATTTAGACATTAAGCCTTAAGATGATGAACCTGTGTACACCCGCTCCTTTTAATATGACTCTACTTGAAAAATATGGCGGCCCTTGACTTCCATGAGAGTTGGGTGCTATTTTGCTTCCCGTAAACTAAAATTCCCTTCTCTTCAAAGCGGAATCTCCTCATCTAGTTCTTATAGGTCAGTGATGGCTAACCTTTTTGCCATCGCGTGCTAGGAGAGGGGGGGTGGGGGAGAGTCACGCGGGCACATGCCCACACGCATGTGTGCGCAACTCCCTCCTCTCCCCCCTCACTCCTGGCACATGAGTCTCTAGGAGCCTCTCTAGGAGTCTCTAAGAGCCTCTCTAGGAATCTCTGGAGGTCCCACCGGGAGTCAGGAAATGGGCCCTTTTAGCCTCCATAGAGCCTCCAAGGGAGTGGGAAAGACTGTTTTCGCCCTTCATAGATAAATAAAGAGGATCTGGAGCCAGATAAGAAAGAAAAACGGGCCTTCCCACTCCCCTCCCTGCCCTCCAGAGGCAGGAAACAGCCTGTTTCCCTACTTCTGGTGGGCCCAGAAGGCCCGAAAATCAGCTGGCCAGCGTGTGCATGTGCCCCAGAGCTGAACTGGCATGCTCACTAATATGGCTCTGCGCGCCACCTGTGGCATGCATGCCATAGGCTCACCATCACGGTTATAGGTTCTCCAGGAATTAAAAAATCAACCAGTCGGATCTCAGATCTCCAAACAAAAATGGAAGTCCTCCTTTTACAGTATTCATTCCATTCCACACCTGGCAGATTCTCTCTTTCTGGAAAAAGAAAAAGATTTCCCTCAGCCCCGCAGTGCAGATGCGAAGTGGATTCTGAACAGAAGGTGTGACCATCTATCTACCCCCTCCGATCACCTTCTCCAGGCATTGCACCATCAGCACCTCCCCAAACTACCCATATTTTGGTCTGGGTAGATTTGTGGACACACACACACCTGCCATTTTGTTGTATCATCAGTGTTCAGAAAGGAAACCCTTTGTTAGTGCACAATTGCTGAAAATGCGCCCCTCCTGGAGAAGAGATGGAACTGCTGGCAAAATACCGAAGAACCGATGTCTTGCTCAGAAAAGAAGGGTCCTACTGAGAATCCACAGAGATCTGAGGGAGATCTCAGGAATTCCCTTCTGTGTGGATTCGCTGATGACTAATGAGGTTTGAGCTCTGAGTAAAGCTTTTCCCACAGTCCAGACACCGGTACGGCTTCTCTCCGGTGTGAGTCCGTTCGTGCGCCACTAGGCTGGAACTGCCCCGGAAACTTTTCCCGCAGACAGAACACTGGAACGGTTTCTCCCCGGTATGGATTCTCTGGTGAGTAATGAGGTGGGATTTGTAACTAAAGCTTCTCTCGCACACCACGCACTGGAATGGCTTTTCCCCCGTGTGAATCCTCCGGTGTGCGCTGAGGCGCGAGCTGACACTAAAGCTTTTCCCACATTCCCCGCACTGGTACGGTTTTTCGCCCGTGTGGATTCTCTCGTGGCTCACCACCTCAGAGCTACGGAGAAAACTCTTCCCGCAAAAGGAGCAGCGAAAGGGTTTCTCTCCCGTGTGCGCCCTCTCATGGGCCAAAAGATCGGAGCTCTCGCTGAACGTTTTCCCACAGTCCAAGCAGACAAAAGGTCTTTCTCCAGTGTGGCTCCTTTGGTGCTTCCGGAGCCGAGAGCTGACGCTGAAGGTCTTCCCACACTCAGCGCACTCGTATGGCTTTTCCCCCGTGTGGATTCTCTGGTGGCTGTTGAGGTACGAGCTCTGGCTGAAGCTTTTCCCGCACTCCAAGCACTTGTAAGGTTTTTCTCCCGTGTGGATCCGGTGATGGGTGATGAGGTTGGAGATGTCGCTGAAGCTTTTCTCACACACTGAGCACTGGTATGGCTTATCTCCCGTGTGGATTCGCTGGTGGCTCACGAGACCCGAATTGCGGCGGAAACTTTTGCTGCAATACAGACATTTGTAGGGTTTCTCTCCCGTGTGGGTCCGCTCGTGAGCGATCAGCCCGGACTTCACGCTGAAACTCTTTGCACAATGGGAACACTTGTAGGGCTTCTCGCCCGTGTGGGTTCTCCGGTGGGCAATGAGACTGGAGCTGACGCTGAAGCTTCGTCCGCACTCCGAGCACGTGTAAGGTTTCTCACCCGTGTGCGTTCTCTCGTGGACGATCAGGCGCGAACGAAGACTGAAACACTTTCCGCACACCGAGCATTTGTGGACTTTTTCCCCCGCGTGATCGGAACCCTGGCTGAAAGTTTCTTTGCATATAATGATCTTGACAGCTGGTTCATCATCGGCGTTTTTCTTTTCTGCTGGGGTGACGCCGAGATTTTTGTAACCCTCTACGAAAGAAATGGAGTTTTGAATCCTCTTCCTTGGAAGTTTTGTCAAGCCAGCATGTTCTGGCTTCTGCTGATTTTCAGAGAGGGCTCCTTGCTCATCTGAAATGGGAACGGAGTCCGGGGTGCCTCCCTCGGATGCCTCGGGCAGCAGCTCAGGTTCTCTCCTTGCCAGCTGGGGAATCCCAGCTTCGTTTTTACTTGTGCAGAGATCACCTAAAAGAAACCCCAATAAATTTGGACCAACATTAGTATAAAATTATTCTAGGTTTGTCCTTTGAAGAAATAGCAATAGCACTTACATTTTGACCTCCCAGTGTTTTACAGCAGAGGTCCCCAACCTTTCGGACCTCAGGGACCACTAAATTCATAATTTTAAATCCCATGGACCACTAATATGATCTGCCCAATGACTGGCTCAGTGGGCGTGGCTAGGTGGTCATGTGACTGGGTGGGCGTGGCCAACTCGATGTCACTCACATCAAGAGGCGCCTGGCCAGCCTCTACTCACCCCTCCCCTGCCAGCCACTCCTCGCCTCCCCTCCCGGGCTCCTTAGGGCCCCAACAGGAAGCAGTTGTTGGAGCTAAGCAGCTACCACGAGAAAGAGTTGGCAAAACAGCTCAGTTCAAATTGGATCTCATTGAGAAGGAGGCTCAGTAGATGCACCTCACTGAGGACTACGAACATAGGTTTTCCAAGCAGAGGGAAGACCTGTGGGAGTGCAAGGCCCGGTATTGGTGCTTGGAAGCTCAGCGGCCTGACATGGCCAGCCGTTTCAGGCCACGATGCAGTCCCACTGGAACGAGACCCTCTGGCTCCTTGCCACCAGCAGTACTTCCCTCCAGCCTTCGCCCAAAGCCAGGAGGCTGAAGCAGACCCCAAGTTGGAATTTCTGCCCCCCTCCGACCTCCACAAAAAGACCCCAAGGGGGGGAGACTTCTCTGCAGTAACAGAAACATTCATTGCATGTATCCGGCCTAGGGGCGATAGTCTGAGGACCCCTGATTTTAGTGCAATATAAAAAAATGCAAATAATTTTTCTGCGGACCGCCAAAAGCTTCAGGGAACTTTGAATGTCGCACGATTTGTGCCTCACCTAAAGATGAGTCCTCCAGAGGCTGCTCCTGTTTAACCTCCAAACACAGTTGACTCTTCTCAGCGTCTGACAAGATTTGGTCTCTGGCCTTTGGGGAGCTCGCCCCCGTCTCCTCAAATAACTCAGGCACCTGGAAAAACAGGAAAAAAATCCCATTCAAGGATGAGGAGACCAATGCTGACTCGAAGAGTTCCATAATTGTAATTGATGTTTTTCCCCCCATAACTTAAAAATCATCTAGAGCAGTATCTCTCCAACTTGGCAACTTTTAAGATAGGCGGACTTCAACTCCCAGAATTCCTCAGCCAACAGGCTGGCTGGAGAATTCTGGGAGTTGAAGTCCATGCCTTAATATTGAAGTCCATGCCTTAATATTGCCAAACTTAAGAAACACCAATCTCGAGAAATAAATAGTCCTTGACATATGACCACAACCGGGACCAGAAATGTTTTGTTAAGTTATACGGTTGTTAAGCATACAGTTGGAGAGATACTTTGTTAAGTATCTCTCCAACTTGGCAACTTTTAAGATAGGCGGACTTCAACTCCCAGAATTCCTCAGCCAACAGGCTGGCTGGAGAATTCTGGGAGTTGAAGTCCATGCCTTAATATTGAAGTCCATGCCTTAATATTGCCAAACTTAAGAAACACCAATCTCGAGAAATAAATAGTCCTTGACATATGACCACAACCGGGACCAGAAATGTTTTGTTAAGTTATACGGTTGTTAAGCATACAGTTGGAGAGATACTTTGTTAAGTATCTCTCCAACTTGGCAACTTTTAAGATAGGCGGACTTCAACTCCCAGAATTCCTCAGCCAACAGGCTGGCTGGGGAATTCTGGGAGTTGAAGTCCATGCCTTAATATTGCCAAACTTAAGAAACACCGATCTCGAGAAGTAAGTAGTCCTTGACATACGACCACAACTGGGACCAGAAATGTTTTGTTAAGTCATACGGTTGTTAAGCGAGGCAATGTGTGACTGCGCCCAATTTTATGACCTTTTTACCACAGTAGTTAAGCGAATCACCATGGCTGTTAAGCAAGATTATGTTGTGCAAGCTTTCCAATTGCTGGTTTCCCCATCGACTTTGTTGGAAATCGGCTGGGAAAGTCCCAAATAGTGATCACATGACCATGGGAGGCTGCAGATTTTAAAAATGCCAGCTGGTTGCCAATGCCCGAACCACAGTTGTATGGCCATGAAGACACTGTGACAATCGTTAAGTGCATGGGTAAGGTAAGTCACTTTTTTAGTGTTGTTGTAACTTTGAATGGCTGTTAAATGAACAGTCATAAATCAAGGACTACCTGTACCCGGCAGGAGGTTAGATAAACAGAGGACAATTCTATGTTCCTTGGATTCCCTCTTCAGCATTACGTAACAATTAGTTATACCTTCATTTTTTTTCCTCTGTTATTATAAGGTAAAGGTAAAGTTTCCCCCACACATGCGTGCTAGTCATTTCCGGCTCTAGGGGGTGGTGCTCATCTCCGTTTCAAAGCCAAAGAGCCAGCGCTGTCCGAAGACGTCTCCGTGGTCATGTGGCTGGCATGACTAAATGCCAAAGGCACACGGAACATTGTTACCTTCCCATTAAAGGTGGTCCCTATTTTTTCTACTTGCATTTTTTACGTGCTTTCGAACTGCTAGATTGGCAGAAGCTAGGACAAGTAACAGGAGCTCATCCCGTTACGCGGTGCTAGGGATTCGAACCACTGAACTGCTGACCTTTTTATCGACAAGCTCAGCATCTTAGCCACTGAGCCACTGTTAAATGAGAGGCAGGAACTTGCTTTCTTCCTCTGTCCTCCTTATAGGTCAGAGTTCACCAACCTTTCTTGGTTGGCAGCCCGGAAGGGGGAGAGGGAGGGGGAAAACTGCCCATGATGCTTGCATACAGGCCGGCCACTCAAGTGGCCGGTGGAGATTAGGCTACAGCCCAATAGTGGGCCATGGCCCACAGGTTGGGGACCCCTGGTACAGCTCTTTCCTTGTGTGTCATACCATTTACGTTATAAACGACTATCATTCAACAGAATCACCGTGTTTCTCAGAAAATAAAACCAAGTTTTATTTTCTTTTAGACTTGAAAATAAATACCGTATTTTCCGGCGTATAAGACGACTGGGCGTATAAGACGACCCTCCTCAGAGTCATTTAAGGCTCGTCAGAGCCTTATGGGCTGGTCTGCCTGGTTACAGGAGAATGAGACCCGGCGTATAAGACGACCCCCGACTTTTGAGAAGATTTTTGTGTGTTAGAAAGTACTCTTATACGCAGGAAAATACTGTACTTGGGCTTATTTTCAAGGCGGTCTTACTTTTTTTCGAGGTGCAGCAGGCCAGACTTGGGAGAGTTGGACACGCTGCTGCCTCTATTCCGAACCTTCAGTGTTCGGAATGAAGGCTTTTTGGCTCACGGGAGGAAAATGGGGAGGGGGGTTTTCCTGCCTGCCATCCCTTCCCTCAGTCTGCGCTGAGCTTGAGGAATGGATGACAGGCAGGAAAATCTCCCGCCCCATTTTTCTCCCCGCAAGCCAAAAAGCCTCCCGCGAGCCTCCCCAAAAGAGGGAAAAAGCAAAGCTGCTGGTCGCGGAGCTGCCAGCTTCGGGGAAGCAGCCTGACAAGCAAAAGCGTTGCGCCCAGAAGAAGGGCAAAAGCAGTATTTATGCTGCTCCTCCCCGTGCCCATGACGCCACTCGTGCTGGCCACGCCCATCCTCCCCCAGGCTTATTTTCAGGGTAGGGATAATATTAGGCCCACCCCACAAAATTAGGGTTGGGTTTATTATTGGAGTAGGTCGTGTTTTTGGAGAAACACAGTACAAATCTTGTTTTTATTGACTAAAGATCCAGATAAACATGCTTGAACAATTGTTAAAAACTTCAGCATGCACAGGTAAGGTTGATCGATTCAATTGCAATCTATGGGGAGGGGGGAGAGGAGAGAAACAGATTTGATTCAATATTCCCTTTAAGGAGGAATCCTCCCCCAAACTGTTTCAATCTTCGAATGTTTTACGCTTGGAACGCTTAATCCTGCAAAACCAATCTATTCTCCTGAATAAAATCTATTACCTGCTCAGTCGGCCTCTCAACTTCTTGTCGGCTCAAGAGGAAGTCTTCAGCCAGAGTCACTGCCTGGGCACAAGTCTCAGGGCAGCCATCTTTGACCCAGCCCTGGATCTCCGTGGGCAGGATGGCCAAGAACTGCTCCAGGATCAGCAATTCCAGGATCTGCTCCTTGGTGTGCCTCTCCGGCTTCAGCCACCGGTGGCACAGGAACCAGAGACGGCTGCAGGCTTCCCGGGGACCGTCAACCTCTCGGTATAAGAACCGTCGGAAATGCTGCCGCTGGACTTCGGTGCTGATCGCGTCCACCCGCAAGATGGCTGCCTTCACTTTCCCGTAGTCTCCAATCTCCTTGTCCTCAAATGCTTCTCCTTCGTCTTTGAGGCCTGGGATGAGCTGGGACATCCATTTTCCGGGGTGAGTGTTGACCGCCTTTTCGATGGAGGTCAGAAATAAATCGTCCCAGCGTTGGGAAGCCGGGAATGGAGCATGCCCGGGTTGAGATGGAGACCTTTCCTCCATCCCTGGGACATCTTTCCCATGAGATGTCTTCTCTTCGTTTTTCATCAGGCCGACATGGTTGCTCATCCCAGTTCCTTCAGAAACATCTCCAGGATTTGCCACACTCTGTCCTTCTGCTTTCTCCTCCTGCTGTTCCACTGGAAGATAATCCTGTTGATCTCGAGGGCTCATCAAGTCTTCCTCTTCCTCCTTGGAGGCCATGTCAACTCCTCCAGGCCAGAGTGACTTTGATCCAGCTTGGTTTCCTCCCTTCCCTTTCAATTCTTTGTGTCTATTGGCTTTGGGTCCCAATTTGGTTGTGGTGATAGAAGTCCAACCTTGAAGCCACTCAAGGAATCTGCCTGCCACAAGAACATAAATATCATTACATCAGGTTATATTTAAAAGAGCTGCTGAGATAGAAGAACTATTACTGCCTTCTCCAACCAGGATACCCTCTAGACTTCATTTCCCAGAATTCTGCAAGCAGCATGGCTATTGCAGAGAATTCTGGGAGCATAGATATTAGTCTTAGCCGTGGTCATGCTGACTGGACACTGACAATGGATCCCAGAGTTCTCCAGTCACAGCTGAGAATTCTGGGAGTACATAATTAAGAATTCAGACAGCAGAGAGGAGTTAGAAACCAAAAGCCAAGAGAAGCAACAGACAGAGGGAAAAAAATCAGATCAAGAAGTGATCAAGAAGAGCCTTGGTGGCGCAGTAGCTTAAGTGGTGTTAAAGTGACACCAGCTGCCTGCAATTACTGCAAGTTCAAATCTCACCAGGCTCAAGGTTGACTCAGCCTTCCATCCTTTCAAGGTAGGTAAAATGAGGACCCAGACTGTGGGGGCAATAAGCTGAGTTTGTATAAAAAAGAACACCGCTTAGGGAGGGCCAAAAGCCCTACTAAGCAGGTATATACGAAAGTATGAAGGTTATTGCTTAATGCATTGTAAGCCGCCCTGAGTCTCTGGAGAAGGGCGGCATATAAATTAAATTTAAAAAAAAAAGTGAGAGAGAGAATAAACACGGAGAACCAGGAGACTCTAGATTTCGATTCCCAGAATTCTTGTCAGTGTGGCCACTGCTGAGAATTTGGGGACTACAGATATCTCTAGGCAAGTGTTATTCAAGTGTGGCAAGTTGAAGAGATGTGAACAATAGCCCTGAGGAACTCTGGGAGTTGAAGTCCATACATCCCTCAGTTGCCAATCTTGAAAAACATTGCTCTCAACTGGGAGCAGGATCAGCACTGGTCCCCACTGGTCCTTCTTTAAAATAGCTACATCTGTTCCTGAGTTTGCAAAGTGGCCCTTCAAGAAAAAGCATGTTTGACTTAAGGAGGCATCAGTAGCGCCCTCACACCTCATTCACCTTGATGTACCTGTTGACACCTGCTCAACTGAAATGATACTTAATACCATAGAACTATAGGATTTACCAGGAGTGGGTTCTAAAATTTTTTACTACTGGTTCTGTGGGCGATTTGATGGTCATGTGACAATTCTTTAGGATTTAGTAGAGGTACTGGTCTACCAGGCTTTTAACTGCTTGCAGAGCTGTACCGGTCTACCCATTTGTTCTTGAAGCGTTCCGGCCTACCCATTTGTTTTTGGAGGCACCGGTCTACCCATTTGTTTTTCGAGCGCACTGATCTACCACCACACTGCCTTTTAACACTGATCAGCTGTAGGGCGGCCCTTTGAAGCTAAGCGGCAAGAGTTTAAACAGGTTTTTTCCTTTTAGCCAATCAGCTGTGACTCGGGAGGCAGCGAATAGATTGGGGGCAAGGCCAAATAAAAGGTAAGAATAACATGGGGAGGGGGGAGGGCCCAGCTCCCAAACA
Source organism: Coluber constrictor foxii (assembly GCA_038048745.1). Classification (NCBI taxonomy): domain Eukaryota; kingdom Metazoa; phylum Chordata; class Lepidosauria; order Squamata; family Colubridae; genus Coluber; species Coluber constrictor. The sequence goes on from CM075959.1 coordinate 263,255,857, forward strand.
AAGAGAACCGGTTCGGTGATGTCATATTGTCACCGCTACCGGCTCGGCAGAACCGGGAGGAACCCACCACTGGGTTTTACTGAGCTAAAAATATATAAGCATGTCAAAATTATGTCCTTATCCAAGTGTTGTAGCTTAGTCCCACCTACCTGGAGTAGAAACCCATTGACGTCAATGACATTTACTCCAAGGAAGGAAGGAAGGAAGGGTGTGATATTCCTCAGGTGCGCTTGAGCCCTGTGTCCGGCTGTAACTCTGTGCCTCCAGCAGAGAATCACCTACAGAGGAAAAGATAAAAACAAAAGAGGTGGGGAAAAGTTACAGAGACACTCTTTGCAACAAAACCATGGGAATTTACTGAAAAAGAGAGGGAGCATTTTCAGGGTGCCACATTCCAAACTAAGCCACGTTTCTGGACAGACTTCTGCTTGTTCCTTGGGCTGACTAAAAGGTATGACCAAAGCCTCTCTTGGGCTTGCGCTTCATCATTTGGCTGGTGCTTCATCACTGGAAGCTTTTTAAGAAGTTTTTTTTAAGGAGCCTGGGTAGCTCAGCAGACTAAAAAGCATTGTGATTAACACCAGCTGTCTGCAATTACTGTAAGTTCGAATCTCCCTAGGCTCAAGGTTGACTCAGCTTTCCATCGTTTCTAAGGTTGGTAAATTGAGGACCCAGTTTGTGGGGGGCAATAAGCTGATTTTGTATAAATATACAAAAGTATGAAGGCTATTGCTTAACGCATTGTAAGCCGCCCTGAGTCTCCGGAGAAGGGCGGCATATAAATCAAATTTAAAAAAAGAAGAAGAGACTGGCCAGCCACCTGTCTGAAACGATACAGATCTCCTGCTTGAGCAAGGGGGTTAGACTAGAAGACCTCCAAGGTCCCTTCCAGCTATTCTGATTGATTGATCGATTGAGCGACTCGCATAGAATCTGCCCCCCACCCCCCCCCCCCGCCCCATTGGTAGAATGCTAAACAGAAAGAATGGATGGGTAGACAGACAAATGGGAGCCACACTTCGTGCAGGCGGGGCTGCAAAGCAAAGCAAAGAAGCGGGAAAGATTCACTGCCCAATCCATCGGGAGGAATCGCGATCGGGATCCGGACAGGGATCAGGCGGGCTGGCTTGCACCGACCGAGGATGCACTTTTTGAACTCCCTTGCATCCCCTTCTTTCCCAAAACTCACCTCTGCAGCAGGATCGAATCCGGGTCTTGCCCGGGACAGGCGAGTAAAAGCAAAGCCCGGGATTGCAACTCACCAGCCTCTCTCTTTTTTTTTTTCTCACCCTCCCCCCTCCCTTTGCAACTCGCCCCTTTCTCCTCTCCCCCCCCCTCCCCTCCAGCAACAGGAAGGAACTGGGCGGTCATTGAACCCCCGCGCAAGTTTCTTCCCGGCTCTTCTGGCCGGCGACAAACTCGATGGTTTTAACCCTTCGCGGGCAAGGGGAGTAAATGGGAAGAATCCTTTGAATGCAGGGATGGGCAATTGTAGCCCTTTTACAACCTGTGGACTTCAACTCCCAGAATTCCTGAGACAGCTTGGCTGTCTCAGGAATTCTGGGAGTTGAAGTCCACAGGTTGTAAAAGGGCCACAGTTGCCCAACCTTGCTTTGAATTAATTCTTTGAAAAGTCTTGAAAGAAAAAAAAACCCCAAGAAAATCCAGTTGCCTCCTGAAAAAAAAAAGCCCTTTTGGGACAACCATGACCTGGAGGACTGAGAATCTCTACAGACCTTTAGCTATTGCAATTTGGGATGGACACCCTTCGAATGGTGTGGGAGTATGAACGGATTTCCACAGGAAAAACGTGCAGACTACAGTAACAGTAACAAGAGTTGGAAGGGACCTTAGAGGTCATCTAATCCAACCCTCTGCTCACACCCTAGGGATTCGAACCGCCAACCTTTCTGATCGACGAGCTCAGTGTCTTAGCCACTGAGCCGCTTAGTCAGGCTCATTTACCTCCAAGTGCTTCAAGGCAGTGGGGAAATGTAAAATTTGTTACTACTGGTTCTATGGGCATGGCTTGGTGGGGGCGGGGATCTAATATGACTGAGTGGCTGTGGCCAACTTTTTTTTTTTAACTTTTAAAACCATTTTTTCTACAACCTCTTCTGCTGAAGAGGTTGTAAAAAAATGCTTTTAAAAGCCTCTGACGATCCCAGCTGACTTGCCTGATCGGCAGAGGCTTTTTTTTCCTTTTAAAAACATTTTTTCTATAACCTCTTCAAGCCGAAGAGGTTGTAGAAAAAAATGCTTTTAAAAGCCTCTGATCAGGGGTGAAATCTAAAATTTGTTACTCCTGGTTCCGTGGGCGTGGCTTGGTTGGGGGGGTAATGTGAGTGGGTGGGTGTGGCCAATTTTTTTTTTTACTTTTAAAACCATTTTTTACATGTAAAAAAATGCTTTCAAAAGGCTCTGACGATCCCAGCCGAGTTTGTCAGACCTTGGATCGCCAGAGGCATTTAAAAGAAAAAAAAGGCTCTGATGATCGCGCGGCTCAGCTGGGCAAGGGGGGCGGGGACAGAGATTTTTGCTACCGGTTCTCCAAACTGCCCACCGCCATCGCTACCTACTCGCCCGAGCCGGTCCGAACCGGGAGCATTTCGCTCCTGTCTCTGATGATCCCAGCTAAGCCGTGCGATCATCAGAGGCCTTTTTTTTTTTTACTTTTAAAAGCATTTTTTTTCGGCCAAAGAGTAAAAATGCTTTTAAAAATAAAATAAAAAAGCCTCTGATGATTGCGCGGCTCAGCTGGGCATGGGGGGCGGGGGGCAGAGATTTTTGCTACCGGTTCTCCTCTTGGAAAAAAAGCACCTTTGGGATAACCATGCCTCGATGACTGAGAATCTCTATATAGAATTCAATGGGTGTGGGTCAGTGGTGGGTTGCTACCAGTTCGCGCAAACCGGTAGTGGTGGCGTGAGGCTCTGCCCAACCACCATCAAATATGATCTGCAGATGCACGAGCGAACCAGTAGCAAAGGTAAGTGAAACCCACCCCTGGTGTGGGGTTTAATGTGTTGTGAGGACACGGATGAGATCTTTCCCTCTTGATTCTCTCCCATGCACACACTGGGCAGTCGCTTTGTATGGTAACGACAAAAACAACCGAGTTGGGAGGGACCTTGGAGGTCTTCTAGTCCAACCCCCTTCTCAGGCAAAAAACCCTATAGTCGTCATCCTCGATTTACGACCCCCACGGAGCCCAATAGTTCTGTTGTAAGTGAGACAGTGACTTTTGCCTCATTTTACAACTCTTTCCTTCCACCGCTATTCTGCAGGTGTTAATAAGTAACACCGTTGTTAAGTGAATCTGACTATGCTTGTCAGAAGGTTGCCAAAGGACCCCGGGTTGACCCTGGGACACTGCAAACATCATAAATATTAACCAATTGCCAAGCATCTGAATTTTGATCACGTGGACCGTTGGGATATCGTCAATGTGAAAAACGGTCAGAATTCACTTTTTTTCAGCTCCGTTGTAACTTTGAATGGACACTAAATGAACTTTTGTAATTTGAGGACTACCTGTACCATTGCAGACAAATAGTTGTCCAATCTCTTCTTAAAAACTTCCAGTGTTGGAGAAATCACAACTTCTGGAGGCAAGTTGTTCCACTGGTTCGTTGTTCGGTCAGGAAATTTCTCCTTAGTTCTAAGTTGCTTCTCTCCTTGATTAGTTTCCACCCATTGCTTCTTGTCCTGCCCTCAGGTGCTTTGGTGAATAGCTGGACTCCCTCTTCTTTGGGGCAGCCCCTGAGATATTAGAACACTGCTATCATGTCTCCCCTAGTCCTTCTTTTCATTAAACTAGACCTGTGATGCATAGCCATATTGGTGATCTGTCCCCCCGCTTCAGAGACCCACAAAAACACAGCCAGCCGAGGGTTAATAATCATTTGGCACACTCCGCAGTTCTTATCTCAACCTTGGCAGCGATATGCACACCGTCTGCCAAGGACTTTATTAGTTTACACAAACAAGAAAATCACCTACGTAGCTTTGCCGTTCATCTAGCTTCCAAGACTACAAGGTTACTCCGTTTGTTTAGCTTTGTTCGTCACAAACTTCGTGACTCACGGGCCTGTCTTATATAGACAGGCTTCTGGGTGTGGTCCAGTGACTCACTGATCCCATGACTCCAATCAGTGACTCAGGACTATTTCCTCATACGCCGCAGCTGCAATACTCTTTTGTCTCGCCTTCTTTGGCGTGCGTCCAGGAATGACGTCTCTCCCTCACTCTCATCTGAGACACCTGTTTCCCCACTACTTGGCTCTCTTTCAGCTGGCACCTGAGCCGGTGCCAGAGGGGGGGGGGCTGGGAGATCTGGCTGGCTCCTCTTCCTCCTGCTCAGAGCTTCCTTCCTCCAAAGGGATAGGCTCAGAGGACGGGGCCACAACAATTGGTGGGCACGCGAGCTCAGCTCTGGCGCGATTTTTGGGCCTTCTGGGCCCACCGGCAGTAGGGAAACAGGCTGTTTTCTACCTCCGGAGAGCCTGGTGTGGGGAAGGCCCATTTTTTTGCTCTCCTCAGGCTCTCAGAGCCTTTCTAGGAGGCTGGGGAGGGCCAAAACAGCTCCCCCCATCCTGGAGGCCAGAAACGGCCCAAACTGTTGTAAGTCAAGGACAAGCCATATATTCTTTAACTTGTTCTTTGTCCATTTCAAATCTGAGAAAAATCTGAGACATTTTAGCCGTTTCATGTTCATCATTTGCACATACAGTAGTTCAGTTTCAAATTCTTTCTCATAGTATGCTGTTTAATTCCAAATGTTCTTTTGCCTACTTTAAATCTTTCTCTTCACTCTACATATGAAATCTAAGAGAAACTAAATCCCTCACCTTCACCTGGTATTATCCAAGTACCATATTTTCCGGCGTATAAGACGACTGGGCGTATAAGACGACCCCCAACTTTTCCTGTAAAAATATAGGGTTTGGGCTATACTTGCTGTATAAGACGACCTCTCTTCCAACGCACACCAAATAAAAATTAAAAAACATCAACTGGCTCACCCACAATGTAAAAGCAGCTATGCTAACCCAAAATGGCCCCTGCAACAAGCAGGGACCTCACACAGCCACAAAAAGCCCAAAAAAACAACTTTTACATTGTGGGTTTACACACACAAAATTCCACATACAGCTTTGTGAGATTTTGTGTGTTTGTGTAGTTAGAGTGAAACACTACAGAAACACATTAAATCTCAGAAAGTTGCACACATTTTATTTTTATTTATTTTTATTTTTATTATTTTTATTTTTATATGAAAGCTAAATTTAAAACTTCCTAGCCTAAAACTTAGACCTAGCCTTTAAATGGCTAGGTCTAAAAAAGAACAACTAAAAAACCCCCCAATTAACTATTTTTTTTAAAGCTCCCAAAGGGGGAAAAAAACTTACCCGATAGAAGAGGGGTCTCCAACCTTGGCAACTTTAAGACTTGTAGACTTCAATCAAGCAGGCAGGGAGATTTAGTTGCTTGCTGATGCAATGGATTGCAGGCAAGGCAAGGCAAGCGTTGCGCCTAGCAGCTAAAGTAAGCAAGCTGGAGGTGGGGGGGATTTTTGCTATGGAGCAATTAGCAGGCAAAAATTAGCAGCTGGGATGGCCAGCGTTGTGTAAAAGAAAAGTTTTTCCCTTTTACACAGCGCTTGGCCATCCAAGCTCTGGCGATCCCAGCTAGTTGCCTGCTAATCTCAGCTGGGATGGCCAGCCTTGTGTAAAAGGAAAGTTTTTCCTTTTTACAGGGGGCTTGCGTGTAACTCAGTTGATTAGCGGCAACTCAGCAGGCAATTCAGCTTGGCTCCTTAGAGCCATTTAAGGCTCGTCAAAGCCTTTCGGGCTGGTCTGCCTGGTTACAGGAGACCGACACCCGGGGTATAAGACGACCCCCGACTTTTGAGAAGATTTTTTTGTGTTAGAAAGTCGTCTTAAACGCCGGAAAATACGGTACTTCTTCAAAAAATGCTTGATACTTTAACCATTGCTCTTTGTCTGCTCTTTCTTTGCCGTAAAATGCTTCTTGTGCCAAGACCCACAAAGGCATTTTTTCAGGCCCGACCTGTGTCTCTATTTCACATTTATTTGATATTTATTTGTTTGTTCAAACTTATTTGCTGCCAATCTCACCATAGGGCTAAGCAGCATACAATAAAAGAAACAAAAATGAAAGGTGTGTAAACAGAAAAGTAAAATAATAAAATAACCAATGACAAAAGTCTGAAAAGTGCTTTGTCAAAAGGCAACTGGATTTTGTTTCCTTGTAATGTAGCTGAAGCAGGATCTTATAGATGACCACTGGATAACTTTCTATTCACTATATTCTAAAAAGCAACTATATTCTGAAAGCAGGAAATACATCCGGTTAGAAAATGTACAAGCTCGGCTTAAAATCCTTTGATACTCTAAAAGACCCCCTAACTTGTCAGAAGAAAAGGAGCATTCTAATGACATATAGTTAAAGGGGATTAGGCCAAGAATAGCCACCTGGACTGGAAGTAATATATCAAAAGAAGAATTTGTACTTCAGCAATTTACAGAAGAATTATGATTGTTTGGCAAAGATAATGTAAAATTTTAGTAATTAGGAAATGTCAATTAAATATAACGGATGTATGTTAACCATATATGGAAAGTTGCTGTGTTAGCAGAATCCTTTGTTTGAAACAGTGTAAAAACTGTGGTCTCAGAATTATCAAATTGTTCAGATTTTTAGGTACTCATACCTTCTGAACCTATTGCGCAATAAACCTGACTATCTGACCCTATGGGATGTCTCTTATATCCTTTCTTCCGTAACACTTGAAGTCGTTTGGCTTCTTATCCAAGAAGGGTTTTCAGCTCTGACCAAACGTTGGAGGATGGAAGGATTTATATTGCTTGCAGTCATCTGGTTGTCAGGGTTTATATTTCTGAGGTCACCTCTTCCTGAGCCACTTAGGGTCACAACCCTCTCGGTGGGCACGCGTGCCATTGCCAGCTGCACTTCCAGGTCTTTGCGCATGCAAAGATTGCTTTCTTCTAGGCTCTATCACGCGCATGCGCGAAGACCAGCAGGCCGGTACATATGCATGCCATGGAAACTGGAAGAGCAGCTGGCCGTGCGCGCACCAGGTTTTGGTGCTGGGACACACGAGGCCTCCAGATCATCTTGGAAGTCGCCCTGCGGAGCCTCTGAAAGGCACCCAAGGGGCTTCCTGCAGTTTTGGGGGGCTGCAAGGCCCTGATGTTCCCAAGCCCCGATTGAGCTGGAGCTGCCTCAAATAGGCATTTGGAAAAATGTAAATATTCGTTTAACGATTCATTTAAATGATTTATTATTCTTTGTTCTTGATGCTCTTTTGTCCGAGGTAGGATTTTTGGTTGACACGCCAGCATAGTCAAAGTGGGACTTCTGAATGGTTGATCCTCCGTCACTGGCTCAGTTCAACCAACTGAACCAGTGTTTCTCAATCTTGGTAGCTTGAAGATGGGTGGACTTCAACTCCCAGAATCCCCCAGCCAGCTGGCTGGGGGATTCTGGGAGTTGAAGTCCACCCATCTTCAAGCTATCAAGGTTGAGAAACACTGAACTAAACTTTTTCTTTTCCTAAAACTTCCCTCCCTCCTCCATTGAAAATGAGATCAAGCGATGATAACATCACATTGCAAACCTCAGTAAAAGTTTTAAATCTACATTTCGCTCACTTTTCCAACTGCCCTAGAGGGAAACGGATGTTCAGAGGCTTCCCGTTCAAACGGACCACAGGGAGACCTTCTGAAATAAAAGCTCCCCAAAAGCTCCTTCCCGGATCCACCAGGGGAGCCTTGGCTGGGCGAGGAGGAAGCAGATCCAGCCCGGGAAGGGACTCCCCTTTGCCACCCTGGAGGGAAGGAAGGGATCTGCTCCCTGCAGGTAACCCCGAGGAAACCCCAGAAGCGGGATCTGCAGTTTCCTTCGTCCTGGCGGGGAGAAGATCTGCTGCTTGGAGGCCGGAGGCAGAGCAGCCCCATCTGCCCCGATCGGGACTCTGAAGTCCCCCCCCCCCCAGAAGGATCCAAAGCGAAACGGGAATCGCTGAAAGAAGTGGAGATCCAGAAAGTGGGAGGGTGGAGGCGGGGCTTCTGCTCTCCTCTCGGGCTCCACCCCCGCCTTGCAGCCCCGCCCCTTAACAGCTTCAGCTCCTCCCCTCCCCTCTCCCCTTCCAACCAGGACCACGTGCTCCGGGTCCTCCCATCTGTTCCTCCGATGGGCACCGGTGTCAAGGGTTCCACTGCCCATGGGACTGTCCCGTTCTGCACGCTGGAAGTGGGGCTGTTACATAATTACATAATTAACCAATGTGAGGATGGATATTAAAATAGATGACAATGGGAAAGGGTATAATATAGAAGAGAAGGGAAAAATTGAATTTGATTAAGATTAGAGATGAGGATGAAGGGTAATAATTGTTTTTTTTTAAAAAATAGATGAGTAATAAATATGGCAAAAAGGAAATATAGAAATTGTACATTTAATTGAAATGACTAAACACTGTTTAAATTTGTGAACCTGTTATAGAAAATGAAAGACTGGAAAACATTCCTGGGTCAGACAGACGCATTTATTTGCGCAAAGGTTCAATGCAGTTTTTGGTTCTCGCAAATCTGAACAAAGAGGAGCTCTGATTTCACAGTTTTTATGTTTTCAAGACAAGGAGTTCTATGAGCCCTTCCGGCTTCCATATATGGTTACATTACAAATACATTATACTTACATTACACTTTACTAATTACCAAACCATTACATGCTAGTTAATAAAATTATTTTGGCTACACAATTTTACTACCCCATCATTTTACTAATTATGAAACCCTTACAACTTTCCTTAAGTGCTGTAATGTTTAAATACAGAAATTTATGGCTATACTTTAAACAACAAGTAACTTTCTGTTTCCTATGCATGTCCTTCCAGATGTTCCCCTATAGCTGTATTTCCGTAGTTTTGATTCTATCAAGAAGATATATAGAATCAGTGTGTTTGACACAGTGTCATAGGTCAAGTAATTATGAGGAACTCTATGAGGTAATTGCTTTAGCTTTTTCTCCTTATCAGAATCAGTCGTCCACAAGGACACCATTCTTAGCTTTCCTGAGGGATGACAGCTAGGTCCCCTCAGAAGATATATTACCACTAATGGGGTCCAGCTGCCTCTAACAAGCACGGTTTCTCTCTTAAAATAATGTGAATAGAGAGGGTCCCTCAGAGTTCATGTATCTGATTTTATGTATCTGACTTTGTATGATTCCCATTTTATTCCCATTATTTCTAATTTGCTATAATTCCTACTTTATTCACCTCAAACCGGCCAAATGCTCTGTTCAAAGAAAAGACATTGTATGTTTGTATGTGTGTTTCTAATTATTGCTATTTATCCATATTTGTTCTCTTTTATTCTTTAAAGTTTAATAATTCATTCTTTATCTTAATATCTTTATATTGGAGTGCTTTTTATTCTTGGCTGTGCACCACCCTGAGTCCACCAGGAGAAGGGCGGTATATTAATTTAATAAATAAATAAATAAATAAATAAATTTGTTTGGGGTTGGGTTTTTTCCCCTTTCATCTCTTTTATTGCACAGCAATCTTTCTCCTCAAACCTATCACCTCTCTCTTTTCTTTCCTTTTTACTTTCTCTTCCCCCCTTCTTCTCCTCCCTACTTCCTATTTATTTATTTATTTTATTTTATCAAATTTATATTCCTCTTCCTTTCTCCTCCTCCTCCCTCTCTTACCCTCACTCCTACTCTAATTTCCCTTCCCTTCCTTCATCCCTCTCCATTGTTTTTGTGCACATGGACTACTCAGAGGGCTGAAAAAGTTATTTTTGACTGGTCCTCGCACTTTTGACCAGTCCTCAAACTTACGACTGTCCTCACATTTTACGTTTTTGCCCTATCTTGTCACCATGGTAAAGAGAAGCAGTTGTGAAATGAGTGCTATGGTTGTTAAGAATGCTGCACGGGCATAAATGTGAGGATGGTCATAAGTGTGAGGACCAGTCAAAGGTGCGAGGACCTGTCAGAAATGACTTTTTTCAGCCCTCTGAGTAGTCCCTATACACATAGCCATGGCCACCCGGTCATATGTTAAGAATGCTACTATGGGCATAAATGATGACCAGTCATAAGTGCGAAGACCGGTCAAAATTGCGAGGACCTGTCAGAAATCACTTTTTTCAGCCCTCTGGGTAGTCCTTTTGTGCACATTTTGTTTATGGATTTAGCTCTATATACGCTATTAATATATGATGTTTTGTTTTCTTTATAATGTCTGTTTTTAACTGAAAATGTAAATAAAGATTTTTTGTTTAAAAAAAAAGAAAAATAGCTCATGTCCTGGTACAAACATAGACAGAGATTTTGGATGATGAAGGATTTTGGGGGGGGGGGGGTTTAATAATTAGAAGCAAGCCTTATTTATGGCAGGTATGGTTATGTTGGGATTAATCTGTTTACCATGTCTTATACCCCTTATAAAAATGTGGTACAAAGTACTATTGAAGGTAGGATAACTGTTACACAAAATAAAGAGAAACATGATGATGATGATGATGTTGAATGATGTAAATGAATGTACTGCTATGATGAAATTTGAAAATGTTGAAGAAAAATTAGAGAAAGCTTAAGAGAATTCCAGAAGTAATGTTTTATTTTATGAAATGTGTAGACAGAATAGAAAGGGTGGATTGTGGGATATGAGAAAATTCAAAAATAAAATAGTATGTACTGTATTTTCCTGCGTATAAGACTACTTTCTAACACACAAAAATCTTCTCAAAAGTCGGGGGTCGTCTTATACGCCGGGTCTCATTTTCCTGTAACCAGGCAGACCAGCCCGAAAGGCTCTGACGAGCCTTAGATGGCTCTGAGGAGGGTCGTCTTATACGCCCAGTCGTCTTATACGCCGGAAAATACAGTAGGTATATAGGTCAGAAATGCATATAAGTGAAGATTCAATTTTGCTTAGGCAGAGGGTTGGACTGGATGACCTGCAAGGGTCCCTTCCATCTCTGCTGCTCCGGTAAATTTGTTAGACGTTATTCTACTTTAAGATAGTTGGAGAACATGCTGACCAATATGTAACAATGTTGGGTTAAGAATGAATTTTCTTTTGTTTTAGGACAGTTAGAAAGAGGCCTTGAAAAAGGGGACATTCTTTAATGCTAGGGCAGTAGAGATAAGAAAGAGCCATGCTTGCAGATTACTGTATTTTCCTGCGTATAAGACTACTTTCTAACACACAAAAATCTTCTCAAAAGTCGGGGGTCGTCTTATACGCCGGGTCTCATTCTCCTGTAACCAGGCAGACCAGCCCATAAGGCTCTGACGAGCCTTAAATGGCTCTGAGGAGGGTCGTCTTATACGCCCAGTCGTCTTATACGCCGGAAAATATGGTACTTTATGGGCATAGTTATGGGGAGGTGTTGATGAACATGTCATTAGGGAAAAGAGATGATGTTGTCTCTGAAGGCCTTACGGATTAGCTGTGATCGGTCATTGGATGCAATGTAGTTTAGTTTGTTTAGTTTAGTTTATTTCGGATTTATATACCGCCCTTTCTCCCAAAAAGGGACTCAGGGCGGTGAACAGCCAGAAAATTAAAATACATAAAATACAAAAGTTATAAGGAACTAAAATGAATAAATTTAAATCCTTGGCTTCTCAATTTAAAACCCCCCAAATCCATAAAATTCCAATTTAAAACCCTGAATCCATATAATTTAAAAACCCTATTAAAAAACCCTTTGGGCTAGGCCGGCTTCTTGGAATAGGTAAGTCTTTAGGGCCTTACGGAAGGTGCGAAGGTCTGGGATCAAACGTATACTAGGAGGCAGCTCATTCCACAGGGTGGGTGCCCCCACAGAGAAGGCGCTCCTCCTGGGGGCCGTCAGCCGACATTGTTTGGCCGAAGGCACCCTAAGGAGGCCCTCTCTGTGTGAGCGTATTGGCCGGTGGGAGGTTATCGGTAGCAGCAGGTGGTCTCGCAAAATGTAGGAGGGGCATGGGGGGGGGGCGTCGAGATAGGGAACTATAAAATGTAATGCTTTTGAAATTTTAGGTGTGACTTCCTGGCTCAAATTCCTTGTTGAGATCTATTGGGATGTCACCCTATTTTGCCAAATTGTTTTCTTTATTATTTTCTTTTAATAAAATCTCTTTGTTTTCATCGACCCATGCTTGTTGGTTGAATTCATTTCCAACACTGATGCAGAGCTGAGATGACCCTCCATCATAATCGTAAATTTATTTGTCAAGCATATATAAGATGACAGGTAAAAGTATAAGCAGAATTTGAATACATGAAAAGAGTAAGTAAAAAGGAAGATTAGGACCAGGGACGGTAGGCACGTGGGTGCGCTTATTCACGCTCCTTACAGACCTCTTAGAAATGGGGTGAGGTCAACTACTAATAGTTTAAGGTTAAAGTTTTGGGGGTTTGGGGAAGAAACCACAGAGTCAGGTAGTGCATTCCAGGCATTGACCACTCTGTTGCTGAAGTTGTATTTTCTGCAATCAAGTTTGGAACGGTTTACCTTGAGTTTGTATCTATTATTTGCTCATGAGAACTTAAACTAGGTGGGGGTCTCTCTGACCGAGGATTGGTTTTCTGCAGAGTCGCCTATTCTTGGGTGGGTCATCATCTCCCAATCCCCAGAGCTCTTGGGGCAGGAAAGAAGAGAGTTTGAGGGAGCAGCCAAGCTCTCATGCTTGTTCCCAGAGGCACAACACAACAGGGAAAGAAGCCTGAAAATACTGCTAATGATTTTATTTTTTTATTTTTATTTATATATATCCGCCTTTATTATATTTACAAATTACTCAAAGCAGGGAACATATTCCACACATCTTCCTCTTCCTATTTTCCTCACAACTCTCTGAAGTATGCTACGCTGAGAGAATGACTAGCCCAAGCTGGCTTTCATGGCCAAGATGGGACTGGAACTCAAGGTCTCAGGCTTTCTAATGCAGGGCCTCTTAACCACTAGGCCATACTGGATGTCCTGGGTATTGATTGGGAAGGGTCATTTTTAAAGATGGGGGAACTTCAGCTCCTGGAATTCATGCTGGCTGGGGGATTCTGGGAGTCGAAATCCATACATCTTAAAATGATAAAGTTAAAAAACACAGATTATGGACATACTGTTGTGGCCCGCCAGCGGCCTGCACAGATTGTGGCTGATCCCGATGACGAGGAGGCTGGTGTAAGGTCGCGCCAGCAGCCTACACAGCCGGCGCTCGCATCGGACAGCGAGGAGACTGAAGAGGATGTGGTGCCAGAGGCAGAGACTCAGCCTGGGCCTTCAGAACCTCCAGAGGCTCCTTCAAGTGGAGAGAGCGAAGTGGAGGAGCCTCTCCTCAATGGTTGAGCACGCAGGGCTGCCAAAAGGCAGGAGTGGCTACTCAGGAGGAGGAGGTCTCCTCGAGAGTAAGGTTTGAGGATAATTGGCCACTTCCTTAGCCTATTTAAGTCACACGCAATTAGTAATTTCTTGCTGGAAACAACGTGCAATTATTACAGAGCATTTTGGAGAGTGAGTGTCTTATCGTATCTTGTTTTCTGGGCTAGTGGCCAATCCCTGTTCAAGGAGAAATGTAAGAATTCAAATCAAGTTCAAGATTAGAACTTGTTTGAGGTGAGTGTGGCTGGCAGGGCCCTGGCTCACTTTTGGAAGAAGCAGCTGAAGGAGAGACAAACCACAATAGAAGTTATAATTAGCCCTGATCTTGACCGTTATGATTTGCCGTCTAGTGGGACCCAGGAAGTGTGAGTTTTCTGTAGCAGGCCTGCCCTGGGGAAGACTCTTTCCTGGGGGACCCTGCAGGCTCCCCACCCTTCTAGAAAGCTGTAGGGGGTTGTTTCACACACCCCCTCCTTTCTGAGACAGGGTAAAGCTGGAACTGCAGGATTAGATATTGTATTGTGTGTGTGTGTGTGTGTGTGTTTCAGATGCCAGGTTTTTTTTTTCTTGGTTTTGGTTTTATTTTTGTTGTGAGCTCCCACCCACCCCGTTGTGTTTTGCAAGAGAGTGTAAGAAATAACGGAATCCAAAAATAAAATAGTAATGAAGGGAATAGTAATAAATGAATAGAAATTTGTAATTCTATTGTACAATGTATGTTATGCTGCTACAAAAGTATTAAGCATTTAATACTTGGAAATGCTTAAATGCATTTCCATTTAAGCATTAATTTGTTCAGCATTTATAATACGTGTACCTCTGTAAAAACACATGTAGGAAATCAATTGTATCCTTCCTGCATTAAGCTCTAAATATGACTGCTACCGGTTCTGTGGGCGGGCTTAATTAGTGGGCAGAGCTTGGTGGTAAGGTGACTGGGTGGGCGTGGCCAAGTCAATGTCACTTCTTTGCCCTTTTTTAACCTACAAAACACAACACAACACAACTGGTTCACCCACAACGTAAAAGCAGCTGTGCTAGACCCAAAATGGCCCCTGCAACAAGCAGGAACCTCACACAGCCACAAAAAGCCAAAAATACCACTTTCACACTTTACAGACACACAACACAACACAACTGGCTCACCCACAGTGTAAAAGCAGCTGTGCTAGACCCAAAATGGCCCCTGCAACAAGCAGGAACCTCACACAGCCACAAAAAGCCCCCAAAAACAACTTTCACACTTTACACACACAAAATTGCACATACAGCTTTGTGAAATTTTGTGTGTTTGTGTAGTTAGAGTGAAACACTACAGAAACACACTAAATCTCAGAAAGCGGCACAAATATTTTATTTTAATTTATTTTTATTTTTATATAAAAGCAGCTAAATTTAAAACTTCCTAAACTTTAAATGGCTAGGCCTAAAAAAAGAACAACTAAAAAAAACCCCCAATTAACTTTTTTTTCTTAAAGCTCCCAAAAGGGAAAAAACCCAATAGAACAGGGGTCCCCAACCTTGGCAATTTTAAGACTTGTGGACTTCAACTCCCAGAATTCCTTAGCCAGCTTTGCTGGGAGTTGAAGTCCATGAGTCTTAAAGTTGCCAAGCTTAGAGACCACTGCAATAGAAGCAGGCAGGCAGATAGAGCTGCTCACCGATGAGCTTGATTGCAGGCAGGGAGGTTCAGTTGGTTGCTTATGCAATGGATTGCAGGTATTGCGACCAGCAGCTAAGGTAAGCAAGCTGGAGGCTGGGTGGGAGGTGGGGAGGGAGGGATTTTTGCTAGCGGTTAGTAGGCAACTCAGCTGGGATCATCAGAGAAGAAAAAAACTTTTTCTTTTAAATGGGTCTGACGATCCAAGCTGAGTTGCCGGAGTAGCAGGCAACTCAGCTTGGATCGTCAGAGCCATTTAAAAGAAAAAAAAAGGCTCTGATGATCGCGTGGCTCAGCTGGGCATGGGCAGGGATTTTTGCTACCGGTTCTCCAAACTGCCCGCCGCCATAGCTACTTACTCATCTGAGCCGGGAGCATTTCATCCCCTGGGAGAGGCACACCAAACAGGCAAACGGAAGAGGCGTCGTGCTGCTACTGCTGCTACGAGAAGGAGCAGGAAGGTGCAGCCGACCACAATGAGCCTCAGCTGAAGGGCGATCGCCCAGCTAACAGGAGGGCGATACTGTTCCAGTTCTTTCTGTTTTAAAGGACATCACACACAGAGCTTAAAAAAACCAACAAGATTTTGGCTAAACACTATGGCACAATTTGACTGCCATCTTGAGGTTTTTGACTTCCAGCCAGTCCTTACCATGAAAATAGTCTTCTTGATTATTTTGAACAATAATTTTATTAAGGATTGTATTCGCACATCCAACAAAGGAACAATATAAGTTTGTGTGTGTCTGTATGAAAACATGCAAAAGGACAATGTGAAAAACAATCTTTCCAAAAAAGATAGAAAGAAAAAGAAAACGTTCCCTCTTCATCCTCAGCCAGCATATTCAACATCAACATTTTATCCCTAAATAAACCACCAGATGCATCTTCATTCCACCCTCATCCCATTTTCTCCTCTCTAAATCTTCAGGGTTCTCCTCATTGATCAACAAAGTCTAGTAAGAATTAACAAAAATATATAGATGCCTTCACTTATGACTGTAGCAACGTATGACCGGAAAGCCATTTCAACTGATGGTGGTAAGCCAAGGATTTCCTTTTCTCTCCAAAAGATTATATGTACTCTGCACATAAGTTAGTAATGTGGCTTTGTGAGCAAAATATCCTCATATTCCTAACACTTGTGCCCTTTTGCCTCACATTCCTTGGCTAATCCCCAGAAACCCCCCAGACAGGAAAGAAGAGAGTTTGGGGGAGCAGCCCAGATCTGATGCTTGTTCCCCATAGAGGCAGCACAATACAACTGGGAAACAAGGCTGAAAACATTGCCAAGCCACTGTCAAATAGAAATGTTTGCATGTTTCATTTTTCACTTAATGGGAGATTTAAAAGCCCAAAATTTGATACTCGTGACTCGAAGTCACGTCTGGTGAAGACAATCAATGGTTTATTGAAGAAAAACATGAAAAGAAAAAGAAAAGCAGTTCCAAGCGTGGCCTCTTAGACTCTTCCCAAATGCATTGAGTTCAAAGAGCACAAAAAGCAGTTTTCAAGCTATCCATATTATACACCTTCACAATGCACGCCAGGCCTAAGAAGCCCTCCCAACCCCCATGATTCTCTTAAGTCATCCTTCAAGTTGTCTTACACTTTAAAGGGTCATCTTGACAATTTCCACCTTGGGCTCATGTTCCTCTCTCCTGGAGAGCTCTTAGCAAGGCATAATACGTTGTCTCCACTGATTAACATTTGTGTTCACTTTGCATAGTTAACAACCGACAGATAGTCTCACACTTTTGGTATTACATTTGTTACAATTTATGAAAGAATAGCCTTTATTTATTTCCTTTACTTATAGCCGCCTTTATTATTTCTGCAATGAACTTTTTGCCAATATCTGGGACAGGGGAAGCCTGCGAGTGGAGGACTGGAGATTGTGGTGTGTGTGTTTGTGTGTACAAGGGGAGCCTGATCTTTTTGGTTCTCTTGGTTTTGGTTTTATCCTTGTTGGGAGCCCCCCTCCCGAGTTGTCTTTCACAAGAGAGGTGGACTCAAGACTCAAAGGGATGGAGAAATGTTTTCCCAACAAACAAGTCACTCTGTGGGTGAGATTTGTGGTTTCTAAATGTCATAATGAATAAGTACAGTTGATCCATGACTTAATGGAATCTGCCTGTTATGGGGCTCTTGGCTGAAAGGGGGAACTGACCCAAACTCAGCCTGTCCCACTTGACCTGAGAAGGGAAGACGGCAGAGACCCCCACAGGAGGGGCCACAAAGAATGGAAGCCTCTTTCTTGGCAGGAGGAGCTGAATGCTCACAGAGGCACACATGGGGGGGGGGGGAATTAGCAGTGTGAAATGGCAAAACGGCCCCTTTTTCCTACTTTCAGGTGCCCTTCCGTGTATCCCAGGACTGGATCTTCTCCCAACACTTGTGCCCTTGTGCCTCATTGTCTACTCTCTGATGGTATTTAAGGCTGCTTCAGTAGGAAAAACATTTTCCCCACATCAAATATTTATATGATTTCCCTTCAGTCACTGTGTGAAGTTCCTGCTAATTTTTAACATCTGAATGTTTTTTTAAAAAAAGGGTTTCCAACATTTTTCACAGCTGAAGAGATTTATCTCTGCTATGGACTTTCTGGTGCTTTTTAAGCTTTGATTTACTTTGAAAAGGTTTCTTGCAATCAGCACACTTGTGAAGGTACTCTCCTGTGTGATTTCGGGTGTGCATTTGAAGTGTATAATGATGGGCAAAACATTTTCCACACTCCAGACATTTATATGGTTTTTCTCCAGTGTGGATTCGCTGATGCTTCACAAGATAATCTTTCCGAGAAAAACATTTATCACACTCTGAGCATTTGTGGGGTTTCTCTCCTGTATGGATTCGGCTGTGCTTTCTAAGGGAAGATGAATCAGCAAATGTTCTCCCACAGTCTAAACATTTGTAGTTTTTTTCGCCTGTGTGAATTTTCACATGACGTCTAAGGCCTGAAGAGAGACGATAAAATTTTCCACAGTCATTGCACTGATATGGCTTCTCCCCTGTGTGGGTTTTATGATGTCTCCAAAGGTCTCCCTTTTGAGTGAAACATTTTCCACATTCAACGCATCTGTATGGCTTCTCTCCTGTGTGGACCCTTTGATGCTTTCCAAGGTGTTGTTTTTGGGAAAAGCATTTCCCACAATCGACACATTTGTAGGGTTTCTCCCCTGTGTGGATTCTCTGATGAATTTGAAGCACTCCTGGAGAAATAAAACTTTTCCCACACTCCCCACATTTATAGGGCAACTCTCCTTTATGCCATTCCTGGTGTCTCTTAAGTTCATAAGAATAAATAAATCGCTTCTCACATTCTGGGCATTCATACGATCTCTCTCCAGTATGAAGTTTTAGATGTCGCTCCAGGGTTGATTTTTCGGAAAAACATTTCCCACATTCGGGGCACTTTTTGTTTTTCTCCCCTCTGTGTGTTTTCTCATGATAACGAAGGCCTGAAGACTGGACAAAACATTTTCCACACTCAAAGCACTTGTAAGATTTGATTCCTGCATGAACCTTCTCATGGAGCCAAAGACTTGAGTTCTGACGAAAGCTCTTCCCACATTCCCAACACTTGTAAGGTTTCTCCCCTGTGTGAATTCTCTCGTGGTTTCTGAGAGTGCCTTTTTCACGGAAGAATTTCCCACATTCCAGGCATTGATAAGGTTTCTCTCCAGTGTGGATTTTCTGATGTGAACGAAGTCCTGACTTTACACCAAAGCGTAAGTCACATTCCTCACATTTATAGGTTTTTAGTGTTGGGGGCCTTCTGAGATCTTCAGCGTCTTTTCCCAAGAAGGATTTCTCGCCCTCCAAACCTTCACTGCATCCGCTTCCCACATGGACCTTCCTGTGGGTGAAAAGGTGGGACTGGAGAGCAAAGGATTTCCCACACTCTAAGCATTCATGGGATTTTTTGTCATTTTGTGGAGTGCTGCGTGTGTCAGACGGGGCATCCAAGAGTTTCCCAGGCTCCATCCTTTCTGCCGGAAGTTGCCTTGGGCTGATTTTCTGATATTTGTTGATAGTTGACTTGCAAGGTAGATCTGAGTTTATCCGCTGTTGGAAGGAAAAAGAAGCAGAGAAGAGAATTTCCTTTCCAGAAATGTAGAGTGTCACAAAATATGTAGAAAGAAAATACTTCTAATGTTGGGGACATTAAGTGAGTTTTGGGGGTCGTTAAGTGAAGGAAGGCGCAGGGAAGAAGTGAAGGGGTGCCTGAAGGGGGTGGGGGACACCCTGGAAGTCCAGCACAGACCACGCCTGAATTAGAAGAGCTGCAGTGAGGTGCAAAGCTGCAGCCGCCCCCAGAAGCCTCAGTCCCCCTTCTGGGCCCTGCAATGGGGCCAAAATGCCAAGATGGTGCCTTAAGTGGAGGCCTGGGGCCTTCAGCCATTTCAGCCATTGCCACTGACCCCAGGCCTGGACTTCAGCCCAGTGTCACCAGTCCCACCCAGAAATGTGGCCTTAAACCCCAGACCGGGGGCCCTTGCAGCCTTGTGCCATTCTGCAACCCATAATGTTCCGTACCGTTTCTAAGCAACATGTCCCAAAGCATCTCTAAGCTTCTCCTCAAGTCAAATACAGATGGTGCTGGGACTCCAATGGCCTCCCCAGTCCTCTTCGCCCCCCCACTCCCCGGAGACAAAGCTATGCTTCTTACTTGGGACTTCATCCACTCAATGACCAGTAAAATCATTACAGTAATTGAGCAAAGACATCGTGAGATACCTCACATAATGACCACTTTGCTAAACGATTGAGATCCCAATTCCACTTGTAGTCATAAATTGAGGACTACATACAGGGAACTCAAAAGATTAAGGCATCACAGAAGCCAAAGAGGAGGAAAGAGAGCTGAGGTTAGTGTGAGCAACCCTTTTTCCCCGCCTCTTGCTTTTTCTGATTATTCGACTTCTGACCTCCATCTGATGATGGCTAGTTGATCCTGGCTTCCTCGTGACACGTTTCCTCCCCCTGCATGGATCCGTTTCACAGCCCAGCCTCTTCCTCTTGGGAAGACCAGGCAACTCTCCTTCGTGCCCTTTCTTTATTTGCACTTTAAATGTATTTCCCACCCATCTCACTGAGGGGCTACTCCGGCAGTCTTATGAGAGTAAAAACGGCGAAAGGAATGTAAGTAAACATAACAGTATCAAAGTAATGAAATGATGAGCAATGGGATAAACAATGAATGTACAGTAATGTCAAATGAAAAATGGACGGTGGGTGAAGCAGTGAGTGCAGGCGGAAATAGGCTTTGCTATCAGTCCAGTGGCCTCCTCCTCCCTACCTGCCCCACAGGGGTCCTTCAGTGGGAAGTGCCACACCTGCCTTGGGCAAGAAGGGAGGGGAACAGAGCAGCTGCTGGCTTCTCCATCGAGAGTTTCCCTCCGGAGCCACATCCGGCTTCCCCCACAAACTACAGTTTAGCACAAGACACAGGACTGTCTTGAGTTGAGGTCATCCCTCCCTCTGCATTTCCTACGCGGATGGGAGAGAGGCCGGCCGATTCCCTGGCCCACCCCAGGCTGCTTGTCTGATGCACCTGAGCACAACCAGGTCCAACCAAAAAGCTGTGTGTGTGTTTGTGTCTTAGAAGGAGGAGCTCAGTTGGGCCACCTAAGAGAGACTCGATCCCAGAAGATCAGGCAGGAAAGGAGGAGGGGAAAATGGCTCCGATTTGGTGTTTCATCCTTCTCCAGGAGAGCCAGCACAGGCACCCCGAAAAGGATCATTGCTGATCAGAGCAAATAAAGCTACACAGAGCTTCCCAAAATTGAAATGAATGATCCTGTTTATCTCTTTTGGCTTCACAGGTGCCTCCACACAGCCATTGAAACTCCCCCACTCCGTGGCCTTCTGCCCAGGATCCACCTCCAACTCCACCAAGAGTGGCTTCTTACAACTAATAGAGATGAAACAAATTTTGCCTACTATCTGCACCTTGGTAGAAAAACCCAATTTTATTGCATTGCCATGTAAAGATTTTTTTAAAAGCTTATTTTTCCAAACCAAGTTTCATTGACTCACCTTTAAACTTACACCTGAGAGGTCTCTGAGTCAAGGCCAAGGATGACCCTCACTGCCGACCGGTTGGATTTCTCCCTAACTGATTGGCTCTTTGTGCAGGAAGCTCCTTCTCCAGCCGGGCCAAGATTCCCAAATTTTCTAGGATGGAGTCCTGGACAAAATGTTGTGTTTTCTGATCCAAGAAGGCCCCTTTCTCCTCTCTGGAGTTCACGGCCAGATCCTCGCTGGTCTCCTGCAAAGAGAAATGAAAAAGGCTCAGATGCCGAGAGTAACGCTGAGCTTAATCTATAAATGATCTGGACGAGGAAGGAAAAAATAGGATTGTTTGCTGAGGATACAAAATAAAAGGAGATAGAATTGAGATTCAAGAAGATCTTGATGGGACAAAATGGAAGAAACCAGCAGGATGAAGTCCAACAGGGAGCAACCAATAGTTGTGAGTAGAAAAGTCAAAGGAAGTCAAGAGAGATCAGAAAAGGGATCCTGTTTCCTGCTCTTTTTGGAGGCTGCAAGGCCATAAGAATCCCAGGCTTCCTGGAACCCAAAGCTACTTTGGAGAGGCATTTTAAAATCATGCACCGTAAGGCAACCTTGTGGCCATCAGCTTCTTCTAGGAGCCGCTCACAGGACCAGCCTCAAAACTTCCTTAGAGTTTGTGCTTTCTAAAACATCCACCCTGGAGGCGATGCCACATTGCATATCGCAAAACACCTTTTAAACCTCCGTTTACTCCATTTTTCCAACTGCACTTGAGGGAAAGGGATCTTCAGAGGCTTCCTGTTCAAGCGGACCACACAGAGACCTTCTGCAAGTAACTTCCCCAAAAGCTCCTTCCCGGATAAATCTGGATCCCCCCGGGGAGCCTTGGTCAGGCGAAGAGGAGGCAGATCCACCCCGGGGATTAGGGGGAGACTTTTCTGAAAGCAACTTCGCCAAAGCTCCTTCTAGGATCCCCCCGGATTCCCCAGGGAAGCCTTGGCCGGGTGAGGAGGGGGCAGATCCAGTCAGGGGACGGAGCCCCCTTTGCCCCCCTGGAGGGATCGGATCGCCGCAGGCAACGCCAGAGCCGGATCTCCCCGAGGAAACCCCGGCAAGCCGAAGAGCGGGATCCGCAGCTCCCTTCCTCCTGGCGGGGAGAGGATCTCCTGGGGGGAGGGGCGGCCTGGAGGCCGGAGGAAGAGCAGCCCCACCTGAAACGAGCGGGATCCAGGAACCTCTCCGGAGGGATCCAGCGCCGATCTTCGCCGGGCGAAGCGGGACACGCGGAGGGAAGCGGAGATGCCGCCAGTGGGAGGGGAGAGGCGGGGGCGGGGCTTCTGCACTGATCTGGAGGTCCGCCCCCTCCTTGCAGCCCCGCCCCTCAGCACCCTCTTCTCCTCCCCCTCCCTCCCTCCCAGCCAGGAAACCTCCGCTGTTCCTCCGATGGGCGTCGGGGTCGAGGGTTCCTCTGCGCATGGAAAGAGTGTCCCCCTGCACGGTGGAAGCGAGGCTGCCTTCCTGCTCCAGTGTGTCTGGGTGAGCTTGTAGGAAGCCAGGCCCAGAGAAGCCCCTTGGAGGGTTTTCTGTTCAGGAACTCCGTGGAAAGTGCCAGGAACCTTCAGTGACCTTTTGGGGGTTTCTTTCCTTTTTGGGGGGTTCCTTCCTAACTGGATAATAAATATTTCTTTTTCCTCCCAGGAACTTTTCCTTCAGCTGCCATCAGATCTTACCCTGATCTCTAAGGGTCCCTGGTGCATGGGTTCCATGATGACCCCCAATCCTGAGAGTTTAAATTGGGGGAGGGTCTCTGAGCATATTTACTTATTTATTTATCGTATGGCTGGTCACACACAGTATTCAAACACTTCATTTTTACAGGTTAAAAACAATTAAAACAACAAAAAAAGCAGTAGGAAAACCTAAAAGAAAAACAGAAATAAAATTTCAAAGTTTAATGTCGAGTTTGGAGATCCAGTCAGTAGCTGCCATTGTTATGCAGAGGAAGTCCCTAGGATCTCCTGGATACCTTCTGGTAGGGCATTCCCTCACTATATGCTGGATAGTCTGTCGAGGGGCCCTGCAATCACATTGTGCTGAAGGTGTCTTTCCCCATTTACACAAGGAGTCAGCACACCCCCCATGAGTTGTTCTAATTCTATTATATGCCACCCGTATGTGTCGGGGTAGGCTAAATCCTGGAGGTATCCTACTAGGACTGATATGCTCAGAGACATCTTGGGGGGAACAGCTACTCCACGCCTCCATCCACTTTTCTGTGCTGTTCTGATGATCGGCCATCATCTGAACACCACTTAAGATGCTGATTAAAGTCAAGAAATCCACACTTAAGCGCTGTCACGAGTGGTGGATTTCTTGACTTTAATCAGCGTCTTAAGAGATCAGGAATGTATCCATGTATGGGTAGAGAGGAATTTAACAGGATCTTACTATACTTCCGAATGAGAGCTTCTTGTCGTCGTAAGTGCGGGAGGGAGTATGTGACTAAGAACTGGTAGCCAGTAACTAGGTGTAGATTTTATGCACCCAGTAATTAGCCTCATCGTATGGTTAAGTTGAACATCAGTAAGTCCTGTATGTGAGCTGTTTATCCATACAGGTGCACACTATTCCGCTGCAGAGTAGCAAAGCCCGAGGGCTACACATCAAAGAGTTGGAGCTGAAGCTCCCCAAGTTGTTCTGCATAGTTTTTTTAGGATGTTATTTCTGCTGTTAACCTTGGCAGCCATATTCTGAATATGTTTTTTAAAGGACAGGGTCCTGTCTAAGGTAACCCCCAGGTATTTTGGTGTTGCCTCATATGGGAGCAGTTTGTTGTTTAGGTATACATTGAGTTCACTTTTTGCCAATTTGTTGTTGAGGTGAAAACATAATGTAACTGTTTTACTTACACTTAGCATAGATGGGGCTTCTCCCATTCCTTGGCTAATCCCCAGAAACCCCCCAGACAGGAAAGAAGAGAGTTTGGGGGAGCAGCCCAGATCTGATCCTTGTTCCCCATAGAGGCAGCACAATACAACTGGGAAACAAGGCTGAAACTATTGCCAAGCCACTGTCAAATAGAAACGATTCCATTTTTCATTTTTGTGAGATTTAAAAACCCAAAATTTGATACTCGCGACTCGAAGACAAGTCGGGTGAACAAAATCAAAGATTTATTGAAGAAAAACATGAAAAGAAAAAGAAAAGCGGCTGCAAGCGTGGCCTCTTAGACTCTTCCCAAATGCATTGAGTTCAAAGAGGGCAAAAAGCAGTTTTCAAGCTATACATATTATACACCTTCACAATGCACGCCAGGCCTAAGAAGCCCTCCCAACCCCCATGATTCTCTTAAGTCATCCTTCAAGTTGTCTTACATTTTAAAGGGTCACTTTGACAATTTCCACCTTGGGCTCATGTTCCTCTCTCCTGGAGAGCTCTTAGCAAGGCATAATATGTTGTCTCCACTGATTAACATTTGTGTTCACTTTGCATAGTTAACAACAGACTCACACTTTTGGTATCACATTTGTTACAATTTATAAAAGAATGACCTTTACTTATTTCCTTTACTTATAGCCACCTTTATTATTTTTGCAAAGGACTTTTTGCCAATATCTGGGATGGGAAGGCTGGGAGTGTAGGACTGGAGATTGTGGTGTTTGTGTTTGTGTGTACAAAGATAATGTGAATGATGTGAATGGTAGAGGGTCAGCTATATGAACACTGGGGGACCCTCTCTATTCACATTATTATAAGAGAGAAAAGTGCTTGTTTAGAGATTACACTAAGTCAGCTAAATTCCATCTTGGTAATATATATCTTCTGAGGGGCCTAGTTGTCAAGAATTCAAGGACATGCATATGAAACAAAAGTTATTCATTATCAAAGGCAAGACATAAATCTACGCATCAGCGGACACAGGACTGAGGAGTGTTGTTTGGCTAAAGATAATCTTACGAACTAGAAAATGATGAAGGAATTTAGTAATTAGAAAGTGTCAATTATCACGAAACAAATGTAGGTTAACCATACATCAAAAACTGCTGTGCTCACAAAGTCCTTTGTCTTGGATATGTATAAAAGCAGTTGTGTCAGAACTCTCCTTTGCTCAAAATTGCAGATACAAATCTGGTTCTGAAACTGCTCAATAAACTGTCTCTGGCTGACCCAGGAATGTTGTTCAGTCTTCTCTTTTTACAACAAAGGGAGCCTGATCCTTTCGGTTCTCTTGGTTTTGGTTTTATCCTTGTTGTGGGTCCCCCTCCCGAGTTGTCTTTCACAAGAGGGGTGGACACAAGAGTCAAAGGGATGGAGAAATGTTTTCCCAACAAACAAGTCACTCTGTGGGTCAGATTTGTGGCTTCTAAATGTCATAATGAATAAGTACAGTTGATCAATGACTTAATGGAGTCTGCCCCTTATGGGGCTGGGTTGTCGGTCCCATTTGGAAAGGTATCCGTCATAACCTCAAATGGTCGCAGGTTGATGACTGCCTGGAGTGAACCTCCATGGCTGCGTCTGCCCTCCAGCTGTGCCTGATGAGCTCTTGGCTGAAAGGGGGGACCGACCCAAAATCAGCCTCTCCCACTTGAGCTGAGAAGGGAAGACGGCAGAGACCCCCACAGGAGGGGCCACAAAGAATGGGACCCCCTTTCTTGGCAGGAGGAGCTGAGGCACACATGGGGGTGAGTGGGTGGAGGAATTAGCAGCGTGAAATGGCCGAATGGCCCCTTTTTCCTACTTTCAGTTGCCCTTCCGTGTATCCCAGGACTGGACCTTCTTCCCAAAGAGCCTTAAATCCATTAAGAGGAAGAGCCTCCATCAGACTTGAGGAGCATCCGGGTACCAGGCGGCTCTGGGGAACTAGGCGTACGGATCAAGGTGCTCTCAAGGGGGTCCCCAGCCTGTGCTTGGAGGGATTGGGGAGATGCCAGAAGCCCCCCTGAAGTAGCCAATTCCTGCATCCCACAGAAAGAGCTCATTAAATGTATACTATTTGAAGTGATATTTTTTATGAAAAATAGATAAATTGGGTTTGGATTGATGGAAATAGGCAAGAAAAATATTTAATGTAACATGGTTATTTATGAATAATCATGAAATATCTCCGTAAAGGGTCAGAATATACTTAAAGGGATGTAAATTTATAGTTAAATCCACAACTGTGCACACCGTAGCTTTAATTGCACACACACCAGCTTCATAGTAACTGAATTTGGGATCAACTTCAGGAAATGAAACTGGGTATCAATTTTCAACTGGCAATAAATTGATGACATATGCCACTGAGAGGTGGTATATGGGCCTTAGGAGCCCTAAGAAAGGGGTTTTGTATATTTTTTTAGCTAGGTTTTTAAGGGGGTTGGGGAGGAGGGAGGGTTATGATATCCGGCAGATGTCGGGGGGGGGGCACCTCCGGACAAATGGCAGTCCAGGCCATGGATGGGTGGCGGTGGGGTTGAAGCGGGGCTGGGATTGACAGCCACCCAGGGGGAGAGGGTGGGAACACAGATTCCAGATGCGATGGGAAATGGCGGCAGATGGATGAACCGAGGGCCGTATCGAAATCTGGGAGCTCGCCCCCGCTATCTTTGAGCGTTGACGTGCTCCGACCCTCTTGGTTCCATACGACCTACTGGGGGTTTGAGAGAGGGGGGCACTGGGCTCAGTTTGGTCTCTTTAATGCCAGGTCTGTGGTCAACAAAGCTCCACTCATTTGGGATTTGATTGAGGAGGAAAACACAGAGCTGGCTTGCATCACAGAAACCTGGTTGGGCCTGGAGGGAGGCGTCCCTCTGACAGAACTTTGCCCGCCAGGTTTCCGAGTACTACACCAGCCTAGGGCCCAGGGTAAGGTAGAGGTGATGGCAGTTGTTATTAGGGAGACCCTCAGTCCGCGGGAGGTCACTGCTCCTAAGATAGACGGATGTGAGACCCTCCTTATGAAGTGAGGCCCGTATGGGCAGTTCGGCTTGTTGGTTGCTTATCTGTCTCCCAGCTGCATAGCAACAGCTCTGCCTGGGCTACTCGACACCCTATTGGAGCTGGTGGTGGAGTTTCCCAGACTTATTGTGCTGGGGGACTTCAATCTGCCATCCCTGGGTGGGGCGTCGGGGATGGCTCGGGAGTTCATGGCTTCCATGGCAACCGTGGACCTGACTCAGATTATTCAGGGCCTGACACATGAGGGGGGCCACCCGCCCGATCTTGTTTTTGTCTCGGAGCAGTGGCGGGTGGAGCTCGGTGGGGGATTATCTGCTATTTATCCCGTCATGGACCAATCACTATCTCCTTCGGTTGGGCTTCCAGTATGCCACCCCTCCCCGCTGGGACGCAGGACCAACCACCTGGTTCCGTCCCAGGCACCTGATGGACCCGGAGAGGTTCCAGACGGAGCTTGGGATGATGCCTCTCTCTCTCTCCCTCACCCCGCTCGAGGCCCGGTCGATGCCTTGGATCTGTGCCAGTCGTTCTGAATCTGACCGATCTCAGTTAAGGGCATTTACATGGGCCTATCTGGTGGAGTTGGTGACAGTGAAGGGTCGCTACTTCTCTGACATCATCCTGTCCACAGAGAATCGCCCGACTGCCCTGTTCAGGCTGTCCCGCTCCCTCTTGAATCAAAGGGTGAGGGAAGACCCTTTGCGAGGGCGAGCTGAGGAGTTTAGCCAGCATCTGCTGGACAAGATCGCTCAGATTCGGAATGGCTTGGACTCTGACTGGACAGAGTCAGATGGGGAGGAGATGGCGGGTCTTGTTCTCTTGGAAGAGTTCGATCCTGTTACCTCAGAGGAAGTGGACAGGATCATGGGGAAGTTGAATGCAGCCACATGTGTATTGGACCCGTGTCCCTCCTGGCTGGTTTATTCAGCGCGGGAGAGGACATGAGGCTGGATCCAGGCGGTAATAACTGCCTCCTTGGAGGAGGGAACCTTTCCTGCAGCCTTGAAGGAGGCAGTGGTGAGGCCCCTCCTCAAGAAGCCTGCCTTTTATCCAGCTGTTTTGAGTAATTACCGTCCAGTCTCCAACCTTCGCTTTCTTGCGAAAGTTGTTGAGAGCATGGTGGCACGTAAGCTCCCGATGGCCCTGGATGAAGCGGAGTACCTCAATCCGTACCAATTGGGTTTCAGGCACAGGTACTGCACGGAGAGGGCATTGGTGGCGCTGGTGGATGATCTCTGGAGGGCTCGGGACAGAGGTTATTCCTCTGTTCTGGTCCTATTAGATCTTTCGGCGGCTTTTGATACCATCAGCCATGGTATCTTGCTGCAGCGCCTCGAAGGGTTGGGAGTGGGAGGCACCGTTTTACATGGTTCTCCTCTTACCTTTCGGGTCGGACGCAAGTGGTGTTGGCAGGAGAGCAGAGATCGATCATGAGGCCCCTGGGGTGCCGCAGGAGTCTTTTCTCTCGCCCCTTCTGTTCAACATTTATATGAAACCGCTGAGGAAGATCATCCGTGGTTTCGGGGTGAGGTATCATCAGTACGCAGATGATACCCAGCTTTTTATATCCACCCCAAACCAGCCCAGAGATGTCCTCAATGTGATGTCGCGATGCCTGGAAGTGGTACGGGTCTCGATGGCTTCGGCTCAATCCTGCCAAGACTGAGTGGCCATGGGTACCAACATCTCAATCCTATGGAGAGGTTCCATCGCTGGCTATAGGGGGTGAAGTTTTACCCTCTGTAGACAGAGCACGCAACTTGGGTGTCCTCCTGGATTCAGGGTTGAGTTTAGATGATCACGTAAAAACCATGACCAGGGGGGCGTATGCCTAGATTCGTCTGGTCCGTCAGTTGCGTCCCTATTTGGACCGAGATGCTGTACGCACCGTTACTCAGGCACTAGTCACCTCCAGTCTTGACTACTGTAATGCTCTCTACCTGGGGCTGCCCTTGAGGACCATACGGAGGCTTCAGCTGGTGCAGAATGCGGCCACGCGGGTTGTGATGGGAGAGTCCCGATACTCTCATGTTAAACCCCTCCTGCGCGACTTGCATTGGTTACCAGTTGCCCTCCGGGTGAGATTCAAGGTGCTGGTGATGACCTATAAAACCCTACATGGCTTAGGCCCAGGATATTTGTTGGACCATCTGCAGCCAGCAACAGCTTCCCATCGCCCGGTACGTTCTCACAGGGAGGGCTTTCTCTGGGTGCCGTCGGCTAGACAATGCCGGCTGGCGACCCCCAGGGGCAGAGCTTTCTCTGTGGGTGCTCCCACTCTTTGGAATCAACTCCTCCTGGGGCTTCGGTTGGCTTCTGACCTTCGCACCTTCCGCCACGAATTAAAAACATGGTTGCTTACATGGCCCAACCTGGACGGAGGGGGTTTGATTATTTTATTGGGTTTTAATATATGTTTTTAAATTAAATATTTATACATTTATGTACTTTTGTATGTATTTTATGTTTTATTGAGTTTGTTTTTATTTGTTGTGAGCTGCCCTGAGTCTATGGAGATAGGGCGGCACACAAATTATATAAAATAAAGCAAATAAAAAATAAATAAAGAATTGAAAGTGGCAATTCTTGTGACTTACGATGTGTTTCCTAAGTAAGATGTGGTTCATTTAATCCCGGGTGTGTCAGGCACATGTAGGTGTCGACCAGTGATCTGCCCTCAAGAGCAGGGATCCATCCAAATTCCAACCCAGGACATTTCTCTTAAAGTTCCCCTCTGAATGCAACACAGGAAGTCAAAGTGTCCAGCGAGGGAGGATGGAGCCTGAAGAATCGGGATGGCAGCTGTTTGTACACAATTGGTGCTCTTTCTGTTTCAAAGGACATCACACAAAGAGCTTAAAAAAAACAGCAAGATTTTGACTAAACACTATGGCACAATTTGACTGCCATCTTGATGTTTTTGACATCCAGCCAGTCCATACCATAAAAATAGTCCTATTGATTATTTTGAATAATAATTTTATTAAAGACTGTATTCACAGATCCAACAAAGAAACAATATTGCTTTGTGTATGTCTGTATGAAAACATGAAAAAGATGTTTTTCATGAACATCAAAAACATGTGAAAAATTTTTTTCCAAAAAAGATAGAAAGAAAAAGAAAACTTTCCCTCTTCATCCTCAGCCAGCATATTCAACATCAACATTTTATCCCTAAATAAACCACCAGATGCATCTTCATTCCACCCTCAGCCCATTTTCTCCTCTCTAAATCTTCAGGGTTCTCCTTATTGATCAACAAAGTCTAGTAAGAATTAAGAAAAATACCTGGGTGCCTTCACTTACGACTGTAGCAACGTATGACCGGAAAGCCATTTCTAGTTATGGGCCTGAGCCGAGGACTTCCTGTCCTACATTATATCTACTCTGATGGTCGTACCCCGAGGACTTCCTGTCCTCTGCAAAACATATCTACACCGCACATAAGTTAGTAATGTGGCTTTGTGAGCAAAATATCCTCATACTCCAAGACTTGTGCCCTTTTGCCTCATTCTATGTTCTCTAATGGTATTAAAGGCTGCTTCAGTAGGAAAAACATTTTCCCCACATCAAATATTTGCACAATTTCCCTTCGGTCACTGTGTGAAGTTCCTGGTAATTGTTAACATCTGAATGTTTTTTTAAAAAAAGGTTTCCAACATTTTTCACAGCTGAAGAGATTTATCTCTGCTATGGACTTTCTGGTGCTTTTTTAGCTTTGATTTACTTTGAAAAGGTTTCTCGCACTCTGCACACTTGTGAAGCTACCCTCCTGTGTGATTTCGGGTGTGTCTTTGAAGTGTTGTAGGATGGGCAAAACATTTCCCACACTCCAGACATTTATATGGTTTTTCTCCAGTGTGGATTCGCTGATGCATCACAAGATAATCTTTCCGAGAAAAACATTTATCACACTCCGAGCATTTGTGGGGTTTCTCTCCTGTATGGATTCGGCTGTGATTTCTAAGGGAACCTGAATGAGCAAATGTTCTCCCACAGTCTAAACATTTGTAGTTTTTTTCCCCTGTGTGAATTTTCACATGACTTCGAAGGGCTGATGAGGTACGATAAAATCTTCCACAGTCGTTGCATTGATATGGCTTCTCCCCTGTGTGGGTTTTATGATGCATCGAAAGGCCTCCCTTTTGAGCGAAACATTTTCCACATTCAACGCATCTGTATGGCTTCTCTCCTGTGTGGACCCTTTGATGCTTTCCAAGGTGTTGTTTTTGGGAAAAGCATTTCCCACAATCGACACATTTGTAGGGTTTCTCCCCTGTGTGGATTCTCTGATGAATCTGAAACTCTCCTGGCAAAAAAAAACTTTTCCCACACTCCCCACATCTATATGGTTTCTCTTCTTTGTGCCTCTTCTGGTGACTCCGAAGTTCAGAAGAATCCGCAAATCGTTTCTCACATTCTGGGCATTCATAGGGTCTCTCTCCGGTGTGAAGTTTTTGATGTCGCTCCAGGTTTGATTTCGAGGTAAAACATTTCCCACATTCGAGGCACTTTTTATTTTTCTCCCCTCTGTGTGTTTTCTCATGACTCCGAAGAGATGAGCTCACAGTGAAACATTTTCCACACTCAAAGCACTTGTAAGATTTGATTCCTGCATGAACCTTTTGATGGAGCCAAAGGTTTGCATTCTGACGAAAGCTCTTCCCACATTCCCAACACTTGTAAGGTTTCTCCCCCGTGTGAATTCTCTCGTGGTTTCTGAGAGTGCCTTTTTCACGGAAGAATTTCCCACATTCCAGACATTGATAAGGTTTCTCTCCAGTGTGGATTTTCTGATGTAAACGAAGTCCTGACTTTAGACCAAAGTGTAAGTCACATTCCTCACATTTGTAGGTTTTTCCTGTTGGGGGCCTTCTGAGATCTTTGGTGTGTTTTCCAGAGGATTTCTTAACCTCTAAAACTTTACTGGATCCACTTCCCACATGGACCTTCCTGTGGGTCAAAAGGAGGGACCGACGAGCAAATGATTTCCCACACTCCCCACATTTCAATGGTTTCTCCTCTTTGTGCCTCTTCTGGTGACTGCGAAGTTGAGAAGAACCCACAAATCGTTTCTCGCATTCTGGGCATTCATAGGGTCTCTCTCCAGTGTGAAGTCTCTGATGTTGAATTAGGGTTGACTTGTCAGCAAAACATTTCCCACATTCTAAGCATTTTTCGTTTTTCTCCCCTGTGTGTTTTTTCTTATGTCTCTGAAGTGATGAGCTCTCAGTGAAACATTTTCCACACTCAAAGCACTTGTAAGGTTTGATTCCTGCATGCGTCTTCCCATGGCGCCTAAAACCTGACTCCCAAGAAAAGCTCTTCCCACATTCCCAACAGTTGTAAGGTTTTTCTCCTGTGTGGATTCTTTCATGGTCTCTAAGAGTGACTTTTGCACGGTAAAATTTCCCACATTCCAGGCATTGATAAGGTTTCTCTCCAGTGTGGATTTTCCGATGTGTACGAAGGCTTGACTTTCGACCAAAGTGTAAGTCACATTCTTCACATTTATAGGTTTTTAGTGGTGGGGAACTTCTGAGATCTTTGGCGTCTTTTCCAGAGAAGGATTTTTCGCCCTCCAAACCTTCACTGCATCCGCTTCCCACATGGACCTTCCTGTGGGTGAAAAGGTGGGACTGGAGAGCAAAGGATTTCCCACACTCTAAGCATTCATGGGATTTTTTGTCATTTTGTGGAGTGCTGCTTGTGTCAGACGGGGCATCCAGTAGTTTCCCAGGCTCCATCCTTTCTGCCGGAAGCTGCCTTGGGCTGATTTTCTAATATTTGTTGATAGTTGACTTGCAAGGTTGATCTGGGTTTATCCGCTGTTGGAAGGAAAAAGAAGCAGAGAAGAGAATTTCCTTTCCAGAAATATAGAGAGTCACAAACAGTGGTGGGATGCAATTTTTTTAACAACCGGTTCTGTGGGCGTGGCTTAGTTGGGTTGTGTGGCTTGGTGATCATGTGACCGGTGGGCGTGGCTAGCTGGTCATGTGGCCGGGTGGGCGTGGCTATGTGCATAGGGACTACTCAGAGGGCTGAAAAAAGTCATTTCTGATTTGTCCTCGCACTTTTGACCGGTCCTCGCACTTATGAGCATCCTCACATTTATGCCCGTTGCGGCATTCTTAACAACCGTGTCAGTCATTTCATAACTGCTTCTCTACACCATGGTGACAAGATAGGGCAAAAAACGTAAAATGTGAGGACAGTTGTAAGTTTGAGGACTGGTCAAAAGTGAGAGGACCAGTCGAAAATAACTTTTTCAACCCTCTGAGTAGTCCATATGCACAAAAGGACTACTCAGAGGGCTGAAAAAAGGGATTTCTGACAGGTCCTCCCACTTTTGACTGGTCCTCACACTTATGACCATCCTCACATTTATGCCCGTGCAGCATTCTTAACAACCATGTCACTCATTTCACAACTGCTTCTCTACACCATGGTGATAAGATAGGGCAAAAAATGTAAAAAGTGAGGACAGTCGTAAGTTTGAGGACTGGTCAAAAGTGCGAGGACCAGTCAGAAATAACTTTTTCAGCCCTCTGAGTAGTCCATATGCACAAAAACAATGGAGAGGGATGAAGGAAGGGAAGGGAAATTAGAGTAGGAGTGAGGGTAAGAGAGGGAGGAAGAGAGGAGGAGAAGGAGAAAGGAAGAGGAAGTAGGGAGGAGAAGAAGAGGGGGAGGAAGACAAAGTAAGAAGGAAAGAAAAGAGAGAGGTGGTAGGTTTGAGGAGAAAGATTGCTGTACAATAAAAAAGATGAAAGGGAAGAAAGCCAACCCCAAACAAATATGAAGATATTAAGATAAAGAATGAATTGTTAAACTTTAAAGAATAAAAGAGAACAAATATGAATAAATAACAATTAGAAACATACATACAAACATACAAAGTATTTTTTTGATCAGAGTCTTTGGCCGGTTCACAAATTTAAACAGTGTTTAGTCATTTCAATTAAATTTACAATTTCTATATTTCCTTTTTCCTATATTTATTCTCATCTATTTTTGTAAAAAACCAATATTACCCTTCATCCTCATCTCTAATCTTAATCAAATTCAATTTTTCCCTTCTATTTTATATTATACCCCTTCCCATTGTCATCTATTTTTATATCCATCCTCACATTGGTTAATTATTTAATATTACAATTGTTTCATACAAATTCAACATTTTCATATAAACCAGTTATAACTATCTTTTTTGTATATTAATCAATATGAACATCAATATTCCAATTATTTCCATGCAATCCAATTTCTTACAAATCAATTCATTATATTTACCAATAATAATAAACCAAATACTTTTCCTCATATATTCCTCCAAGCCATATTTTAACCATTTCTGCTTTCAACACAATATACAATAAATAGACCTTTTTTTCTTTTGTGTTTTAAAATCTTGAACTCTCCTCTTTGCCCTAAATTTCCCATTGTTTGCACCTACCTTTTTTGGTGAGCAAAAAGAAAAAGAAATCTCTCTCCCTGCCTCATTTTGTCACATTGCAGCAGAGCCTATTACTTTCAGTTTTGTTTCAGCTAGGGAAAAAAAAAAACTTCTCCAGCACGCTGCAGCAAGGAAAGAGCTTGCAAAAGAGCCTGCGCAAAACAGCTGAGAGCAAATCAGTTGAGAGTCGGGAGCTGATCTAATCAAGGGCTAATTAGCCTATGCTGAAGCTCCGCGGGCCAATAAAATTACAAAAAAACACCGAACCCTTTGTTAAATTGCTGGCTCGCCTGCCCCTCGCCCACCACTATTTATTGGCAATAAATAGTGGTGCGGAGGGGCGGGGCAAGCCAGCAATTTAACAAAGGGTTCGGCCGAACCCCCTAGAATCGGCAGAATCCCACCACTGGTCACAAAATATGTAGAAGGAAAACACTTCTAATGTTGGGTCATTCAGTGATTTTTGGGGGGTCTTTAAGTGAAGAAAGGTGCAGGGACGAAGTGGAGGGCTGCCTGAAGGGGGTGGGGGACACCCTGGAAGTCCAGCATAGGCCACGCCTGAATTAGGATCTTCTCAGAGTAAAAACGGCAAAAGGAATATTAGTGGAAACTTAACAATATCAAGGTAATGAAATGATGAGCACCCCGAAAAGGTTCATTGCTTATCAAAGCAAATAAAGCTACACAGAGCTTCCCAAAATTGAAATGAATGATCCTGTTTGTTATCTCAACTGGCCCTCAAAGCAACAGAGGAAAGAAAAAGAAAACCAACCATCTGAGCTGTGACATGGCTTAACCCTGGAGTATATTTGATCCTAGGGTTTCTGAAGGGGGTGGGGGTGGGGGTCTCACTGAATACCTTCAGAAGGAAAAGTCCCAAATAAAGGAACCAGAGAATTTCAATTAAAATGTAAGCTTTAGGAGAAGGCCTAAGCGCTTCAGCTTACCAAGACAGGGGTCCCCAACCTTTCGGATCTCAGGGACCACTAAATTCATAATTTTAAATCCCGTGGACCGCTAGTATGATCTGGCTAATGACCGGCTGGGTGGGCGTGGCTAGGTGATCATGTGACTGGGTGGGGGTGGCCAACTTGATGTGCAACTCTATGTCACCTCGCCGACCTCTACTCACCCCTCCCCTGCCTGCCACTCCTCGCTTCCCCAAACAGGCTCCTTAGGGCCCCAACAGGAAGCAGTTGTTGGAGCTAAGCAGCTACCGTGAGAAAGGGTTAGGAAAACAAATTGGATGTTGGTGACCGCTCTACTAAACCGTAACCCCAAGTGGGACAAGGCCCAGACAGGAATAATCTGCACAGATTATGGCTAAAAATGTATCCCTGAAACAAGACTCAGTTTCAGCTGTCCCAAGGCAGCCTCTTTTGGCTTCACGGGTGCCTCCACCCAGCCATTGAAACTCCCCCACTCCCCCACTCCGTGGCCTTCTGCCCAGGGTCCACCTCCAACTCCACCAAGAGTGGCTTCGTACAACTTATAGAGATTAAACAAACTTTGCCTTCACTCTGCACCTTGGCAGAAAAAACCAATTTTATTGCATTGCCACGTAAAGATTTTTTTAAAAGCTTATTTTCCAAATCAAGTTTCATTGACTCACCTTTAAACTTACACCTGAGAGGTCTCTGAGTCAAGGCCAAGGATGACCCTCACTGCCGACCGGTTGGATTTCTCCCTAACTGATTGGCCCTTTGTGCAGGAAGCTCCTTCTCCAGCCGGGCCAAGATTCCCAAATTTTCTAGGATGGAGTCCTGGACAAAATGTTGTGTTTTCTGATCCAAGAAGGCCCCTTTCTCCTCTCTGGAGTTCACGGCCAGATCCTCGCTGGTCTCCTGCAAAGAGAAATGAAAAAGGCTCAGATGCCGAGAGTAACGCTGAGCTTAATCTATAAATGACCTGGAGAAGGAAGGAAAAAAGAGGATTGTTTGCTGAGGATACAAAATAAAAGGAGATAGAATTGAGATTCAAGAAGATCTTGATGGGCCAAAATGGAAGAAACTAAAGGGAATAAAAGGGAATAAAATAATAATGGGAATAAGGTAAATGGGAATAAAAGTGAAGAAAGTGAGAATCATACAGAATCAGTTACATGAACTCTAAATGACCCTCTCTATTCACATTATTATAAGGGAGAAGTGCTTGGTTGGAAATTATATTAAGAATCAGTTAAAGCCCATTATTGGCAAATATATCTTCTGATGAGACCTAGATGTCACGGAAGGACAGTAATATGGAAAACATCTGAGGGGCATCACTACCAAAGACACAAAGACATGTATGTTAGAAAGAGTCACTTATGACCTAAGGACAGCAATAACTCTCCCGTATTAGTAATTACAGAACTAAGGAAGGTTGTCTAGCTAAAGATAATTTTATAAACTAGAAAATAATGGTTTAGTAATGGTTTAGTAATTAGGAAGTGTGTCAATTATCATATAACAAATGTATGTTAACTGTATATGGAAAAGGCATGGCTCATGTTAACCGTGCCAGTCCAGCTTCAGACCTGGGTACAGCACGGAGACGGCATTGGTCGCACTGGTGGATGATCTCTGGAGGGCTCGGGACAGGGGTTGCTCCTCTGTCCTGGTCCTGTTAGATCTCTCAGCGGCTTTTGATACCATCGACCATGGTATCATGCTGCGTCGGTTGGAGGGCTTGGGGGTGGGAGGCACCGTGCTGCGGTGGTTCTCCTCCTATCTCTCCAACCGATCGCACTCTGTGTTGGCAGGTGGGCAGAGGTCGACCTCGAGGCTCCTCGTTTGTGGGGTGCCGCAATGGTCGGTCCTCTCGCCGCTCCTGTTCAACATTTATGTGAAGCCGCTGGGCGAGATCATCTGTGGTTTTGGGGTGAGTTGCGAACTATAAGCTGACGATACTCAGCTGTACGTCTCCACCCCTGACCGCCCCAATGATGCCCTCAAAGTGATGTCCCAGTGCCTTGAAGCCATGCGGGTCTGGATGGGGAGGAACAGGCTTCGTCTCAACCCTTCCAAGACCGAGTGGCTGGGGATGCTGGCGTCCCGGTATAGCCAGCTGGTGCCATCGCTGGCTATTGGGGGTGAGTCATTGGCCCCCACAGAGGGGGTTCGCAACTTGGGTGTCCTCCTGGATTCATGGCTGTCCTTGGAAGGGCACATGGTGGCCGTGGCCAGGGGGGCTTTTTATCAGGTTCGCCTGATGCGCCAGTTGCGCCCCTTTCTGGATCGGGACTCCTTATGCACGGTCACCCATGCACTCGTCACGTCTTGCCTGGACTACTGTAACGCTCTCAACTTGGGGCTCCCCTTGGGGTGCACCCGGAGGCTCCAACTGATCCAGAATGCGGCTGCACGGGTGATTATGGGAGTGACAGGGCGCTCCCACATAACACCTCTCCTGCGCGAGCTGCACTGGCTCCCGGTGGTCTTCTGGCTGCGCTTTGGTTCAAATTTGGCTTTGAACCTCCGGAAATAAAAGTGTCTCTGGCTGACCTAGGAATGATGTTTGGTCCCTTCATTCCATAACAAAACCAGCAGGATGAAGTCCAACAGGTTGTAAGTTACAAATAGTTGTGAGTAGAAAAGTCAAAGGAAGACAAGCGACATCAGAAAAGGGATCCTGTTTCCTGCTCTTTCTGGAGGCTGCAAGGTCATAAGAATCCCAGGCTTCCTGGAACCCAAAACTACTTTGGAGAGGCATTTTAAAATCATGTACCGTAAGGCAACCTTCTGGCCATCAGCTTCTTCTAGGAGTTGCTCACAAGACCAGCCTCAAAACTTCCTTAGAGTTTGTGCTTTCTAAAACATCCACCAAGAAGGGGCTGCCACACTGATAGGAGTAAGTGAAAAGTCTTCACAATTTAAAATTGTAAGAGGAAGTTGCTGCAAGAGGAAACAGCTAGCCTGAAGGTGAAACAAAGGGATCTGAAAAACAGGAAAGACGAAACTAAAACGGAAGAAGAGAAAAACCTCTACTGTTCAAAGAATCAACAAAATAACTAGGAACTTGAAAACAAGCTCAAAGAGCATGGGCAAGAGACTGTGGAATATTGACTCATCTTGCATAGATTGTCTGCTCCTTCGAATTCACCTGTCATGTATGATTTAGCATGTTTGGGGAGGGAAGCCGGAAATCTGTAGAAGATGAGAATGGAACCTCATAGTATCTCAGCCAA
Organism: Coluber constrictor foxii; assembly: GCA_038048745.1. Classification (NCBI taxonomy): domain Eukaryota; kingdom Metazoa; phylum Chordata; class Lepidosauria; order Squamata; family Colubridae; genus Coluber; species Coluber constrictor. The sequence goes on from CM075959.1 coordinate 263,294,538, forward strand.
TGGAAAAAAGAGATGGAGGGAAGGGCGGCCGTTGTAGGGAACTTCTAAAGATTTTGCTTTGAGATGATGAACTCTGGAGAGAACCAAACTTTGAAAGCTTCTCCCCGTTTATGGCAAGAAAAGAAATAAAAAATCTCCAGTGTCTCTTGGTTGGTTATTGGTCAGGCACGTTTGCCATTGGTTGAGATGGAATGTTAAATCCACATTGCATATCCCAAAACACCTTTTAAAGCTCCGTTTATTCCTGGCAACTTTGCAACTGCACTTGAGGGAAACGGATCTTCAGAGGCTTCCTGTTCAAACGGACCACACAGAGACCTTCTCATCCACCCGGGGAGCCTTGGCTGCGCGAGGAGGGGGCAGATCCAGCGCGGGGACGGAGCCCCCTTTGCCCCCCTGGAGGGATCGGATCGCTGCAGGCAACGCCAGAGCCGGATCCCCCCGAGGAAACCCCGGCAAGCCGAAGAGCGGGATCCGCAGCTCCCTTCCTCCTGGCGGGGAGAGGATCTCCTGGGGGGAGGGGCGGCCTGGAGGCCGGAGGGAGAGCAGCCCCACCTGACGCGAGCGGGATCCAGAAACCTCTCCGGAGGGATCCAGCGCCGATCTTCGCTGGGCGAAGCGGGACACGCGGAGGGAAGCGGAGATGCAGCCAGTGGGAGGAGAGAGGCGGGGGCGGGGCTTCTGAGCTCTTCTGGAGCTCCGCCCCCTCCTTGCAGCCCCGCCCCTCAGCACCCTCTTCTCCTCCCCCTCCCTCCCTCCCAATCTCCCCGCCCAGCCAGGAAACCTCCGGGTTCCTCCGATGGGCGTCGGGGTCGAGGGTTCCTCTGCCCATGGAAAGAGTGTCCCCCTGCAGGGTGGAAGCGGGGCTGCCCTCCTCCTGCTCCAGTGTGTCTGGGTGAGCTTGTAGGAAGCCAGGCCCAGAGAAGCCCCTTGGAGGGTTTTCTGTTCAGGAACTCCGTGGAAAGTGCCAGGAACCTTCAATGACCTTTTTGGGGTTTCTTTCTTTTTTTTGGATTCCTTCCTAACTGGATAATAAATATTTCTTTTTCCTCCCAGGAACTTTCCCTTCAGCTGCCATCAGATCTTACCCTGATCTCTAAGAGTCCCTGGTGCAGGGGTTCCATGATGACTCTCCATCCTGAGAGTTTAAATTGGGGGAGGGTCTCTGAGCAGAGATGGGGCTTCTCACATTCCTTGGCTAATCCCCAGAAACCCCCCAGACAGGAAAGAAGAGAATTTGGGGGAGCAGCCCAGATCTGATGCCTGTTCGCCATACAGGCAGCACAATACAACTGGGAAACAAGGCTGAAACTATTGCCAAGCCACTGTCAAATAGAAATGATTCCATGTTTCATTTTTCACTTATGTGAGATTTAGATAGATAGATATATGATATTTAAAAATCCAACATTTGATACAATTGGAAGACAAGTCTGGTAAACAAAATCGAAGATTTATTGAAGAAAAAGATGAAAATAAAAAAAAAGCAGTTGCAAGCGTGGCCTCTTAGACTCTTTCCAAATGGATTGCGTTCAAAGAGGGCAAAAAGCCGTTTCCAAGCTATATTTCCTGCGTTAGGTCTGTGGTCACCTAGACCTTGGTTAATGTATGCCTCTGTTAATGGGAGCTAATATGTGACTTTGCTCCCTATGGGTTACAAGGCAAAAGTGATATTTGCCTGGTCTTACAGATGTCCTATATTAATAAGAGTGGAATTTATCTGACTTTCTCACCTTTGCCATATTAATCTTGACAATTTCCACCCTGGGCTTAAGTTCCTATCTCCTGGAGAGCTTTTAGCAAGTTATAATACGTTGTCTCCACTAATTAACATTTCTGTTCACTTTGCATAGGCAGTTAACAACAGACAGATAGTCTCACATGTTTGGTATTACATTTGTTACAATTTACAAAAGAATAATCTTTATTTATTTCCTTTACTTATAGCCGCCTTTATTATTTTTGCAAAGAACTTTTTGCCAATATCTGGGACAGGGGAAGGCTGGCAGTGGATTACTGGAGATTGTGGTGTTTGTGTTTGTGTGTACAAGGGGAGCCTGATCCTTTTGGTTCTCTTGGTTTTGGTTTTTTCCTTGTTGCGAGCCCCCCTCCCGAGTTGTCTTTGACAAGAGGGGTGGATCCAAGAGTCAAAGGGATGGAGAAATGTTTTCCCAACAAATAAGTCACTCTGTGGGTGAGATTTGTGGTTTCTAAATGTCATCATGAATAAGTACAATGATCAATGACTTAATGGAGTCTGCCCCTTATGGGGCTGGGTTGTCGGTCCCATTTGGAGATGTATCCATCATAACCTCAAATGGTCGCAGGTTGATGACTGCCTGGAGTGAACCTCCATGGTTGCGTCTGCCCTCCAGCTGTGCCTGATGAGCTCTTGGCTGAAAGGGGGGACCGACCCAAACTCAGCCTCTTCCACTTGAGCTGAGAAGGGAAGACGGCAGAGACCCCCACAGGAGGGGCCACAAAGAATGGGACCCCTTTTGTTGGCAGGAGGAGCTGAGGCACACATGGGGTGGGTGGGTGGAGGAATTAGCAGCGTGAAATGGCCGAATGGCTCCTTTTTCCTACTTTCAGTTGCCCTTCTGTGTATCCCAGGACTGGACCTTTTTCCCAAGGAGCCTTAAATCCATTAAGAGGAAGAGCCTCCATCAGACTTGAGGAGCATCTGGGTACCAGGAGCCTCTGGGGAACCAGGTGTCCGGATCAAGGTACTCTCAAGTGGCCCCCAGCCTGTGCTTGGAGAGATTGGGGAGATGCCAGAAGCCCCCCTGAAGTAGCCAATTCCTGCATCCCACAGAAAGAGCTCATTAAATGTATTCTATTTGAAGTGATATTTTTTATGTAAAATAGATAAATTGGGTATGGATTGATGGAAATAGGCAAGAAAAATATTTAATGTAACAGGATTATTTATGAATAATCATGAAATATCTCAGTAAAGGGTCAGAATATACTTAAAGGGATGTAAATTTATGGTTAAATCCACAACTGTGCACACCGTAGCTTTAATTGCACACACACCAGCCTCACAGTAACTGAATTTGGGATCACAGGAAATGCAACTGGGCATCAATTTTCAATTTGCAATAAATTGATGACATAATTGAAAGTTGCACTTCTTGTGATTTACGATATGTGCTCTAAGTAAGATGGAGTTCATTTAATCCTGGGAGTTTCAGGCACAGGTAGGTGGCGACCAATGATCTGCCCTCAAGAGCAGGAATCTCCCTAAATTCCAACCAGGACATTTCTCTTAAAGTTCCCCTCTGAATGCAACACAGGAAGTCAAAAGTGTCCAGCGAGGAAGGATGGAGCCTGAAGAATTGGGATGGCAGCTGTTTGTACACAATTGGTGTGCTTTCGGTTTTAAAGGACATCATACTCACAACTTAAAAAAACCAGCAAGATTTTGACTAAACACTATGGCACAATTTGACTGCCATCTTGAGGTTTTTGACATCCAGCCAGTCCGTACCCTGAAAATAGTCCTCTTGATTATTTTGAATAATAATTTTATTAAGGATTGTATTTGCAGATCCAACAAAGAAACAATATAGGTTTGTGTGTGTCTGTATGAAAACATTAAAAAGACAATGTGAAAAATAATCTTTCCAAAAAAGATAGAAAGAAAAAGAAAATTTTCCCTCTTCATCCTCAGTCAGCATATTCAATATTAACATTTTATCCCTAAATAAACCACCAGATGCATCTTCATTCCACCCTCAGCCCATTTTCTCCTCTCTAAATCTTCAGAGTTCTCCTCATTGATCAACAAAGTGTAGTAAGAATTAAGAAAAATACCTGGGTGCCTTCACTTACGACTGTAGCAACGTATGACCGGAAAGCCATTTCTAGTTATGGGCCTGAGCCGAGGACTTCCTGTCCTACATTATATCTACTCTGCACATAAATTACTAATGTGGCTTTGTGAGCAAAACATCCTCATACTCCCAACACTAGTGTCCTTTTCCCTCATTCTGTGTTCTCTGATGGTATTAAAGGTTGCTTCAGTAAGAAAAACATTTTCCTCACATCAAAGATTTGCACGATTTCCCTTCTCTCACTGTGTGAAGTTCCTGCTAATTGTTAACATCTGAATGTTTTTTTAGAAAAGGCTTTCCATCATTTTTCATAGCTGAAGAGATTTATTTCTGCTGTGGACTTTCTGGTGCTTTTTTAGCTTTGATTTACTATGAAAAGGTTTTTTGCACTCTGCACAATTGTGAAGCTACCCCTCCTGTGTGATTTCGGGTGTGCATCCGAAGGGCTGAAGGTTGGGCAAAACATTTCCCACACTCCAGACATTTATACGGTTTCTCTCCAGTATGGATTCGCTGATGCATCATAAGAGTATCTTTCCGAGAAAAACATTTATCGCACACTGAGCATTTGTGGGGTTTCTCTCCTGTATGGATTCGGCTATGACTTCTAAGGGAAGATGAATGGGAAAACGTTCTCCCACAGTCTAAACATTTGTAGTTTTTTTCCCCCGTGTGAATTTTCACATGACTTCTAAGGGCTGATGAAGTACGATAAAATCTTCCACAGTCGTTGCATTGATATGGCTTCTCCCCTGTGTGGGTTTTATGATGTCTCCAAAGGTCTCCCTTTTGAGTGAAACATTTTCCACATTCAACGCATCTGTATGGCTTCTCTCCTGTGTGGAGCCTTTGATGCGTTCCAAGGTGTTGTTTTTGGGAAAAGCATTTCCCACAATCGACACATTTGTAGGGTTTCTCCCCTGTGTGGATTCTCTGATGAATCTGAAATTCTCCTGACAAAAAAAAACTTTTCCCACACTCCCCACATCTATATGGTTTCTCTTCCTTGTGCCTCTTCTGGTGCCTCCGAAGTTCAGAAGAATTCGCAAATCGTTTGTCACATTCTGGGCATTCATAGGGTCTCTCTACGGTATGAAGTTTTTGATGTCGCTCCAGGGTTGATTTTGAGGTAAAACATTTCCCACATTCGAGGCACTTTTCGTTTTTCTCCCCTGTGTGTGTTTTCTCATGACTCCGAAGTGATGAGCTCACAGTGAAACATTTTCCACACTCAAAGCACTTGTAAGATTTGATTCCTGCATGAACCTTCTGATGGAGCCAAAGGTTTGCATTCTGACGAAAGCTCTTCCCACATTCCCAACACTTGTAAGGTTTCTCCCCCGTGTGAATTCTCTTGTGGTTTCTGAGAGTGCTTTTTTGACGGAAGAATTTCCCACATTCCTGACATTGATAAGATTTCTCTCCAGTGTGGATTTTCTGATGTATAAGAAGTCCTGACTTTAGACCAAAGCGTAAGTCACATTCCCCACATTTGTATGTTTTTATGTTTGGGTGCCTTCTGAGATCTTTGGTGTGTTTTCCAGAGGAGGATTTCTTACCCTGTAAACCTTTTCTGGATCCACTTCCCACGTGGACCTTCCTGTGGGTCAAAAGGAGGGACTGGTGAGAAAATGATTTCCCACACTCCCCACATTTGCAGGGTGTCTCCTCTTTGTGCCTCTTCTGGTGCCTCCGAAGTTGAGAAGAAGCCACAAATCGTTTCTCGCATTCTGGGCATTCATAGGGTCTCTCTCCGGTGTGAAGTCTCTGATGTTGAATTAGAGTTGATTTGTCAGCAAAACATTTCCCACATTCTGGGCACTTTTCGTTTTTCTCCCCTGTGTGTGTTTTCTCATGTCTCTGAAGCGATGAGCTCTCAGTGAAACATTTTCCACACTCAAAGCATTTGTAAGGTTTGATTCCTGCATGGATCTTCCCGTGGCGCCTAAAACCTGACTTCCGAGAAAAGCTCTTCCCACATTCCCAACAGTTGTAAGGTTTTTCTCCTGTGTGGATTCTTTCGTGGTCTCTAAGAGTGGCTTTTGCACGGAAAAATTTCCCACATTCCAGACACTGATAAGGTTTCTCTCCAGTGTGGATTTTCCGATGTGTACGAAGGCTTGACTTTAGACCAAAGTGTAAGTCACATTCCTCACATTTATAGGTTTTTAGTGTTGTTGGCCTTCTAAGATCTTTGGTGTGTTTTCCAGAGAAGGATTTCTCGCCCTCCAAACCTTCACTGTATCCGCTTCCCACATGGACCTTCCTGTGGGTCAAAAGCTGGGACTGGAGAGTAAAGGATTTCCCACACTCTAAGCATTCATGGGATTTTTTGTCATTTTGTGGAGTGCTGCTTGTGTCTGACGGGGCATCCAAGAGTTTCCCAGGCTCCATCCTTTCTGGCGGAAGCTGCCTCAGGCTGATTTTCTGATAGTTGACTTGCAAGGTAGATCTGGGTTTATCCGCTGTTGGAAGGAAAAAGAAGCAGAGAAGAGAATTTCCTTTCCAGAAATGTAGAGAGTCACAAAATCTCTAGAAGGAAAACACTTCTAATGCTGGGGTCATTCAGTGATTTTTGGGGGGTCGTTAAGTAAAGGAAGATGCAGGGAAGAATTGGAGGTGTGCGTGAAGGGGAGCCACCATAAGAAAGAGTTGGCAAAACAGCTGGCTCAGTTCAAATTGGATCTGGCCGAGAAGGAGGCTCAGCAGAAGCACCTCACTGAGGACTAGGAGCATAGTCTTTCCAAGCAGAGGGAAGACCTGCAGGAATGCAAGGCCTGGTACAGGCTCCTGGAGACATCAGGCTGAGATGGTCATCCAGTTCCAGGCCATGATGTAGTCCCAATGGAACAAGGCCCTCTGGCTCTTCGCCACCAGCGGTGCTTCCCTGTAGCCTTCATCCAAAGCTCTGTACCAGGAGGCTGAAGCAGACCCCAAGTAGGAATTTCTGCACCCCCCCAACCCTCACACAAAGACCCCAAAGGGGGGAGACTCTCTGCAGAAACCCAAACGTTCAGTGCACATATCCAGCCCTAGGGGGCCATAGTTCGAGGACCCCTGATTTAGTGCAATATAAAAAAACGCAAATAATTTTTCTGCAGACCACCAAACTTTTCTCACGGACCACCACTTGGTGACCACTGTACCAAACTGTAATCCCAAGTGAATTATGGGTCAAGGCCTAGACAGGTATAATCTCCACAGATTATGGCTAAAAATGTATCCCTGAAACAAGACTCAGTTTCAGCTGTCCCAAGGCAGCCTCTTTTGGCTTCACGGGTGCCTCCACCCAGCCATTGAAACTCCCCGGCCTTCTGCCCAGGGTCCACCTCCAACTCCACCAAGAGTGGCTTCCTACAACTAATAGAGATTAAACAAATATTGCCTACACTCTGCACCTTGGCGGAAAAACCCAATTTTATTGCATTGCCATGTAAAGATTTTTTTAAAAGCTTATTTTCTAAACCAAATTTCATTGACTCACCTTTAAAGTTACAGCCAAGAGGTCTCTGAGTCAAGGCCAAGGATGACCTTCACTGCCGACCGGTTGGATTTCTCCTTCACTGATTGGCCCTTTGTGCAGGAAGCTGCTTCTCCAGCCGGGCCAAGATTCCCAAATTTTCTAGGATGGAGTCCTGGACAAAATGTTGTGTTTTCTGATCCAAGAAGGCCCCTTTCTCCTCTCTGGAGTTCACGGCCAAATCCTCGCTGGTCTCCTGCAAAGAGAAATGAAAAAGGCTCAGATGCCGAGAGTAACGCTGAGCTTAATCTATAAATGACCCGGACGAGGAAGGAAAAAATAGGATTGTTTGCTGAGGATACAAAATAAAAGGAAATAGAATTGAGATTCAAGAAGATCTTGATGGGCCAAAATGGGAGAAACCAGCAGGATGAAGTCCAACAGGGAGCAACCAATAGTTGTGAGTAGAAAACTCAAACGAAGACAAGCGAGATCAGAAAAGGGATCCTGTTTCCTGCTCTTTCTGGAGGCTGCAAGGCCATAAGAATCCCAGGCTTCCTGGAACCCAAAGCTACTTTGGAGAGGAGTTTTAAAATCATGTACCTTAAGGCAATCTTCTGGCCATCAGCTTCTTCTAGGAGCTGCTCAGAAGACCAGCCTCAAAACTTCCTTAAAGTTTGTGCTTTCTAAAACATCCACCAAGAAAGGGCTGCCACACTGATAGGAGTTAAGTCAAAAGTCTTCAAAATTTAAAATTGTAAGAGGAAGTTGCTGCAAGAGGAAACAGCTAGCCTGAAGGTGAAACAAAGGGATCTGAAAAACAGGAAAGACAAAACTAAAACGGAAGAAGAGAAAAACCTCTACTGTTCAAAGAATCAACAAAATAACTAGGAACTTGAAAACAAGCTAAAAGAGCATGGGCAAGAGACTGTGGAATATTGACTCACCTTGCACAGATTGTCTGCTCCTTCGAATTCACATGTCATGTATGATTTAGCATGTTTGGGGAGGGAAGCAGGAAATCTGTAGAAGATGAGAATGGAACCTCATAGTATCTCAGCCAATGGGGAAAGAGATGGCCGTTGTAGGGAACTTATACAGATTTTGCTTTGAGAGGATGAACTCTGGAGAGAACCAAACTTTGAAAGCTTCTCCCCCTTTATGGGAATAAAAGAAATAAAAAATCTCCAGTGTCTCTTGGTTGGTTATTGATCAGGCACGTTTGCCATTGGTTGAGATGGAATGTTAAATCCACATTGCAAAACACCTTTTAAAGCTCCGTTTATTCCTGGCAACTTTGCAACTGCACTTGAGGGAAACGGATCTTCAGAGGCTTCCTGTTCAAACGGACCACACAGAGACCTTCTCATCCACCCGCGGAGCCTTGGCTGCGCGAGGAGGGGGCAGATCCAGCGCGGGGACGGAGCCCCCTTTGCCCCCCTGGAGGGATCGGATCGCCGCAGGCAACGCCAGAGCCGGATCTCCCCGAGGAAACCCCGGCAAGCCGAAGAGCGGGATCCGCAGCTCCCTTCCTCCTGGCGGGGAGAGGATCTCCTGGGGGGAGGGGCGGCCTGGAGGCCGGAGGGAGAGCAGCCCCACCTGACACGAGCGGGATCCAGAAACCTCTCCGGAGGGATCCAGCGCCGATCTTCGCCGGGCGAAGCGGGACACGCGGAGGGAAGCGGAGATGCCGCCAGTGGGAGGGGAGAGGCGGGGGCGGGGCTTCTGCGCTCATCTGGAGGTCCGCCCCCTCCTTGCAGCCCCGCCCCTCAGCACCCTCTTCTCCTCCCCCTCCCTCCCAATCTCCCCGCCCAGCCAGGAAACCTCCGGGTACCTCCGATGGGCGTCGGGGTCGAGGGTTCCTCTGCCCATGGAAAGAGTGTCTCCCTGCAGGGTGGAAGCGGGCTGCCCTCCTCCTGCTCCAGTGTGTCTGGGTGAGCTTGTAGGAAGCCAGGCCCAGAGAAGCACCTTGGAGGGTTTTCTGTTGAGGAACTCCGTGGAAAGTGCCAGGAACCTTCAGTGAACTTTTTGGGGTTTCTTTCCTTTTTGGGGGTTCCTTCCTAACTGGATAATAAATATTTCTTTTTCCTCCCAGGAAATTTCCTTCAGGTGCCATCAGATCTTACCCTGATCTCTAAGAGTCCCTGGTGCAGGGGTTCCATGATGACCCTCCATCCTGAGAGTTTAAATTGGGGGAGGGTCTCTGAGCAGAGATGGGGCTTCTCCCATTCCTTGGCTAATCCCCAGAAACCCTCCCAGACAGGAAAGAAGAGAGTTTGGGGGAGCAGCCCAGATCTGATGCTTGTTCCCATAGAGGCAGCACAATACAACTGGGAAACAAGGCTGAAACTATTGCTAAGCCACTGTCAAATAGAAATGTTTCCATGTTTCATTTTTCACTTATATGAGATATAGATAGATAGATAGATAGATAGATAGATAGATAGATAGATAGATAGATGAGATTTAAAAACCCAAAATTTGATACTGTTGTAGAAAAGACAGGAGTAGGCCAAGCTCTTCAATGCAGGAAAGGTTTTATTATGCGCAGGTTCAAACAGCAGTAACACAGCAAATTGTTTGAATCCCGAAGGGTTTACAAAAGCATACATTTATACTTCAGATTGCGCATACAGGGGATGGGTGGTACATTTAGACATATATGGTATAAGGGGAACTGAAAGACGCCTATTCCAGACGTTTGGTAAGATAAGGAAGAAGAAAGGGTGTCACATGAATATACTGTATGGCTTCGCCCGTACTATCATAGGTTATACATGACATTTAGGGTGGAATGCAGAAGTGAACATCAGGATGCATCTGCCTAGGTCAGTCTGCACTTTTACAGATAAAAATACATACCGTCATTTCAGCATCTCCTTCCAGGCAGGGGAGGAACTTGCAGCCTTGACCAAAGTTTTGGGCCCTTAATATTGAAGCTTTTGATCTGAACCAAAGTTTTATTCTCCTTCAATGCAATTGGAAGATAAGTCTGGTGAACAAAATCAAAGATTGATTTTGAGCTCTTCTGGAGGTCAAGGAGGTTTTCTGGAGGTCTGGAGGTTTTCTTCTGGGAAACAAGGCTGAAACCATTGCCAAGCCACTGTGAATTATAGAAATGATTTCATTTTTCACTTATATTCACCTTATTTTTACAAAGTCGAGACAGGGAACATATCCCACATATCTTCCTTCACCTATTTTCCTGACAACAACCCTGTGAGGTAGACTAGGCTGTGAGAATGACTGGCCTGATATCAGCCAAGCTGGCTTTCATAGCCCAGTCGGGACTGGAACCCATGGCCTCAGGCTTTCTAATGCAGAGTCTTAACCACTAGGCCATACTCGATGTCCTGGGTGTTGATTGGGAGTGGTTATCCTTGAGCTTGGTGCGATTGCAGACAGCTGGCGGTCAGCAGAAATAGCCTTACTGCATTCTAACCACTGCGGCACTTAACTATTCACACCAAACTAAGGTAGAAGCAGATAAAGTGGGACCGGATAGATGACCGCTGGATAATTTTATATTCACTATATTCTAAAAGATATTCTAAAAGCAACTATATTCTGAAGACAGGAAATACCGCCAGCTAGAGAAAATACAATGTCAGCATGAACTCCCTTGATACTCTAAGTAACCCCCTAACTTGTCAGAAGAAAAGGGAGTATCTTCATGAAACATAGTCAAGGGTGATTAGGCCAGAGAATAGCACCTGGACGAGAAGCAGATATCAAAAGAAGAATTTGTACTTCAGCCAATTACAAGAAGAATTATGAGTGTTGGATAAAGATAATGTAAAATCTTACTAATTAGAAGATGTCAATTAAAAATAACAAATGTATGTTAACCATATATGGAAAAGTTGCTGTGTTAGCAGAATCCTTTGTTTAGAAAAGTATATAATGTGTCATACAAGCATGGAGACTTTACTCAAAGCCAAGATTGGAACCTGGCTTATGAGTCTTTGCGCAAATAAAACCTCTCTCTCTGACTGACCCATGTTGCTTGGTCACTTCATTCCATAACAAAACTGATTACATAATTCAAAGCAGCACTTCCTGTAACCAAAAGTTCTAAATAAGATATGGTCCAAAATAACCGTAAGTGTGTCGGGCACATGTAGTTAGCCACCAATGATCTGTCTTTAGGAGCAGGAGTCCATCCAAATCTCCGGAACATTTTTCCTAAAGTTCATCTGAAATCTTCCTCTTTTAATTCAACCCTGGAAGTGTCCAGCTAGAGAAGATGGAGTCAAAAGAATCAAGATGGCGGATGTTTTAAAGGGCAACACATATAAAGCTAAAAAGCATCAGGATTTTAACTGCAAAGCAAGGCACAATCTGATGGCCATCTTGACTTTTTTTGAACTCCCAGCCCATGTCCTGAAAACAGTTTGCTTGATTATTTTGAACAATAATTTTATTAAAGATTGCATACAAAGATCACACGAAGAAACAATACAAATATGTGTGTGTGAATATATGAAAAAGACAAGGTGGAAAAAAAGGGAAAAACCCACCAAAAAAAGATACTAGGAAAAATAAGGTTTCCCTCTTCATCCTCAGCCAGCAGATTCAACATCAACACTGAAAAAACCTCTATAATTTATTTATCTTTAAATAAACAACCAGATGCATCTTCATTCAGGTCTCACCCCATTTTTCTCCTCTCTGAATCTCCAGTTTTCTCTATCGATCAACAAAGCTCTAGTAAGAATTAACAAAAACACCTGACTGGAAATCCATTCCCAGTTAGACATAACTCGAGGACTATCCGTACTCTGTAAAGCATTATATACTGTATTTTCCTGCGTATAAGACTACTTTCTAACACACAAAAATCTTCTCAAAAGTCGGGGGTCGTCTTATTCGCCGGGTCTCATTCTCCTGTAACCAGGCAGACCAGCCCATAAGGCTCTGACGAACCTTAAATGGCTCTGAGAAGGGTCGTCTTATACGCCCAGTCGTCTTATACGCCGGAAAATACGGTATATTCCTCAAACACTCATAAGCCTTTTGGGTAATCATGCTGGTAAGTTACTCATGCAGCTTTGTGAGCAAAACATCCTCACACTCCCAAAAATAAACAATTGTATGATTTCCCTTCTGTCAGTGTGTAAAATTGCTGATGAATGGTAAGGTGTAACTTTTGAAAAAAAAATGAACCCCAATATTCACAACTGAAGAAATTTATCTCTTCTATGGACTTTCTGGTGCATTTTTAGTTACAGTGAAAATGTTTCTCACACTCTGCACACTTGTGATGCCAGTCTCCTGTGTGATTTCAGGTGTGCCTGCAAAGTATTGAAGGTTGGGAAAAAATTTCCACGTTCCAGACATTTTTTCCTCCAATGTGGATTTGTTGATGCATCACAAGGGAATCTTTCTGTGAAAAACACTGATCACACTCTGGGCATTTGTGGGGTTTCTCTCCTGTATGGATTCGGCTGTGAACTTTAAGGGAAGACGAATGAGCAAATGCTCTCCCACAGTCCAAACATATGTAATTTTTTTCCCCTGTGTGAATTTTCAGATGACTTTTAAGGGCTGATGAGGTGCGATAAAAGCTTCCACATTCATTGCATTGATATGGTTTCTCCCCTGTGTGGATTTTATGATGTTTTGAAAGGCTTTCCTTATAAGCAAAAGATTTTCCACATTCTACGCATCTGTATGGCTTCTCTCCTGTATGGACCCTTTGATGGCTTCTAAAGTGTTGTTTTCGGGAAAAGCATTTCCCACACTCCCCACATTTGAATGGCTTCTCCCCCGTGTGGATTCTCTCATGAACCCGGATCTCTCTTCGTGTAACAAACCTTTTCCCACACTCCCCACATTGATAGGGTTTCTCTCCTTTGTGCCTCTTCAGGTGTCTCTGAAGTTCAGAAGAATCCATAAATCGTCTCTCACATTCTGGGCATTCATAGGGTCTCTCTCCCGTGTGTCGTCTCTGATGTCGCACCAGATTTGATTTCTGGATAAAACATTTCCCGCATTCAAGGCACGTTTCGTTTTTCTCCCCTGTGTGTATTTTCAAATGACTCTGAAGAGTTGAACTCCGGGTGAAACAGTTCCCACACTCAAAGCATTTGTAAGATTTGATTCCTGCATGAACCTGCTCATGGATCCAAATACTTGACTTCTGAGAAAAGCTCTTCCCACATTCCCAACACTTAAACGGCTTCTCCCCTGTGTGAATTCTCTCATGGTTTCTGAGAGTGGCTTTTTTACGGAAAAAAACGCCACATTCCAGACATTGATAAGGTTTCTCTCCAATGTGGATTTTCTGATGTGTAAGAAGCCCTGACTTTTGACCAAAGCATAAGTCACATTCCTCACATTTAAAGGGTTTTAATCTAGGTGGGCTTCTGGGAACTTTGGCCTCTATTCCAGAGAAGGATTTCTCACCCTCCAAACCTTGACTGGATCCACTTCCCACATGGACCTCCCTGTGGGTCAAAAGGAGGGACTGGAGACCAAAGGATTTCCCACACTCTGAGCATTCATGCATTTTTTGGTGATTTTTCGGAGTGCTGTTTGTTTCTGATGGAGAAGCCATCTGCTTCTCACCTTCCATGCTTTCACCCGGCTGCTGGTTATGCCGAATTTCCACTACCTACTGATAGTTGTCTTGCGGGTAAATCTTCAGTCACAGTTGTTTGCCTGCTAGAAAAAAGAATACAGAAATTGTATTTTTCTTGGAGAAAAAAACAGAATCCCAAAATCTTTGATTTGGAAGGGACCTTGAAATTCTCGCTTCCTCCTACAAAATGGGACATGGGTCCCCAGTACACCCAAGATGAAATCTCCACAGTTATTTTTGTTACCCCACATCTCTAGGAGGGAAACTCTTCTGCTGTTCATTGACAGCTGTTCTTTTCCTCCTTGGTTCTTGTCCTAGTACAAGGTGAAAAGGAAGCTCAGAATTTAGAGGTAGTCCCCCACTGATGACTACAATTGGGACTGGAATCTCGGTCATTCAGTCTTGACAAGTATAATCCCAAACTCCTCTTTGCGGATATTAAGTGATCTGATGGGTTCTTAAGTGGAGGAATCCTCAGCCAAGGGATGTTGGGGGTGTCTCTGGTGTAGTGGAGGTCCTGGAGCAATGGAATAGGCTCCCTCCATGACTTGGGGATGCTGAAATATGATTCAAAGCTGCAGCCACTCCTGGAAACCTGAGTCATCCCAGTCCAGCCATGCAAACAGCCCTGATAGACAGCAATGCTAGGGCTGGCCGTAAAGTGGAGGCCCTCATCACTTTCAACCAGCTGCCACTGACCCCAGGACTGGACTTCAGCCCAGTGCCACCACAGCCACTGAGAATTGAGGCCTCAAGCCCCAGGCCGCCAGTTTTTCCAGCGTTGCACCGTTCTCCAAACTGCATGTTCCACACTGTTTCCAAGCAAGGTGTCCCAAAGCATCTCTAACCTTCTTTCAGGACCCCCTCAACTGGCCCATGACCTGTGCCAGGACTCCGATGGGCTCTCCTCCCACATAAGGCAAGCCCAGATTGCTTACCTGGGACTTTTGTCTGCTTGATGAACCGTGAAATTGCTTAACAGCCTGACATCAATACCTGGGAAGATCCTGGAAAAGATAATCAAGCTAGGGATCTGGGAAAGTCTAGAAAACAAGCAAAGCTATTACTAGAAGGCAACACAGGATGGTCAAAAACAGATCATGGGAGACAAATCTTACTGCATTCTTTGACCAAGTGACTGAATTAGTGTTGTGGCTCCGTTGCCTGAGCCTGCGTCATCAGCAGGGGAGGACTCTGAGAGTGAGGGAGAGGAGTTGGCAAGGCCTCCTTCTCCAGGACTCTCCTCTCTGGCAATGCCTCCGGAGGACACCGAAGGGCAGGAGATAGGCCCAGAGCCAAGCCACAGGAGGACATTGACGAGGGCAGCAAGTTTTGGTTGGACCCTCGCCAGCGTCGGAGAGACAGGAGAGCCCAGCAGAGGAAAAGGCGTGGTCGTGATTAGCTGGTGGACCACGCCTCTTCCCAGACTATATAAGTGAGGGATCGTAGGCATATCTTTGTGACGAACAAAAACAAAGATACGTGGATCCCGGTGTTGAATTGGCCCGGCGTCTTAGCTGTGGTGTGTATGTGACGGACTGTGTAATAAACACGTTGGCAAGCAACTGCGGAGTGCTGCCGTCATTTTGTTATCATCTCTCTTGGTTGCCTGCCAGTTCCTTAGCCTCTGGGTGTCTGAGGGGGGGTTCTTTCTGGGCACGGGGCCAGAACATCTAGTGGAATAGGGAAATTCAGTGGACACAATATTCTTGGATTTCGGGAAAACATGTGACAAAGTAGACCCAGCCGACTTCTTTGCAAGATAGAAAAATGAGAGATAGACAGCATCACCACCAGATGGATTCACACCTGGCTGACCCATAGCACTCAAAGTGTAGACCTCCATGGAACTATATTTTAACTTCCTCTATGTGAGAGGAGAAACCCTTCAGCATATTGCTGCAACTAATTGATTGATTAGTTTGAATAGCTTGAATGAATCAGTCAGAGCAAAGCTTCCTGGTTGTGAGTTTCCCCGCACTTTCCAACTGTCAGTTGATGAGCATATAAGCAACAGCAGCAGCTCACTCACTCAGAACTCACAACTATGAGAACTCTGAACAGCTGAGAACTGAGGCAGCTGAGAACAGCGGAGACCCTCCAGATGGTCACTACAGAGAGCTTGTAGAAGTCACTACAAAGAGCTGAGTTACTGCCTTGCTCCTGAGAAGACTGACAAACAACCCAGAGAGCCTCCCACGTTTGGGAAGAAGATTAGAGCTAATGGAAGAGCCTGGTAGCTCAGCAGACTAAAAAGCATTGTGATTAACACCAGCTGTCTGCAATTACTGTAAGTTCAAATCTCACCAGGCTCAAGGTTGACTCAGCCTTCCATCGTTTCTAAGGCAGGTAAATTGAGGGCCCAGTTTGTGGGGGCAATAAGCTGACTTTGTATAAATATACAAAAGTATGAAGGTTATTGCTTAACGCATTGTAAGCTGCCCTGAGTCTCCGGAGAAGAGCGGCTTATAAATCAAATTTAAAAAAAAAAATAAAAAAAAATAATGGACCTTGCTGAGAGGAGAATCTTTTAGGCTGTTGGTGCCTTCCTGTAGGGTTTTTTTAAAATGTGTTTTTATTATTAAACCAGTTACTTTCTTAAGACTCCTCTCTCAACTTGCATGCTTTAATACATTTGTGTGTGTATCAGGCCATGGTCCATTTGAACCCAGAACCTCCTTCACACTCCAGCACCTTTGGAGCAAAAGCCAATTTTTCTACATTGCTCATTTGTCCACTAAAGATAAAAAACGCTTATTTTCCAAACCAAGATTTGTTTACTCACTTTTAAATTTGCAGTTAAGAGGTCTCAGGGTCACTTGTTACCCCTCTGGATCAAGGCCAGGTCACCGCTGACCTGTTTGATCTCTCCTTAATCGATTGGCCCTTTGTGCAGGAAGCTGCTTCTCCAACTGAGCCAAGGTTTCCAAATTCTCTAGAATGGAGTCCCGGCCAAATGTCGGTAGATCCTGATCCAACAACGCCTCTTTTTCCTCTCTGGAGTTCACAGCCACAGCCTCACTGGTCTCCTGCAAAGAGAAATGAAAAAGGCTCAGATGCTGACAGAAATGTTGAAGATAATCTATAAATAAAGGAAAAAATGGAATTAATTAATTTATTTTATTTATTATTTATTAATTAGATTTATATACCGCCCTTCTCCTTACGGATTCAGGGCGGTGAACAGCCGAATAAAAAATCAGTACATAAAAGTTAAAAAATTATAAAACACATATAAATTTGGCTGAGAATTAAAACAAGTAAATATTAAAATGCAACAACTCTACAAACTCTAAAAATTTAAAAATTCAACAGGGATCAGGCTAAACCGGCAAGCTGGAAAAGATAAGTTTTTAGGGCCTGATGAAAAATCCGGAGGTCGGAGATTGTTCTCAGTTCTGGAGGAAGATCATTCCAGAGGGTAGGGGCTGCCACAGAGAAGGCTCTCCCCCTGGGGGTCGCCAGCCGGCATTGTCTGGCTGACGGCACCCTGAGAAGGCCCTCTCTGTGGGAGCGAACCGGCCGGTGGGAGGCAATTGGCGGCAGAAGGCGGTCCCGTAAGTTGTTTAAGATACAAATAATAGAGATTGAATAGCAAATCCAAGAAGATCTTGATAAGCCAAAATGGAAGAATCTGGCAAGATGGAAGCCTAAGAGGAACCAATGCATAGTTGTGAATAGGAAAATTCAAAGGAGGATGAGAGATCAGATGGGGAAGAGGATGTGTGAGAAGGACTGTTCTTTCCGGTTCTTTTTTTGAAGGCTGCAAGGCCACAAAGATCCCAGGCTTCCTGGGCCCCCGAGATAACTTGGATAGGCATTTTGAGAAATATTTACAATTATTATTAGTTCAATTTATATATGCCGCCCTTCTCCGGAGACTCAGGGCGGCTTACAATGCGTTAAGCAATAGCCTTCATACTTCTGTATATACCTGCTTAGTAGGGCTTTTGGCCCCCCACAAGCGGTGTTCTTTTTTATACAAAGTCAGCTTATTGCCCCCACAATCCGGTCCTCATTTTATCTACCTCGAAAGGATGGAAGGCTGAGTTAACCTTGAGCCTGGTGAGAATTGAACTCGCAGTAATTGCAGGCAGCTGGCAGCTAAGTACTACTTTAACAGCAGCAGTTTAGTCCACTGCGCCACCAGGCTCTTACAGATTTATACAAATAAGTATTACAAATATAATACAAATTATGAAAGGCAGCCTTCCGGCCCGCAGCTTGTTCTGTTACTTGCTTTTACAAGACCAGCCTCAACACCTCCTTAGAATTTGTGCTTTGTGAAATACCCACCAAGCAGCAGCTGCCACTCTATAGCCCCTTCAGGGAAAAATGAGGAAAATACTGATTTTGACTGATTCTACCCAGCTTTTAAAGCCAGAAGCAAAGTAATCATCAGCAAAAAAAAAAAAAGCAAAGGATTTCATTGTTCACCTTTTATATTGAGAAGAAAGAAAGAGGAATTCAAGGTGAGCTCAGTGCAATTTAAACTTTTTTCTTCCTCCCAAACCTCCCCTCCCCCCATTGCAATGAGGTTAGTCTCAACACATATTTTAAAGCTCCATTTTCCCATCTGCACTGGCGGGATAGGAACGCTCACAGATCTCGTGCTCTGACGGACCACAGAGAGACCTTCTGAGAGCAACCTCCCCAAAAGCTCCTTCTCGGAGCTCCCCGGAGTGCCTTGGACGGCCGAGGAAGTGAAAGATCCAGCCCGGGGACTGAACCCCCTTTGCCCCCCTGGAGGGAAGGGAGGGAGCCGCTCCCTGCAGGCAACGCCAGAGCCGGATCTTCCCAAGGAAGATCCTGAAAGCCGAAGAGCGGGATCCGCAGCTCCCTTCCTTCCTGGCGGGGAGAAGATCTCCAGGCTGGAGGCAGAGCAGCCCCACCTGTCCCGAGCGGGACCCAGCAACCGCTCCCGAGGGATCCAGCGCCGATCCTCGTCGGGCGAATCGGGACACGTGGTGGGAAGCGGCTACGGAGCAGGTGGGAAGGAAAGGGGGAGGTGCTTCTGCTCTCCTCTCGGGATCCGCCCCTGCTTTGAAGCCCCGCCCCTTAGGCCCCTCCTCTCCTTTCTCCTCCACCCCTCCCCTCTAATATCGCCTCCCTGTTGGGACCACGTGCTGCGAAACCTACACGGATCCTCCGGTAGGTGTCTGTGTTCGAGGGTTCCTCTGACCATGGAAAGAGTGTCCCTCTTTGTACGTTGGAAGCGGGGCTGCCCTCCTCCTGCTCCATTGTACTTGTGTAGGAGCTGCCTTGTTTCATGTGTTTCTGTTTAGGAACTCCCTTCAAAATGCCAGTAATTCGCAGCAATATACCATTAACTTTTGTTATAGCTGCTAAAATACTTCATTGATGTTTCCTCCTAACTTCTAAAGACTCTGTTGTTTCACCAAGCCGGCCTGACTGATTAGATAAATTTTAAATGGGTTTTAAATTGGTTTTAGCAAGGGGTTTTAAACTACGGCCAAATAGTTTTAAATTATTTAAATAGTTTTAATTTTTATGTTGGACTGTTTTAATATGGCTGTAAACCGCCCTGAGTCCTTCAGGCGAAGGGCGGTATAGAAATGTAATAAACTAACTAACTAACTTAAAGTGAATAAAAGTGAATAAAATAATAATGGGAATAAGGTAAATGGGAATAAAAGTGAAGAAAGTGAGAATCATACAGAATCAGTTACATGAACCCTAAATGACCCTCTCTATTCACATTGCTATAAGGGAGAAATGTGCTTGGTTGGAAATTATATTAAGAATCAGTTAAAGCCCATTATTGGTAAATATATCTTCTGATGAGGCCTAGCTGTCAAGGAAGGACAAGCCATATGGAAAACATTTGAGGGGCCTCACTGTCAAAGACACAAAGACATGTATGTTACAAAGAGTCACTTATGACCTAAGGACAGCAATAACTCTCCCGTATTAGTAGTTACAGAACTAAGGAAGGTTGTCTAGCTAAAGATAATCTTATAAACTAGTAAATAATGGTTTAGTAATGGTTTAGTAATTAGGAAGTGTGTCAATTATCATATAACAAGTGTATGTTAACCATATAAGGAAAATGCATGAGCTCACCAAACCCTTTGTCTTGGAAACATATATAAACTGTATATCATAGCTCTTTTCTTCGTTCAGAGTTTCAGGTACAAATCTGACTCTGAACCTGCGCAAATAATAAACTGTCTCTGGCTGACCCAGGAATGTTTTTCAGTCTTTATTCCACAACAAACTAAGCTGACTTTGTATAAAATATGCAAAAGTATGAAGGCTATTGCTTAACGCATTGTAAGCTGCCCTGAGTCTCCGGAGAAGGGCGGCATATAAATCTAATTTAAAAAAAAAACCCTAACTGAGGCTTTTAATTCAAATAGCTTCATGTCTTACAGTGATTTGCAATGGCCACTGGCGCAGAAGTTACACGATGGCCTTCCATCATGAGAATTTAAATTGGGTAGGGGGTCTCTTAAGACCATGAGCCTGGGTCAGGGGTGAAATGTAAAATTTGTAACTACAGGTTCTGTGGGCGTGGCGTGGTGGTGGTAATGTGACTGGGTGGGCGTGGCCAACTTTTTGAAAAAAAAACTTTTCAAATCATTTTTTCTAACGCTTTGAAAAGCTTCTGCCAATCAGCTGGGATCATCAGAGAGGCTTTTTAAAAAAAACACCTCTCTGCCTATCAGGCAACTCAGCTGGGATCGTCAGAGACTTTTCAAAGGATTTTTTTTCCACCTCTTTGGTCAAGAGCTTGCAGAAAAAAATGCTTTGAAAAGCCTCTGAAGATCTCAGCTGATCCCGGCCATTATCAGAGGTTTTTTTTTTTTTTTTACTTTTAAAAGCAGTATAAAGTATCAGATGGAAAACCAATATGAAACAATGCTTAAAAAGGATAAGCAATTTATATGTCGTATGTTGTGTAAATGTCTAATTTGTGTTTTAATAAAATTTATAAAATAAAAAAAACATTTTTTTCCTCAGAAGAAGTTGTAGAAAAAATGCTTTTAAAAGTAAAAAAAAGCCTCCGATGATCGTGGAGCTCAGCTGGGCATGGGGGGGAGGGAGGCGCAGGGATTTTTGCTACCGGTTCTCCGATCCACCTGCTGCCATCGCTATCGGATCAGGAGATCCGGTCCGAACCGGGAGCATTTCACCCCTGGCCTGGGTGGGTTTATTGCAAAGTCTCAGACTCTGGGGGATCTCCAAATCCCCAGAGCCCCTGAGACAGGAAAGAAGAGAGTTTGGGGGAGCAGCCCAGATCTCATGCTTGTTTCTGTTATGGAATGAAGTGACCAAGCAACACTCCTGGGTCAATCAGAGAGAGAGTTTATTGCGCAAGACTCATAAGCCAGGTTCCAATCTTGGCTTAGAGTAAAGTCTCCATGCTTGTATGACACGTTATATACTTTTCTAAACAAAGGATTCTGCTAACACAGCAACTTTTCCATATATGGTTAACATACATTTGTCATTTTTAATTGTCATTTTCCTAGTTATTAAAGTCTTACATTATCTCTATCCACACTCATAATTCTTCTTGTATTTTGGCTGAAGTACAAATTTCTTCTTTGATATCTGCTTCCCGTCCAGGTGCTATTCTCTGGCCTAATCACCCTTGACTATATTTCATGAAGATCTCCCTTTTCTTCTGACAAGTTATGGGGGGCCTCTTTAGAGTGTCAAGGGAGTTCATGCTGACATTGTATTTTCTCTAGCTGGCAGTATTTCCTGCCTTCAGAATATAGTTGCTTTTAGAATGTCTTTTTATAATATAGTGAATAAGTATCCAGTAATCATCCAAACGGTCCCCACTCTACATTATTTCCATAGAGGCAATACAAATATGGCAGCTCAGCAGCTGAGAGGGGAGGAAAGAGGCCCTGAAATACTGCTAGGCCTCTGCACAGTAGAATTTTTAAAATATTTATTTATATCCCGCCTTTATTAGTTTTACCAATCACTCAAGGCAGTGAAGCTATCCCACACATCTTCCTCCTGTTTTCCTCACAACGACCCTGTGAGGAGGGTTAGGCTGAGAGGGTGACTGGCCTAAAGCCACCTAGCTGGCTTTGATGGCCAAGGAGGGACTGGACCTTCTTTCTAAGTCCAGTTTTATGTATTTGACCTCCGCTCGAGAATCGAGATGGCAGCTTCTTGTGCACAACTGGAGTTCTGTCCCTTTTAAAGGCAGCCCCCACAGCTGCATATATGACTTTATAAACCTCCTTCCCAAGCTGAAGGAAATCAACCACTGGCAGATGACCTGTGTGGGGTTTTACTGCAGGTTTGATCCCAGAAAAAGGGGGATCCCGAACCACAGAAAGTGGGAGATTCCTTCACATTTCGGGTTGAGGGGCGGGAAATCCGAAGGAGCCGGTCTGTCCAGACGTTCTGAGCAAGGGAGATACGTGTTTCAAGAAAGGAACTGGCTTTTTTCGCCCGTGAAGCGAAGTTGCGCCTTTCCCGAGAGAGTCGAGCGGAGGATTTCCCAGTGAAAAGGGGTTGGAGGCGGGGGCTGGGGCTGGGGCGAGGATCCGGCTGGATTGGGAGATAAGTTTTTTGGAGGGGCGGGGGTGTCAGCGACCCCACCTGATTGTGGGAGGGACTGTGTGTGTGTGTGTGTGTTTGCGTGTCCCACCTTGACCTGCGCGTCCCCCAAAGACTGAATGGATCCCCTTCCCACTTTCCCCGCTCCGAACTCTCTCCTCCAGCGGGCGAAGACAAGGGAGACTCTGCCCGGATACCGATGACGCTGTAGAAGGGAGAGTTCTCATTGGTTCTTCCGCTTTCCTAATTTCCAAATTCAAGGAGAACGCTCCCTGCCCCCAATCCAGACCCACGGATGCCGCCTCTGGGGCTGGGAGCATCTATGTCGTTCTCCTCTCTCTTTGGGGGCGCTTGTGGGGCAGCATCCATGGGCTCTGCTGGGATTCCCCCGATGTTGCTGGTGGGGGTGGTGGCCACGATCCCTGGAAGCGAAGAGTGGGGGAAGGAGACCCCCGGTAAGGAGGGGTCTCGTCTGGGGGAGGAGCGGGGCTGAGGGGCGCCCTCAATACTTCTGGGGGAAGGAGGGGGAGAAAGGAGCTGCTCAGGACCCCCAGACTCCCCCACCCGCAATCAAGCCCCTTCCCCCCGGAGAACATTCGAACTGGATCTGCAAGACCACAGCAGGCTCCCTTAAAAGGTGAGGTTGGCAGCAACAGGATTTGAACCCAGGACCAATTGGTTCCCAATTACGGTCCCGGGGCTGCTGCACCAGGAAGCAACTTCTGGAGTGGGGGTCTGTCACACAGGCTTAGCGCAGTGTCCTTGGTGCTGAAGGTGGGGTCTCTGTGAGGTCTTTTGGTGCGTCTCTTGGGGGCACCTTTGCTCTGGGCTCTTGGGGTGTGGGGAAGAACGCTTCATCTCTCCAGGAGCTGCTGTTCGGATGGGAACTTGTAAATTTAACCAGGCCAGCAAATGCAAGCAAAAATGGGGCTGCAGGGAGGGGTTTCCGGGGACCCCAGTCTTCCAGGCACTCTCTGCCTCTCCCCCACCTAACTTCTAAAAAAAGCTCCAGACTTGCCACTGCTGGGGGCTTCCACGCCTACCCAGGTTTTGTGGTTTTCTGTGGGAAATGGGCCTCTCTCTTTTTCCCTCCCTCTCTCTTTCTTTCCTTTCTTTCTCTCATTTCCCTCTCAACAGCTACTGTGTTTGCTCCTTTGCTTCATTCTGGAAAGCTTAAATGACCTCTCTGCTAAAGGGTTTCACTTTATGAGCAAGAGTTATCATTGCATTTTAACTGTTTTAATTCCTCAAAGTGCTCGGGCACCCTGCCCGAGTTGTAACTCCAGCTTGCAGGTATTTCTAATCTAATGATTGGTATTTAGGGCAGCTTTTTGCAAGCAAAGAAGCTTTTTGTATTTTTGTACAGGTAATCCTTGATTTACAACAGTTCATTTAGTGACCAAAGTTACATTGGCACTGAAAAGTCACTTATAACCGTTTTTCAAACTTACGACGGTTGCAGCAGACTGTCATTAGGGCAAAGATGTTGAGTTGGCCGCGCCCACCTGGTCACATGAAGCACCGCAGTTGTGAAATGAGTGACACGGTTGTTAAGAATGCAGCAACGGGCATAAATGATGACCGGTCATAAGTGTGAGGACCAGTCAAAAGTGCAAGGACCGGTCAGAAATCACTTTTTTCAAGCCTCTGGATAGTCCCTACGTGCATAGGGACTACTCAGAGGGCTGAAAAAGTGACTTTTGACCGGTCCTTGCACTTACGACTGTCCTCACATTTTATGTTTTGTGCCCTATCTTGTCATGTGGTGAAGAGAAGAACCGCAATTGTGAAATGAGTGACACAGTTGTTAAGAATGCTGCAATGGGCACAAATGTGAGGATGGTCAGAAGTGTGAGGACCGGTCAGAAATCACTTTTTGCAGCCCTCTTGAGTGGTCCTTATGCATGTAGCCACGCCCACCCGGTCACATGACCAGCTAGCCACACCCCCCAGATAAGCCATGCCCACAGAACCAGTCGTTAAAAAAGTTGAATCCCACCATTGTAAATCAAGGCCAGGAAGCTGCTTCTCCATGATCCAGGCCACGATTTCCAAATTCTCTATATAATAATATCACCACCAAATGGATTCAAAATTGTCTGACCAACCACACTCAATGTATAGTCCTCAATGGAACTAAATTATGCCTTCACCCATTACTGTTTTGTCAAATAAAGATTTAAAAAATACATGCTTATTTTCCAAACCAAGTTTCATTGCCTCACCTTTAAAGTTACAGCCAAGAGGTCTCTGAGTCACTTGTTACCCCTCTGAGTCAAGGACAGGAATGACCCTCACTGCCAACCGGTTTGATTTCTCCTTAACTGATTGGCCCTTTGTGCAGGAAACTGCTTCTCCAGCCCAGCCAAGATTCCCAAATTTTCTAGAATACCCCTTCTCCTCTCTAGACTTCATGGCCCCATCCTCACTGGTCTCCTGCAAAGATTTAGGATTTAGCCTACCCCGTCACATATGGGTGACATATAACAGAATTAGTACAACTCATGGGGTGTGTGCTGACTCCCTGTATAAATATGGAAAGACACCTTCAGCACAATGTGATTGCGGGGTCCCTCGAAAAACTATCCAGCATATAGTGAGGGAATGCCCTAACAGAAGGTATCCAGGAGATCCTAGGGACTTCCTCTGCATAACAATGGCAGCTACTGACTGGATCTCCAAACTCGACATTAAACTTTGAAATGTTATTTCTGATTTTCTTTTAGGTTTTCTTACTGCTTTTTTATTGTTTTAATTGTTTTTAATCTGTAAAAATGAAGTGTTTTAATACTGTCTGTGACCAGCCATACGCTAAATAAATAAATAAATCCCGCAAAGAGAAATTAAAAAGGCTCAGTTGATGATGGTAATGCTGAACATAATCCATAAGAGGAAGGAGAAAATAGGATTATTTTGTGAGTATACAAAATAACGGAGATAGAATCGCAACTTCAAGAAGATCTTGGTAAGCCAAGACGGAAGAATCTGGCAAGATGAAGCCCAACAGGGACCAATGCATAGTTGTGAGGCAAAGAAAGTGTGAAAAGGGCTGTTTTTTTCTGCTCTTTCTGGAAGCTACAAAGTACAAAAATTCTGTTTCTGGAGCTGCCTCCAATAGGCATTTGGAACAATATTTAAAATTATGTCCATCAGCTGGTTCTACTACCGGCTTTACAAGATTAGCTTCAAAACTCCCTTAGAATTTGTGCTTTGTAAAGCATCCACCAAAAATACCGTCAATTAAAGGAAAATATTGCATTTTAGAGATTCCACACAGCTTTTGAGACAAGACAAAGCTTTTGAGCTCAATTCAGTTAATGTAAATCTTTTCTTTCCCCAAAAACTCTCTCCTCCCCGTTGCAACGAGTTAGAGGTTTTAATACCACACGATAAATCTCAATAAATGCATTAAAGCTCCGTTTACTCCGTTTTTGCAACTGCCCTTCCGACATATGCATGCTCAGAGACCTCGTGCTCCGACGGATCACAGAGCGACCTTCTGAAAGCAACTTTGCTACAGCTCCTTCCAGGATCCACCGGGAGACCCCAGGGAAGCTTTGGTCGGGCGAGGAGGGCGCAGAAATCAACCCCGGGGACGGAGCTCCCTTTACCCCCCTGAAAGGAAGGGAGGGATCTGCTCCCTGCAGACAACGCCAGAGCCGGATCTCCCCGAGGAAAACCCTGCGAGCCGAAAAGCGGGATCCGCAGCTCCCTTCCTCCTGACCGGGGAGAAGATCTCCTGGCAGGAGGCTCCGGAGGGCGACCTGGAGGCCGGAGGGAGAGCAGCCCCACCTGCCCCGAGCGGGATCCAGAAACATCTCCGGAGGGATCCAGCGCCGATCCTCCAAGGAAGAAATGGAACACGAGGCAGCAACCGAAATTCCAGCTTATGGGTGGGAAGAGACGGGGGTGGGGGTGGGGTGGGGTCTTATATGATTCCCTCGGGCTCCGCCCCTTGCTTTGCAGTCCGCCTCTTAGGCTCCTCCTCTCCTTTTCTCTCCTCCCCTCCCCTCTAATCTCCCTTTCCAGACAGAACCACGTGCTCCGAAACCTCTCTTCCTCCGATCGGCGTCGGTGTCGAGGGTTCCTCTGCCCATGGGAAGAGTGTCCCTCTCTACACGCTGGAAACGGGGCAGCCCCTCCTGCTCCAGCGTGCTTGTGTTAAGCTCTGCGGATGGCCCTGAAAGAGTTGCGCAGAGGCATCGCAAGAGTTGGGGGAGGGGGGCTTGATGGTCTTGAGGTCGGTCGGTGGGTTTGCGGAGCTGGAGAAGAGCGGGGGGGAGGCGCATCTCGAGGCCTGACCTTGACCTGGAGGAAGAGCAGCTTTGATTTACGGCCTTCTCTTTCCTTGTCTGTTGTGCCCAGGTGGGAAACAGGAGGTGGAAACCCCGAGTAAGAAGATGCCCGTTACCCGAGTGGATCAGGGCTTGTTTGGGATGGTGATTTGCCAGTGTTAGAACCTGGGTTATCCTTTCCAGGTATTGTCCCCTTCGGAAAGGCAGGAAACGTCGTTCTGTAAACTTTTGCTTTAATCAGGGTTTGTTGACCACGGATTAATTGGACGGATTTGTACCAATCCACAAACAAGCAAGATAGAAAATCCCAAAACTGGGCTTTGAACTAACCTGGAACTTTCCAATATTTATTCATTCATTCATTCATTCAGTTTATATGCCACCCCTATGCGAAGACCCAGGGCAGCTCACAATACACTCAAAAAATCACTACAAAAACACTTAAAAATTAAAAACATTTAAGACGTTAAAACCCATTCACACCATTCATGGCCAGATCTCGTCAGATCGCAAAGCGAGATCAATGGCCCCAGGCCTGCCAGAAAAGTTAGGTCTTCACCGCTTTTCGGAAGGCCAATAGGGTGGGGATGATCTGGACCTCAGGAGGTAACTGGTTCCAGAGAGCCGGGGCAGCCACAGAGAAAGCCCTCCCCCGTGGGTCCGCCAGCCGGCATTGTTTAGCTGAGAGGATCCGGAGGAGACCAACTCTGTGGGATCTTACCAGTTGCTGGGAGCTATGTGGTAGAAGATGGTCTCGAAGATAGCCTGGTCCTGAGCCATGTAGGGCTTTAAAGGTAATAATCAACACCTTGAATTGTGCCCGGAGACCAATAGGGAGCCAGTGCAGCTTGCAGAGAATTGGTGTAATATGGGTGTATCTAGGCGCACCCATGACAGCTGACATGGCTGTGTTCTGGACCAACTGTAGTCTCTGAACACTTTTCAAGGGTAGCCCCATGTAGAGCGCACTGCAATAATCTAACCGTGAGGTGACAAGGGCATGAGTGACTATGAGGAGAGCCTCCTGATCCAAGTAGGGTCACAATTGGTGCACCAGGCGAACCTGTTCAAAGGCCAACCTAGCCACAACTGTCAGATGTTGCTCTAATCTTAGCCGTGAGTCTAGGAGGAAACCCAAATTGCGAGTCCGTTCTGAGGGGGACAATTTCTCCCCCCCCCCTCCCCAGAACCAAGATATTCGGGTATAATTTTTTTTTTTTAAGTGCTTGGACATTTTGCCAAGAAATATCCCGGATAGGACCTGGGTGATAAGGTCTGGCAGAGGCCAAAAGAGAGATGCCCTTTTCAGTTTTTTTTTTTTTGTTTAGGAATTCTGTTCAAAGGGGCAGGAAGTCTTAAGCCATCTTCAGTCAGCATTTTTGTTTCTGCTAGAAGACTTGGTTGGTGATTCCAAATTACTGGGTAGTAAATATTTAATTTTACCTTCAGGAGCTTTTCATTCTGTGATCATTATGTCTTACAGTGATCTGCAATGGCCACTGGTGCAGAGCTTACATGATGGCCCTACGTTGTGAGAATTTAAATTGAGTGTGGGTGGGGGGGTCTCTGAAGACCATGAGCCTGGGTGGGTTTCCTACAGAGTCTCAGATTCTATGGGTTGGTCATCTCCAATCTCCAGAGCTCCCTGGACAGGAAAGAGTGAAGTTTTGGGGAGCAGCCCAGCTCTCATAGGGACACTACAAGCACAGGTAGTTGTTTATCACACTTATTTTTATTTATTTATTTTATTTATTAAATTTATATACCACCCTTCTCCTAGTGGACTCAGGGCGGTAGTCCTTATGACCATTTCAGCTCTCCCATGGACATGCGATTGACATTCAGATGCTTAATGTTTATATTTATGATGGTTGTAGTGTTCTGGGGTTATGTGATCACCTTTTGTGACCTGACAAGCAAAAGCAATGGGAAAGCCAGATTCACTTAATGACGGTGTTACTACTCCACCTCATCTCTGGCCAAAGAGCCCCTGTTGATTCAGTGCATGGAGCTTCTCATCCTACCATCAGTTGTGAGGGATCTTCATCCATTCCTGGGTTGGATTGTGGCTCTTGGTCAAAGACGAGGATTCCTTCTGCAGCCTTCATCAACAACCTCCGTATCTAGCCATCAGGGAGGAGGGTGGGAAAGGGCTCCGACTGTCTCTTCATAAAGGCAGCTTCTCTGGTGGACATCTTGCCTCTGTTTCATCTCTTACATGGTTGGAACCAACCTCTAAGGTGCACTTCAGTGCTGGTGAGTCCCATTCAAACTACAGATGCCTTTTCAAAGTCTAAAAGATTTTGTTGGTATTCCCCCTTAACTGGATGGTAAACATTTTATATTAACCTGTGGGAGTTTTTAATTCAGATATCTTCAGATCTTAGACTGGTCCTTAATAGCCTGACATTAACTGAGTTTTGGGTTGCCTAAAATGCAACCTGTTATCAATTAATTATTCACACCAAACTGATTACATCATTCAAAATTGCAGTTCCCTGTAGCTTACATGTTCTAAGTAAGATGTGGTCCAAAATAACCATGAGTGGGTCAGGCACATGTAGGTAGCTCCCAATGATCTGCCTTTAGGAGCAGGAGTCCATCCAAATCTCCAGGGCATTTTTCCTAAAGTTCATCCAAAATCTCCTCTTTTAATTCAACCCTGGAAGTCAGAAGTGTCCAGCTAGAGAAGATGGAGTCAAAGGAATCAAGATGGCGGATGTTTTAAAGGGCAACACATATAAAGCTAAAAAGCAGCAGGATTTTAATTGCAAAGCATGGCACAATATGACGGCCATCTTGACTTTTTTTGAACTCCCAGCCCATGTCCTGAAAACAGTCCTGTTATTTTGAACAATAATTTTATTAAGGATTGTATACAGAGATCAAAGAAGATCAAAGAAATATGTGTGTGTGAATATATGAAAAAGACAATGTGGAAAAAAAAAGAAAAATCCCTCCAAAAAGTTAAAGGGAAAAATAAAGTTTTCCTCTTCATCCTCAGCAGCAGATTCAACATCAACACTAAAAAAACAACCTCATCTTCATTCAAGCCTCACCCCATATTTCTCCTCTCAGAATCTCTGGTTCTCCTCACTGATCCACAAAGAATTAACAAAAACACTCGTGTGCCTTGATTTATGACTGGAAATCCATTCCCAGTTATGGACATAACTCGAGGACCATCTGTACTCTGCGAAACATTATATATACTCCCCAAACACTAGTAAGTCTTGGGTGATCGTGCTGGTAAGTTACAATTGCAGCTTCGTGAGCAAAACATCCTCAGGCTCCCAACACCAAGTAACTGGAGGATTTCCCTTCTGTCACTGTGTGAAATTGCTGATGAATAATAAGGTATGACTTTTGAAAAAAATGTTTCTTGTATAGTTCACAACTGAAGAGATTTATCTCTGCTATGGACTTTCTGGTACATTTTTAGTTCTGATTTACAATGAAAAGGTTTCCCACACTCTGCACACTTGTAATACCAGCCTCCTGTCTGATTTCAGGTATGCGTGCAAAGTGCTGAAGGTTGGAGAAAACATTTTCCACGTTCCAGACATTTTTTTTCCTAGTGTGGGTTCGTTGATGCATCACGAGAGAATCTTTCCGTGAAAAACATTTATTGCACTCTGAGCATTTGTAGGGTTTTTCTCCTGTATGGATTCGGCTGTGAACTCTAAGGGAAGATGAATGAGCAAATGCTCTCCCACAGTCTAAACATTTGTGATTTTTTTCCCTTGTGTGAATTTTCACATGACTTCTAAGGGCTGATACGGAAATATAAAAGTTTCCACATTCATTGCATTGACATGGCTTCTCCCCTGTGTGGGTTTTATGATGTGTTGTAAGGTTTTCCTTATAAGCAAAAGATTTTCCACATTCTACGCATCTATATGGCTTCTCTCCTGTGTGGACCCTCTGATGTCTTCCGAGATGGTGTTTTTGGGAAAAGAATTTCCCACACTCCCCACATTTGAATGGCTTCTCTCCCGTGTGGATTCTCTTATGATCCTGAAGCTCTCTTGGAGTAACAAAACTTCTCCCACAATCCCCACATTGATAGGGTTTCTCCCCTTCGTGCCTCTTCTGGTGTCTCTGAAGTTCATGAGAATACATAAATTGTTTCTCACATTCTGGGCATTCGTAGGGTCTCTCTCCAGTGTGTCGTTTCTGATGTCGCATCAGGGATGATTTGTAGGAAAAACATTTCCCACATTCAAGGCACTTTTCGTTTTTCTCCCCTGTGTGTGTTTTCCAATGACACTGAAGCGATGAACTCCGGGTGAAACATTTTCCACACTCAAAGCATTTGTAAGGCTTTATTCCTGCATGGATCTTCTGATGGGACCAAAGACCTGACTTCTGAGAAAAGCTCTTCCCGCATTCCCAACACTTGTAAGGTTTCTCCCCTGTGTGAATCATCTCGTGAATTCTGAGTTGGGCTTTTCCACGGAAAAACTTCCCACATTCCAGACATTGATAAAGTTTCTCTGTTGTGTGGATTTTCTGATGTTTAAGAAGGTGTGACATTTGACCAAAGCGTAAGTGACATTCATCACATTTATAGGGTTTTAATCTTGGGGGGCTTCTGAGACCTTTGGTGTCTTTTCCAGAGAAGAATTTCTCACCTTCTAAACCTTCACTGGATTCACTTCCCACATGGACCTTCCTGTGGGTCAAAAGGAGGGACCAGCCAGCAAAGGATTTCCCACACACTGAGCTTTCATGGGGACTGCCATGCTTTTTCGGAGTGCTGCTTGTTTCTGAGGCGGAATCCAAGGGTTTCCCAGGCTCCATCCTTTCTGCCAGCTGCTGCCTTGCGATTAGTTTCTACCATCTGTTGATAGCTGTCCTCCTGGTAAATTTTTGATCACAATCCCTTACCCACTGTTAGAAGGAAAAAGGAAGAGTATTTCATTTTCATAAACGTGGAGAATCAAAAAATCTTTGGTAGGCAAACTCTTCTGTTGTTGTAGTTAACCGATTTTGTGGGTTGTTAAGTGGAACGAGGCTGAGGCTTCATCAAATATCCATTAAAGAAATTACACCATTACTCAGCTCCTTGGCAGCAAAACCAATTTCACCACATTGCTATTTTGTCAAATAAAGATAAAAAAAAAACTAATCCTTATTCTCCAACCAAGATTTATTTACTCACTCACATTTAAACATTCACATTTATTTACTCCAAACTTCATTTGCTCACCTTTAAAGTTACAGTTAAGAGGTCTGTGGGTCACTTCTTCTCCCCTCTGAGTCAAGAATAGAAATGACCCTCACTGCTGACTGGTTTGATTTCTCCTTAATCAATTGTTCCTTTGTGGAGGAAGCTGCTTCTCCAACTGGGTCACGATTTTCAAATTCTCTAGGACAGAGTCCCAGTCAAAGGTTGGTGGGTTCTGATCCAAGAAGGCCTCTTTTTCCTCTCTGGAGTTCATGGCCACATCTTCACTGGTTCTCCTGCAAAGAGAAATGAAAAAGGCTCAGATGCCAACAGTAATACTGTACATAATCTATAAATGACCTGGAAGAGGGAGGAGAAAATAGGATTGTGTGGAGGATACAGAATAACAGGAGATGGAATCGTGATTCAAGAAGAACTTGGTGGGCCAAAAGGGAGAGAAACCAGCAAGATGAAGTCCAACAGGGACCGATGATGCATAGCTGTGAGTAGGAAAACTCAATGGTAAACAAGAGAGATCAGATGGGGAAGAGCATGAGTGAAAAGAGCTGATTTTTCCTGCTCTTTTTGGAGGCTTCAAGGCCACCAAGATTCCAGGCTTCCTGTGGGACCCAGCGCTACTTTGGACAGGCATTTTAAAATCATGCAAGGCAACCTTCTGGCCATCAGCTTGTTCTACCAGCTGCTCACAAGACCAGACTCAAAACTTCCTTAGAATTTGTGGTTTCTAAAACATCCATCAAGAAGCATCTGCCACATCACAGCCGCCTCTTGGGCAAAACAATGAAAAAGAAAGTTTAGAAATTGCACCCAGCTTTTTAAAGAAGCAGCAAAGTAAACATTACCATACAAACAAAGTATCTTATTTTTAACATTTTTCATCGAGCTCAAACAAAGAGGAACTCTTGGGGTTAAGAAAACATAAACTCAACTCAGTTAATTTAAACCTTTTCTTTGCCCCAAACCCTCCCCTCCTAATTGCAATGTGTTAAAAAAAACCACATTACAAATCTCAATACATGTTTTAAAGCTCCTTTTACTCCATTTTTTTTTCAACTGCACTTGCGGGATATGCATGCTCAGAGAACTCTTGCTCTGACGGACCTCAGAGAGAGACTGAAAACAACCTCCTCTTGCGGGGTAAATGTCTCTTGGCAGGAAGGGTGGCCTGGATGCCGGAGGGAAAGCAGCCCACCTGTCTCGAGCGGGATCCAGGAGCCTCTCCCAAGGGATCCAGCGCCGATCCTCGCCGGGGGAAGCGAGGCACGCGGAGGGAAGTGGAGATCCAGCCAGTGGGAGGGGAGAAGCGGGGGCGGGGCTTTTGCTCTCCTCCCAGCCACGCCCCTTAACAGCTCCCACTCCCTTTCTGTCTTCCCAGCCAGAACCACGTGCTCTGGAGCTTCCTTGTCCGGGGTGCCTCTGCCCATGCGAAGAGCGCCCTGCTGTGCCGGGGCTGGGATGCCTCCTGTTCCAGCAACCCAGAGGGGAACTGAAGCTCCGCGATGGCTGCCCAACAATATCGGATCGCGGCGTCTGCCCACGCTGGAAAAGAAGGCTGGGAGGGGATGCAGAGGAGCCCGAGGAAGAGCCGCTCCAGGGGTGGGAAAAGGCAGGCGCCGCCCGGACTGTCCGGGTTCCCCTCCACGGGACGGGACGGGGAAAGAGAAGCGGGGATGAGCCCTCCCTGCAACCGCGGTTGGGGGAGCGCCAGGGGGAGGATCGGGAAGAAGCCCCGAGCAGATCCCTTCTGGTGGATCCAAAGATCCTAGAAGGGCAGCTGGGTAGATTTCCACTAGGGAACAGTATTTAGGGGCAATCCCTGGGTGGAGAAAGTTGGAATGAGTCAAGGGCGACGGGAACCTCCGATGACTTCCCCTCCCCTGTCCCGTGGGAGGAGGGCTCTTTATGGAGCCTGGCTGAAGATGGAGTGTGTGGAGCTGTCCAAGGGGAGTTTCCCTAGTGGAAATCTACCCAGCTGCCCTTCTAGGATCTTTGGATCCACCAGAAGAGATCTGCTCGGGGCTTCTTCCCGGTGGCCTTCCTGGGTAAGGGGTTTGTTTATGTAAAGAGAATCCGAGTCTGGCAGGAGCCGCACAACTCCTTTACCCACCCTCCCCTCCAGCGTCTTTGTCTTTCCTAGTCTATGGATCCATCCAGGGAGATCCCTGAACGAATAGTCCTTAATGGTATGGTACACCCACATGGAGAGATGTACCTTAAATGGTACATCCACATGGAGAGAAGTAAGCAGTGGGGTAGCACAAAGCCCCTTCTTTGGCCCAGAATGCTTCAATATCTTCATTAATGACTTAGATGAAGGGATAGAAGGGGAAGTCATCAAATTTGTAAATGACACTAAACTGAGAGGAATTGCCAACACCCCAAAGACAAGCTCAGGATCCAAAAAGAGCTTTTTTGGGCCCTATCCAAAAAAATAAACTTTAATGTGGAGAAAAGCAAAGTTTTACATTTACGCAGGAAAAAAATCAATGGTATAAGTACAGATTAGGTGAGACCTGGCTCAAAAACAGTAACTGTGGAGAGGGACCTTGGAGTCCTAGTGGACGATCACTTGAATATGAGCCAGTAAATGTGCAGCCGCCGCCCAAAAAACTAATACAATCCTGGGTTGTAGAAACAGAATCAAAATCCCATGTATTAGTACCGCTTTATAAAACCCCAGTAAGATCACACCTGGAATACTGCAACTGATTTTGGTCACTGTACTACAAAAAAGATGCTGAGACACTGGAAAAAGTTTGGAGAAGAGCAAGTGAGATGATCAAAGGCCTGGAGACTAAAACATATGAAGAATGGCTACAGGATTTGGGCTTGGTTAGTCTAAAGTAAAAAAGGATTAGGGGTGACATGATAGCAGTATTCCAGTATTTGAGAGACTGCTGCAAAGAAGAGGGGGTCAAATTATTCTCCAAAGCACCAGTGTGCAGGACAAGAAACAATGGTTGGAAACTAATGAGGAGAGAAGTAACTTGAAATTAAGGAGAAATTTCCTAACAGTGAGGACAATTAAATAGTGGAATAGCTTGCTTTTAGAAGTTGTAGGTGCATCATTGGAGGTTTTTAAGAGGAGACTAGACAGTCGCTATCTAAAATAATATAGGTTCTTCTGCTTGATTTCAATTTAATTCAATTTATATGCCGCCCCTCTCCGAAGACTCAAGGCAGTTTGAATAGGGGGCTGGACTAGAAGACCTCCAAGGTCCCTTCCAGCTCATGCATTTCTATTCAGGTGTTTTGGGGGTGTCTCCTCCTCAAACACCTAGAGAGCACGGTCACATAATTTCCAAGCTTCTCTTCGGTCAACATGTCCTTCCACCCTTCTCTTCCTAACTCAGCCAAAATTTCACCTTCCTTCTGCAATTCCTTCTTGTTTCTCTTAGAAATGCCTCTGGGGAAAGCATGCCATCCCATTTCACATACAAAAGCAAGTGTTAAGTGCACAATATTTCAGTTTCAACTTCCCTGGGCGTTTTGTCAAGGTTTATTTTACTTTACTTTAGTTGATTGATTAGCCCATGGGCCATATCAAAGTGCAGAGTCCCAAACATAAATTATTATTCAAATCCAATAAAAATAATGTAAAATGAATTTGGAATAGATTACAATTTAAAATGAGATGGTTTATAATTTAATAGATTAGTAAATAAAAATAAAATAATATTTCGGTAACTCCCCGCCCCCAATCACGTTTTGTCAAGGTATTTAAATTTATAACTGAAATGGAGGGGGGGGGGGAAATAGTCAGAACAGTTACAGCTGATTGATTGAAGAGGGCTGGCCCTGCAAGAGGCTATCTAAGCTGTGATTGGTTGCCTTGAGTGAAGAGGGAGGTTCCTTGTTTCCCGCCTTTTTGCCCTGGGTGCCCCCTGTGATTTACCTCATGATCTTCCTGCCCTTCTGATTCACCTGATATGATCCTCTTTGCTTCTCTTTTACTGTAAATATATTTATTTATTGAAATAATACGCACGCACAAATTCCTGTCAGCGTCTCCGATTCAATTTGGTCATCAGGTGTGCAATTCCCTGATGCAAAGGTGTTTTTTTTCAAAGAGGACTCTGTGGTTTTTCTTTGAAGACGTTTCGCTTCTCATCCAAGAAGCTTCTGAATTGAAAATGTTTTCAAAGAAAAACCAGAAAAGTCCAGTTGCCTCTTGAAAAAGGCACCTTTGGGATAACTGTGGCCTGGATAACTGAGAATCTCCAAGGACAAATTCCCTGACACATTTAGTCAGGGAATTAGCTTACAAAGCAAGTATAGGGAGTCTCTGAGTTAGAACCACAATTAAGCCCAAAATTTCTGTCAGACAGCGACCTTAAACTATGATTAACTTTCAGCCCAGGAAATGAGCCAAGCCTTCATTTAGCATTATTCACCATTGGGGTGAACAATGTCAGAAAAGTGCACTCCAGAGAAATTAAAATGTGGTCGGATAGTGTAAATTCTTTTATTAAGGCTAGACAATAGACTAAAACCTTCTTTAAAAAAAAACCCAGGCCAGAAGATTATGGACTTTCATGCAGTTCCCACAGAAATAAAACTTAAAAGTTTTATTTGACAACCCTAAACAGGATTTCCTTTTATATATATATATATAAATAATTTTTATTGTGGTTTTTCTTTTCCATACACTAACACATAATTAAACAGTCATTTTTATATGCTTGGATTAACGTAATATATACATTATATACATATATATACATATCTTCAATTTCCTTGTGTATATTACCTATTTTTGTTTCTGTAAAATACCATTTCCCCCAAACCGCATAACATTCCGAATCATCTTTTTCTTTTAATTCTAAAGTAAGTTTATTCATTTCAGCACATTTATATATTTTCTGTATGAGCAATCCCTCTGGTGGTAAATTACATTTCTTCCAATATTGCGTGAACGCAATTCTTACTGCTGTTAGTATATGTAGGATCAAATATCTTATTTTTTTTATCATATTTAGCTTTTATATTCCCAGGAGAAATGTTTCTGGATTCGGCTCAATTTGACAATTTATTAAGTCTTGTAGCCAACTTTGTATCTTGGTCCAATACTTTTTCGCTTCAGGACATAGCCACCAGGCATGAAAGAAGGTACCTCGGTGCTGGTTGCATTTCCAGCACTTTGGGCTTAGGTTTGGGTACATTTTTGCTTTTTCTTATAGGCAATTGATTTTGTTAACCAGTGGTGGTATTCAAGTAATTTAACAACTGGTTCTCTGCTCTAATGATTTCTTCCAACAACCACTTTGCCAAACTGCTCAGAAAGTTAACAACTGGTTCTCCCGAAGTGGTGCGAACTGGCTGAATCCCACCACTGTTGTTAATGTGTAGTTTTTATTCCAATTTGTTTCCCACTCATCTAAATCTATGTTATGCCCTATATTTTAGCCCATGCAATCATCGGTTCTTTCACCACCTCCTCTGCTCTATCAAATTCTAAGAAGTAATTGTATAATTTGGATATTAATTTTCTTTTGCGGCCAATCAGCAATTTATTTAGTTGTTTTAGTTCCATGTCAATTCCATATTCTTCCATGTCTTTCTTGTATCTGGATTGCAGTTGTAGGTATGGCCACCAATCAATGGATATTCTCTGTTCCTTTAATACCTGATTATTTTTAAGCTTTCCCTGCTTATCTAAAATTTCCGAGTATCTAGGCATTTTGCTGATATCTAATGTGTTGCGGTGGATCAGAGCTTCCATAGTAGATAGCCAACTGGGGATTATCATATAATGTTTTTTCTTTGTATCTTCCCAAATTCATAGCAGTTCATCTCTTATTTTACTGTATGTCTATAGAAATATGAGTGAATCCTATTCCCTTTGTCCCACATAAAAGCATGCCAACCCTTTTGTAAATCGTGCCCTTCAAGGGTTAAAACTCTTCTGTTCTTTAAATTAACCTAATCCCTTATCCATACTAACCTGGCTGCTTTGTGGTATGCCGGGAGTCCAAAACCACCCTTATTTCTTCTATCTTGTAGAGAACGTAGTCTTATCCTTGCCTTTTTTCTGACCAGATTAATATAGTAGTAATTTTATTTAGCTCATTGAAAAATTTTCTATCTAATTGTATGGGGATTGTTTGAAATAAATATAATATTTTAGGTAGAATATTCATCTTAATCATCACTATCCTACCTAAAAGCAATATTTGTGACGTTCCCCACTTTTCTAAATCCTTTATTTGTTGGACCAAAACCAATCTCAAGGGGATTGTGATCTGCCCACATATTTGGGGAGATCTCAATTTTTTCTATTTCTAAACCTAATTCCTTGTTCATCCACATCATATCAATTCTAGACCAAGATAGAATAGAATAGGAATAGAAATAGAATAGGAATAGGAATAGGAATAGGAATTAGGAATTAGGAATTAGGTATTAGGAATAGGAATAGGAATAGAATAACAAAGTTGGGAGGGACCTTGGAGGTTTTCTCGTCTAATCCTGTGCCCAGGCAGGAAACCCTACACCACTTCAGACAAATGGTTATGCAACATATTCTTAAAAATTTCCAGTGTTGGAGCATTCACAACTTCTGCAGGCAAGTTATTCTCCTTATTAATTGTTCTGTCAGGAAATTTCTCCTTAGTTCTAAGTTGCTTCTCTCCTTGATTAGTTTCCACCCATTGCATCTTGTCCTGCCCTCAGGTGCTTTGCAGAATAGTTTCCCCTCTTCTCTGTGGCAGCCCCTGAGATATTGCTATCCTGTCTCCCCTAGTCCTTCTTTTCATTAAACTAGACATATATTTTTTTCTTATTATTTTTATCACTAACATAATCCCATTGTAATCACCCACAATGCATATATTTCTATGGTCTTTTATAATTACCTTTTCATGTAATTTCTTATAGTATTCCCCCTAGTTTTTATTAGGCGCATAAAAAACTACCAACAAAATTAGTGTATGCCCTCTTCTTTATTTCCATCATTAAAGTTCTTCCTTTTGGATCCACGTAAATTTGGGTAGTTTTTATTCCTTCCTTAATATATATCACCACCCCTTTCTTCTTCTTCTCTGTCAATGCTGTGTAAAATTTCCCTAGTTTATTATATTCCAAGTATTTTTCATCCTGCTTTCAAATGTGTACCTCCTGGAAGCATACTATTTCTGCTTTTTGTTTAATTAGCTTACCCTAAACAGGATTTCCTATCCCAGTTCAGAGCTGGAGACCCTGTGAAGTGCCTGGTAAGGTATGGCCTCTGAAAAAAGAACGTGTCCCTGCATTGTTCACAACTGAAGAGATTTATCTCTGCTATGCTATCTGATGCATTTTTAGCTGTGATTTGCATTGAAAAGTTTTCTCAAACCCCGCCCACTTGTGAGGCTACTTTCCGGTGTGATATTGGTTGTGCATCTGAAGTGCTGAAGGTAGGGCAAAACATTGCCCACAATCTGAACATTTATATGATTTTTCTCCAGTGTGCATTCGCTGATGCTTCAAAAGAGTAGCTTTCCGAGAAAAACATTGACTGCACTACGAGCATTTAAAAGGCTTCTCTCCTGAATGGATTTGGCTTTGACTTGTAAGGTGAGATGACTGAGCAAATGCTTTCCCACACTCTAAACATTTATAACTTTTTTCCCCCGTGTGAGTTTTATATTTCTAAGGTTTGATGTGGTACAATAAAATTGTCCACACTCGATGCATTGATATGGCTTCTCCCTGGTGTGAATTTGCTGATGTCTCCAAAGTACTTCCTTATAAGCAAAAGATTTCCCACATTCTATGCATCTATATGGCTTCATGCCTGTATGGACCCTCTCATGCATTCCAAGAGTATGTTTTCTGGAAAAGCATTTCCCACACTCCAAATATTTGTACGGCTTCTCCCCTGTGTGGATTCCCTCATGATTCTGCATGTCTTTTTGTGTAAAAAAAATGTTCCCACACTCCCCACATTTATAGGGTCCCTCCCTTTGTAACCCCTGTGATGTTTCCTAAATTCAAAAGAATACATAAATCTTCTCTCACATTCTGGGCATTCAAAGGGTCTGTCTCCGATGTGAATTTTCCGATGTCGCACCAGGGTTGATTTACTGGAAAATTATTTCCCACATTTGAGGCACTTTACATTTTTCTCCCCACTGTGTGTTTTCCAATGACTCCGAAGGTCTGAACTCTGGGTGAAACAATTTCCACACACAAAGCATTTGTACATTTTTTTCTTTGTCTCCCCTCTGTATGTTTTCTCATGACTCCGAAGAGATGAACTCTGAGTGAAACATTTCTCACACTCAAAACACGTGTAAGATTTTATTCCTGAATGAATCTTCTCATGGAGCAGAAGAGTTGAGCTTTGAGAAAAGCTCTTTCCACATTCCCAACACTTGTAAGGTTTCTCCGCTGTGTGAGTCCTCTCATGCTTTCTGAGAGTGTCTTTTCTGCGGAAAAATTTCCGACATTGCAGACATTGATAAGGTTTATCTCCAGTATGGATTTTCTGATGTTTAAGAAGTTCTAACTTTCGTTCAAAGCATAAGTCACATTCCTCACATTTATAGGGTTTTAGTACACCTTCCAAACTTTGACTGGATCCTCTTTGAAAATGGATATTCCTGTGGGTCAAAAGGAGGGACCAGCAAGCAAAGGTTTTCCCACACTCTGAGCATATATGGGAAGTTTGGTGGTTTTCTGGAGTGTTGCTTGCGTCTGATGGGAGATCCAAGGGTTTCTCATGCTCCATACTTGTTGGTGGCTGCTGCCTTGTGCTGATTTTCTATAGTTTTGTTGTAGTCGACTTGCAGGTAAAGGTTGGATCACAAAATTGTATTTCTGTTAGGAAAAAAAAGAAATGAAGAATAATATTTCCTTTTGAGAAAGGTAGGGAATCACAAAATCTTAGAAGGGACCATGAAGGTCTTCCAGTCCAACCCCATCCAGGACCTCCAAACACCTGGACAAAATCTCCAGTGATGGAGCCCTTACATCTCTTGGAGGCAAAACCTTCTGTTGTTGTGGTTGTTAAGTGATTTTGTGTGTTGTTAAGTGAAGGAAGACCCAGGGAAGAACTGTAGGGGGCCTCAAAGGGGGTGGAGGAGCCTCTGGAGATCCAGCGCAGCCCACGCATGAATTAAGAGAGCTGCAGCCACCCCCAGAAGCCTCAGTCCGCTCAATGAGGCAGAAATGCCAGAGTTGTGCCTTAAGTGGAAGCCTGCGGCCTTCAGCCATTTCAGCCACCTGCCACTGACCCCAAGCCTGGACTTCAGGCCAGTGTCACTGGGAAATGTGGCCTTAATTTGCAGTCCGGTGGCCTTTGCTGCCTTGTGCCACTCTCCAAGCCACATGTTCCATGCCGTTTCTAAGCAACATGGACCAAACCACCTCTAAGCTTCTCCAGGACCCCCTCAAGTCAAACACAGACTCTGCTGGGACTCCAATGGTCTCCCCTGACCCACCCCCCAGAGAAACCTGAGCTTCTTATCTAGGACTTCATCCACTTAATGACCAGTGAAATCACTTAACAACTGCAACAGTGAGTGTAGAATTACACTAATTGAGCAAAACCTTCACGTGATACCTCGTATAATGACCACTTTGCTAAGCAAGCGAGATTCCAATCCCAACTGTAGTCATAAATCAAGGACTTCCTACAGGCAACCCAAAAGGTTAAGGCATCACAGAAGCCAAAGAGGAGGAAAGAGAGCTGAGATTAGTGTAAACAACCCATTTTCTTCTCCCCTTTTCTTATGGGCAAAACAAGGAAAAAATACCGTTTAGAAATTATACGCAGCTTTTTAAAGCAGAAGCAAAGTAAACATTAGGATAAAACAAACTATTTCATTTTTAGCCTTTTTCCTTTGAGCTCAAAGAAAGGATTTCTTGCAGATAAAAACAAGAGATCAACTCAACTAATTTAAACCATTTCTTCCCCCTAAATCCTCCCCTCTCCATTGCAAAGAGGTCAGTCTGAGTTAAGGTCACATTACAAATCTCAATAAATCATTTAAAGTTCCGTTTATTCAGAGGAATAAAGAGGAAAGAGGGCTGAGATTAGGGTAAACAACCCATTTTCTTCTCTCCTTTTCTTGCTTTTTCTGATTATTCCACTTATGAGCTCCATCCCATCATGATTAGTTGATCCTGGCTTCCTCGTGACACGTTTCCTCTGCCTGCATGGATCTGTTTCACAGCTCAGTCTCTTCCACTTGGGAAGACCATGCAACTCTCCTTCATGCTGTTTATTTACTTGTTGTTTAAATTTATTTGCCACCTAACTCGCTGAGGGGATACTCTGGGGCACTTATGGCAGTAAAAATGTTAAAACGAATATGTGTAAATGTAACAGTATCAAAGTAATGAAATGATGAACAATGGGATAAACAAGATCAAGGGAAATAAAAGTATAGAGAGCTTCTCCAAAGTGAAATGAAAGACCCTATTTGTCATCCCAAGCAGCCCCCCCACAGCCCCCCCTCCCCCACAGCTGAACTGTGACATGGTTTAATGCTGGGGTAAATTCACCACAAATCCCAAATAAAGGATCCAGAGAATTTCAATTAAAGTTTAAGCTTTAGAACAAGGCCTAAGTGCTTCAGTTTACTAAACTGTAATTACAAGTACATCATGGAACATGGCATAAACAAGAACACTTTGCACATATAATTAAAAATGTATCATGTGAAACAAGACCCAATTTGGGGTGACGCAACAGTTCCCCATAACCGGACAGCCCAATCACAAGCCGAGTCCCCAGGCAGCCCCTTTCAGCTTTTAGGGCGCATCCATCCAGCTCCGTGACCTTCTGCCCAGGGTCTACCCCCAACTCGGCCAGGAGTGGCTTCTTCAACAAATATTGATTAAAGGAATTATGCCTTCACCCAGCACCTTGGCAGCATTTGGCACCCAGCACCTTGGCAGTTTTGACAAAGAAAGATTAAAAAAGGTTATTCCCCAAACCAAGATTTATTTACTCACTTTTAAATTTATAGTTAAGAGGTCTCTGGCTTATTTGTTCCCCCTCTAAGTCAAGGCCAGGGATGACCTTCACCATTGACCGGTTAAATATTGCCTGACTGAATGGCCATTTGTGCACGAAGCTTCTCCAACCAAGCCACAGTTTCCAAATTCTCTCCTGCAAATACAAAAGAAAAAGGTTCAGAAGCCGACAATAATCTATAAATGACCTGGAAGAGACAGGAGAAGATACAATACAAATAATGGAGACAGAATCATGATTCAAGAAGATCTTAATAAGCCAAAATGGAAGAATCTAGCAAGATGGAGTACAACTGGGACGAAAACATAGTTCTGAGTAGGAAAACTCAAAGGAAGATGAGAGAGATCAGATGGGGCAGAGCATGAGTGATAAGGGCTCCTCTTTCCGGTTCTTTTTGGACGC
Organism: Coluber constrictor foxii; assembly: GCA_038048745.1. Taxonomy (NCBI): domain Eukaryota; kingdom Metazoa; phylum Chordata; class Lepidosauria; order Squamata; family Colubridae; genus Coluber; species Coluber constrictor. The sequence goes on from CM075959.1 coordinate 263,337,821, forward strand.
TTAAGAGGCCATAAGAATTCCAGGCTTCCTGGGACCCAATGCTACTTTGGACAGGCATTTTGGAAAATATTTACAATTATGTAAGGCAACCTTCTGGCTGTCAGCTTGTTCTACTAGCTCCTCACAAGACCAGCTTCAAATTTTCCTTAGAATTTGTGGCTTTTAAAACATCCATCCAGAAGGCGCTAGCACATCACAGCCTCTTCTGGGCAAAACAAGGAAAATATAAAGGTTAGAAATTATACCCAGCTTTTTAAAGCAGAAGCAAAGTAAACATTAGCATAAAACAAACTATTTCATTTTTAGCCTTTTTCCTTTGAGCTCAATTGAGCTTGTAGATAAAATCAAGATCAACTCAACTAATTTAAACCTTTTCTTCCCCGCAAACCCTCCCCTTCTCATTGCAAAGAGGTCAGTCTGTGTTAAGACCACATTACAAACCTCACTAAATGGTTTAAAGCTCTAGAGCTCGCTGCCTTAGAAGGGTGAGGAAAATTCTCAGGAACGACTCTCACCCTGGTCATTACTTCTTTACCCTCCTACATCAGGAAGGAGATATAGAAGTATAGCCAGCCCCACAAACGGGCTGAAGAACAGTTTTTATCCGTGGGCTGTCAGACTCCTGAATGAGAAATAACATCATAACTATGTAGTATGATGGACTGCAGGGCCGGCACAGTGTGTAACATGTTCACACTGGTGCAATAGGACTGGGTGTTTTGTTAATATGATTTATTGGGTTAGGGATTTTTTGTCTTCACTGTGAGTTGTATTGTGTTGGGGGGGTGCACTGAGGGAACTCAACCAATCTCATTATACATAGGTTGTGCGCTGACAATAAAGATTTGAATTGAATTTGAGATTATTCCATTTTTTAAACTGCACTTGAGCGATATACATGCTCAGAAACCTCTTGCTCTGACGGACCACAGAGAGACCTTCTAAAAGCAACCTCCCCAAAGCTCCTTCCCGGACCAACCCGAAGCCCCCCGGGGTGCCTTGGACGGGCGAGGAGGGGCCATATCCAGCCCGGGGACGGAGCTCTCTATGCCCCCCCACCCCTGGAGGGAAGGGAGAAATCTGCTCCCTGCAGGCAACGCCAGAGCCGAATCTCCCCGAGGAAAACGCGGCAAGCCGAACAGCGGTATCCGCAACTCCCTTCATCCTGGCGCGGAGATTTCCTGGAGGCCGGAGGGAGAACAGCCCTACCTGCCCCGAGAAGGATCCTGAAGTCTCTTCCGAAGGATGCAGCGCCGATCCTCGCCGGGCTAAGCGGGACTCGGGGAAAGAAGCGGAGATCCAATCAATGGGAGGCGGGGCTTCTACTCTAGACTCTGATTCCGCTTCCGCCTTGTAAGCCACGCCCCTTATTGCCGGTTCAGCTCTTCCCGCCTGCAATCTCCCTTTTCAGCCAGGACCACGTGCTACGAAACCGCTTCTGTTTCTCCAATGGGCGTCCGTGTTCAGGGTTCCTCTGCCCATGCGAAGAGTGCCCCTCACTGCACGCTGGAAGCGCGCGCTTGTATGTGTCCACGGAGAAGCCCAATTTAGGTTTTTTTTTGTTTCGGAACTTCGTTCAAAATGCCAGTAACGAGAAGCAATCTACAGTTACCTTTTTTGGTAGTTTTATTTTTTTATTTTTCTTTCCTAACTGGATAATAAATGTTTAATTTTACTCCCAGGATCTTTTAATTCATCTTTTAATTCGTCTTACCACGAGCAGCCCAGATCTCACACTTGTTCCCAGAGGCAACACAATGCAACAGGGAAATAACCCTAAAAACATAGCCAGGCCATTGGAAAATAGAAATGATTCCATTTTTAATTTCTATTTATTATTGTTGTTGTTATTATTATTATTTTTGCAAATAACTCAAGGCAGTGAACATATCCAACACATCTTCCTCTTATTTTCCTCACAACCATTCTGTGAGGTGGGTGAGACTGAGACTGGCCTAAGCTCATCCAGCTGGCTTTCAGGGCCAAGGTGGGACTGGAACTCACTGTCTCCTGCTTTTGAGCCCTGGCATTAATCACTAGGGCTAGGCCATACTAGATGTCCTGGTTGTTGATTGGGAATGGTCATCTTTTAAGATGGGTGGACTTCAGTTCCCAAAATTCATGTTGGCTGGTGAATTCTGGGAGTAGAAATCCACACATCTTAAAATGGTAAAGGTTGAGAAACACCAATATTGATTTATACAGGCATATTTATATTGATTGTTTTCTAGTATGATTTGATTGCTTATTTGTACCCTATGACTATCATTGTGTTGTACCTTATGATTCTTGATGAATGTATTTTATTCTCCTTATCTACTGTAGGAAGTTAGCACCGTCCTTTTCCTAGAGGAATTAAATATTTTGGGAAATATTAAAAAGGCAGTATATTATGTTTCCCTGGATGAGAAATAGAGAAGCATGTTTTAAAGACGAAGCAGCTCCCATCTTCCTGCCCCCACCCGTTGTCAATGGGCCAGAGGCAGAAACTCAATCTTTGTCAATGGACCATCATCTGCAACACAATAGGACCCATCTAGCAACAGAAACTAACACAATAGGACCCACCTAGCAACATAAATTCACCACATGGCACCTGGGACGATTACATCAGCCAGCAAGGCTAGCTAAGACCCCCACCCCCTGGGAGTCTGACAACCAATCAGGATACTCTTTCTGGGCCCCAGGAAGTTCAAAGCCAGAGAGGGCATAAAACCCAGGGACTAACTGCGTCTTGCCCCTTTTTCTGTTCAGGAACTCAAGCCATGTGATCCTGTCCACCATTAAACCATCTTTCCAAGCAGTCTCCATGTTTCCAGTGTCTTTTTCCCCACTTGGAGCTGAACCCAGAAAGATATTTCTTTCTACAGTACACTGAGATCATATGCACCAAAGACCAGTTCCTTGTGTGTCCAATCACACTTTGTCACTAAAGAATTCTATATACCATTTCCCGCAGAGGTGGGTTTCAGCAGATTCTGACCAATTCTGGAGAACTGGTAGTAAAAATTCTGACTGGCCCCACCTCCATCTATTCTCTGCCTCCCAGGTCCCAGTTGATCGGGAGGAAATGGGGATTTTGCAGTATCCTTCCCTTGTATTCTGCCCCAGCTACAGACCCCAAAGAACACAACACACACAAAGTCTAAACAAAGCTTATTTTACTCAAAGCTCAAACTTTTGCAAATGCAGGCTGTTAATAAACTTTCTTAACAGCCTGCAAGAATCCACAGATAAGGTAATCACAGTCTTACTAGGGTTGGCAGAAAGCCCAGAAGCAATGTTGCAGAGAATCCAAATGGGAAGGAGAATGAATTAAAGTTGTTCCCTACAGCTTGCTGCAATCAGCATTCCTCCTTAAAGAGATTAAGGAGTGGCCAATTAGCCTCCAGCTTTACTCTCGATGAGACCTCCTCCTGAGGAACCACTCCTGCCTTTTGGCAGTTCTCTGTGCCCGTGCATTGAGAAGAGGCTCCTCCTCTTCATCCTCTTCACTTAAAGGAGCCTCTGGAGGTTCTGAAGGCCCTGGCTGAATCTCCGCCTCTGGCACCACATCTTCTCCAGCCTCTTCATTGTCCGATTCGAATGCCAGCTGCACAGGTTGCTGGCGCAGCACCACACCAGTCTCCTCCTCGTCGAAATCATCTACAATCTGCGCAGGCCGCTGGCAGGCCACAACACCTTGCCACGCTCAAGCCATGCCAACCAAGCCATGCCACGCCCACCAAGCCACGCCCACAGAACCGGTAGTAAAAAAATTTGAAACCCACCACTGATTTCCTGTTCAAACCACATATGTGTGTTTGAAGGTGTGTGTTTTATGAAAATCATTCCCTGTTCAAGGAAGAGAAATGTAAGGATCCAAATCCACATTTGGATACAGCTGATTCTTGACTAATGGTTGCAATGGAGTCTGCTCATTATAGAACCGGGTCATAAGTACCGTATTTTCCGGCATATAAGACGACTGGGCGTATAAGACGACCCTCCTCAGAGCCATTTAAGGCTCGTCAGAGCCTTATGGGCTGGTCTGCCTGGTTACAGAAGAATGAGACCCGGCGTATAAGACGACCCCTGACTTTTGAGAAGATTTTTGTGTGTTAGAAAGTAGTCTTATACGCAGGAAAATACAGTACTTTTTTTTTTGCAAGGATTATCTGTCATAACTTCAAATGGTTGCAGGATGATGACTATCAATACTGAACATCCATGGGTCGGTCTGCCCTCCAGCTGTGCTTTAGTTCTTCGCTGAAAGGGGGGACAGACCCAAACTTAGCCTCTCTCACTTGAGGTGAGAAGGGAAGAGGGCAGAGACCCTCACTGGAGGGACCAGGAAAAATAAAAAAAACCCTTCTTCAGAAGAGGAGCTGAATGCTTGCAGATGCACATGGATGGTGGTGGAGGAGGAATAAGCTGAATGAACCTGGCAGAAGAGCTCTTTTTCCTAGTATCTGTTGACCTTCCGTGTAGCCCAGGACTGAACCTTCTTCCCAAAGAGCCTTAAATCCATAAAGAGAAAGAGCCTCCATCAGACCTGAGGAGTATCAGAGTACAAAGCACCTCTGCGGACCAGGTGTCCAGATCAAGGTGCTCACAGGGGGACCCACCCTTTGCTTGGAGGGGACAGGGAGGTGTCAGAAGCCCCCTGAAGTAGCCAATAGGAGTCGGGCAGATCCCAGATTCTGAGCACATCAGCATCTACATCACAAAGGACATTTCTAGGGGATGAAGAGGGAAAAGACCACTTCCAGAGTAAACTACCTTGGAAAACATTATGCTGCATTGGGCTGGGGATGAGATGCCACTTTATGGATGACAGAGGAGAAGGAGAGAATTAATCACGGTTAAAGGCAAATGATGAGTTAAGGTGGGTCTCTTTTAGTGAGCTAATGAATTTTACAAAACCATCGCATTAAATTTAGACTATTTGAAGTGATATCTGGATGGAAAATAGATAACCAAATAAATTGGTTCCAGATTGACGGGAATAGGCCAAAAAAATATTTAATGTAACATGGTATATGAATAATAATGAAATATCACAGTAAGAGAACAAGAATATATACGAAGGAATTTAAATGTAATCGAAATTAAAAAGATGATGGGCGAGGGAGCTTTTTTCTCACTTTACCACAATTATGACCTGGTTTTGTATCTTTTGAAAAGATTTCAGGATAAAATGTTTTCTATGCTACAAAGATTTCTAGGGCTCTTCTCTGTGGGACTCACAAATGTATGACAATTGTCTCATTTCAAGGAACAGATTTTCCACATACCAAGGTCTGATGTGGTTTCACAACCAAAAAGAATGACCAGTAGTGTGAGCACCTGGAGGGTTTCTCTGGAAGGCATTTTTATCTTATATTTATTTGGGAGGGGGACTACCCAGTCAGTCGACTCAGAAACCCTCAAAGTCTTCACGGCTGTGGGACTGCACCTCCGTTTTTTTCATCCACTGCGGCCCCACTCCACGTCGGATCGGTGGGGACGGCAAAAAGAAGTCTACACTCTCCTCTGGGTCTTCCATGAACGCCCCCTTGAGCCGCGGCTCCCCAAAAGACTGAACGGATCCCCCTCCCACTTTCCCTGCTTCTCTGTCTGCCCCGAATTCTCTCCTCCAGCGGACGAAGACAAGGGAGACTCTGCCCGGACACCGATGACGCGATAGAAGGGAGAGTTCTCATTGGCTTTTCCGCTTTCCTGGCTCTCCCAATTCCCAAGTTCAAGGAGAACGCTCCCTGCCCCCAATCCAGACCCACGGATGCCTCCTCTGGGGCTGGGAGCATCTGTGTCTTTCTCCTCTCTCTTTGGGGGCGCTTGTGGGGCAGCGTCCATGGGCTCTGCTGGGATTCCCCCGATGTTGCTGCTGGGGGTGGTGGCCAGGATCTCTGGAAGCGAAGGGGGGAAGAAGACCCCCGGTAAGGGGGTCCCACCTCTCGAGCGGGACCCAGAAGCCTCTCTCGAGAGATCCAGCTCCGATTCTCGCCGGGCGAAGCGGGACACGCGGAGCTTAGTGGAGATCTAGCCAGTGGGAGGGGAGAGGCGGGGGCGGGGCTTTTGCTCTCCTCCCAGCCACGCCCCTTAAAAGCCCCCTTCCCTTTCTGTCTTCCCAGCCAGAACCACGTGTTCTGAAGCCTCCTTGTCCGGGGTTCCTCTGCCCATGCGAAGAGCGCTGGGCCAGTGGCGCGGCTGCCTCCTGCTCCAGCATCCCGGTGGGGAACTGAAGCGTCGCGGTGGCCGCCAAAGAGTGTCGGAGGGAACGGCTTAGATCGCGGCGTCTGCCGAGGTTGGAGAAGAGGACCGGGAGGGGAATGCGGAACCCGAGGAAGAGCCAGTCCCGGGGGAAAATCAGGGTCCGCCCCGGACGGCCAGGGCTTCCCTCCGTGGCTGAGACGAAACGGGGAAAGAGAAGCGGGGATGAGTCCTTCGTGCAGCCGCGGTTAGTGGAGCATCTGGGGGAGGATCGTGAAGAAGCCCCGAGAAAATCCCTTCTGGTGGATCCAAACCAAAGACCCTGGAAGGGCAGCTGGGCAGGTTTTCAGGAGGGAAGAGTATGGAGGGAGCGCCCTACTGTATCCCTGGGTGGAAAAAGTGGGAAAGAGTCAGGGGTGACGGGAACCCCCGAGATTGGGTGTTTTTTATGTAAAGAGAATCCGAGTTTGGCAGGAGCGGCACAACTCCTTTACCCACCCTCCCCTCCAGCCCCCTTAGTCTTTCCTAGTCTATGGATCCATCCAGGAAGATCCCTGAACGAATAGTCCTTAATGGTATGGTACACCCACATGGAGAGAAGTAAGCAATGGGGTACCACAAAGCCCCTTCTTTGGCCCAGAACTCTTCAATATCTTCATTAATTACTTAGATGAGGGAATAGAAGGGGAATTCATCAAATTTGCAGATGACACTAAGCTGGGAGGAATTGCCAACACCCAGAAAACAAGCTCAGGATACAAAAAGAGCTTGACAAGCTTGAAGAATGGGCCCTATCCAAAAATATAAACTTTAATGTGGAGAAAAGCAAAGGTTTACATTTAGGCAGGAAAATATCAAGTACAGATTAGGTGAGACCTGGCTCAAAAACAGTAACTGTGAGAGAGCCGCTGCCCAAAAAGCTAATACAATCCTGGGATGTATAAACAGAATCAAGATCACATGTATTAGTACTGCTTTACAAAACCTTAGTAAAATCACACCTAGAGTACTGTAACTGATTTTGGTCACCATACTACAAAAAAGATGTTGAGACTTTGGAAAAAGTTCAGAGAAGAGCAACTAAGATGATCAAAGGCCTGGAGACTAAAACATATGAAGAATGGCTGCAGGATTTGGGCTTGATTAGTCTAAAGTAAAAAAGTATTGGAGTGACATGATAGCAGTATTCCAGTATTTAAGAGACTGCTGCAAAGAAGAGGGGGTCAAATTATTCTCCAAAGCATCAGCGCGCAGGACAAGAAACAATGGTTGGAAACTAATCAAAGAAAGAAGCAACCTGGAATTAAGGAGAAACTTTAATTCCTCCACAATTAAACAGTGGAATAGTTTGCTCTTAGAAATTGTGGGTGCTTCATCACTGGAGGTTTTTAAGAGACTAGACAGTCATTTATCTAAATTAGTATAGGTTCTCCTGCTTGAACAGGGGGCTGGACTAGAAGACCTCCAAGGTCCCTTCCAGCTCATGCATTTCTATTCAGGTGTTTGGGGGGTGTCTCCTCCTCAAACACCTAGAGAGCACTGTCACATAATTTCCAAGTTTCTTTTCTTCGGTCAACATGTCCTTCCACTCTTCTCTTCCTAACTCAGCCAGAATTTCACCTTCCTTCTGCAATTCCTTCTTGTTCCTCTCAGAAATGCCTCTGGGGAAAGCATGTCATCCCATTTCACATGCAAAGCAAGTGTTAAGTGCACAATACTTCAGTTTCGACTTCCCTGGGCGTTTTGTCAAGGTTTATTTTACTTTACTTTAGTTGATTGATTAGCCCATGGGCCATATCAAAGTGCAGAGTCCCAAACATTAATTATTATTCAAATCCAGTAAAAATAATGTAAAATGAGATTGGAATAGATTACAATTTAAGATGAGGTGGTTTATAATTGAACAGATCAATTAACAGTAAATAAAAATAAAATATTTTGGTAACTCCCTGCCCCAATAACATTTTGTCAAGGCATTTAAATTTATAACTGAAACGGAGGGTGGGTGGGGGAGTAAACAGTCAGAACAGTTACAGTTGATTGATTGAAGAGGGCTGGCCCTGCATGAGGCAATCTAAGCCGTGATTGGTTGCCTTGAGTGAAAAGAGGGAGGTTCCTTGTTTCCCGCCTTTTTGCCCTGGGTGGCCCCTGTGATTTACCTCATGATGTTCCTGCTCTGCTGATTCACCTGATATGATCCTCTTTGCTTCTCTTTTACTGTAAATACATTCATTTATTTATTTAAAAAAACCATGGCCTGGATGACTGACAATCTCCATAGACAAATTCCCTAACATATTTAGTCAGGGAATTAGCTTACAGAGCAAGTATAGGGAGTCTTTGATTTAGAACCACAATTAAGCCCAAAATTTCTGTCAGACAGCGACCTTAAACTATGATTATCTTTCAGCCCAGGAAGTGAGCCAAGCCTTCATTTAGCATTATTCACCACTGGGGTGAACAATGTAAGAAAAGTGCACTCCAGAGAAATTAAAATGTGGTAGGATAGTGTAAATTTTTTTATTAAGGCTGGACGATAGACTAAAACATTTTTTTTAAAAAAAACCAGGCCAGATTATGGACTTTCATGCAGTTCCCACGGAAACAAAACTTCAATGAAACCTTAAAAGTTTTACTTGACAAACCTAAACAGAATTTTCTATCCCAGTTCAGAACTGGAGACCCAGGTCCCTTCTGTCACTGTGTGAGGTGCCTGGTAAGGTGTGGCCTCTGAAAAAAGAAAATGTGTCCCTGCATTGTTCACAGCTGAAGAGATTTATCTCTGCTATGGACTATCTGATGCATTTTTAGCTGTGATTTGCAATGAAACATTTTCTCACACCACTTGTGAGGCTACTCTCCGGTGTGATATCGGTTGTGTATCCGAAGTGCTGAAGGTAGGGCAAAACATTGCCCACAATCTGATCATTTATATGATTTTTCTCCAGTGTGCATTCGTTGATGCTTCAAAAGACTATCATTCCGAGAAAAACATTGACTGCACTCCGAGCATTTAAAAGGCTTCTCTCCTGAATGGATTCGGCTGTGACTTGTAAGGTGAGATGACCGAGCAAATGCTTTCCCACACTCTAAACATTTATAATTTTTTTCCCCTGTGTGAGTTTTTATATGATTTCTAAGGTTTGATGTGGTACGATAAAATTGTCCACACTCGATGCATTGATATGGCTTCTCCCCACTGTGAATTTGCTGATGTCTCCAAAGAACTTCCTTATAAGCAAAAGATTTCCCACATTCTATACATCTGTATGGCTTCATGCCTGTATGGACCCTCTCATGCATTCCAAGAGTATGTTTTCTGGAAAAGCATTTCCCACACTCCAAACATTTGTACGGTTTCTCCCCTGTGTGGATTCTCTCATGATTCTGCATGTCTTTTCGTGTAAGAAAACCTTTCCCACATTCCCCACATTTATAGGGTTCCTCCCCTTTGTGACCCTTCTGATGTGTGCGAAGTTCAAAAGAATACATAAATCTTCTCCCACATTCTGGGCATTCAAAGGGTCTGTCTCCGGTGTGAATTTTCTGATGTCGCACCAGGGTTGATTTACTGGAAAAATATTTCCCACATTCGAGGCACTTTACATTTTTCTCCCCTCCGTGTGTTTTCCAATGACTCTGAAGATCTGAACTCTGGGTGAAACAATTTCCACACACAAAGCATTTGTAAAGTTTTTTCTTTTTCTCCCCTCTGTGTGTTTTCTCATGACTTCGAAGAGATGAACTCTGAATGAAACATTTTCCACACTCAAAGCATTTGTAAGATTTTATTCCTGAGTGAATCTTCTTATGGATCCAAAGAGTTGAGTTCTGAGAAAAGCTCTTCCCACATTCCCAACACTTGTAAGGTTTCTCCCCCGTGTGGATTCTCATGTGGTCCCCAAGAGTGTATTTTCCACGGAAGAATTTCCCACATTGCAGACATTGATAAGGTTTATCTCCAGTATGGATTTTCTGATGTTTAAGAAGTTCTAACTTTCGTTCAAAGCATAAGTCACATTCCTCACATTTATAGGGTTTTAGTACACCCTCCAAACCTTGACTGGATCCTCTTTGAAAATGGATATTCCTGTGGGTCAAAAGGAGGGACCAGCAAGCAAAGGTTTTCCCACACTCTGAGCATATATGGGAAGTCTGGTGGTTTTCTGGAGTGTTGCTTGCGTCTGACGGGAGATCCAAGGGTTTCTCATGCTCCATACTTGTTGGCGGCTGCTGCCTTGTGCTGATTTTCTATAGTTTTGTTGTAGTCGACTTGCAGGTAAAGGTTGGGTCTCAAAATTTTATTTCTGTTAGGAAAAAAAAAGAAATGAAGAAGAATATTTCCTTTTGAGAAAGGTAGGGAATCACAAAATCTTAGAAGGGACCATTCCAGTCCAACCCCGTCCAGGACCTCCAAACACCTGGACAAAATCTCCAGTGATGGAGCCCTTACATCTCTTAGAGGCAAAACCTTTTGTTGTTGTGGTTGTTAAGTGATTTTGTGTGTTGTTAAGTGAAGAAAGACCCAGGGAAGAACTGTAGGGGGCCTCAAGGGGGGGGGGGTGCAGGAGCCCCTGGAGATCCAGCACAGCCCAGGCATGTATTAAGAGAGCTGCAGCCACCCCCAGAAGCCTCAGTCCGCTCAATGAGGCAGAAATGCCAGGGTGGTGCTTTAAGTGGAAGCCTGCGGCCTCCAGCCATTTCAGCCACCTGCCACGGACCCCAAGCCTGGACTTCAGCCAGTGCCACTGGGAAATGCAGCCTTAATCCCCAGTCCGGTGGCCACTCTCCAAACCACATGTTCCATGCCGTTTCTAAGCAATATGGACCAAACCACCTCTAAGCTTCTCCAGGACCCCCTCAAGTCACGCACAGACTCTGCTGGGACTCCGATGGTCTCCCTTGACTGCCCCCCCCTCCAGAGAAACCTGAGTTTTATTCGGAGGAATAAAAAGGAAAGAGGGCTGAGATTAGTGTAAACAACCCATTTTCTTCTCTCCTTTTCTTGCTTTTTCTGATTATTCCACTTATGAGCTCCATCCCATCATGATTAGTTGATCCTGGCTTCCTCGTGACACGTTTCCTCTGCCTGCATGGATCCATTTCACAGCTCAGTCTCTTCCTCTTGGGAAGACCGTGCAACTTTCCTTCATGCTGTTTATTTACTTGTTTAAATTTATTTGCCACCTATCTCGCTGAGGGGATACTCTGGGGCACTTATCACAGTAAAAATGTTAAAATGAATATGTGTAAATGTAACAGTATCAAAGTAATGAAACGAACAATGGGATAAACAATGAAGGTACAGTAATGTCAAATTAAAAGTGGATGGGGTGGTTCGGTGAAGAGTATACGGAGCAGGTGGGCTTTGCTGTTATTCTAGTAGCCACCTCCAGTGTAAAACAAAGTCATTTGTTTTGGGGTTAAGACAACACCAGCCACCCCCCCACTCCAACTGCCCCACAGGGGTCCTTCAGTCAGAAGTGCCACACCTGCCTTGGGCAAGAAGGGAGGGGAACAGAGCAGCTGCTGGCTTCTCCATCAAGGGTTTTCCTCTGGGGCCACATCTGGCTTCCTCCACAAAGCACAGTTTAGCACAAGACACGGGACTGTCTGAGTTGAGGTCATCCCTCTGCGTTTCCTACCCAGATGGGAGAGAGGCCGGTCGATTCCCTGGGCCACCCCAGGCTACTTGTCTGATGCCTGAGCACAACCAGGTCCAACCAAAAAGCTGTGTATATTAGAACGGGAAGTTCAGCCAAGCCACCCTAAAAGAGACTCAACCCCAGAAAACCAGGCAGAAACGGAGGAGAGGAAAATGGCTCCGATTTACCATTTCATCCTTCTCCAGTTGCAACAGCCAAGTTACACATACAAGAACCATGGTAGATCAAGGCAAATAAAGCTATAGAGACCTTCTCCAAAGTGAAATGAAAGACCCTATTTGTCATCCCAGGCAGCCCACACACACACACCCCTCCAAAAAAAAAGCTGAACTGTGACATGGTTTAATTCTGGGGTAAATTCACCACAAATCCCAAATAAAGGATCCAGAGAATTTCAATTAAAGTTTAAGCTTTAGAACAAGGCCTAAGTGCTTCAGTTTACTAAACTGTAATTGCAAATGCATTATGGAACAAGGCATAAACAAGAAAATTTTGCACATATTATAATTAAAAATGTATCATGTGAAACAAGACCCAATTTGGGCTGACACAACAGTTCCCCGTGACAGACAGCCCCAATCATGAGCTGAGTCCCCAGACAGCCCCTTTCGACTTTTGGGGTGCATCCAACCAGCTCGGAGGCCTTCTGCTCAGGGTCTACCCCCAACTCGGCCAAGAGTGGCTTTTTCAACAAATATTGATTAAAGGAATTACGCCTTCACCCAGCACCTTGGCAGCATTGCCCTTTTGACAAAGAAAGATTAAAAAAAGGTTATTCCCCAAACCAAGATTTATTTACTCATCTGTAAATTTATAGTTAAGAGGTCTCTGGGTTACTTGTTCCCCCTCTAAGTCAAGGCCAGGAATGACCTTCACCATTGACCGGTTAAATATTGCCTGATTGAATGGCCCTTTGTGTACAAAGCTGCTTCTCCAACCAAGCCACATTTTCCAAATTCTCTCCTGCAAATACAAAAGAAAAAGGTTCAGATGCCGACAATAATCTATAAATGACCTGGAAGAGACAGGAGAAGGTACAATACAAATAATGGAGATAGAATCATGATTCAAGAAGATCTTGATAAGCCAAAATGGAAGAATCTGGCAAGATGGAGTCCAACAGGGATGAAAACATAGTTCTGAGTAGGAAAACTCAAAGGCAGATGAGAGAGATCAGATGGGGCAGAGCATGAGTGAAAAGGGCTGCTCTTTCCGGCTCTTTTTGGAGGCTTAAGAGGCCATAAGAATTCCAAGCTTCCTGGGACCCAATGCTACTTTGGACAGGCATTTTGGAAAATATTTACAATTATGTAAGGCAACCTTCTGGCTGTCAGCTTGTTCCACTAGTTCCTCACAAGACCATCCATAAATTTTCCTTAGAATTTGTGGTTTCTAAAACATCCACCCAGAAGGCACTGGCACATCACAGCCTCTTCTGGGCAAAACAAGGAAAACATAAAGGTTAGAAATTATACCCAGCTTTTTAAAGCAGAAGCAAACCTGGTGCAGAATGGGGCCGCGCAGGTTGTAATGGGAGGATTCCGATACTCCCATGTTACACCTCTCCTGCGCGACTTGCATTGGTTGCTGATTGCCCTCCGGGTGAGATTCAAGGTGCTGGTGTTAACCTATAAAGCCCTTCATGGGTTAGGTCCAGGATATCTGTCGGACCACCTGCAACCAGCATCGACTTCCCATCGCCTGGTGTGTTCCCACAGAGAGGGCCTATTCAGGGTGCTGTCGGCTAGACAATGTCGGCTGGCGGCCCCCAGGGGTAGAGCCTTCTCTGTGGCTGCGCCCACCCTTTGGAATCAACTTCCCGTGGGTCTTCGGTTGGCCCCTGACCTTCATACCTTCCGCCGTGAGCTTAAGACCTGGCTGTTCGTACACCCTAGCCATGACTGATGGGGTCTACTGTTTTAAATTGGTTTTAGTATGTTTTAATCTGTATTTATTGGGATTGTTTCGTTTGATGTGAGCCGCCCTGTGTCCTTTGGACGGCATATAAATCCAAAAAATAATAATAATAAGGTAAACATTAGCATAAAACAAACTATTTCATTTTTAGCCTTTTTCCTTTGAGCGCAAAGAAAGATATTTTGTAGATAAAAACAAGAGCTCAACTCAACTAATTTAAACCATTTCTTCCCCCTAAACCCTACCCTCCCCATCGCAAAGAGATCAGTCTGTGTTAAGACCACATTACAAACCTTAATAAATGATTTAAAGGTCCATTTATTCCGTTTTTTAAAACTGCACTTGCGGGATATACATGCTCAGAGACCTCTTGCTCTGACAGACCACAAAGAGACCTTTTGAAAGTAACCTCCCCAAAGCTCCTTCCTGAATCCACTCGAAGTCCCCGGGGGAGCATTGGCCGGGCAAGGAGGGGGCAGATCCAGCCCGGGGACGGAGAATTCTTTGCCCCCCCTGGAGGGAAGGGAGAGATCCGCTCCCTGCAGGCAACGCCAGAAACCCCTGCAAGCCGAAAAGCGGGATCCACAGCTCCCTTCATCCTGGCGTGGAGAAGATCTCATGGCAGGAGGGGCAGCCTGGAAACCGGAGGGAGAGTAGCCCCACCTGCTCCGAGCGGAATCCTGAAGTCTCTTCCGAGAGATCCAGCGCCGATCCTCGCCGGCCGAAGCGGGACTCGGGGAATCCAATCAGTGGGAGGCGAGGGTGAGGCTTCTACTCTAGACTCTGATTCCGTTTCCGCCTTGTAAGCCACGCCCTTTATTGCCGGTTCAGCTCCTCCCGCCTTCAGTCTCCCCTTTTAGCCAGGACCACGTGCTACGAAACCGCCTCTGTTTCTCCAATGGGCGTCCGTGTTCAGGGTTCCTCTGCCCATGCGAAGAGTGTCCCTCACTGCACGGTAGAAGCGCGCGCTTGTATGTGTCCACGGAGAAGCCCAACTTAGGTTTTTTTGTTTTGGAACTTCATTCAAAGTGCCAGTAACGAGAAGCAATCTACAGTTACCTTTTTTGGTAGTTTTCCTTTTTTGGTTTTCTTTCCTAACTGGATAATAAATGTTTAATTTTACTCCCAGGATCTTTTAATTCATCTGTCATCACGTCTTAAGTTGATCTGTAATAGCCGCTGGTGCAGAGATAACATGTTGATGACCCTCCATCGTGAGAGGTTTAAATTGGGTGGGGGTCCCTGAACATGGATGAGTTTTCTCACATTCTTTGGTTTCCTAATCACAAGAGACCCCAAGACAGGAAAGAAGAGAGTTTGAAAATATACCATTTCCTGTTCAAACCACATATGTGTATTTGAAGAGTGTGTTCATGAAAATCATTCCCTGTTCAAGAACGAGAAATGTAACTGACCCAAACTTAGCCTCTCTCGCTTGAGGTGAGAAGGGAAGAGGGCAGAGACCCTCACTGGAGGGACCAGGAAAAATAAAAACCCCTTTGTTCACAGGAGGAGCTGAATGCTTGCAGATGCACATGGGTGGTGGTGGTGGAGGAATAAGCAGCATGAACATGGCAGAACGAGCTCTTTTTCGTAGAAAGAGCATCCATCAGACCTGAGGAGCATCCGAGTACCAAGCACCTCTGGGGAACCAGGTGTCCAGATCAAGGTGATCACAGGGGGCCCCGCCCTGTGCTTGGAGGGGGCAGGAAAATGCCAGAAGCCCCCCTGACCATAGGAGTTGGGCAGATCCTAGATTCTTTTTTTTTTCAAAGTTTATTTACATTTTTAAAAATACAATACTTACAAAGTTATTGCAACTAACGTATACAAATATGCGCCTGTATCACTAATACAATCCATTTCATTTCCCTCTCTTTTCTTTCACCCAGTTATACCATGAATTCCAACATTTGTAATAATCAGAATCTTTTCGGTTCCTAAGTAATTTTGTTAACCGGTCTGCCTCTGCGCATTCTGTAATTTTCCAAATCAGTTTATTTTCTGTGGGTATTAATTCGTTTTTCCATTCTTGCGTGTATAGTATCCTAGCTGCAGTAGTGATGTGGAAGATCAAGTACCATTTTTCCTTAGTTATTTTGTCTGGTTTCATTCCTAATAAAAAAAAATCTCTGGTTTCAGCTCTATATTATATCCTGTAATTTCCACTATCCAGATCCGAACCTTGGACCAGTATTTGCCTACTTTGGGGCACGTCCGCCATTGGTGGTAGTACGTCCCACTACCATTCCCACACTTCCAGAATGCTGGAGAAACTCCCGGGAACATTCTTGCAATTCTTGCCAGGGGACATGCCAACGATAGACCATTTTATAAATATTTTCCTTCTAGGAGGTTGAAAAAGTAAGTTTCATATTCTTATTCCATATCTCATCCCATTTATCCAGATTTGGGGAGAATCCGAGGTTCCTCCTCCAGATGGTGTCCTTAATCACCTCCTCATCTATCCATCGTGATACCAAAACTGGTAACACCTTGAAAGTAATTTCTTTTCGATTCCCAATAAGATTTTATCTAACTCCTGTAGTGACCTATATATTCCCTCCTTTCCTTTAGCCCTTCTGACTCTTGATTGTATTTGGGCGTACGCCCACCAGTCTACCTTTTTGCCCTGTTTCGTAAGCTCCTCTCGGGTCTTCAACTCCTCTTGAGGGTCAAACAAATCCTGATAAGTCAATGGTATTTCCTTATTATATAGTGTCGCATGTGTTACTGCCTCTAGTGAGACAAACCAAATCGGAATCATTGAATAATACCTGTACTTAACCCCTTCCCAAGATTCTAATAATATTCTCAGAAGGTAGTGTCTCTTAAAGTATCCACATTTCTTGCCCCTCTCACTCCATAGAAAGTGGTGCCAACCTTGACACACATCATAACCCTCCAACGTAAGAGTCCTTTTCCTGTTTAAAAGCATCCAGTCCAAGTTTAATTAGCTGCTTGGTAGTAAAACTCCCATTTTGGTAGACCAAATCCCCCTCTACATGGAGCCTCTTTGAGCATTGTAAGTATTATTTATTTATTTATTTCAATTTATATACCGCCCTTCTCCCCGGGAGGGGGACTCAGGGCGGTGAACAACCAAATTTAAAACACATATAATACAAACATTAAAAGAATTATAAAATTAAATTAAATTCATTGGCGTTCCAAATAAAATTCTCAACCCCATTAAAATACCCAATTTAAAACCCCAAAGTCAATTAAAAAATTTTGTTAAAGCCCCATTAAAATCAATCAAGCAAGGCCAGCTTGTTGGAATAAATAGGTCTTAAGGGCCTTTCGGAAAGTGCGGAGGTCCGGGATCAAACGAACTTCTGGAGGCAGCTCGTTCCATAGGGTGGGTGCCCCCACAGAGAAGGCTCTCCCCCTGGGGGCCACCAGCCGACATTGCTTGGCTGATGGCACCCTGAGAATGCCCTCTCTGTGTGAGCGTACTGGCCGGTGGGAGGTTATCGGTAGCAGCAGGCGGTCCCGCAGGTACCCCGGTCCCATGCCATGGAGCGCTTTAAAGGTCAAAACTAACACCTTGAAGCGCACCCGAAAGACCACCGGAAGCCAGTGCAGCTCGCGCAGGAGAGGTGTCACATGGGAGCGCCCTGTCGCTCCCATAATCACCCGCGTGGCCGCATTCTGGACCAGTTGGAGCCTCCGGGTGCACCCCAAGGGGAGCCCCATGTAGAGAGCGTTACAGTAGTCCAGGCGAGACGTGACAAGTGCATGAGTGACTGTGCACATGGAGTCCCGATCCAGAAAGGGGCGCAACTGGCGCATCAGGCGAACCTGATAAACCTGATATCCGGGGCTTCTTCTTCTGCCACACAAATTTCCTCACATAACTATCTAGCAGTTTAAAAAAACCACTATCCAGTCTCACGGGGGCAGTCTGAAATAAATAATTGCATTTCGGAAGTACATGGGTTTTAATTGTAGCTATCCTACCAAGTAAGGAGAGTTGCAGGTGCTCCACTTTTCTAGGTCTGTCTTTGTTTGGGCTAACAACTTTGTGTAATTAGGGAAGATCATAGATTCTGAGCACATCAGCAACTATGTCACAAAGGACATTTCTAGGGGATGAAGAGGGAAAAGACCACTTCCAGAGTAAGATACCTTGGAAAACATTATGCTGCATTGGGCTAGGGATGAGATGCCATTTTATGGAGGATAGAGGAGAAGGAGATAATTAACCACGGTTAAAGGCAAATGATGAGTTAAGGTGGGTCTCCTTTAGTGAAGCTAATGAATTTTACAAAACCATCACATTAAATTTAGACTATTTGAAGTGATATCCGGATGGAAAATAGAGTAATTGGTTCCAGATTGACAGGAATTGGCAAGAAAAATATTTAATGTAACATGGTACATGAATAATAATGAAATATCATAGTAAGAGAACACGAATATAAACAAAGTAATTTAAATATAATCAAAATTAAAAAGATGACAAGCTTTATCTAATACCACTCAGGTCAGGGAGCTTTTTTCTCACTTTCTCACAATTATGACCTGGTTTTGCATCTTTTGAAAAGATTTCAGGATAAAATGTTTTCTATGCTACCAAGATTTCTAGGGCTCCTCTCTGTGGGACTCACAAATGTATGATAATTGTCTCATTTCAAGGAACATATTTTTCACATACTAAGTGAATGGTATGTCAATGGTATGTGGTTTCTCAAGTGGAAAGAGTGTCCAGTCGTGCAAGCACCTGGAGGGTTTATCTGGAGAGCATTTTTATCTGCAGATATTTCAGAAAAAGATTTCCCAAATATCACACCCAAAATTTCTTTTTCTTTTCGAACCTTTGGGGCCTCCAGACATCTCAGTGAAGTCGGTAATTTACAATATTCCAAGCATTTATACAATGAGCCCTTTTTTGAATGTTCCTGGGTTTATTAAGGTTTCATTACAAGCAGTCTTTGACTTTCGGCAAGGATTTATGGCTCATAAACTAATTCTGGCCATTGTAAACTGCCCCCACACCCCAAATTATGTGACCACATTATGAACACTTGGCAACTGGCCGGCTTTTGTGATCAGTTCCATGATCTTGCAGCCATCCAATCACAATTTGAATTTTTTTTGGCCAATTTTTACAGAAAAAACAAATTCGGAAGAATGGCTTTCTACTTGGGACTGCTTATTGCTCGCAAAAAATGTCATCAAATCAGATTCTGTTATATGGGTACCACAATGTATGATTGTATAAACCTATTACCAGGAATCTGTTCCTAATTGCAATCATAAGTCAAGGACTAGCTGTCCTCTGCAAATCTACACTCACTTGTAATTCTTTTCTCTTGTGAAATGTCTGGTAAGTTACTAATGTGCTGCTTTGTGAGCCAAACCTTCTTACACTGCCAGGATAGATGCACTTTTGCTTGATTATGTACTCCCTGATTGTAGTTAAGGTTATGTGACTAGAAAAATAATTTTCCTCAAAAAAACCAATTGTAGAATTCCTCTTCTGTCCCTGATGATCCTGGTAAATGCTAAAATATGATTGTTGAAAAAAGTGTTCCCAACATTGTCCACAACTGAAGAGATTTATCTCTGTTGTGGATATTCTGATGCATTTTTAGCTTTTATTTACAATGAAAATGGGCCATTTCAGGCCTCTGGAGGGCCTCAAAGGGAGTGGGAAAGGCTGTTTTTTCCCTCCCCAGATGCATAGAGAGGATCTGAAGCTAGGTGAGAAAAAAAAATTGAAAGAAAGCCACTTGAAGAGACTAGAACAGTGCTGGCTAACCTTTTTGCCATCGTGTGCCAGGAGTGAGGTGGGGGCTGTGCACGCATGCGCAGGGCAGGGCACGTAGAATTATCGGTGTAGGCATGCATGCGCGCGAATCTCCCTGTCCCCCCTCTCCTGGCACGCGATGGCAAAAAGGTTAGCCATCACTGTTCTAGTCTCTTCAAGTGGCTTTCTTTCAGAGACCAACTCTCTGCTCCATAGAGAAGGATAGAAAAGAGTGGCCTTAGAAGTGCAAAGTGTGAGAAACCTTTCCTAACTCCCAGTGGGATAGGAAGTGACTTTTTTTTTGCTTTCCCCAGCCTCCATAGCCTCTCTAGGAGTCTGGAGGGCCTCCAAGGGAGTGGGAAAGGCTGTTTTCGCCCTTCCCAGATGCATAGAGAGGATCTGGAGCCAGGTGAGAAAGAAAAACAGGCCCTTCCCCACCACCCCCCAGAGGCAGGAAACAGCCTGTTTCCCTACTTCTGGTGGGCCCAGAAGGCTCGAAAATCAGCTGGCCGCCACGCATATGCCCACCAGAGCTGAGCTGGGGTGCCCACTGATATGGCTATGTGTGCCACCTGTGGCACGCGTGCCATAGGTTCACCATCACGGAACTAGACGCATTTGAATTTACAGAAGGCTAATATATATACGCCGGGTTGACAAAATCAGAAATGAGGTGATAAGTTGCCTGGGAAAGCCAAGGGAAATCATCAAAACCATTAAAAAGTGAAAGTTAAGACTATTTTGGACATGTGATGGGACACCCATAAAAGTACGCCCATAAAAGTACGCCCATAAAAGTACACCCATAAAAGTTCACTTATTCCTCCAGGGAAAGATTGAAGGCAAACGAAGTCCAAGGAGAAGAAAAACATCATGGCTTCAAAATGTAAGGGACCAGTTTGGACAAAATTCAGCAGCACTTCTTTGTGCTGCTGTTGATAAAAGTAGGATTGGAGGCCACTCTCCTGTGTGATTTCGAGTGTGCTTGTGAAATGCTGAATGGTGGGCAAAACATTTCTCTGGTCTGAACATCTGTATGGTTTTTAATTTAATTAATCATTATTTCTATGCCGCCGAACTCCCAAGGGACTCTTGGACTCTTTCTCCACTGGGGATTCGTTGATGTATTGCAAGAGTACTTTTTTTCAGAAAAATCCTCCCCAAGGGTCTTCAATAGTGATCAGGAGGGATACAGAGACTGAACAGGTGGCTCTGCAATGGCAAGGGATTTACAGCTTTTTTTCAATCCTTTCCCTTTTTCTTCCTCCTTCTCTCCCCCATTCCCAGTGCTATCACATGTAAGCAATCATAATTTCCAGATTTCTTATCATCAGTCAACATGTCCTTCCTCTCTTCATAACTTAGTCAGAATTTTACATTCCTTCTGGAATTCCTTCTTGCTCCTGTCTCATAAAAGCCTCTGCACAAAGCATGTCATCCCATTTTGCTTACATAGCAAGTGTAACTACCAAATATTTCAGTCTTCACTTCCCTGGGAAGGGGCATCAAGGGGGGATGGAGGGGGAGGCAGGGAGGATCTGCTAAATCCAGAGAGTGTGGGAGCTACCATGATGCTTTGGGGCTTTGCTGTCCCAGAGCCAGAGGGTGACCTTAAACTATGGTATTGTTGGGAAGAAATTTCCCTGGTTTGTTCCCAGCTGGGACACACACAGATGCTGAGAAGAAATGGATGCAGAAGCCAGCTGCCAGAAAGTGGAATTCTTTTAATGTAGGAAGGCAAGAAGTCTTCCTCTACTTATGACCACTATTGAGCCCAAAATTATTGTTCTTAAGTGAAATAGTTGTTAAGTGAAACAGAATTACTCTCCTGTTGAAACAAATTACTGTTCTTAAATGAAACAGTTAAATATCCATTTTACGATCTTTCTTGCCACAGTTAACACACTGAAGATGTTAAATTAGTAATATGGTTGTTAAGTGAATCAGGCTTCTCCCTTAACTTTGCTTGTGAAAAGGTCACAAAAGGGGATCAGATGATCCTGGAACATTGCAACGGTCAGACATGAGAGTCAGTGGTCAAGGATCTGAATTTTGATCACGTGACCATGGGGATGCTGAGAAAAGTCACTTTTTTCAATGCCACTGTAACTTCGAACGGTCACTAAATTAACTGTTGAGTTGACTACCTGTATTGACAAATTGATGGGAAAAGTGGTTCAAAGAAATGAGACAAAAAGTGTAAGACATCAGGATATTACACTTTATCTATTTATTGTGGTCTACTCTTTCTTTTTCATAAAATGTTTCTTGTGCCCAGACAGCGTTTTTGGGCACAGCCTATGTTTCTATTGTCGAAGCTGAACCATAAAAGAGACATACTCTTCCTATTTTAAAATCCTCTTATTTCTCAGCAACACCCACTCTTTCATCCAAAGCAAACAGGCTGAAAAGTACAATTTTTAATCAGGCAATCCTAATCATCCTCTTTCTCTTTGGTCTTGAGCAGTTTTAAATTAAACTCTTGGTTTTTCTCCTGCCATATAAACTTAGATATATCTTCCTGTCATTGCTTATGTAGTGCACCATTCTCCGGATAGGTATTGTTTAAAACAGAAACATCAGTCTAGTAATATAGTCATTTTTGATTACAGAACTTCTATAATGAATGACTTCTATTATGAACTCTTACACGGCTTCCAAGGGTTGAACAACTATCAAAAACTGTTCTACCATCAGGGCCTATTAGGACTTTTTCCATGTGATTTTTTTTCTGTTATCTTGCTTTTAAGAAAATATTACTTCACTGTGCCTTCACTTGCACGTGGACCTTTTGATGCTTTCCAAGGTGGTGTTTTTGGGAAAAACATTTCCCACACTCCACACATTTGTACGGCTTCTCCCCTGTGTGGATTCTCTGATGAACTCAAAGCAGTGTTGTTGTGAGAAAACTTTTCTCACACTCCTAACATTTATAGGGCCTCTCTCCTGTGTGCCCCTTCTGATGTCTCCAAAGTTCAGCAGACTCCACAAATGTCTTCTCACATTTTGAGCATTGATAAGGTCTGTCTCCAGTGTGAAGTCTCTGATGCTGAATTAGGTGTGCCTTTCTGGCAAAACATCTCCCACATTGTAGGCACTTTTCATTTTTCTGCACACGCTTTGAAGTCTTCTCTCCTGTGTGAACCTTTTTGTGGTTTCTAAGATAATATTTGCAACAAAAAGATTTCTTACACTCCAGACATTTATATGGATTCTCTCCACTGGGCTTTCTCTGATGTGTCAAAAGTCCATCTTTCCGGATAAAAGATTTCTCACACACTGAGCATTTATGTCGTTTCTCACGCGTGTGGATTTGGCAATGACTTCTAAGGGCTGATGATCGAGCAAATTCTCTCCCAGTCTAAACATTTGAACTCTTTTTCCCCTCTGTGAACATTCTCATAACATCTGAGGAGTGATATCATATGGAAAAATGTTCCACACTCAATGCACTGATAGGGCTTCACCTCTGTATGGACACTCCGATGTTGAAAAAGATTTTCCTTCAAAGAAAAACATTTATCACAATCCTTATATTTATATAGTTTTTCTCCCCTGTGCATTCTTTGGTGGGTCCGAAGTTTAGAAGAATTGACAAATCTTTTCTCACATTCTGGGCATTGATAGGGTCTTTCCCCAGTGTGAATCCTTTGATGTTAAATTAGCTGTGACTTTTAGCCAAAATATCTCCCACATTCTAGGCACTCATGGGGTCTTTCCCCAGTGTGAATTCTCTGATGTTTCAGCAGGCATGATTTTCTGGAAAAAGATTTCCCACATTATGGGCATGTTTTGCTTTCCTCCTTTCTGTGTGTTTTATTATGTTGGCAAAGAGATGAGCTCTGAGTGAAACATTTTCCACACTCAAAGCATTTATAAGGACTCTG
This sequence comes from Coluber constrictor foxii, assembly GCA_038048745.1. Lineage (NCBI taxonomy): Eukaryota > Metazoa > Chordata > Lepidosauria > Squamata > Colubridae > Coluber > Coluber constrictor. The sequence continues at coordinate 263,361,238 of CM075959.1, forward strand.
CCTTTTGTGCACTTCGGGCATAAGAAACACTGTCCCATAAGCTTTGCTTTCATCGTGGTTTACTGACTGTGGGGTTACTGATCGATTTGTATAACTTTCCAAGCCACTGAATGAGCAAACCTTCAGAACAACAGAGTTGGAAGGGAACTTGAAGGTCATCTAGCCCAACCCCCTGCCTAAGGAAGTGATCCTATTACACCATCCCAGACAAGTGACTTCTTTGGAAAATCCTCCACTGATGGACAACTTCAGAATGAAGATAAAAGAAGTGAAAGAGCAAGGAAGATTTATTTTCTTCGGCTCTCCAAATAGCCCAAACAATAGCTGGAAAACTATATTCCCTCCCCCCCCCCAATCAAAGGAATGCTGGGATCCCCCCTGCAGAGCTGACCTTCCCTTTCCCTTTTCTTAGCACAATGCAAAGGATGGCTGACAGATGGCTTCCCATTTGCCTGCCTTAACTGGGGATGATCCCTTCCTTTTCCTTTTACTCGGTTGGGGGGGAGAGAGTGGCGGTGATTCTATATAATGTGAGAGAAACTACAAACAAAACCAACCCTTAGGATTTGTATGTGCCAGAAAGATCTAAGTGTGTACAGAGTACAACCCATGTAAGTATTCATGGACACTGTTCTTTGGGCCACCACAGATTTAATATGTCTCCCTCCTAGAATGGCTTCCTATTGTTGCTTTATGGCTTAGGGAGGATACAAATACATTGATTGGGGCCAGCAATGCAGTTTGAACACAATAGGGAACGAACAGCTTCCATTACAAAAATTGACCCTATATAATTGTTAGTATTTTCAGTGGTTCAGCCAGGACTGCAAATAATTGAGCAGGATGCAAAATGTAGAGAAAACTTCCTTATTTACAAAATTTATATAAATATATTGCATGCGTACAATACCCATGCAGCTCTCTGCAACGTTATTGGAGAAAAAAGAAACTGAAACTGCAAGCACTGTTGCAGAAGCCAATGAACTCTGTACATAGTTAACGTAAGCCTTAACTCAATTCAAGCAATTTAAACCTTTTTTCCCCCTAAAGAAAACCCTCCATCCCCAATTGAAGCGAGAAGGCGGCTATTTATTTCATTGACCCCATAATCCCCCCTTAAATCCTTGAAAGAAAAGCCCCTTTGCCACAGGTTCTTTTTTTCAGTGCCACTGTAACTTCGAATGGTCACTAAATGAACCCTCCTTTTTCTTTTCATCCATTTTCCCTTTTCTTTTTAGATTCTTAGAATCATAGGGCTAGAAGGGAGGTACCAGAGAATAACAGAGCTGTACACTTCTAGTCCTACCTTCCTTGCCCAAGGCAGGAATCCTTATACGGTTCTAGACAATTTCACATTAGATATTAGCTTTTCACACTCATTAGATTTTCAAAATTATAATAAAATTTAATTTGGCAAAAACATTTTCAAGGAGGCCATTTTAATGGACAAACACAAGGAGGCAAGATGTTCCAATTGGCAAGGAAAAATATTCTCATCTTATACACCTGTAAGGTTTTCCGCTTGTGTGGATTTTTCATCTTGCATCTGATTATCAGATAAAGCTTTCCCACATTCTAAGCCCTGATAAAAGTTTCTCTCCACTAAAAATTCACTGATGCTGAAAGAGTATTTTTTCAGGCAAACCATACATCACACTTCAAAGATTTAAAGTACATTTTCCTATATGGATTAGGATGTGATTTTTAAGAGATGATTGACAAGAAAATGGTCTCCCATGATATAAGAGTTTCTAATCCCCCTTCTCTATGAACTCTTATATGACTTCTAAGAGTTGAATAACTATGAAAAACTGTTCCCCCATCAGGGCCTATCAGGGCTTTTCCCATGTGAGTTTTCCAATGTCTCGCTTTAGAGCAAAACATTACCACACTCTATGCATCTCTATGGCTTCGCTTGCGTATGGACCTTTTCATGCCTTGCAAGGTGTTGTTTTCGGGAAAAACCTTTCCCACACTCCACACATTTGTATGGCTTCTCTCCTGTGTGGATTTTCTGATGAACCCGAAGCAGTGTTGCTGTGAGAAAACTTTTTCCACATTCCTCACATTTATAGGGCCTCTCTCCTGTGTGCCCCTTCTGATGTCTCCGAAGTTCAGCAGACTCCACAAATGTTTTCTCACATTCTGGGCACTGATAGGGTCTGTCTCCAGTGTGAAGTTTCTGATGTCGAATTAGGTGTTGCTTATAGCCAAAACATCTCCCACATTCTGGGCATTGATAGGGTCTTTCCCCGGTGTGAAGACTTTGATGTCGAATTAGTTGTTGCTTATAGCGAAAACCTCTCCCACATTCTGGGCATTGATAGGGTCTTTCTCCGGTGTGAAGTCTCTGATGCTGAATTAGGTGTGCCTTTCTGCCAAAACATCTCCCACATTCTGGGCACATTTCATTTTTCTGCACAGGTTTGAAAGGCTTCTCTCCTTTGTGAATCCTCTCATGTTTTCTAAGATAATATTTGCAACGAAAAGTTTTCTCACACTCCAGACATTTATATTGCTTCTCTAAGTGGCTTCTCTGATGCATCACAAGTGTACCTTTCCGGGTGAAAGATTTCTCACACACTGAGCATTTGTGGAGTTTCTCACCCGTATGAGTTTGAAAGTGAATTCTAAGGGATGATGAAGAAGCAAATACTTTCCCACAGTCTAAACATTTGAATTTTTTTTCCCCTCTGTGAACATTCTCATGATTTCTGAGGCTTTGTATTCTACGGAAAAATGTTCCACACTCGATGCACATATAGGGCTTCACCCCTGTATGGATACCCTGATGTTCAAAAAGAGAAGACTTTCTGGAAAAACATTTATCACAATCCTTACATTTATATAGTTTTTCTCCCGTATGTGTCCTTTGGTGTCTCCGAAGTTCAGAAGAATCCACAAATCTTTTCTCACATTCTGGGCACTCATAGGGGCTTTCTCCGGTGTGAAGTTTCATATGTCGAATTTGGTGTGTCCTTTGGGAAAAACTTTTCCCACATTCTGGGCACTGATAGGGTCTTTCTCCAGTGTGAAGTCTCTGATGTTGAATTAGGCTTGACTTGCAGGTAAAAGATCTCCCACATTCTGGGCATTGATAGGGTCTTTCTCCAGTGTGAATTCTCTGATGTTGAATTAGCTTTGACTTTTCACCAAAAGATTTCCCACATTCTGGGCATTGATAGGGTCTTTCTCCAGTATGAATTCTCTTATGTCGAATTAGGTTTGACTTTTCACCAAAACATCTCCCACATTCTGGGCACTCATGCGGTCTTTCCCCACTGTGAATTCTCTGATTTTGCAGCAGGCATGATTTGCTGGAAAAAGATTTCCCACATTCTAGACACGTTTTGCTTTCCTTCTTTATGTGTGTTTTATTGTGTTTGCAAAGAGATGAACTCTGAGTGAAACATTTTCCACAGTCTAAGTATTTATAAGTACTCTGCCTTGTGTGACTTTTCTCATGTTTTCTAAACAATTGTTTATAATGGAAAGATTTGAAACATTCCAGACATTTATAAGGTTTCCCTCTGGTGTGGATTTGCTGATGTTTAAGCAGCTGCGAGTTTTGAGAAAAGCACAGACCACATTGCACACACTTGCAGGGCTTCTCTTCAGCCTGGCTGTTCTGAGACATAGAAAGACGCCGTCTCTCAGGAAATCTTCCCCAGCGCTTCCAGGATTCCTGAGATCTCTTTTTCTGGTGGATTCGCTGATGGGCTCCAAGGTCCGAGCCTTTAGCAAAACGCTCCCCACACTCTCCACATTTGTAAGGCTTCAGTTCAGGATGGCTCCGGAGATGTTTGGCAAAGCTCCACAGCCCAGGAAAGGAGTTTCTGCATAGAAAACACAGGTGGGATCCATTCCCCTTATGCAGCATCCGGTGGATCAAAAGGAGGGACTGGTGAGCAAAGGATTTCCCGCATTTGGAGCATCTGGAGAGTTTCCCCTGATTTATCTGAGGGGACCTTTGGACAAAGTGTTCTCCCTTCTGCATAGTTTCCAGGGGCTGCTCACTTCCAGGGCTTTCCATCAAAGGAAACTAGAACAAGGTGACCTTTGACCAAGAGGCTGGAAGATGGGCAGGAGGATGGGCTCCAGCATGAGGCCAAAAACTGAGAAGACGAAACCTCTGGTGCCGGTGACTGACCCAGATTGGATCCTGCAAGCAGATCTTTTTCCAAAGGGTTTCTTGGCACCTGCAGGATAAAAGAAGTGAAGGAGAGAGGAAGATTTAGTTTCTTTGGCTCTCCAAATAGCCAAAATAATAGCTGGAACACTATATTCCCTCCTCCAGAATCAAAGCAATGCTGGGATTCCCCCTGTGGAGCTGGCCTCCCATTCCCTTTTCTTAGCATGATGAATGGGATGGCTGCAGACTCGCTGTTGCCCCCCATTTGTCTGCCTGAACTGGGGATAATCCCTGCCTTTACCTTTTTGCCCTGTGTTTGGGACAGTGATGCTACATGACGTGTGACTAACTGCAAAGAGCCCCCATAGGATTTATATGTGCCAGGTAGATCTAATTGTGTACAGAGTACGACCCATGTAGGTATTTATGGACACTGTTCTTTGGGCCAGCACAGACTGAATATGTCTCCCTCCTAGATTGGCTTCCTATTGTTGCTTTATAGTTTAGGGAGGATGCAAATACATTGATTGGGCCAGCAATGCAGTTTGAACACAATAGGGAACAAGCAGGTTCCATGTTAAAAAGTTGACCCTATATATGAACCTAAAGAGGAAGACGGATGGAAGCCTGTCACTTTTAGAAGAAAACAACAAGCAAAACCCATTCTATGTATCCTACTCCACTCCAATGAAGCCCCTCTGGAACTGAACAATCACTGTCATGTTCTTCCCCTAGAAGGGAATATGCAGTCACCCACAAAAGAGGAGTCTTCAATAGTTTCTAAAAAAGAGGCAAGACAGAACAGATAGTCAATTTAGGCAGGTATGTTATCTCCCGGAAGCAAAAATCAAAGATGCAGCAGAAATTCTTCTCCTCCACCAGGAGACTAATGACACAACAATGAATCTGAAAAGAGGGGATGTGGTTCCCATTTTCAAGAAAGGAAGAAAAAAGAAAAAGAAATCCAGAAAACTACAAACCAATCACCCAAACTCAATATCTTGGAAGATCTTCGAAAAGGTAAAAACACAGATCCGCAAATATCTAGAAGCAAAGTTATAATTAAAAGCCATTATGGGTTTGTTAAAAAGAGATCATGCCAAACCAGGAAAGGGAAGGGGATTATTTCGTTCTTTGACAAAAATGGTTAGTCTAAAGTAGAGAAAAGAAGGATTGGGGATGACAGGATTCCTATTCCAGTATTTGAGAGGCTGACAAAAAAGAAGAAGAGGTCAACCTGAGGGCAGAACAAGAAACAATCAATGGAAACAAATCAAGAAAAGAAGCAACCTCAAATTAAGGAGAAACTTCCTAACAGAAAGGACAATTAATCTGTGTAACAACTGGCCTGCCAAAGTTGTGGCTGCTACAACACTGGAGGCTTTAAAGAAATGAATGGACAGCAACCCATCTGAAATGATACAGGGCAGTTGTCGACAACCCGTGGCTCCGGAGCTGCATGGGGCTCTTTCGTCCCTCCGCTGTGGCTCCCTGTTGGGTGATCCCACCACTGGCTGGCCCCACCCCTTACCTTCCCCTCCCAATCCCCCCAAAGGAGTCTTTGAGGGTGAATGCTGAGAGGCACCAATTTCCTCTGCCTTCTCTGTTCCCACCCAGAGCTGAAGCGAAACAAATGGGCCAGGGTACCCCTCCTTCCTAAGGAGCCTCGCTGAGCCCGCTTGCAAACTCCGCTGAGGGTGGCTCCAAATGTTCAGTTCCATCGCTGCCTCGGCAGGGAAGGTGTGAGTGCCCTGCCTGCTCTGCTCTCACCAGCTAGAAGTGGGGCTCTGTGTTGCTGCCTTCCAGATGGAGAGCCACGTTTGTTTTGCTTGCTGACCGCCTCCAAGGAGGGAGCTGCCCTCAGGCCACCAGGGCCCCCACCATGTGGGGAGAGAAGGAAAGGGAAGGGGATTATTTCCCCGACAGGATCCAGGTTGGAGTTGCCTTATTTTGCATGGATTTTCAATGCTTGGCTTTACCTGCCATAGCCCAAGTGGTTGGATTCATGTAACACGTGAAGCTGGGCAGAAGAGCATGGATAGATGCCTGGATGGATGGATGGATGGATAGACAGATAGACAGACAACAGACAGATGAGACAGAGACAGAGAAAGAAAGAGGCAGAGAGAAAGAGAAACAGAGAGAGAGACAGAAAGAGAGACAGACAGACAGACAGACAGAGACCCATTCCCTACAGAAAAGACCAAGAGCCACAAAAACTGGGTATGCATGGCTGCGGTGATGGGCTGTTTTCTAAAATAAAGCAAGGTCATACACACACTTGAAAGTAAATCAGGAAGTCAGTAATTGGGGAGTTTGTCTGACAATATGCAGTTGTAAAGCTTGTAACAATTCTGGGTGGTTAGAAGGCTAATAAAAGTAACAAGGAGTTAGGCAACTTACAGACCTCAGCTCAAAGATAGGAATAGAGATGGCCAATAAAATGTGCATTAGACAACTCCGGAGACATTCATTAGCCAAGGCTTAGGAATAGGTCCCTTCCTGCCCTATTCTGATGGATAAAACCTATCAATGAGGAGCTGCCACATCACAGCCTCCTTCAGAGCAAAACTAGGCAAATAATGATTTTTTTCTTCCCAGTTTTGTAGAAAGAAAAGTAAACAATTAAAATACTTAAATTAAAAGCAAAGAACATCAATTCTTCTCCATTGAGATGAAACTGAAAGAAAGTGGATCTTTTCTCCGTTGGGAGGAAATGAGCTCAATTCAAGCAATTGAAACCTTTTTCTTCTCCCCCCCAAAGAACCCACCCCCACCCCCAACTGAAGGGAGGAGGCGGCTTTTTCCTGCGTTGAGCCCATGATCCCGCCTTAAACCCTGGAAAGAAAAGCCCCTCCCTTTTCCCTCCGTGGGGCGGGGCTCCCCCCCCCCTTTGCCCAGAAGCTCCCCGTCCAGCCCCGCATCCACCCGGGACCTTCCTGGCACTCCTGGAGGAGGCCCTCGGGGCTACCTTCCTCCGGGCAGCCCGACGGAGAGCGGGAGCCCCACCTGCCCGGAGCGTGGCCGAGGAGCAGCCTCGCCGGACAGCCAAGAATTCGCACAGCCGCCCAAAACCCGCAAGTGGCGAAACCACAGAGAGGGAGGAAGAATTACAGAAGTTTCCTAGAGAGGCCCCAGAGGCTTTCCCCCGCCTTTTCCGGCCCCTTTTCCTCTCTGGGAGGTGAGAAGACGCTCTGGGCCCTTCCTTCCTCCCTTCCGCTGGGAGTTGCTATAGTTTCGGGGCCCCAGAATCGCCGGTTCCCTCTCGGAGGAAGCAGGAGGAGCCGCTTCTTTCCCAGCCGGCCGGAGTCCAGAGAGGCTGGGAGCCTTTCCCCCCTTCCCGGATTGTTTGTGGGGGGGGGGGGGACTTGGATGCAGGACAGGCTACAATTTTCCCCTTTTGTGCACTTCGGGGCATCAGGAAATACCATCCCATAAGCTTTGCTTTCATCGTGGTTTGCTGACTGTGGGTAACTGGTCGGCTTGTATAACTTTCCAAGCCCCGAATGAGCAAACCTTCAGAATAAGAGTTGGAAGGGAGCTCTGAGGTTATCTAGCCCAACCCCCTGCCTTTGCAGGTGCTCTTACTACACCATCCCAAACAAGTAACTTCTTCTGAAAACCCTCCACTGACGGAGCACTCACAACTTTTGGAGAGAAGCCGTTGCACTGGTTAATGGTTCTCTTAGGAAATTCTCCTTAGTTCTGGGTTGGGTAATCACCTAGACAAGTATTTTCCAGCCATTGCTTCTTGTTCAGCCTTCAGGTGCTTTGGAGCATAGGTTGTCCCCTCTTCTTTCTGACAGTTTCTCAAATTTTGGAAGTCTGCCATCCTCTCACTCCTACTCCTCTTCCTTCAACAAGACATAACCAGTTCCTGCAAACTTTCCTCTTATTCTGTAGCCTCCACTCCCCTACTTACCTTTCTTGTTCTTCCCTGCATCTTTACTAGTCTCAAAATCTTAGTTTTATTGTGATACAAAATGTACAAAACCCCAAAGATGAACCCAATTTAGCCCAATCTGGAATATTTAAAACGAGTTCATGACAGAGAGGGCCTCCTCAGGGTGCCGTCAGCCAGACAATGCCGGCTGGCGACCCCCAGGGGGAGAGCGTTCTCTGTGGTAGCCCCCACCCTCTGGAACGATCTGCCTCCAGAATTGAGGACTATTGCTGACCTCCGGACTTTTCGTCGGGCTCTAAAGACGCACTTTTTTCAACTCGCCGGACTTGCCTGATCCCTTCTTTTTAAATATTTTATATATTTTTATACATTTTTAAATTTTAAACTTTTTAGAGTTTTTAGTTGGTTCTTATGCCTCAGCCTTAACTTATATGGATTTTAGGATGGTTTTAAATTGTTTATGTATTGGTTTTAATTGGCTGTACACCGCCCTGGGTCCGCCAGGAGAAGGGCGGTATAGAAATTTAATTAATAAATAAATAAATAATAAATAAATGGTTTGAAAATGCTTAGAGGGTTGAAAAGAAACCCCATGGATAGGACCTAAATTTAAGGTGACTTTGCCTTGCCTGTTTTGGAAAGAAAAATTGGGGTGAAGATGGATATCAGCTCTTCAAGAGAGACTGAATCAAGAAACAAACCCCAGAAGAGTTCTAGAATTCTTATTTTTATAGGCTATAGTGATAGAATCTTAAGATCAGAATGATGTTATTCACGATATTCGCTGTGACATTCTATGGAAGAGAAAGTTGGACTAAATGAGGAGGACAGGGAGAGTGTGGCAGTTTTTGAACATTAATTTTGAATGTTGAAGAATTCTACCAAGATTATGATGGATAGCCAAGTAAATGTCCATCATTTGCACATAGTTTAGTTTCTTTCTTTCTGACAGACTGTTGTTCAAATTCAAAATGTCATTTTATCTATTTTAAATCTTTCTAACTCTGCATGTGAAATATATGATATAGTCATTTTCCAGTGTGCTGCGTCTACACTCCATGGCTGGGACCAATCCCCTTTTCTGACAGCAACTGAGAGAATTTTAAATCAATTTCCTTCCTGCTCTGTGCTCTTGCCACTCCCCTTTTCCCAAGAATCCCCAGTCTTTCTCTCAGTTGCTGACAGACTGAGGTGGTTTTCTCTGTGCTCTTGAGTGTAGTGCGTTTAGGCCTTTGTTTATTTTTGATTAGCCATTTTTTTTCCCCTTTAAAAGTTTTTCTCTTTATTCCACGGTGGAGTGTAGGAGTCATTTGTTTACTGTTGCCTGCCTGGCTGCTCGTTGCTGGCTCCGTGCCTGATTCCTAGGTCGGGCCTTGCGTTGGCGCCCTGAGCGCTCGCAGCCGCCGTTCCTGACCCCACGGGGCAGATTCGGCTTTTCTTTGGCCGCCGGTGGATTGGGGGGCTGGGCGGTTCGCCGTCGTAACCCCCCTCCACCCCGACGATCGTTTCAGGTGAGGCGGCGGCAGGGCAAGTTTGTTCAGTCGGAGGCCTAGTCCTCCGCATTTCGGCGCCGTCTGCCGTTCCGCTGGCTCGCAGCGGACGGAGACAAACGGAGTAGCCCCGGGAGGCAGCGCCTGACAACCGTAGCCAACCGGGAGGTCGGGGCGGCGTTCCAGCGCACAAGCCGCTGTCGACCATTGTGCTGTGCCTGTGCCTGACAACCCGCCGTAAGTCGCCTGAGGGCGGGGAAGCGGAGCGGCCGCCATTACATCGGAGAAGCGGCGCCCGCCATTTTGTGCAGAAAGGGGGGGAGCGCCCGCCGATTCGGAAGGCTCCCTGCAGCGCCCGCTTTTGGGGCCTCTCCCGGACAGTGCTTAGCCGTGCCCAGAGCTTGTCTTCGTCAGGGCTATCGGCTGGTAAGCGGGGCGGCCGCCATTGACAACGTGGAGCGGCGCCCGCCATTTTGGAGAGGTGGAGGAGTGGCGCCCGCCATTTTGAACACCGCGGCAGCGCCCACCATATTGGGGCCCCTCCTTGACGGCTTTGGCCTTCTCTCCTGAAGTTTCACAACTGGGTGAGGCGTTTTCCTCAGGCCCACCCTCTCAGCTGCTTCGCCCTGGTTCTCCCTGCCACGCTTGGCTGCTTTGGCAACCTGTTTCCTGCTTGGCCTGGCATTCTCTGAAGCCTGCTATTCAGCCATTGCTTTGGACTGACTGAGGAAGGGGAGTCCCCAGGTTGGCTCCTGCAACCTAAAAAATAATAATAATAATAATAATAATAATAATAATAATAATAATAATAATAATAATAATAATAATAATAATAAATATTATTATTTATATATATACCTATATATATTTTTATACAATCGACTGGCCATCGAGTCGTGGTGCTATGGCGGACTCTTCCCTATCATCTGACCTGGAGCAGGAATCCAGTCCTGCCAGGTCCTCCAGATCTCACCGGAAGAGGAAAGACAAACGTTCTGCTGCCTCGGGACACAAGTCACATCATTCTAAAGGCTCCTCGACCAGTGACAAATCACATCATTCTAAAGGCTCCTCGGCTAGCGACAAAGATGCACTCCGCAGACACAAGGCCTTTGAGAGACAATTTGACAAGGCCAAACAGGCGGCTGCCTTGCTGGCCAATCAGGCCTTGAGCCAGCATCAAGCACCTTCAATGTCGCGTGAGCATACCTCCCTGGCGCATACCTCCTCCAATCTTTTGTCATTATCCAAGCGGGTATCGCAATCCATGCCAGATGTATCGGTTGTGGGTGTGGACGCGTCCCTACCGGTGAAGCAGCCACCGTCAGCTACGTTCACGCCGACTGCTGCGGGACTGCGTTCTCCAGAGCCCGTCCCTGCCAGTTCGCAACCTGACTTTCAGGCTATGCTGTCCACAGCGCTGGCCACCATCATGGCGGCGAGTGCCCAGCAGACTACTCACGTGTCTGCTTCGGGAGCGCGCCAGGAGGCCTTGTATTCCTCACGACCACACAGATCCCGTTCCCCCCTTCGGCGAGAATCGGACTCTTCTGAGTATTCTGATCGGGATGAGGGGCCACCGGAAGATCCTGAATTTTCCGAAGATGAGGGACTGGAACCTGACACCCCGGCCTTCACCGGTCTCTTTCGTCCGTCTCTGTTCAAGTCCCTTCTCCACAAAGCTCGCCTCACCACTAACCTGGGATCGGTGGGGGCTCAACTTCCCGAATCCCGCTCTGAGGCGGGGCCGCATGATGCGCTCTTTAAACAGACCAAACGGGAGAAGGACTTTATCCCGTGCCCCCAGCTCTTCACGGATGTGTTGCAAGCCCCGTGGGGCCAGCCCGGGTCCCTTACCGCTCCTTCAAATCAGGACAAGAAGCTGTATTGTTCCGCGCCAGAGTTGGATGAGCTGCTGACCTTGCCCACTGTTGATGGTCCGGTAGCAAGCCTTACCACTCATTCCCTGATCTCCTCTGATCCGATGGAAGGTCTCAAATCGGAGGACAGGCGTACTGAGTTAGCATTTCGCAAATCTCATCAGGCGGGCACTTGGGCTGTGCGGACGGCGACGGCTACATCCTTTTTCAACCGCGCCTCTTTAATTTGGCTCCGTCAACTTCAGGAGCGACTTCCTCCAGAAGAAACCCGTTTACACCAGGATGTCAATAAAATCATAGCCGCTACCGAGTATTCCGCGGATGCCTCCTTAAATTCTGTAAAGTTCACGTCTCGTGCCCTGGCTTCCTCGATCACGTCGCGTCGGCTCTTCTGGCTGCGCCCTTGGAAGGCGGACGTGAAGACAAAATGGAAGCTGGCCTCGGCCCCATTCAAAGGGCCTAACTTGTTTGGGGCAGCCTTAGATCCGCTCCTAATAGAAGACAAGGACAAGCGTAAGGTGCTTCCTTCGTCCTTTCGTAGGCCAGACAGACGATATACACCTTACTCCCAGCGACAGCCCTTTCGGCCCTACTCTGGAGGTAGCGGTCCCCCCTCCTACAGGCAATCCGGTCAACCAGCAGACCGCACTTCCGACAGACAGAGGTTCCGGGACCGAGCCAGACAGCAGGGCCCTCCCAGACGCCCTTACCGCGGGGTCGGTTCCAGACCATTCAGAAGGGGCAAGTGACTTGTGGCCGGAAGGGCCGGTGGGGGGTCGCATCCGGTTCTTCCATCTGCAATGGTTCCAGTCGACCTCGGACAGTTGGGTACGTCGTACAGTCTCCGAAGGCCTTCGGATCGAGTTTATAGATCGGCCGCCCAATCGGTTCATCAGGTGCCCGGTCCCTTCTTCTTCACGCAACCGACGGCTCATGCTGTTAGAAATATCACATCTCCTCGAGATCAACGCCATAGAACAGGTCCCTTTGGACCAGCGGGGGAAGGGATTTTATTCAATCTTGTTCCTGGTCCCCAAAAGTTCGGGGGGTGTGCGGGGCATCCTCAATTTGAAACAGCTCAACCTAGCGGTGCGTTATCGCCGTTTCAGAATGCATTCGTTACGTTCAATCCTGACTTCCGTTCGCAAAGGGGATTTCATGCAGTCTGTGGATCTCCGCGAGGCCTATCTTCATGTACCAGTCTACCCTGCCCATCGCCAATACCTACGGTTCGAATTTGCCGGCAGGCATTACCAGTACTGTGCCATGCCCTTTGGACTTTCATCTGCTCCCAGAACCTTTACAAAGCTGGTGGCAGTCGTCGCGGCAACCCTACATTCGATTCCAGTCCGAACCTTGTGTTACCTGGACGACATTCTTGTTCTCTCGTCCTCCAGGGTTCGAGCGGCGCACGATCTGAGCCAAGTCCTGTCTGCCTTCAGGTCCCACGGCTTTTCCATAAACATGGACAAGAGTCATCTAGTTCCGTCCACGTCCATACTGCACCTGGGGTCCGTGATCGACTCAGCGAGGGGTCAGGTATTCCTGTCTCCGGAGAGGATCCAGAACCTTACAGCCTTGCTCAATCAGGTTCTGACCCTAAGATCAGTGCCCCTACTGACTCTCTCTCAACTGCTGGGGAAGCTGGTGTCGTGTTTCCAGATAGTGCCTTGGGCTCGCAGGCACTCCCGAGCATTGCAATGGATGCTCCTCCCGTTTCAGCGGAAGGGTGTGGCCAACACGTCGAGGAAGGTGTTTGTTCCTCCTCAAGTCCGTCTTTCCCTTCGTTGGTGGGCGTTGCCGGCCATTCATCGCGGCTGCCATTTCCTGGAACTGGACAGGTTAGTGATGACGACCGATGCAAGTCTCCAGGGTTGGGGCGCTCACCTGGGGACCCAGGTGGCTCAGGGCCGGTGGTCTCGGTTGGAGCGTTGTCACAACATAAACCTTCTGGAGCTCCGTGCGATTCGGCTGGCCCTCCTTCACTTCGAGCAAGCGGTGCGGGGCCGTCATGTCCTAGTCCTCACGGACAACACTTCGGCGAAGGCCCATGTGAACAAGGAAGGAGGCACGAAGTCGAGGTCCCTGATGCTGGAGTCGGAGAGGCTGTTCGGCTGGGCAGAGCATCATCTTCTGTCGATCCGGGCGGATCACATATCGGGGTCCGCAAACGTTCAAGCAGATTGGCTGAGCAGAGAATGGATAGACCCGGCCGAGTGGCAGCTTCATCCGAGGCTGTTCCAGGAACTAGGTCTCCGGTTCGGGAATCCGTTGGTCGACCTATTTGCCAGCCCAGCCAACGCGCAACTCCCGAGGTTCATCTCTCGCTATCCCTGCCCCGGGGCGGAAGGAGTCGACGCCCTAAGATGCCGCTGGCCGGAAGGCCTGCTGTATGCCTTCCCTCCTGTGGCCCTGATTCCTCAGGTGGTTCGGAAGATAGTGGAGGAAGGGGCAGAGCTGCTGTTGGTAGCGCCTCACTGGCCCCGTCGCCCGTGGTTCGCCGATCTGGTCGAGCTCTCGGTCAGCAGTCCTTGGGTGATTCCACCTCATCGGGTCGCTCTCTGTCAAGGGGCCATTCTTCATCCAGACCCGCAATGGCTCCAGTTGGCCGTGTGGCGTTTGAGCGGCTCATTTTGAGGAAAGGCCGACTGTCGGAGGACGTTATAGGTATGATCCAGTCTGCAAGGAGACCGTCTACGACCCGTATTTATGAGGCGACGTGGAAGGCGTTTTGTCGTTGGGCAGCTGGGCAGCACGTGGACCCTACTTCTGCCGCCGTAGAGGATGTGCTAGACTTTCTCCTGGCCGGGTTCAATAAAGGCTTGGCTCCGGCAACGTTGCGTCGTCAAGTGGCGGCTCTGTCGACAGTCATATCGTGTCCTCCGCATCGCTCTCTATCACATCACCCGTGGGTTCGGGAGTTTCTCCATGGTGCCACTAATCGACGACCTCCAACTGTTCATCGTTATCCCACGTGGGATTTGTCCCTTGTGTTACGGGCTTTGACTGTTTCCCCATTTGAGCCGTTGGGTTCGGTGTCTCTCAAGTTCCTTTCGTTTAAGGTGGCGTTCTTGTTGGCAATCACGTCCGCGAGGAGGATTTCTGAGCTGGCGGCCCTGTCCGTAAGGAAGGACTTATGCATTTTTCACCCTGATCGAGTGGTGCTTCGTCTCGACCCGGCCTTTACTCCCAAAGTCAACACGTGGTTCCATCGGGCTCAGGAGGTGATATTGCCGGACTTCTGCCCGGAACCAAGACACCAACGGGAGGTCCTTTGGCACACCCTCGATGTTTGTCGGGCGTTGAGACGTTATATTCGCAGGACTGAGTCGTTTCGGAAGTCGGAAGCTCTGCTGGTCTCGTTTCATCCAGCTACTATGGGCCAGAAGGTGTCTTCAGCGACGGTGGGTCGGTGGATTAAAGCCTGTATAGCGTCGGCTTATGAGCATCAGGCGCGCCCTGTTCCTTCGAGGATTCTGGCCCATTCGACCAGAAGTGCATCGGCTTCCGCGGCCTGGGCTACTCAGGCTTCGGTGCTGGACGTTTGTAGGGCTGCTACTTGGACCTCGTTATCCCCGTTTATTAGACATTACCGGATCGATTCGTTTGCTTCCGCAGAAGCCTCCTTCGGGAGGCGTGTATTGCAAAGAGTGGTGGATGATGGATCTGTGGGAGGCAGCCATGTTCCCACCCAGGGTTTCTGAGCTTGGGTATGTCCCACCCATGGAGTGTAGACGCAGCACACTGGAAAACGGACGTTGACTTACCTGAACGTCCATTTTCAGGGTGCTGCGGATACACTCCATTCCCTCCCATTCCTTGGCTGCTTGTTGTTGTTGTTCTTATGGTTGGTGAGTTTTGTTACTAATAAAATTGAGTTGTACCTTGAGCTGTTCGGCACCTTCGTTCAAGACTGGGGATTCTTGGGAAAAGGGGAGTGGCAAGAGCACAGAGCAGGAAGGAAATTGATTTAAAATTCTCTCAGTTGCTGTCAGAAAAGGGGATTGGTCCCAGCCATGGAGTGTATCCGCAGCACCCTGAAAATGGACGTTCAGGTAAGTCAACGTCCGATCCCTCTGCAGTTCTCTCAACTTCACCTTTATTCTCAACTTCACCTTCATTCTGTGTTCTATGTCCAGACTTACAAAGACATTTTGTATCCCTACAATAAGGCACTTCAAACATGGTTTCTGAAAGTCTACATTACCTTTTATTGTATCATTAAAAAACATGCCATCCAAGCCTCAAGTCAGCTCTTTTCTTCTGAATGGGAGACCACCAGAACTTTGGGGAGGGGAAAGATGTGTGGGGGTGTGAGGGAGATGGGCCTCTCCTATCATTTAGGTGCAATGAAAAGAGAAGACAATTTCCATGAGATCCTTTACCTAAAGGAGCCTAAAGAGGCTTTCCTGAATTTCCAGTTGAACCAGAGCTTTTCTTCTAGATTTGATAGATGACTAGATTGAAGAAACTGTGAAACTTTGTTTTTCTATATGATAACAGCTGCAAAGCTCTCTTCCCAAAGAGATGAAAGGACTCACATATACCCAGAATGTAAGAATGATGGGGAAGTTGACTGCTTTGGGTAAAGAAAACTAGATTTTTCTCCAGTGTGCTGACCAGGAATGGGTTAACTATGTCTTGTAGCTCACTACACTGAGTCTGTCCAAGTTGTATCGACAGGCCTCCCTTTGCCTGCAGTCCCCAGTTTTGACTCAATGTTTCACTCGCATAGAGGTGTTAGAATTAATTTCCACTTTTTAAAACTTATTCGAGATGAAAAATACCCTTCCCAGATTCTCCCAGCTGACTGGAGACATTCCTGGGGGGTGTTCAACTCCCGGATGGCTGGTTTTCTGTTTGACCGGAATAGCTGCTGTGCTTCGTTCCAGCATGTAGAGCCGTGGCTCGATTCCGCTGAAGGCCGAGGACTCAGTGTCACTGACAGGAGGTACTCTTCCACTTGAATTGGACGGCTTGGCGTGAAAGAGCTAGCTTGACTCCAGTGATGGCTAGGAGCTCGGTGACTTTGACAGGAGCATTTTTTGGCTTCGTGTCGGCCTGCTCAGCGTGAAAGATCATTGCTCAATTCTGCTGAAAGAGGAGAGAGTATACAGCTGATCGGGCAATCCTCAAATCTGAGCATTGTGAAAGGCGCAAACGGACTACCTGGCTCATAGTCTAACAGCGTATCAACCTGGAGCCGCTTTTTGATTCCTGTCACCAGCGGAGGCAATCTGAGTCCCTGCCCGATTCCTGTTGCATACTCTTCAGCAGCAAGGCGTTTCACTGTGCAGGCAGCAGGGTTCCAGGCAGAATGAGTCTGGGTTGACAGGCCGTGAAGAGACAACTTGCGGGAAAGAGCAGGTCTTTCCAGCTGACTCTCAAGGCCCTAAAGACAGCTCCTCAGCACCAGGATCGGTGGTTAAAGGAACAGCTGTCAAAGTTAAAGCAAGGGCGGTTGGCTCAAGGAAGGCCTCTAAGGCTGAAGAAAAGGACGCTAGAAGGCGTCAGAGAGCTCTAGATACACAGATCGATAAAGGCCAGAGAGAGGCTGAATGGCAGAGTCAGCTAATACCCCCCAGGGGCGAACCTGCCATTTCCCACCAATTTTTCTCACAGCCCTTGGAAATTCAAAGTGAGACAAGTCAAATAAACAAGCTGTGCTCCCAGGCCTGGGTACCAGATGGCGCTGGAGAACAATCTCAGCAATGCCTTACATTGCCTGAAACCAAAGAGGCCTGTTTGAATTCCTGTCAAATTCTGATTCCAACAGCAGGTAATTGGGAACTGCCTTTGAAATGATGAGGCCAGCCACAGAAGCCACATTTACTCTCACAGCGGCAGGGCTCCACCCAGGGGACACTCAAAAGCCTAAAATCCCCAAAGGTTTGTTTGTTTATTGATTGATTGATTGATTGAATTTGTATACCGCCCTTCCCCCAAAAGGGACTCAAGGCGGTGGACAGCCAAAATTAAAATACAAACAATACAAAAGTTAATATAGCTGAAATAAATTAAATCAATCGGCATCCAATTTAAAACCCAAAGTCTATTAAAAATTAAGAAATTCCCATTAAAAAATCATTTCGGCTAGGCCGGCTTGCTGAAATAAATAAGTCTTCAGGGCCTTACGGAAAGTACGGAGGTCCGGGATCAGTCGTATTCTGGGAGGTAGCTCATTCCAGGGGGCGGGTGCCCCCACAGAGAAGGCTCTCCCCCTGGGGGCCGCCAGCCGACATTGCTTGACTGACGGCACCCTGAGGAGGCCCTCTGTGAGAGCGTATTGGCCGGTGGGAAGTTATCGGTAGAGCAGGCGGTCTTATAGGTACCCTGGTCCTAAGCCATGGAGCACTTTAAAGGTGAGAACCAAAACCTTAAAGTGCACCCAGAAGACCACCGGGAGCCAGTGCAGCTCGCGCAGGAGAGGTGTTACATAGGAGCGCCATGTCGCTCCCATAATCACCCGCACGGCTGCATTCTGGACCAGTTGGAGCCTCCGGGTGCTCCTCAAGGGGAGCCTCATGTAGAAAGCGTTACAGTAGTCCAGGCGACACGTGACGAGGGCATGGGTGACTGTGCATAAGGAGTCCTGATCCAGAAAGGGGCGCAACTGGTGTATCAGGCGAACCTGATAAAAGGCCCCCCTGGCCACGGCCATCATATGCTCTTCTAAAGACAGCCGTGTGTCCAGGAAGATGCCCAAGTTGTGAACCCCCTCTGTGGGGGTCAGTGACTTGCTCCCAATATGCAGCAATGGCACCAGCTGGCTATATCGGGATGCCGGCATCCACAGCCATTCGGTCTTGGAGGGGTTGAGTTGAAGCCTGTTCCTCCCCATCCAGACCTGCACAGCCTCCAGACATTGGGACACCACTTCAAGGGCATCATTTGGGTGGTCTGGGGTGGAGATGTACAGTTGAGTATCATCAGCGTACAGATGACATCGCACCCCAAAACCATGGATGATCTCACAAAGCAGCTTCACATAAATGTTGAACAGGACCGACCCTTGCGGCACCCCACAAACAAGGCACCTTGAGGTCAACCTCTGCCCCCCTGCCAACACGGACTGCGACCGGTCGGAGAGATAGGAGAACCACTGCAACACGGTGCCTCCCACCCCTAATCCCTCCAACCGGCGCAGCATGATACCATGGTCGATGGTCTCAAAAGCCGCTGAGAGGTCTAACAGGACCAGAACAGAGGAGCAACCCCTGTCCCGAGCCCTCCAGAGATCATCCACCAGTGCGACCAATGCTGTCTCCGTGCTGTACCCAGGCCTGAAGCCGGACTGGCACAGATCTAGATAGATGGTTTCATTCAGGTACTGCAAGAGCTGTTGTGCAACCACACTCTCAACAACCTTCGCAATTAAGTGAAGGTTGGAGACCGGACAATATTTTGACAGAACAGCCGGGTCCAGAGAAGGCTTCTTGAGGAGGGGCCTCACCACCGCCTCTTTCAAGGCGGGAGGCAAGAAACTCTCTCTCAGAGAAGCATTTATAATCCTCTGGAGCCAGCCTCGTGTAACCTCGCCAGTACCAGCCAGGAGGGACACAGGTCCAATAAACATGTGGTTGCGTTTAACCTCCCCAGAATCCTGTCCACGTCCTCAGGAGTCACAGGGTCGAACTCATCCCAGATAACATCCTCAAGACCGTCCTCAGTCACCTCGCCGGAATCTACCCAGTCAGAGTCCAAGCCTTCCCGAATCTAAGCAATTTTATCGTTCAGATAGTGTGCAAAATCCTCAGCCTGCCCTTGCAAGGGGTCCTCCCGCGCTCCCTGATATAGAAGGGAGCGGGTCACTCTAAACAAGGTGGCTGGGCGGTTATCTGCCAATGCAATAAGAGCAGAAAAGTAATTACACTTTGCCGCTTTTATCGCCACTAAATAGGTCTTAATATGAGACCTAACTAGTGTTTGGTCGGATTTGGAATGACTAGTCCTCCAACCACTCTCTAGGTGTCTTTTCCAGTGCATCATCTCCCTCAGTTCCTCGGAGAACCAAGGAGCCAGGTAGGTTCGGCGCCAGGTCAGAGGCCGCAAAGGCACGACTTGGTCCAGAACACCAGCAGTTGTCCTATCCCAGGCGGCCACCAGGTCTTCAGCTGAGTCATGAGGCAGAGTTTCAGGAACTGGTCCAAGCTCCCTCTGGAACCTATCAGGATCCATCAGGCACCTCGGGCGAAACCACCTGGTCGGTTCCTCCTTCCTGCGGTGGGGTGCAGCGGTCAGAAAGTCCAGCCTCAGGAGGGAATGGTCCGACCATGACAGGGGTTCAATAACTATATCCCCTACATCCAGGCCATTAAACCACTGACCAGAGACAAAAACCAAGCCCAGAGTGTGTCCTCCCACGTGAGTAAGGCCATGAATTAGCTGTGTTAGGTCCATGGCTGTCATGGAAGCCATAAACTCCCAAGCCATCCCAGACGCCTCACAGCAAATGGCAGGTTCAAATCCCCCATTACCAAAAGTCTGGGGGTATCAACCGCCACCCCGGCAATAACGTTGAGGAGCTTGGGAAGGGCCGCTGTCACATGGCAGGGAGCCAGGTACGTGATCAGTAGGCCCACCTGCATCCCATGGCCCCACTTCACCAGGAGAGACTCACATCGGGCTATCTGAGGTATAATGGCCTCCCTCAGATCAAGATCTTCCTTTATAACGACTGCCATCCCACCCCCCTACCCTGGGCCTTTGGCTGATGGAATGCACGGAAACCTGGTGGGCACATCTCTACGAGGGGAACCCCCCCCTTCTTGGCCCAACCAGGTCTCTGTAATTCCCACCAGGTCCCCTCCTGAATTAACTCGCAAATGAGGGGGGCCTTATTAACCACGGACCTGGCGTTGCACAGCATCAGCCTAAGGCCTGGGCTCTGCAACTCTGGACAGCCCGGGGAATGAGAAGAGTCTTGGGGGCCAAGGCACGCCACCGCTTGAAGACAGCAGGTGCGTGCCCCACCACATGATGTGGCCCTCTGCTCCCATAATATCTTCCCCTCCCAACCACGGTCCTGATGGAATTGCCCTCCTACCTATCAGCACTGAGCTCCTCCACACCCCGCTCTCCGCCTCCCGTTCCATGCCCCTGTGCCAAGCCTGACCTATACCCTATTCCCCTTGGTGGGTTATCCCCCACACCCACAACCCTAGTTCCAATTCAACCCTCCCCCCCCCAGGACCCCTTAAAAGTTTAACCAAGAATTTATGTAAAAAACCCCTCAACCCCCTCTTCACAACATCCTTGCTCTGGCTCCAGCAGATGCAAGAGAGAGTTCATGCTAGGGACCCCTGCACTCACCAGGACATTAATAAGCTGGTGGCGGCAACAGAATTAACTGCCAATGCCACATTAAATGCTGCCAGGTTTGCTTCCAGGACCACTGCATCATCAATGGCAGCACACTGCCTGCTGTAGCTTTGGCACTGGCAGGCAGTCACATCAGGGCTGCCCACTTAGCCCTTAGATGGTTCTAGGACACGACTGAAGATCACCATATCCTTGCCTTGATGGACAAAGTGGCCAAGGCCCATATCAAGCGCTAAGGGGGCACTCATTTAAATTAAAAGCTTTTCTACGAGGAAAATAGACAAGAGGATACCTCGCTGCAAAATGTATGGGATACTATGAAAGTGGTTATAAGAGGATATTTGATAAAAATTTCGGCGCATAAATGGAAATTAGAGAAAAAAGGGGCAAAATTCTAGAAAAATTAGAAAAGGAAGCGAGGGCATTACAAGTAGACCCGAGAAATGGGAAGATAAGAGAAAAGAGTTTCTCCATTGTGGGTGGAGACAGCAGCCATCATGGGTTGTGGCTATCTTGTCAGGTTGCTAGACTGAGCCTGCCAAAGTTGTTAGCTCCGCCCCTGTTACCGGGCAGACCCAGCTTTGGCTCAGTCTGTCAGCCTAGACAGGCGTGTGGGACTGTTCCTCTAGCCCTTTTTTCTCTTTTTGTGAATAATTCTGTGCCTTTATTGTGCTTTTTACTGGTTTGACTTCGGATTGTTATTGGACTTCTTTGGATGGTGATTTTACTGTGAGGTTTGCTCGGCTCGCTATTTGACAGCTTTCTGAGGGGGGGGGATTTCTCCCTCCTTTTCCCTTTTTTCTTCTCTCTCCCTTTGTTTTACTTAATTGGTTTGATTTGTTTCTCTCGTCGTTTTGCATCCTTATTGTTTCTAGCTGTTTTAACTGTTGATTTAGCCGTTGTGGAGTTTCGCGCTCCCATTCTTGAGCGCCGGCGGCCATTACTGGGCGATTAGGCGTGATCAGCAGCGGTGGTGTCTTTGAGGAGTTTTTACGCTCCCGATTCCTATTGTGGTCTGTTCGCTGGTGCGTTGCTGCTCTCGCTTTGCAGAGATTGTTTTTTTGCTGCTCTTGCCTTCTGATATTGGATTGCGAGGCATTGGCAACTTCGTGGAGCTTCGCGCCCCCTTTCAAGTTTGCCGGCGGTCTTTTTATTGCTACGACGCCGCCATTCCTTAGCGCTCTCGCCGGCCAGCCTTAACGGCCGTCCTTTGACGGCGTGGGTGTGTGTGGAGTGTGGTCGCTTCCCCCCTTCACTCTCCCATTTCGTGCCGGCTGTTTATTATTCTCTCTGTTTGGGAGCGGTTTGTGCGCTATTTCTTGGAGCCCCTTTTAAACTCGGGCGGTTTCGCGCCATTTTTTTGCCGCGTTCGTGCTCCTGCCTGCCTAGCCTGTTCTGTGGGGTCTAGCGCCCCCTTTTATGCTTTCAGCCTCCTTGCAGGTGAGCAGCCTCTTTGCGGAGTTTTGCACTCCCCTTATCTACCTGCTTATTGTTGTTTAATTATTGTGATTATTGTGCAGGTCTACAGGGCGTTAGCTCCCTTTACTTGACAGGAGAAAAAAATTTTTCCCACTGTGGGACGTTTTTCTGGTGGAGTTTTTGCGCTCCCCTTATCTGCCTGACTTATTGTCTTATAGTCATTATTATTATTGTGCAGCCTTCAGTGGCTAAGCTCCCTTGGTTTGATTGAGAGGAGTTTTTTCGCTCCCATTTCTTCATTTGGGGCATTGTTTGGCATTCCTTTATTGCCACTTCTATCATGCCTAAGGCCACGCACAAATCTAAGCACTGTGACCAGGAGGCGGCCTCTGAGAGCCTCCCTAGGCAGAAGTCCTCCACAGTAGGGAAGGAGGCTTCTTCTCGCCCCTCGGCTAAACGGTTGGCCTCTAATGTTTCTGGCTCTTGTGTCAAGGCCACTTCCCACAGTCATCCATCCCACGTTGAGTTGCGCCGGGACAAGGTGTTGCAGAAGTTATGTGCAAAGGCCAGTGGTCAGCAAGTCCCTAGTAAGGGTCACAATGTGGCGGTGCCTCCCTCTGGTTCGCATCGTGATCTTCCTTGTCAGCCGGATCAGGTTTCGCTCCGGGATTGTCCTGCGGTTATTCATCCTGATTCTGTCTGGGGAGAGGCGTCCCTTGGGGGTTTGGCGGCGCCGGAAGACGTTCCGCCTCAGTCGGTCTCTCAGGTGTCTGAGGTTTCTGTGCCCACTGCTTCTTTGCCGGATCCGACTCCTGCCTGCCCCAATCCGGGGTTTTTATCCCCTGATCAGATTCGGCAGCTAATCATTTCGACTGTCCAACAATCTCTGGCTTCCTGTCCGGCTGCGGGTAGCAGAGCGGCCTCCTTTCGCTCCTGTCCTTCCCCTTCTCATGGGGATGCTTTATTGGATGATGCTATTTCTATTGATGCACCTGATTCTCCTGTTTCCTCTATTTCCAGTCATGCTTCCCGGGAACCTCTGGACTCCTCTCATGATCTGGCCTTATCGGAAGATGATGACCTTCCTCCCGATCAGCCAGCATTCACGGGTTTGTTTCCTCAGGCCCTGTTTAAATCTTTGCTTCACAAAGCGGTCGCCACTGCGCAATTGACTTCCCCTTCTCCACCCCCGTCTAGTTCGGAAACGGCGAAGGGTGTTCTTGATCCTCTATTTGCTGAGCCTCCCAAGGTTATTGACACCATTCCTACCCCTCCTTTGTTCCTCGATATCATCCGTAAGCAATGGTTATCTCCTAACTCAGCTCCTGTCCCCTCCACTTCGGAACGTCGTAATTTTGCTCTGGCTCCGGATCTGGATGCCCTTCTCCAAGTTCCAACAGTGGATGCGCCGGTGGCTGCCCTAGTTTCTAACCCAATGGTTCCTGGGGTCCCGGAAGAGGGACTTCGACCTGAAGAGCGTCGGGCGGAACAAGTGTTGCAACGGGCTCATCTTGGTTCATCTTGGGCCATTCGTGCGGCGTCTACAGCGTCCTTTTTTAATCGTACCACCCTTTTATGGCTTCGACATCTTCAAGAAAGCTTGTCCTCAGAGGATGTTCGAGTTCGACAGGATCTTAACAAGATTATAGCCGCCATTCAATTCTCAGCGGATGCGACTCTTTCTGCTGCTCGTTTTGCGGCTAGGTCCCTTGCTTCTTCAGTGACGGCCCGCCGCTTGGTCTGGCTTCGCCATTGGCAGGCCGATGCCAGACATAAATGGCATCTGGCGTCGGTTCCGTTTTCGGGTTCCAAGCTTTTCGGTGAACCCCTCGAGGCCTTCCTGACTGAAACGAAGGACAAGCGGAAGGTCCTTCCGGCTGTGTTCCGTCGGGGGGAGTCGAGATTCCGTCCATACCCTTCCCGTTCTCAGGCCCGGACCTTCGACGCTCCTCAATTTTCCTCTTCTTCTGCTCGTACTCCAGGGGGTTTTCCTTTTAGACAGCGTCCTCTTCAAGACAGGGCGGCCAGAGGTAGGAATTTTGTTTCCAAACGGCCCTTTCGGGGGGGAGGAGGTCGTTTCTCAAGACGCCATCGCTAACTGCGTTTCGGATCCTCCCATAGGGGGCAGATTGGCCCTTTTTGCCTCTGTTTGGGAGAACACCACTACCGATAAATGGGCCCTAGCCACCTTAAAATCCGGGTTGGCAATTGAGTTTGTTTCCCCTCCTCCTTCCTTTTTTGTTCGCTGTCCGTTTTCCAATGTCATCGAGAAACGGACCCTTATGGACTTGGCGGTGGAACACCTGCTTTCCATCAGGGCGATTCAGCCCGTTCCGGTGCATGAACACGGGTCGGGTTTTTATTCCCGTGTGTTTCTCATTCCGAAGTCGTCGGAGGGGTGGAGACCCATTCTGGACCTTAAGCGTCTTAATAGGTATGTGGTGTATCGTAAATTTAAAATGCAGTCTTTAAAGTCTATCTTGGACGGTGTCAGGAGAGGCGATCTCCTTTTTCAATAGACCTCACTGAGGCCTATCTTCATGTTCCCATACTTCCTTCTCATAGAAGGTTCCTTAGGTTTTGTTACGGGGGGCGGCATTTCCAGTACCGGGCTCTGCCTTTTGGGCTTTCTTCTGCCCCTCGTACCTTTACTAAGGTTTTGGCTGCCCTGGCAGCTTCTCTTAGGGCCAAATCTATCCGTCTACATTGTTATTTAGACGATATTTTTATATTATCCCCCTCTCCTGTCAGAGCTGCCTCTGATTTGCAGGTTACTCTTCAAGCTTTGGCTTCTCATGGCTTTTTGATTAATTTACTAAAGAGCCATTTGTCGCCTACCACTCAGTTGATTCATCTGGGGGCCTTGATTGACTCTGTTGAGGGGAGGGTCTTCCTTTCTCCTGAACGTCAGCGTAGTTTGACTGCTTTAATTTCTAAAGTAGAACGAGTTCGTTCTGTTTCTCCCCTTGTTCTGTCTCAACTTCTGGGGAAAATGGTTTCGGCCATCTCTATTGTGCCCTGGGCCCAGTTGCATTTGAGGGAACTTCAATGGTTTCTCTTACCGTTGCAGAAGGCGAGCAGAGGGACGTCGCGCTTGACTGTTCACGTTCCCAGGAAGGTGCTCAGGTCTTTAAGGTGGTGGCGGTCGCCAGCGATAACTCAGGGTTCCCTGTTTTTCGAGCCACAGAGAATTGTAGTGACGACAGATGCCAGTCTCCAGGGCTGGGGGGCGCTCTGTCGCGGTCAGGTCGCTCAGGGAACCTGGTCCACTTCCGATGCCCGTCGCCCAATCAATTGGTTGGAACTTCGGGCTGTTTACCTAGCTCTGCGAGTCTTTCTTCCCATCGTGGCCGCCTCCGATGTTCTGGTCCTGACGGACAACATTACGGCGAAGGCTCACATCAATCGCCTAGGGGGCACCAGGTCTCGCTCCTTGATGGTGGAAGCTCTGCGCTTGGGCCTGTGGGCGGAGAGGCACCTTGCCTCCCTTCGGGCGGATCACATTTCCGGTGTCGCCAATGTAGAGGCGGATTGGCTCAGCCGTCAACGCCTGGATCACTCGGAATGGCACCTTCATCCGCAGGTTTTCCGGCAGATTTCCGTTCGTTTTGGGAAGCCTGTAATAGACCTCTTTGCCACATCGGACAATGCTCAGCTTCCGCGATTCATCTCCCGGTTTCCATCTCCGAATGCGGAGGCCGTCGACGCTCTTCGATCGCCATGGCCTCCGGGCCTTCTTTATGCTTTTCCGCCGATTGCTCTGCTGCCCCGTGTGATTCGCAAGATACTGGAGGAACAGGCGGACATAATCCTTCTAGCTCCATACTGGCCCCGCAGGCCGTGGTTTGCGGACCTGATGTCGCTCTCAATTGCTCACCCATGGAAGCTACCTCTTCGCGGCAATGTTCTATCGCAGGGAGCGGTGAAGCATCCAGACCTGCCGTGGCTGTGTCTGACCGCCTGGCGATTGAGCGGCATGTCTTCGGAGCGGCTAGTATCCCAGATGATGTGATTCACACGCTTCAGTCGTCTCGCAGGCCCTCCATGAACCGTATTTACTCAGCCACTTGGCGTTCTTTTTGTTCTTGGTGTGAGAGTGCTGGGGTTCCTCCTCTACAGGCCTCGATTGTGGATGTTCTAATATTTCTTCAACAGGGCCTTTCTATGGGCCTGGCTCCTAATACGTTGCGGAGGCAGGTGGCGGCAATATCGTCCATACTTACCTTCGGGTCCTTGTCGTCCTTAGCGCAGCACCCCTTGATTCGCCAATTCCTGCGGGGCGC
This sequence comes from Coluber constrictor foxii, assembly GCA_038048745.1. Lineage (NCBI taxonomy): Eukaryota > Metazoa > Chordata > Lepidosauria > Squamata > Colubridae > Coluber > Coluber constrictor. The sequence continues at coordinate 263,387,667 of CM075959.1, forward strand.
TACCAGTTTGTGTCCACCTGTCCTTCATCGGTATCCTACCTGGGACCTCTCCATCGTTCTGGACTCTCTGACGGGTGCTCCATATGAACCCTTGAGGACTAATAGTCTGCGGCTTTTAACTTGTAAAGTGGCGTTTCTTGTGGCGATAACGTCGGCTCGACGAATTTCCGAGCTAGCGGCGCTTTCTGTTCGTCACGATCTTTGCGTGTTCCATGAGGATCGTGTCGTTCTTCGGTTGGATCCTACCTTCGTGCCGAAGATAAACACGGTCTTCCATCGTATGCAGGAGCTGATACTTCCCGATTTTTGTCCGCGCCCTTCTCATCGTCTCGAGCGGAAGTGGCACTCTTTGGATGTACGAAGAGCCTTACGCATTTACATCAAGCGGACTGCGGCCTTCCGTAAAACTGAATCCTTGTTCGTCTCCTTTTTGCCAGTTTCATTGGGTTGTAAAGTATCTTCCACCACAATTGGCCGTTGGATTCGACAGACAATAGCTAAAGCTTATGAGTTACACTCTCTGGCTAAGCCACCTCGTCTGTCGGCCCATTCGACGTGCAGTGCGGCCACTTCGGCCGCCTGGGCTACTCAAGCCCCGTTATTGGAGATTTGCAGGGCCACTACATGGACTTCCCCTTCTCCTTTTATTAGGCATTATAAGTTAGACAAGTTTGCATCGGCCGATGCCGCGTTTGGCCGTAGGGTTTTGCAACGTGTGGTCTCCGACAAGATTCCTTCTGACCAGCCTGGTCCCTCCCGTTTGTAGGTTTGGGAACTTTGATATGTCCCATGATGGCTGCTGTCTCCACCCACAATGGAGAAGGGGCGTTGGTCCTACCTGATACGCTCCTTCTCGTTGGGTGGAGACAGCAGCCATACCCTCCCATTTCCAGCCTGGTTCCTTTTCTTTAGGGCTTTCTTTCCTTTTTCCGATTATCCCACATGCCGAGCCTGTCTTCCTGTCTTCGCCAAAGCTGGGTCTGCCCGGTAACAGGGGCGGAGCTAACAACTTTGGCAGGCTCAGTCTAGCAACCTGACAAGATAGCCACAACCCATGATGGCTGCTGTCTCCACCCAACGAGAAGGAGCGTATCAGGTAGGACCAACGCCCCTTCTTAAACATAAACTATTATTATTAGACCAAGAGGAATTGGCGAACAAACTTAAACGGGGGAGGCAACATTTTTTTGAGCATGCTAATAAAGCAGATAAATGGCTCTTGTATAGGTTAAGAAAAGAAGTAGAAGCAAAGAGAATTGATGCCTTACAAAATGGAGAGGAACTCTTGTGGGGAATGTGGAAGGGAAAAAGAAGGTGATTATAAATTTCTTTGAGGAATTATATCAAAAAGAGGGAATACAGGAGATGCAAGTAAGGGCATACCTTGAAAACTCGAAATTAGCTAAAGTCCCACAAGATATGAAGGATGTTCTTAATTCAGAAATTAGGGAAGGAGAAATCGAAACTGCTATTAAGAAGCAGAAATGTGGTAAATCACCGGGACCAGATGGACTACCAGACGAATTATATAAAGAGATATATGATATATTATTGCCAAACATGAAAGATTTATTTAATGAGGTATTAACTAAAGGTATAATCCCCAGGTCATGGATGGAAGCTTATATTATGTTGCTTCCCAAACCTGATTCTGATCGAACACAGATTAAAAATTATAGACCTATCTCCCTGCTTAATTTGAATTACAAAATATTCACATCAATATTAGCAGAAAGGTTGAAGATTTTTTTAAACCAATACATCCATCAAGATCAAAATGGCTTTTTGCCATATAGATACTTACGAGACAATGTTAGAACCATCATGGATACATTGGAATATTATGAAACACATACAGACAAAGAAATGGCTCTAATGTTCCTTGATGTGCAAAAGGCGTTTGATAGGGTTAATTGGGACTTTATTTTATTACAAATTAAGGAGATGGATTTCGGATTTAGTTTTACGCAAGTGATCCAGGCACTTTATTCGGCGCAATATGCAAAAGTATTAATTGAAGGTGAAACAACAGAGGAGATACAAATACGCAGGGGAATTAGGCAGGGATGCCCGCTATCCCCGCTATTATTTATTTTGACTCTGGAACCTTTACTAAATCAAATCAGACAAAACAAAGAAATAAAAGGACTTAATGTCAGGAAGGAGGAGTTTAAAATACAAGCATTTGCAGACGATCTCGTTTTTATATTGGAGGTGCCAATGACTTCGGGGCCAAATTTGTTAAGAAGTATTGAGGAATTTGGCAGTACAAATTAACAGGGACAAAACCAAATTACTTGTTAAAAATCTTAAGGGGACACGGAAATTGGAGATAGAGAATGTGACGGGAATACAAACAGCTAAAAAGGTAAAACAATCCCCCCTTAAACCCTTGAACGAAAAGCCCCTTTGTCATAGGTTCTTTTTTTCAGTGCCACTGTAACTTTGAATGTTCACTAAATGAGCCCTCCTTTTTCTTTTCATCCATTTTCCCTTTTCTTTTTAAATTCTTAGAATCATAGGGCCAGAAAGGAGCTATCACAGAATAATAGAGCTGTAGACTTCTAGTCCTATCTTCCTTGCCCAAGGCAGGAATCCTTATACGGTTCCAGACAATTTGACTTTAGATATTAGCTTTTCACACTCATATCAGATTTTCAAAATTATAATAAAATTTAACTTGGCAAGAACATTTCCAAGGAGGCCATTTTAAGGACAAACACCAGGAGGCAAGATGTTCCAACTGGCAAGGAAAAGTATTCTCATCTTATACACCTATAAGGTTTTCCGCCTGTGTGGATTTTTCATGTGCATCTGATTATCAGATAAAAAGCTTTCCCACATTCTGAGCCCTGATAAAAGTTTCTCTCCACTAAAAATTCACTGATGCGGAAAGATTATTTTTTCAGGCAAACCATACATCACACTTCAAACACTTAAAGTACATTTTCCTATATGGATTAGGATGTGATTTTTAAGGGACGATTGACAAGAAAATGGTCTCCCACGATCTAAGAGTTTCTAATCCCCCTGCTTTATGAACTCTTATATGACTTATAAGAGTTGAACAATTATGAAAAACTGTTCCCCCATTAGGGCCTATCAGGGCTTTTCCCATGTGAGTTTTCCAATGTCTCGCTTTAGAGCAAAACATTACCACACTCTATGCATCTCTATGGCTTCATTCGTGAATGTACCTTTTCATGCCTTGCAAGGTGTTGTTTTTGGGAAAAACCTTTCCCACACTCCACACATTTGTATGGCTTCTCTCCTGTGTGAATTCTCTGATGAACCCGAAGCAATGTTGCTGTGAGAAAACTTTTTCCACATTCCCCACATTTATAGGGCCTCTCTCCTGTGTGTCCCTTCTGATGTCTCCGAAGTTCAGCAGACTCCACAAATGTTTTCTCACATTCTGGGCACTGATAGGGTCTTTCTCCAGTGTGAAGTTTCTGATGTCGAATCAGGTGTGACTTGTAGCCAAAACATCTCCCACATTCTGGGCACTGATAGGGTCTTTCTCCGGTGTGAAGTTTTTGATGTCGAATTAGGTGTTGCTTATAGCCATAACCTCTCCCACATTCTAGGCATTGATAGGGTCTTTCTCCGGTGTGAAGTCTCTGATGATGAATTAGTTGTGCCTTTCTGGCAAAACATCTCCCACATTCTCGGCACATTTCATTTTTCTGCACAGGCTTGAAAGGCTTTTCTCCTTTGTGAATCCTCTCATGTTTTCTAAGATAATATTTGCAACGGAAAGTTTTCTCACACTCCGGACATTTATATTGCTTCTCTAAGTGGCTTCTTTGATGCATCACAAGTGTACCTTTCTGGAAAAAAGATTTCTCACACACTGAGCATTTGTGGAGTTTCTCACCGGTATGAGTTTGGCAGTGAATTCTAAGGGATGATGAACGAGCAAATGCTTTCCCACAGTCTAAACATTTGAATTTTTTTTCCCCTCTGTGAACATTCTCATGATTTCTGAGGCTTTGTATTGTACGGAAAAATGTTCCACATTCGATGCACATAAAGGGCTTCACCCCTGTATGGATACTCTGATGTTCAAAAAGATGAGACTTTCTGGAAAAACATTTATCACAATCCTTACATTTATATAGTTTTTCTCCCGTGTGTGTCCGTTGGTGTCTCCGAAGTTCAGAAGAATCCACAAATCTTTTCTCACATTCTGGGCACTCATAGGGGCTTTCTCTGGTGTGAAGTTTCATATGTCGAATTTGGTGTGTCCTTTCGGAAAAACCTTTCCCACATTCTGGGCACTGATAGGGTCTTTCTCCGGTGTGAAGTCTCTGATGTCGAATTAGGTGTGCCTTACAGCCAAAATATCTCCCACATTCTGGGCACTGAAAGGGTCTTTCTCCGGTGTGAAGTTTCTGATGTTTGAGCATGCATGACTTGCTGGAAAAACACTTCCCACATTCTAGGCACGTTTTGCTTTCCTCCTTTATGTGTGTTTTATTGTGTTTGCAAAGAGATGAGCTCCGAGTGAAACATTTTCCACACTCTAAGCATTTATAAGGACTCTGCCTTGTGTGACTTTTCTCATGTTTCCTAAATAATTGTTTATAACGGAAAGATTTGCCACACTCCAAACATTGATAAGGTTTCCCTCTGGTGTGGATTTGCTGATGTTTAAGCAGCTCTGAGTTTTGAGGAAAGCACAGCCCACATTGCACACACTTGCAGGGCTTCTCTTTAGTCAGGCTGTTCTGAGGCATAGAAAGATGCCGTCTCTCAGGAAATCTTCTCCGGCGCTTGCAGGATTTCTGGGATGTCTTCACCTGGTGGATTCGCTGATGGGCTCCAAGGTCTGAGCCTTTAGCAAAACGCTCCCTACACTCTCCACATTTGTAAGGCTTCAGTCCAGGATGGCTCCGGAGATGTTTGGCAAAGCTCCACATTCCAGGAAAGGAGTTCCCACAAAGAAAACAGAGGTGGGATCCATTCTCCGTGTGCAGCTTCTGGTGGATCAAAAGGAGGGACCGGTGACCAAAGGATTTCCTGCATGCCGTGCATTTTGAATGTCTCCGCTGATTTCTCTGAGGGGGCCTTTGGCCACATTGTTGCCCCCTCTGCATAGTCTCCGGGGATTGCTCACTTCCAAGGCTTTCCATCAAAGGAAACTTGAACAAGGTGATCTTTGGCCAAAAGGCTGGAAGATGGGCAGGAGGAAGGGCTCCAGCATGAGTCTGAAAGCTGAGAAGACCAAACCTTTGGTCCCAGTGACTAAGCCAGATAGGATCCTGCAATCAGAACTTTTTCCAAAGGGTTTCCTGATGGCACCTGCAGGATGAAGATAAAAGAAGTGAAGGAGAGAGGAAGATTTAGTTTCTTTGGCTCTCCAAATAGCCCAAACAATAGCTGGAAGACTATATTCCCTCCCCCCGGAATCAAAGGAATGCTGGGATCCCCCCTGTGGAGCTGGCCTCCCATTCCCTTTTCTTAGCATGATGAATGGGATGGCTGCAGACTCGCTGTTGCCCCCCATTTGTCTGCCTGAACTGGGGATAATCCCTGCCTTTTCCTTTTTGCCCTGTGTTCGGGACAGTGATGCTACATGACATGTGACTAATTGCAAAGAGCCCCCATAGGATTTATATGTGCCAGGTAGATCTAATTGTGTACAGAATACAACCCATGTAGGTATTTATGGACAGTGTTCATTGGGCCAGCACAGATTGAATATGTCTCCCTCCTAGATTGGCTTCCTATTGTTGTTTTATAGTTTAGGGAGGATGCAAATACATTGATTGGTGCCTGCAATGCAGTTTGAACACAATAGGGAACGAACAGTTTGCATTACAAAAATATAGTTAAATCTATTAACTTTATATTGTTAGTATTTTCAATGGTTCAGCCAGGACACATGCAAGCCTATCATTTTTAGAAGAAAACAACAACTGAGAGCAATGTATCCTACCGCACTCCGATGAAGCCCCTCTGGGACTGAACAATCACTGTCATGTTCTCCCCTTAGAAGGAAATATGCAGTCACCCACAAAAGAGCAGTTTTCAATAGTTTCTAAAAAAGAGACCAAACCCAGCATTTCTGCAAAAGGATGAAAACATCCCAGGGAAAGGTGAGTTTCAGTGGCAGGCAATTCAATTCTTAGGGGAAGAGAAACTATAGTCTGCAGAGCAGATAGTCAATCTAGGCAGGTATGTTATCTCCCTGAAGCAAAAATCAAAGATGCAGCAGAAATAATCAAAGCCATGGAGTACTACCCCTTTCTTCTCCACGTGGACATTAATGACACAACAATGAATCTGAAAGAATGGATGTGATTCCCATTTTCAAGAAAGGAAGAAAAAAAAAGAGATCCAGGAAACTATAAACCAATCAGCCTAACATCAATACCTGGGAAGTTACAGGAAAAGATAATAAAAACACAGATCTGTTAACATCTAGAAACAAAGTTATAATTAAAAGCCATTATGGGTTTGTTAAAAAGAGATCATGCAAAATGAATATTATTTCGTTTTTTGACAAGAATGGTTAGTCTAAGGTAGAGAAAAGAAGGATTGGGGATGATATGACAGGAGTATTTGACGGGCTGCAAAAAAAGAAGAGGAGGTCAACCTGGTGGTGCAGGGGACTAAAGTGCTGTTAAAGTAGCACCTAGCTGCCAGCTGCCTGCAATTACTGCGAGTTCAAATCTCACCAGGCTTAAAGTTGACTCAGCCTTCCATCCTTCCAAGGGAGGTAAAATGAGGACCCAGATTGTGGGGGCAATAAGCTGACTTTGTATAAAATAGAACACTGCTCAGGGGGGATGGAAAGCCCTACTAAGCAGGTATATACAAAATTTTGTATATACTAAAGTATGAAGGCTATTGCTTAATGCATTATAAGCCGCCCTGAGTCTCCAGAGAAGGGCGGCATATAAATTGAAATTGGTGGTATTAAATCGGTGGTATTAAATAATTTTACGTCGTCAGCAAAGAGGACACAGCTGCTTTTGATTTCACAGATCGTTGATGTAAAGCAGAATGAGTGTGGGTCCTAAGATGCTGCCTTGGGGGTTATTGTTAGTTGCAAAGTCATGTCCGACCCATCGTGACCCCATAGACAATGTTCCTCCAGGCCTTCCTTTCCTTTCTGTTCTCTAAGCCTTCCTGTCCTGCCTTGGGGGACACCCCTGTTAACTGGTGCCAGATTTGATAGAGCCCTCCCTCTTTTGACTATTTCTTGCCTGATGGACAGGAATGCAGCTATCCACTTGTACAGGTATCCAGACATGCCGTAATAACTTAGTTTTGACAGTAGTTTGTTGTGCACCACTGAAACAAAGTCTTTTAAAAAGTTTATGTAAACTAGCTGGATACCCGTGCTTTGCTACGAAACAATGTGATTGTCTTGATAAATTGACATTTACAGCTTGAAACATAATGAGTAGTTACAATTGGCCTCTCCCCTTCTCTTCCTCAGCCTGGTCCCACAGAAACATCTCCTATCCTACTCCCTGCTCTCCCTCAGCCTTGACCCACAGAAATGTCTTCTATTCTAGCCCCTTCTCTCCCTCAGGCTTGCCCCACAGAAGCCTGTCCTATGCTATCCCATTCTCTCCAGAGTTATTTTCACATTGGGAGGGGGAGTGGAATGTCTAATTAGCATCAGATGTTATAATAATATAGAAAATACTAAAAATCTGATGGTGATTTCAAAAAATCCTTTCTTAGTGAGCACCTACAAGCCAAGAGGAACATACGTGCCAAATTTCAAGTTTGTAGGCTTTACGGTTCTGGAGATTTCTTGATTACAGCATGAGTGGTTTTCGCTTTTATATATATAGATTACATCTACTGCTGTACCCTAGACTAGGCTAAGGTCCCCCTTTTTAAAGATTGGTATAACCATGGCTAGTGACCATAGGTTGGGCAGGGAACTGGGTTGAAAATATACCTCATAGATTGTGCATAGTGGCTGAGCTAGGGCAGTAGCAAGCTTTTTCAAAAAGTAGGCACATAGTCCATCGTGGCCAATAGATAGGGATAGCTTTAGGTCAGGGGTAAGCAACCTGCGGCTCCGGAGCGGCATGCAGCTCTTTGGACCCTCTGCTGTGGCTCCCTGTCAGGTAATCCCACCACTGGCTGGCCCCGCTCCGCCCCTCATCCTCCCCTCGCAGTCACTCCTCACCTGGCCTGAGAAGGTAAGGGTGACAGTGGAGGATGGAGAGGACCCCCACTTTAGTTTTTGTAGTGCTGTTTCAACATTATCTACTGTAAAATCAATATATAGCAAACCGCTACAATTCATTATGGTGCGATCTAGAAGTGAGGGACAATGGCCATTGCTGTCAACAAAGACTGAACTGGAGAACCTATTGAAAAGGTTGGCCTTAACAGCATCATCTTTACACTCTTCCCCTTTAGACCCTTTTAACGGTAGGATCGTTTTCGAGTCTTTAAGTTTTGTGTTAACAAAATTATAGAAGGCTCTGGTGGACTTCAAGTTTTAACAGCACTTCCTTCTGTTTGCAATATTGGTTGGAACATTCACCCTTTATCTGGTTTTGTAGTGGCTTTTAAAGTTAGCTACGTAGCCAATTTTGTTTTCTTGCCCAAGAGATTTTTTCTTCAATTGCAACATACTTATTGTTATGGGTAATTTGCTCTTTTTTAGCTTCAGAGGTCATTTTTGCTACGTATAAATTAATGACTCTATTGATACAGAGTAAAAAAATGTTATAATAATCATCTGCAGTTTTACAACCTGTGAACAGAAGGTGTCAATCAAGTGATGCGAGGTCTGCAGCTATGAGATTATAGTCATTATGACCCTGTTTGCAACACAAATTGAGACAAAAATCTATCAAGCTATGATCGCTGTTGGAAAATGGTTCTTTAACTTATAAACCATAAATTGAATTTAAGTATTACAGAAGATGAGATCTAAGCAATTGTTGAGCCTAGTGTTGTCCGTTCCAGCTCGAGTCGTAATAGCATTGTACATGGTTACATGCACAGGTTCAGTTGTACATTCGTTTAGGGTCCAATTAATAAGAGGCAAATTAAGACTACCAAGAAAGACAAGGGGGTGCAGGCAAGAAGCTGCCCACATTAGCAGTGCAGTTAACATTTGTATGACCGAGATCGTAATCGGAGGCTCTATAAGAAAGCAAAAAACAAACTGTAGTATTTAGAGTCAGGTCGGTCGTATTCTCCACTTTCCTGTTCTAACAACTCTCAGTTTAACATCTATAGGTAGTCCTCTTCTTACGACAATTGAGCCCAAAATCTCTGTTGTTAAGTGAAATATTTGTTAAGTGAGTTTTCCCCAATTTACGACTTTTCTTGCCTCAGTGGTTCACTGCAGATGTTAAATTAGTAACATGGTTGTTAAGTGAATCTGGCTTCTCCCTTAACTTTGCTTGTGAAAAGGTCGTAAAAGGGGATCAGCTGACCCTGGAGCACTGCAACCGTCAGAAATGTGAATCAGTGGTTAAGGAACTGAATTTTGATCACTTGACCATGGAGATGCTGAGAAATGGTTATAAGTCACTTTTTTCAGTGCCACTGAAACTTCAAATGGTCACTAAATGAACTGTTTTTTGAGTCGAATACCTGTATTGACAAATTGATGGGGAAAAGCAATTCAAGGAAATGCGACAAAAAGTGTAAGACATCAGGATATTACACTGTATCCATTTATTGTGGTCTACTCTTTCTTTTTCATCAAATGCTTCTTGTGCCGAGACAGTGTTTTTGGGCACTATGTTTCCATTGTCAAAGCTGAACCATAAAAAAGCCATACCGTTTCTATTTTAAAATCCTCTTTTCTCAGCAACACCCACTCTTTCATCCAAAGCAAACAGGCTGCAAAGTACAATTTTTAGTCATGTAATCCTAATTGTCCCCTTTCTCTTTGGTCCTGAACAGTTTTAAATTAAATTCTCGGTTTTTCTCCTGCCATAGAAACTTAGATACAGTGGGGCAAAAAAGTATTTAGTCAGCCACCTATTGTGCAAGTTCTCTCACTTAAAAAGATGAGAGGCCTATAATTGACATCATAGATAGACCTCAACTATGAGAGACAAAATGAGAAAACAAATCCAGACAATCACATTGTCTGATTTGGAAAGAATTTATTTGCAAATTATGATGGAAAATAAGTATTTGGTCACCTACAAACAAACAAGATTTCTGGCTCTCACAGACCTGTAACTTCTTCTTTAAGAGGCTCCTCTGTCCTCCACTCATTACCTGTATTAATGGCACCTGTTTGAACTTGTTATCAGTATAAAAGACACCTGTCCACAACAGTCACACTCCAAACTCCAATGGTGACGACCAAAGAGCTGTTGAAGGACACCGGAAACAAAATTGTAGACTTGCACCAAGCTGGGAAGACTGAATCTGCAATAGGCAAGCAGCTTGGTGTGAAGAAGTTAACTGTGGGAGCAATAATTAGAAAATGGAAGACATACAAGACCACTGATATTTTCCAGTGCACTGCTCCCACAATCCATAGATGGGTAATATTCCTCTTGTCCTGACAGCCACTAAGTGAAAAAAACTCTCTTTACTTCCTTCCTTCGTATTCTGGCCACGCCCACCTTTCCCATGGTCCTTCAGTCTTTTTTCACTCAGTTGCTGACAGGACTGTAGTGTTCCTTCATGTTCAACTTTCCTGCGAGTAAATAACGTTTAGGAATTTTGAGTTATTTTTGATTGTTCGGAGTTCGGGCAGAGAGCTGAAGACTCGGAATTGCTGCGGAGGCGCATGTGACGGTCCTGGGGCTCCAGGCCGCCCCACGCCTCGCCAGATCCATCGGAGCGCAGCATCGGGTTTCTGACCCTTTGGGGCGGAGCTGTGTGGGCCTCTTTAGCCACCGGTCTCGAGCGAGAGCAGCTGGTGAGCCGGCTTGTCATCCCGCATTGCTAATTGGCTCTCACTAGTTGGCGGCTCCAGAGCCTCTGCACGGTTGCCATGTACGCTCTGAGGTACTTTGCTTCGCTAATTTCAGGAGCCTCACTGCGAGGAGACTGTTTTCCCGCCATTGCGGCTGCCATTTTACATCAGACTGTTGCGGCCACCATTTTGGATTTTCGGCGGCCACCATTTTGGAATTTCACTGTGGCTGCTATTGTGGGTGCCTTTGTCATTCCGCACCAGCTGAGAGGTGGTGGTAAGCGAAGCGGCGCGTGTTGGCCTGTACACGGCCAGCGCCAGTGGGTCTGTAGGGGCCTGTTGTGGCATATTATTGCTATGGGAGAGTAAGATAGCAGGCTGGCTTAGAACTCCACCTCACAACCCTTGTGGACTTGGAGTGGCATGGCAGAGGGTGATAAGGGGTGCATAACCAGGACAGTATCTCCACCTTTCCCCCTAAGTTGCTTCTGGGACCTGTTATTGGCCCGTGTTTTCACCATGGCAGATTCATCCCTCTCCTCCGACCTGAAAAACGAGGCCAGCCCACCCAGACTTCCCAAAGCCCACAAACCAATGCCAGTTAAGCCGTCTGCAACCTCCAGCCGCAAAGCCCTGCCTTCCAAGCCACATGTCACCCGGGATCAGGACGCATTACATCAAATGCCACAGGGCACTTGAATGTCAGTATGACAAGGCCAAGCAGGTTATGCAAGCTTCCCTGGATCTAGGGGCTTAGTTGCCCCACCAAATACAACCTATACAAGGTCCATCTGCTCAGGACGAAATGGCCATGGTAGCCCCGCTTCCATCATCATTGCAGTGTGGTTAGTCAGTCCCAGTCAGTCCCAGGGCCTCCCCAGGGGTGTGTCCCTTTCCCTGCCAGATGTCTCCACAGTAGGGGTTACAACGTCCTCTACACTGCAGCGCCAACAACCTGAGGCCACGTTCACACCGATGGCAGCGGGGCTCCACCCAGCTGAAGGTGGTGCGCTTGGCAATCAGCTGGACTTTCAGGCCATACTATCTACGGCCTTATCCTCTTTACTGGCAGCTGGCATCCAGCAAGCGGCTCTCCTGCCTTAGTACACTCTAACTATGCAACCCGTGCTCCATCCTACTCCGGCTGCGAGGGCACACTCTCCCCCGCACAGGGAGTCAGCTTCTTCCATTGTCTCCGACCAGGGTGAGGAGTATCCTGAGGATGTTGAGCTATCCAAGGATGAGGGCTTGCCACTGGATGCCCCTGTTTAGGCCCTCGTTGTTTAAGTCTCTCCTGCATAAGGCCCATTTGACAACGAACCTTGGAATAGGGGACACCGGCCTCGGTTACACCCAGGCACCGTCAGGTCCTCATGATTCCCTGTTTCACTTATCTAAACTGGACAAAGACTTCATACCCTGTCCCCAACTTTTCTCAGAAGCAATTTGCACTCCATGGGTACAACCTGGATCACTCATAGCACCCTGCAGCCAGGACAAGAAGTTGTTCTGCGCAGCGCCTGAATTAGAGCTGCTCCTCGCATTACCATCTGTGGACGCACCAGTCGCAAGTCTCTCGTCATCTACTCTCTTCATGGATCTCCTAGATGGCCTCAAATCGGAGGAACGTAAAGCTGAACTGTCTTTCTGTAAGGCGCACCAGGTGACTGCCTGGGCAATCAAAACAGTGACAGCTACATCTTTCTTTAATAGGGCGGCACTAATATGGCTGAGACAGCTTCAGGAGCGTCTTCCCCCTGAAGAAACCAGGTGGCACCAGGATATCAACAAGATCGTGGCTGCCACCGAATATTCTGCAGACGCCTCGTTGAATTCTGCTAAATTTGCCTTGCGATCCCTGGCTTCCACCGTGACCTCTAGGCACCTTTTCTGGCTCTGTCACTGGAAAGCGGAGGCCAAGGCCAAATGTAAGTTGGCGGCAGCCCCATACGAGGATACCAAACTTTTCGGGTCTGCCTTGGATCCCCTTCTGGTAGAGGATAAGGACAAATGGAAAGTCCTCCTGTCCACCGCAGACCCGAGAGACGCTACACCCCGTACTCCCAATGACAGCCCTTTTAGGCATTCTCAAGCCCAGGGGGGTCCTTTTCACAGTGTTCTTCTGGTTTCGGTGGAGATCGTTTCCAAGACAGACAAGAGTTCCGAGATCGTGGCAGGTCCCAGTCTTCAACCAGGAGACCTGCCAGGGGGTCGGGATACAAGCCATTTCATAGAGGAAAGTGACGCCCGGCCTCCGGCTCCCATTGGCCTACTCCAGCTTTTTTACCGCCGATGGCAGCAGTCTACGACGGACACGTGGGTTCTCAGCACCATCTCGGGCGGACTTCGGATCGAGTTCATCAGCCATCCACCGCAGAGGTTTGTTCATTGTCTGATTCTGACTTCTCTAGATCGGAAGGCTCTGATGGATGAGGAGATTCGTCACCTTTTGGCCATCAGGACAATAGAACCAATTCCTCAAGATCAACGGGGTCCGGTTTCTATTCAGTCCTGCTTTTGGTGCCCAAAAACTCAGGGGGCTGGAGGGGAATCCTCAACCTAAAAACTCTGAATCTGTCAGTTTGTTATTGCAGATTCAAGATGCACTCCCTTCGCTCAATCCTGCGGCGGTGTCCGAAACGGGGAACTCTTGCAGTCCGTGGACCTTCGGGAGGCGTATCTTCATGTCCCAGTGCATCCCTCCCATCAACGTTATCTGCGGTTCGAGTATGCGGGCTGCCACTACCAATATTGTGCAATGCCCTTCGGGCTATCCTCTGCCCCCAGAACTTTCACCAAATTGGTGGCGGCGACTCTACGGACCATTCCCGTTCAAGTCTTATGTTATCTGGACGACATCTTGGTCCTATCCTCCTCGATTGCACAAGCCAGCACAGACATAGCTCCCGTGAGATCCACTTTCCAAAAGCACAGATTCATGATCAACATCGACAAGAGCCAATTGATCTCACCCACCCATCTCCTCCACCTTGGGGTGGTGATGGATTCGGCTGAGGGGCAGGTGTTTTTGTCCCCGGCTAGGATCCAGAGCATTTTGGAGTCAAGTCGCTCAGGTGCTTGCTCATTGGTCTGTTGCTCTTCTGCTCCTGTTGCAATTATTAGGGAAGATGGTTTCCTGTTTTGCCATTGTTCCTTGGGCGTGCCGGCACTCACGCCCTCTCCTTCCATTTCAACGGACAGATCGCAGCATTTCAGCCCGCATGGTGGCATTAACCCCTCAGCTTCGTCTCTCACTGCGCTGGTGGATCTTGCCGGCAATTCGTCGGGGATGTCAATTTCTAGAGCCGGACTGGCTGGTCGTGACCTCGGATGCCAGCCTCCGGGGTTGGGGCACACATCTACTACACCTGGTGGCGCAAGGCCAATGGTCTCCATCTGAGAGACTGAACAGCATCAACCTCCTGGAGCTGAGGGTGATTCGGCTGGCACTCCAGAGATTTCAATCCACGCTGGACGGCCACCACGTCTTGGTCCTTACGGACATCTTGGCCAAGGCACACGTAAACCAGGAGGGGGGCACACGCTCAAGATCACTGGTGTTCAATGCGGGAAGGTTGTTCACCTGGGCGGAACATCACCTCCTCTCCATCACAGCGGATCATATCTCCAGAGTTGCAAATGTCCATGCAGATTGGCTCAGCAGGGAGCGGATCGACCCTGCAGTGGCAACTTCACACCCGCCTGTTCCAGGAGCTCATGTTTAGCTTCGGAATGCCGATCATCGACCTTTTCGCCAGTCACTTGAACACGCATCTTCCCCGCTTTCTGTCTAGGTATCCACACCCGAGGGCGGAGGACTGTAATACCCTCAGATGCCCATGGCCATCGGGCCTGCTATATGCATTCCCACCAATTCCCCTCATCCTGAAAGTTATCCAAAAACTGATTGCAGAAAACGCCGATCTTCTCCTGGTGGCTCCCAATTGGCCGAGAAGGCCGTGCTACGCCAACCTCGTGGCTCTCTCCACGTCTTGCCCATGGGTGTTTCCTCCGCAGGGGCTCTCTCTGTGCCAGGAGGTCATCAGTCATCCAGACCCTCAGTGGCTCCAATTGACCGTCTGGCACTTGAGAGGGTCATTATGCGGACTGCCTCTCCAACGAGGTGATTGGAACGATTCAAGTGTCTAGGAGACGATCGACTTCCCGGATTTATGAAGCGTCATGGAAGGCATTCTGTGCCTGGTGTTCGGAGCACCGAGTGGAGCCGACCTTGGCGGAAGTTCCCAACGTCCTCGAGTTTCTCCAGGGACAGGTTTGTGGAAGGGACTCACGCCTTCGACTTTACAAACACAGACTGCAGCTTTGTCAGCTGTCATCTCCTGTGCATTCTATCTGTCTTTATCTCATCACCCACGCTCCGTTCCTCTAAAATTTCTGTCTTTAAAGGTGGCGTTTCTCCTTGCCATCACTTCAGCCAGGAGGGTTTCTGAGCTGTCGGCATTATCCATCAGGAAGGATCTCTGCATCTTTCATGCCAATACTGTTGTCTTATGGCTGGATCCTGCCTTCACACCTAAAGTGAATTCCCTCTTCCAGCGGGCCCAGGAGCTGGTCTTGCCGGACTTTTGTCCATTGCCTCAACACCGCTGTGAACATCGTTGGCATAAATTGGACGTATGGTGAGATTACATCCGTCGCACGGCTTCTTTTCGGTGGACTGAATCACTTCTGGTGTCCTTTCACCTGGCCTCCATGGGCTTAAAAGTTTCGGCATCCACTGTGGGCCGGTGGATCAAGTCCTGCATTTCCATGGCCTATGAGTTGAAGGCCAAACTTCTGCCAGGCAGGATTCTTCCACACTCTACGAGTAGCGCGGCTACCACCACTGCTTGGGCTACGCAGGCTTCTGTTTTAGATATCTGCAGAGCTGCCACATGGATGTCAATTTCCTCCTTTATTCATCATTATAAAATAGATACTTACACATCAGCTGAGGCTTCCTTTGGCCGGAGGGTTTTACAGAGCATCCATGTGGATTTGGGTTCTGGGAGCAGTCAGCCTCCCGCCCAGGAAACTTAAGCTTGGGTATATCCCATCTATGGATTGTGTGAGCAGCGCACTGGAAAACGGACATTGGCTTACTTGAATGTCCCTTTTCTGGGCGCTGCAATCACAATCCATTCCCTACCCTATTGGCTTCCTGCTCTGGAGCTGGAGAGAGCTGGACTTTAATGACTTGTCTATGCAGTTTCTCGTCTATCAGGTGGCTGCGCCTTCATGACAAAAGACTGAAGGACCATGGGAAAGGTGGGTGTGGCCAGAGCATGAAGGAAGTAAGTATAAAGAGAGTTTTTTTCACTCAGTGGCTGTTAGGACAAGAGGAATATTATCCATCTATGGATTGTGGTCGCAGCGCCCAGAAAAGGGACGTTCAGGTAAACCAACATCCTATCTCCCCTGGATCTGGGGCTTCACACAAGATCTCACCCCATGGGGTCAAAATGATCACAAGAACGGTGAGCAAAAATCCCAGAACCATACGGGGGGTCCTAGTGAATGACCTGCAGAGAGCTGGGACCAACGTAACAAAGACTACCATCAGTAACACACTATGCTACCAGGGACTCAGATCCTGCAGTGCCAGACGTGTCCCTCTGCTTAAGCCAGTACATGTCCGGGCCTGTCTGAAGTTTGCTAGAGAGCATTTGGATGATCCAGAAGAGGATTGGGAGAATGTCATATGGTCAGATGAAACCAAAGTAGAACTGTTTGGTAGAAACACAACTCGTGTTTGTAGGAGAGAGAATGCTAAGTTGCATCCAAAGAACACCATACCTACTGTGAAGCATGGGGGTCGCAACATCATGCTTTGGGGCTGTTTCTCTGCAAAGGGACCAGGACAACTGATCCGTGTACAGGAAAGATTGAATGGGGCCATGTATCATGAGATTTTGAGTGCAAACCTCCTTCCATCAGCAAGGGCATTGAAGATGAAACGTGGCTGGGTCTTTCAGCATGACGATGATCCCAAACACACCACCTAGGCAACAAAGGATCAAGGTCCTGGAGTGGCCTAGCCAGTCTCCAGATCTCAACCCCATAGAAAACCTTTGGAGGGAGTTGAAAGTCTGTGAGGCCCAGCGACAGCCCCAAAACATCACTGCTCTAGAGGAGATCTGCATGGAGGAATGGGCCAACATACCAGCAACAGTGTGTGCCAACCTTGTGAAGATTTACAGAAAACGTTTGACCTCTCTCATTGCCAACAAAGGATATATAACAAAGTATTGAGATGAACTTTTGAAATTGACCAAATACTTAATTTCCACCATAATTTGCAAATAAATTCTTTCCAAATCAGACAATGTGATTGTCTGGATTTGTTTTCTCATTTTGTCTCTCATAGTTGAGGTCTACCTATGATGGCAATTACAGGCTTCTCTCATCTTTTTAAGTGGTTTGATTTATATGCCGCCCTTCTCCGGAGACTCAGGGCGGCTTACAATGCGTTAAGCAAAATTATCAGAAAACCATCAGCAAAGTTCTTCTTACCTCATGTATTCTGTCTGTTGGGCTCTAGGATAAATATTCTCTGATTCTATTTATTTCCTGGATTTGTTAATCCTGCCCAACTAAAAAGAGACTTTTGGTGGCTTGCAAGATTTTAGCAGAAACCTTAGCTTTCCCCCTTTTTTGTCAGCACTCTTTCCTTTTGCTTTTTATCCATTTCCCTTTTTCTTTTTAAATTCTTAGAATCACAGGGCTGGAAAGGAGCTACCACAGATTAACAGAGCTGTAGTCTTCTAGTCCTACCTTCCCTGCCCAAGGCAGGAGTCCTTATAGGGTTCCAATTTCACATGCTCTCCCACAATCTAAGAGTTTCTATCCCCCCCTCCCACCCTTTATGAACTCTTGACTTCTAAGGATTGAACAACTATAAAAATCTGTTCTCCCATCAGGGCCTATCAGGCTTTTTCCCATGTGATTTTTCTGATGTCTTGCTTTTGAGCAAAACATTACCACACTCAATGCATCTCTATGGCTTCACTCGCGTATGGACCTTTTGATGCCTGCCAAGGTGTTGTTTTTGGGAAAAACCTTTCCCACACTCCACACATTTATACGGCTTCTCCCCTGTGTGGATTCTCTGGTGAACCCGAAGCATTGTTGCTGTGAGAAAACTTTTTCCACATTCCCCACATTTGTAGGGCCTCTCTCCTGTGTGCCCCTTCTGATGTCTCCGAAGTCTAAAAGAATCCACAAATCGTTTCTCACATTCTGGGCACTGATAGGGTCTTTCTCCGGTGTGAAGACTCTGATGTCGAATTAGTTGTTGCTTATAGCCAAAACATCTCCCACATTCTGGGCATTGATAGGGTCTTTCTCCGGTGTGAAGTCTCTGATGTCTAATTAGGTGTTCCTTTCTGGCAAAATATTTCCCACATTCTGGGCACTTTTCACTTTTCTGTACAGGGACACGCTTGAAAGGTTTCTCTCCTTTGTGAATCCTCTCATGTTTTCTAAGATAATATTTGCAACGGAAAGTTTTCTCACACTCCGGACATTTATATTGCTTCTCTAAGTGGCTTCTTTGATGCATTACAAGTCTATCTTTCTGGAAAAAAGATTTCTCACACACTGAGCATTTGTGGAGTTTCTCGCCCGTATGGGTTTGGCAGTGAATTCTAAGGGATGATGAATGAGCAAATGCTTTCCCACATTCTAAACATTTGAACTTCTTTTCCCTTCTGTGAACATTCTCATGCCTTCTGAGGGTTTCTTTTGTACGGAAAAATGTTCCACACTCGATGCACATATAGGGCTTCACCCCTGTATGGATATTCTGATGTCGAAAAAGAGATTCCTTAAGAGAAAAACATTTATCACAATCCTTACATTTATATAGTTTTTCTCCCGTGTGTGTCCTTTGGTGTCTCCGAAGTTTAGAAGAATTGTAAAATCTTTTCTCACATTCTAGGCATTGATAGGGTCTTTCTCCACTGTGAATTCTCTGATGTTCAATTAGCTTTGACTTTTCACCAAAATGTCTTCCACATTCTGGGCATTGATAGGGTCTGTCCCCACTGTGAATTTTCTGATGTTGAATTAGGTTTGACTTCTGGCTAAAACATCTCCCACATTCTGGGCATTGATACGGCCTGTCCTGTGTGTGAATTCTCTGATGTCTCAGCAGGTCTGATTTTCTGGAAAAACACTTCCTACATTCTAGGCATGTTTTGCTCTCCTCTTGTGTGTGTGTTTTATTATGTTTACAAAGAGTTGAGCTCTGAGTGAAACATTTTCCACACTCTAAGCATTTATAAGGACTCTGCCTTGTGTGAATTTCCTCATGTTTTTTAAACAATTGTTTATAACAGAAAGATTCCCCACACTCCAGACATTGATAAGGTTTCTCTCTGGTGTGGATTTGCTGATGTTTAAGCAGCTTCGAGATTTGAGGAAAGCACAGCCGACATTGCACACACTTGCAGGGCTGCTCTTCAGTCGGGCTGTTCTGAGGCATAGAAAGATGCCGTCTTTCAGGAAATCTTCCCCAGCGCTTCCAGGATTCCTGAGATCTCTTTCTCTGGTGGATTCGCTGATGGGCTCCAAGGTCCGAGCCTTTAGCAAAACGCTCCCCACACTCTCCACATTTGTAAGGCTTCAGTCCAGGGTGGTTCCGGAGATGTTTGGCAAAGCTCCACAATCCAGGAAAGGATTTCGCACAAAGAAAACACAGGTGGGATCCATTCCCCTTATGCAGCTTCCGGTGGATCAAAAGGAGGGACCAGTGAGCAAAGGATTTCCCGCATTTGGAACATTTGGAGAGTTTCCCCTGATTCCTCTGAGGGGACCTTTGGTCAAAGAGTTCCTCGCTCTGCATAGTTTCCAGGTGCTGCTCACTTCCAGGGCTCTCCATCCAAAGAAACTAGAACAAGGTGATCTTTGGCCAAAAGGTTGGAAGATGGGCAGGAGGAAGGGCTCCAGAATGAGTCCAAAAGCTGAGAAGACAAAACCTCTGGTCCCGGTGACTGACTCAGATTGGGTCCTGCAAGCAGAACCTTTTCCAAAGGGTTTCCTGGTGGCACCTGCAGGATGAACATAAAAGAAGTGAAGGAGAGAGGAAGATTTAGTTTCTTCAGCTCTTCAAATAGCCCAAACAATAGCTGGAAGATTATATTCCCTCCCCTAGAATCAAAGCAATGCTGGGATCCCTCCTGTGGAGCTGGCCTCCCCTTCCCTTTTCTTAGCATGATGAGAGGGATGGCTGAGACTCCCTATGTCCTCCGACATTTGCCTGCTTGAACTGGGGATGATCCCTGCCTTTTCTTTTTTGTCCTGTGTTCGGGACAGCGATGCTACATGACATGAGATAAACTGCAAAGAGCGCCCATAGGATTTATATATGTCAGGTAGATCTAATTGTGTATAGAGTACAACCCATGTAGGTATTTATGGACACTGTTCTTTGAGCCAGCACAGATTTAATATGTCTCCCTCCTAGATTGGCTTCCTATTGTTGCTTCAGTCCATCAGTCTCAAGTTCCTCTCATTCAAGCTTGCCTTTCTATTAGCAATAACATCAGCTAGGATAATCTCTGAGATTGCGGCCTTGTCCATTCGCAAAGACCTCCGTATTTTCCATGCAGACCAAGTGGTACTGTGTTTGGACCCCACATTCTTGCCCAAGATCAACTCCTGCTTCCACCGGGCCCAGGAGCTCATCTTGCCGGACTTTTGCCCGGCTCCTCAACATCCCAGGGAGGAGCGTTGGCACATGCTCGATGTCAGAAGAGTGTTCCACAGATATATAAGGCGTACGGCTTCATTTTGACAGACGGAAGCCCTCTTGGTATCCTTTCATCTGGTGTCCATGGGTCGTAAGGTCTCTTCCTCCACCGTTGGTCGTTGGGTCAAGGCCTGCATCTCGACAGTTTATGTGCGCAACGTGAGACCTGTTCTAGCCTCTATATTTGCTCATTCTACTCGCAGTGCGGCAACCTCGGCCGCATGGGCTACCCAGGCTTCGCTCTCGGACATTTGCCGTGCTGCCGCATGGACTTCGGCTTCGCTGTTTATTTGGTATTATAAAATTGATACTTATGCCTCAGCTGAGGCTTCATTTGGTCGCAGTGCTGTTGGCCTAGACTTCTCAGTGCAGTCAGCCTCCCGCCCTGTCATTGTGAGCTTGGGTATGTTCCAGCCATGGAATATAGGAGCAGCACACTGGAAAACAGACTTTGGCTTACCTGAACGTCCCTTTTTTGGATGCTGCGACTACATTCCATGGCGGGGTAATTCACATATATGTTGATTGGGAACTGAGTGTAGATATACAGGTTTTTTTTTCCCTTCTTCCTCCTGGGACGTGCCCCTCTCTGTGCTCTACCTGTCAGTCTGTTCACAAAATTGCAATCCAACCTCCATCTATCAGGAACTTAGAAAAAAGAATCTAAACAATCATAACAGCGTAACATAGCAGGAAGCTGGAATTAGGGAGGGTATGGAATGTAGTTGCAGCGCTACATTTACACTGGGGAATTCACACTGGGGAAGGACTCTTATCAGTGCCCAGAATGTGGGAGGTGTTTTAGCCAGAAGTCAAGCCTAATTCAACATCAAATAATTCACACTGGAGAAGGACCCTATCAGTGCCCAGAATGTGGGATGTGTTTTGTCAGAAAGCCAGAACTAATTCAACTAATCCACCATCATTGAATATGTCTCCCTCCCTAGATTGGCTTCCTATTGTTGCTTTATAGTTTAGGGAGGATGCAAATACATTGATTGGGGCCTGCAATGCAGTTTGAACACAATAGGGAACAAACAGGTTCCATGTTAAAAAGTTGACCCTATATATGAACCTAAAGAGGAAGACGGATGGAAGCCTGTCACTTTTAGAAGAAAACAACAAGCAAAACCCATTCTATGTATCCTACTCCACTCCAATGAAGCCCCTCTGGAACTGAACAATCACTGTCATGTTCTTCCCCTAGAAGGGAATATGCAGTCACCCACAAAAGAGCAGTCTTCAATAGTTTCTAAAAAAGAGGCAAGACAGAGCAGATAGTCAATTTAGGCAGGTATGTTATCTCCCTGAAGCAAAAATCAAAGATGCAGCAGAAATTCTTCTCCTCCACGGGGAAACCAATGACACAACAATGAATCTGAAAAGAGGGGATGTGGTTCCCATTTTCAAGAAAGAAAGGGGAAAAAAAAGAGATCCAGAAAACTACAAACCAATCACCCGAACTCAATATCTCGGAAGATCCTCGAAAAGGTAAAAACACAGATCCGCAAATATCTAGAAGCAAAGTTATAATTAAAAGCCATTATGGGTTTGTTAAAAAGAGATCATGCCAAACCAGGAAAGGGAAGGGGATTATTTCGTTCTTTGACAAAAATGGTTAGTCTAAAGTAGAGAAAAGAAGGATTGGGGATGACATGATTTCTATTCCAGTATTCGAGAGGCTGACAAAAAAGAAGAAGAGGTCAACCTGAGGGCAGAACAAGAAACAATCAATGGAAACAAATCAAGGAAAGAAGCAACCTCAAATTAAGGAGAAACTTCCTAACAGAGAGGACAATTAATCTGTGTAACAACTGGCCTGCCAAAGTTGTGGCTGCTACAACACTGGAGGCTTTAAAGAAACAAATTCTCTGTTCCCACCCAGAGCTGAAGCGAAACAAATGGGCCAGGGTAGCCCTCCTTGCTAAGGAGCCTCGCTGAGCCCGCTTGCAAACTCCGCTGAGGGTGGCTCCAAATGTTCAGTTCTAGCGTCCCTTCCAGCCATCGCTGCCTCAGCAGGGAAGGTGTGAGTGCCCTGCCTGCTCTGCTCTCACCAGCTAGAAGTGGGGCTCTGTGTTGCTGCCTTCCAGACGGAGAGCCACGTTTGTTTGCTTGCTGGCCACCTCCAAGGAGGGAGCTGCCCTCAGGGCACATGGGCCTCCACCATGTGGGGAGGGAAAGAAAGGAAAGGGGATTATTTCCCCAACAGGATTCAGGTTGGAGTTGCCTTATTTTGCATGGATCTTCAATGCTTGGCTTTAGCTGCCACAGCCCAAGTGGCTGGATTCACACAACATGTGAAGCTGGGCAGGAGAGCATGGATGGATGGATGGATGGATGGATAGACAGACAGATAGATGAGACAGAGAAAGAAAGAGAGAGAGAGAGAGAGAGACAGACAGACAGAGACCCATTCCCTACAGAAAAGACCAAGAGCCACAAAAGCAAGGTATGCATGGCTGGGGTGATGGGCTGTTTTCTAAAATAAAGCAAGGTCATGCGCACACTTGAAAGTAAATCAGGAAGTCAGTAATTGGGGAGTTTGTCTGGCAATATGCAGATGTAAAGCTTGTAGCAATTCTGGGTTGGTTGGATGGCTGATAAAAGTAACAAGGAGTTAGGCAACTTGCAGACCTCAGCTCAAAGATAGGAATAGAGATGGCCTGCAGCCAATAAAATGTGCATTAGACAACTCCCGAGACATTCATTAGCCAAGGCTTAGGAATAGGTCCCTTCCTGCCCTATTCTGATGGATAAAACCTAACAATGAGGAGCTGCCACATCACAGCCTCCTTCAGAGCAAAACTAGGCAAATAATGATTTTTTTCTTCCCAGCTTTGTAGAAAGAAAAATAAAGAATTAAAATACTAAAATAAAAGCAAAGAAGATCAATTCTTCTCCATTGAGATGAAACGGAAAGTGGATCTTTTCTCCGTTGGGAGGAAATGAGCTCAATTCAAGCAATTTGAAGCTTTTCTCCCCCCTAAACAAAAGCCTCCACCCCCAACTGAAGGGAGGAGGCGGCTATTTCTTGCATTGACTCCATAATCCCCCCTTAAACCCTGGGAAGAGAAGCCCCCCCTCCCCGCCTTTGCCCAGTAGCTCCCCATCCAGCCCCGCATCCACCCGGGACCCTCCTGGCACTCCCGGAGAGGGCCCTCGGGGCTACCTTCCTCCGGGCAGCCCGAGGGAGAGCGGGAGCTCCACCTACCCGGACCGGGGCCGAGGAGCAGCCTTGCCGTACAGCCAAGAATTCGCACAGCCGCCCAAAGCGGGGAAACCACAGAGAGGGAGGAAGAATTACAGGAGATTCCTAGAGAGGCCTCAGAGGCTTCTGCCCGCCTTTTCCAGCCCCTTTTCCTCTCTAGGAGGTGAGAAGACGCTCTAGCCCATCCTCTTATCCGCTGGGAGTTGCTACAGTTTCGGGGTCCAGGAATCGCTGCTTCCCTCTCGGAGGGAACAGGAGGAGCCGCTTCTTTCCCGGCCGACTGGAGTCGAGAGAGGCTGGGAGCCTTTCCCTCCTTCCCTGATTGTTTGAGGGGGTGGGGGGGGCGGACTTGGATGCGGGACAGGCTACAATTTCCCCCTTTTGTGCACTTCGGGGCATCAGGAAATACCTTCCCATAAGCTTTGCTTTCATCGGGGTTTGCTGACTGTGGGGTAACTGGTCGGTTTGTATAACTTTCCAAGCCCCGAATGAGCAAACCTTCAGAATAAGAGTTGGAAGGGAGCTCTGAGGTCATCTAGCCAAACCCCTTGCCTTAGCAAATGATCTTACTACACCATCCCAGACAATTGAGTTCTTCTGAAAACCCTTCACCGATGGAGCACTCACAACTTTTAGAGGGAAGCCGTTGCGCTGGTTAATTGTTCTGTCAGGAAATTATCCTTAGTTCTGGGTTGGATAATCCCCTAGATGAGTATCTTCCAGCCATTGCTTCTTGTTCAGCCTTCAGGTGCTTTGGAGCATAGTTTGTCCCCCTCTTCTTTCTGACAGCTTCTCAACATCCTCTTGCTCCTATTCCTTCTCTTTCTGCAACAAGACATAACCAGTTCCTCCAACCTTTCCTCTTATATTGTAGCCTCCACTCCCCTACTTATCTTGTTCTTCCCTGCATCTTTACTAGTCCCAAAATTTTATTTGTATTGTGATACAAATTGTACAAAACCCCAAGGATGAACCCAATTTAACCCAATCTGGAATGTTTAAAACGAGTTCATGAATAAATGGTTTGAAAATGCTTGGAAGGTTGCAGAGAAACCCTAGGGATAGGACCTAAATTTCACGTGACTTTGCCTTGCCTGTTTTGGAAAGAAAAATTGGGGTGAAGATGGATATCAGCTCTTCAAGAGAGGCTGAATCAAGAAACAAAATCCAGAAGAGTTCTAGAATTCTTATTTTTATAGGCTATAGTGACAGAATCTTACGATCAGAATGATGGTATCCATGATATTCACTGTGAGATGCTATGGAAGAGAAAGTTGGATAAAATGAGGACAGGAAGAGTGTGGCAGTTTTTGAACATTAATTTTGAAGAACTCTACCAAGATTATGATGGATAGCCAAGTAAATGTCCATCATTTGCACATAGTTTAATTTCAGTTTCTCTCTGCCAGTCTGTTGTTCAATTCCAAATGTCATTTTGTCTATCTTAAATCTTTCTCTTAACTCTGCATGTGAAAAATATGATATAGTCAATCCTCTGCAGTTCTCTCGACTTCACTTTTATTCTGTGTTCTATGTCCAGACTTACAAAGACATTTTGTACCCCTTCAATAAGGCACTTCAAACATGGTTTTTAAAAGTCTACCTTATCTTTTATTAACTCTGTCTTGTAGCTCACTACACTGAGTCTGTCAAAGTTGTATCGACAGGCCTCCAGTTTTGCCTGCAGTCTCCAGTTTTGACTCAGTGTTTTACTCACATAGAGGTGTCAGAATTAATTTCCACCTTTTAAAACTTGTTCGAGATGAAGAATACCCTTCCCAGATTCTCCCAGCTGACTGGAGACATTCCTGGGGGGTGTTCAACTCCCGGATGGCTGTTTTTTCCAGTTTGACCAGAATAGCTGCTGTGCTTTGTTCCAGCATTTAGAGCCGTGGCTCGATTCTGCTGAAGGCTGAGGACTTGGTGTGACTGACAGGAGGTACTCCTCCACTTGAATTGGCTGGCTCAGCATGAAAGAGGTAGCTTGACACTGGTGACAGCTAGGAGCTTGGTGGCTTTGACAGGACTATTTTTTTGCTCTGTGTTGGCCTGCTCAGCATAAAAGAGCATTGCTCAATTCCACTGAAAGCTGAGAGAGCATACAGCTGACAGTGCAATCCTCAAATCTGAGCATTGTGAAAGGCACAAACAGACTACCTGGCTCCCAGTTTAATGGCATATCAGTCTGAAGCCCCTTTTTGATTCCCGTCATTGGCGACGGCAATCTGAGTCTCTGTTGGATTCCTGGTGCATACTCCTCAGGAGCAAGGCGTTTCACTGTGCCAGCAGCAGGGCTCCAGGCAGAATGAGTCTGCTTTGACGGGCCGCGAAGAGACAACTTGTGGGAAGGAGTAGGTCTTCCCAGCCAACTCTCAAGGCCCTAAAGGAGTTCCTCAGCATCGGGGTCGGCGGTTAAAGGAGCAGCTGCCAAACTTAAAGCAAGGGCGGTTAGGTCAAAGAAGGCCTCTAAGGCTGAAGAAAAGGACGCTAGAAGGTATCAGAGAGTTCTAGATACACCGATCGCTAAAGGCCAGAGAGAGGCTGAACGGCGGAGTCAGCTAATACCTCCCAGGGGCGAACCTGCCATTTCCCACCAATTTTTCTCACAGCTCTTGGAAATTCAAAGTGAGACAAGTCAAATAAACAAGCTGTGCTCCCAGGCCTGGTCACCAGACGGCGCTGGAGAGCAAACTTCTCAGCAATGCCTTACATTGCCTGAAACCAAAGAGGCCTGTTTGAATTCCTGTCAAATCTGATTCCAACAGCAGGTAATTGGGAACTGCCTTTGATAGGATGAGGCCAGCCACAGAAGCCACATTTATTCCCACAGAGACAGGGCTCCGCCCAGGGGACACTCAAAAGCCTAAAATCCCCAAAGGTAGAGGACAAGAAGGCAGAGTTTACAATCTGGAAGGCTCATCAGCTGGCTGCCTGGGCTGTCAAAGTGTCTATGGTCACCTCCTTCTTTAAGAGGACCTCCTTGCTCTGGCTCCGGGAGATGCAAAAGAGAGTTCATGCTGGGGACCTCCACACTCACCAGGACATTAATAAGCTGGTGGCGGCAACAGAATTCACTGCCAATGCCACATTAAATGCTACCAGGTTTGTTTCCAGAGCCATTGCATCATCAATGGCAGCACACCGCCTTCTGTGGCTTCAGCACTGGCAGGCAGACTCAAAGCACAGATGGAAGCTGGCCTCTTCTCCCTTCAGGGGGGACAGGCTGTTCTTTGGGCCCCATCCTGGTGGAGTCAAGGAATAAGAAGAAGGTCCTGCCATCCCTCTCCAGGCTACCGCCCTTCACCTTATTTTCGTCGCTCCTCGTTCAAAATGGCATACACCAGTTTGAGCTTTCCGCACACTCATAGGGCTTACTCTAAAAGACAGGAGCACCAGCCAGATAGGTCGGGTAGGAACAGACAGCAGTTCCAAGCCAAGTGACCATTTCGTGGCAGTGGAAGTCACCCTTTTACTAAATGACTGCAGGCCCAACCCTCCCATTGGTGGCTGCCTAAGCCTCTGCTGACAACTGGGAGGAAATTACAACAGAGGCATGGGTCCTGGAGACAGTGAGGTCAGGCCTCATCCTCAAATTTTTTCCATACCCCTGAGGTTCTTCATTCGTTGTCTCATCTCAAAGGACAGCACAAAGAGAGGCCTTATGGAAACCGCAATATAACACTTGTTGGTCATTCAAGCCTTCCAGTAGGTTCCAGAGGACGAACAGGGGCAGGGATTCTACTCCATACCATTTGTAATCCCAAAGACCTTGGGGGTGGTCGGGTGGAGGGCAATTCTGGACCTGAAGAAGCTAAAGAACCACCTGGTTTACAGGAGGTTCAAAATGCAGTCCCTCCGGTCCAATGATCACCAGTTGGTGGTCCGTGAAAAAATTTTGGTGGTCCGCAGCGCACCCAGGTGGAGGAGTTGCTCCTGGATGAGCAATGGCCAGTCCTGTGACTAGAGCTCTGGAATATGGGACTGGCCATGCATCTCATGGTGGGGCTGTAAATCTCCGCTGTAGAGGGAGGTTCGTGCAACTTGCAACTTTGCAGTGCAGCGCTCACTGGACGGAATGAGGTAATGCAAGGGGGGATGGCAGAGCAGATGGGCCGAAGCAACAGGTGGTGCCGACCCCGGGCTGTTTCTTCCCCCTGCTGTAGCTTCCTGTTGGCTGAACCCACAAGTGGCTGTCCTCGCCCTCCCTTCCCAATCACTCCTCACCTGGCAAGGGAAGGGTGGGGGATGGATATTTGCTCCATATTCCACAGTGGGAGCAATCTCTTGCTGGATCTCGTGGCCGTTTCTTCCAGCCCTTGGAGCTCCACCGACCTCTGTCTCTCAGGGAGACTCTTAACTTCCATTCATCCCCAAGATACTGGCTGCCCATGAGATGAGAGAGAGAATCAGAGAGAGAATGAAAGAGAATCAGAGACAGAATGAGAGAGAATGAAAGAGAGTGTGGGAGAGAGAGAAAGAAAGAGGGGAGAGAGATGAGAGAGAAAAAGACGGGGAGAGAAAGAATGAGAAAAAGAATGAAGGAGGGAGAGAGAATGAGAAAGAATGAAAGAATCAGAGAAAGAGAGAATGAGGAAGAATCAGAATGAGACAGAAAGAATGAAAAAGAATGAAAGAGAAAGAATCTGAGAGAGAAAGAGAAAATGAGAGACAGAATGAGAGAATCGGAGAGAGAATGAGTGGGAGAGAGAGAAAGGGGGGAGAGAGAAAATAAAGACAGAGTGCGAGAAACAATGAATCAGAATTAGAATGAGAAAGAGAGAATGAACAAGAGAGAATTAGAGAGAGAGAGACAGAATGAAAGAGAGAATCACAATGAGAGTATGAGTGGGAGACAGGGCGAGAGAGAGGAGGGAGAGTGCCTGAAGGAGCCCATCCCGTCACTAGGAGTCCAGGCGCTTCAGCAAGCAGCACGCTGGATTCGTATTAGTGGTCCACGGGATATAAAATCATGAACTTGGTGGTCAATGAGGTTCAAAAGGTTGGGGATCCCTGCTCCAGTCCATAGTGGAGAGCATCTGAGAGGGCAATTTTCTCACATCCATCGATCTGATGGAAGCATACCTCCACCTGCCTATCCTGCCATCACACTAACAGTTCCTGCAGTTCTACTATGCAGGCTGCCATTACCAGTACAACACCCTACTGTTTGGTCTGTCCTCAGGACTTTCACAAAGATACTGGCAGCACTCTCGGTCATCTCAGGGCAATGCCAATCTGAGTCCAGTGCTACCTGTACGACATCCTGATGCAGTCCTCCTCTCACCTTCAGGCAATAAGGGTCTGCAAACCACAATCTGGATCCTCCAGGACCACGGATTCTCTGTCAACTTCAAGAGCTACCTGGCTCCGACCAATTGACTGCTATACCTGGGCGCGGTCATAGACACTATGTCATGCGTGGTCTCCTTATTTCCGGAAAAACAAGCCAGTATAAGGACCTTGGTGAGGCAGATCTGAGCAGACCGAACAGTGTCCTTGGCCCTCCTCTTGCAACTTCCAGGCAAGATGGTGTCCTGCATATCAATAGTTCCCTTGGCAGGCCTGCACGCCAGAACCTTACAATGATTTCTCCTGCCGTATCAAAGGTCTGGCAGGAGCAACTCAAATAGGTTCCACCACATGTGCTGCAATCCTTCCAGTGGTCAATGTCCCAGGCCATAATCAAGAGCTGTACTCTCAAGGAGCCTAATCACCAACCTCTTTGGCTGGGGTGCTCACTTCCAGTCCCAGATGGCACAAGGGTACTGGACTCAGGAAGACTGAGCAACAGCATCAATTGGTTGGAGCTCAGGGCAGCCTACTTAGCCCTCAGATGGTTCAAGGACATGATTGCAGGTCACCATGTCCTTGCCTTGATGGACAATGTGGCCGCCAAGGCCCATATGAACCGCCAAGGGGCCACTCATTTCAGACCCCTCATGCAAGAGACTGAACAACTGGGCCTCTGCGCAGAGGTGTCTCTCCATCTGGGCGGAACATATTTCCAGGACAGCAAACATACAGGCGGACTGGCTCAGCAGAGCCATGGTCGATCACTAAGAGTGGTGCATTCATCCAGACCTGTTCAGGGACTTGTCAGGAAGGTTTGGTCACCCGATCCTGAACTTATTTGCCACCTCATCAAATAGCCAGCTGCCCAGTTTTTACACCAGGTTTGCAATACTGGGGGCGGAAGGGGTCGATGCACTCTTACTGTTTGCAGCCCCAAGATCTACTATATACTATATTGGTGTCCTGTCCATGGCAGATTCTTCAGGATAGGATCTCCCTCAGCCAGGGGGCTCTGATCCATCCGGAACCACAATTGCTTCACCTGACCATCTGGCATTTGAACAAGGAGTTCTGAGACAGGACAATTTATCCTGTAGAGGAACATGGACAGGATTTACGATGCAAGTTGGAAAGCCTTCTGCGGCTAGTGTTTCTTGTGGCCTGTCAGTGGCCTGTGCAGCTAATAGCTGATTCTGACAGTGCAGAGACTGGTGTGATGCTGCGCCAGCAGCCTGTGCAGCTGGCACTCGAGTCAGACAATGAGGCTGGAGAAGATGTGGTGCCAGAGGCAGGGATTCAGCCAGGGCCTTCAGGACCTCCAGAAGTTCCTTTAAGTGAAGAGGATGTAGAGGAGGAGCCTCTTCTCGGTGCATGGGTGCGCAGAGCTGCCAAAAGGCAGGAGTGGCTCCTCAGGAGGAGGTCTCCTCGAGAGTAAGGCTTGGGGCTAATTGGCCACTCCCTTAGCCTATTTAAGGAGGAACGGTGACTGAAGCAATTTGCAAGGAACTTTCTGTCTTGACTTGCTTATCATCTTCCTGCAAATTGCTTCTGGGCATTCTGCCAACCACAGTAAGATTTCAGTATTATTCTTTGAATTCTTGGTGGCTGTTAATGCAATTAATTAACAGCTGTTTTTGTAAAAAAACTGGTTTATTTAGTAAACTAAAGTTTGAACAGACTTTGTATGTGCTGCGTTCTTTGGGGTCCGTAGCTGGGAAAGAATAGTGCTCCAAAGGTGGCATCAACCCCATCTCTGTGTCAGTGGCCCAGATTCTGGAATTCCTCCAGGAAGGGCTAGACAAGGCCTGTCCCCCAATACCATATGCAGGCAAGTGGCAGCTTTGTCCACGGTGTTATGCGGGGACCTGGAGTCCCTCGCTCAACACCCAATGATGTGCAGGTTCATTAGAGGCGCAACTAGTTTAAGACCTCCAGTGGTACATCAGTACCTTACATGGGACCTGGCCAAAGTCCTGCTGAATCTCACCTCTACAATCTTTGAGCTGCTCCGTTCAGCCAGCTGCACTTCCTTACCTACAAAGTAACCTTCCTCATGGCCATCATGTTGGCCAGATTTCTGAACTAGCGGCTCTCTACAAGGAAGGACCTGTGTGTATTCCACTAGAATAGGGTAGTCCTGTGGTTGGACCCCACCTGCGGTCCTATGGTTAGACTTCACCTGCAAGTACACCCCACCTATGTGGGTGACACAGGTCCCCATCAATGAAATCTGTTGAGCAGCAAAATGGTCCTCTCCATCCTTGTTCATAAGGCACTACCAACTCAACGCCTTCACTTTGGCTGAAGCAGACTTCGGCAGGTGAGGGTGCACACAGAACTGGGGACTCTGGACCAGACCATTGCCCACCCATAGGACAAGCCAGCTTTGGTATCTCCCGTTCCTGGATTGTCTCATCAGCACACTGGAGAAGGGGTGTTGGTCTTACCTGATACACGCCTTCTCAGTGTGCTGAGAGAGAATCTATCCAAACTCTGGAGACGTCTGGTCCTGAGTCCAGGAGTGGGCACCATTAGAGCCAAAACATGTCAAGTCTGTCACTACGTCTTCATCAAAAGAGCCTGTGTAGCATAGAGGGCTAATGCCTCCTACTAAAGGCAGCAATTAACACCAGCTGCCTGTAATTTCTCTGAGTTCAATCCTCGCCAGGCTCAAGGTCGACTCAGCCTTCCATCCTTCCTAAGGTAGGTCAATTGAGGACCCAGTTTGTTGGGGGCAATAAGCTGACTTTGTATAAATATACAAAAGTATGAAGGCTATTGCTTAACGCATTGTAAGCCGCCCTGAGTCTCCGGAGAAGGGCGGCATATAAATCAAATTTAAAAAAAAACAAAAAACGGGGGACCACAGGCAAAGAGAGGCGTGTCCACACAACTTTGACAGACTCAGTCTAATGAGCTATCAGACAGGGTTAACCAATTCCTGGATTCTCTCTCAGCACACCAAGGAGCAAGGAGTGTATCAGACAAGACCAATGCCCCTTCTATATGACAACAGCAGCAAGGCTTTCTTCACAGACAGATGTAAAAACTCACATATACCCAGAATGGAATAATGGATGGGGAAGTTGACTGCTTTGGGTAAAAACACTTTGTCTACATTCCTTCTACTTGTAAATTGAAAGAAATGAAATTTAAACCTGGGTTTTTATGGTTATGTTTATAATGATAAACATATTGTTTGTTATGGTTTTTTCTAATTCAAAGACTTATTGATATTTAGGATTTTATCTGGAGTGCCTGGTATAGCTATTCCCGTTTTTGTATCCACTCCCCAATTTTGCTCCCCCCCCCCATTTTTTAAGTTCTTTCTCTTTGTTTCTTATACTTTATGTTTTTCTAAAATTTAACAAATCTTAAAATCTTTTATATGATTTTAGGGGATTAATCCACTATGAAAAACTGTTCTACCCACTGGGGCTTTTCCCACATGGTTTTTCTGATGTCTCACTTTTGAGAAAAACATGATCACACTCTATGCATCTCTATGGCTTCATTCCTGTATGGGCCTTCTGATGATTTCCAAGGTTTTCTTTTTGGGTAAAACTTTTCCCACTCTCCCCACATTTATACAGCTTCTCCCCCATAGGGATTCTCTGATGAACCTGTAACTGTGTTTCTGTGAGAAAACTTTTCCCACACTCCCCACATTTATAGGGCCTCTTTCCTGTGTGCCCCTTCTGGTGTCTCCAAAGTTCAGCAGATTCCACCAATGTTTTCTCACATTCTGGGCATTGATAAGGTCTGTCTCCAGTGTGAAGTCTCTGATGTCGAAATTAGGTGTGATTTTTCAACAAAACTTCTCCACATACTTTTGACTTCACCTTGGATTGATTGATTGATTGATTGATTCAATGTGTTTGTCAAACATGAACAAGGAAGCAAGTATAAGCATAAACATAAACATGAACAAGGAAGCAAGTATAAGCATAAACATAAACATGAACAATGGAAGCAAATACAGGTATAATGGGAACAGCAAGGCAGGGGCAGTAGTCACACAGGTGCGATTATGCATGCCCTCTTTACAGAATGGGGAATTAGGAATGGGGTGAGATCCAGCTTGTGGCTGAAGTATGCGGGTTAGAAACTGTAACAACAGTGTCGGATAGGGTATTCCAGGCATTGACCACTTTGTTGCTGAAATTATATTTTCTGAAATGGTTTACCTTGAGTTAGTATCGATTATTTGCCCGAATATTATTGTGATTGAAGCTGAAGAAGTTGCTGACATGTACGACATAGAAGACAACTTTATGTACAATGCTTAAATCGGACCACAGTCGTCAGAGTTCCAGATTGTCCAGGCCCAGGATTTCTAGCCTGGTGGCATAGTGAGCAGAGGAGGGCAGTACTCTTCTTGTGAAATACTTCTGGACCTGCTCAATTGTGTTAATGTCCAATATACAATAGGGATTCCAAGCAGGTGAACAGTATTCAAGAATTGGTCTGGCAAAGGTTTTATACGCTCTAGTTAACAATACAATATTACCAGAAGTTAACAAATCTTAATGCATTTTTGGCAATGCTTTTACAGCGAGGTCTGGAATGAGTACTCCTAGATCCTTATCAAAGTGAGGGTCGTCTCCGAGATCAGCACCGCCTAACTTGTAATTCGGATTCTGATTTTTTTTTTTTTTTTGCCAATGTGTAGGACAGCATTTATAAATCAAGACTTGGAGTTGCCAATTATGTGACCATTCAGACATAGTCGAGGTTGCTTTGCAGTATGGCAGCATTGTCAGTGGTATTAAATAATTTTTTGTGAAGAGGACGCAGCTGCATTTAATTTGATTGCATAGATCGTTGATGTAAAGCAGAAAAAGTGTAGGTCCTAAGACGCCGCCTTGGGGGACACCCGTTAACTGGTGCCGGAGTTGATAGAGCCCTCCCTATTTTGGCTGTTTGTTGCCTGTTGGACAGGAATGTGGCTGTCCACTTGTGCAGGGATCCAGAGATGCCGTAAGAACTTACTTTTGACAATAGTTTGTCACACACTACTGAATCAAAGGCTTTACAAAAATCTATGAAAATTGCATCTACTGCTTTACCCTGATCAATATGTGTGGACCAGATGTTTTTACAGTGTTGGAGTTGCAGATTACAGGACAATTTTTTTCTAAACCCAAATTGCTTGTCAGATAGCAGGTTGTTTGTCTCTGGGTGGTTGGTGATGGATTGGTTTATAACTGATTTCATGACTTTACAGGTGACGAAACACAGGGAGATTAATTTGTAATTTTCTACTAGGTCCCCCTTTTTAAAGATTGGTATAACTGTGACTAGTGACCATAGGCTGCATAGAGAGCTGGTTCAAAAAGATACCTTATAGATTGTGCATAGTGGCTCAGCTAGGGCAGTAGCAAGCTTTTTCAAGTAGGCACATAGTCCATTAGGGCCAGTAGATAGGGATGGCTTTAGGTTTTGTAGTGTCGTTTCAAAATGATCTACTGTAAAATCAATGTAGAATAAATTGTGGTACAACTAGGAAGTGAGGGACAGCGGCCATTGCTGTCAACTGAACTGAAGAACGTATCGAAAAAGTCGGCCTTAACAGCATCATTGTTACAGCCTTCCCCTTTAGACCTTTTTAAGGGTGGGATTGTTTTTGAGTCTTTAAGTTTTGAGTTAACAAAATTATAGATGGCTCGGGTGTACTTCGAGTTTTAACAGCACTTCCTTCTGTCTGCAATAGTGGTTGGTACATTCGCCCTTTTCTGGTGGTATACGTCTTTGTAGTGGCTTTTAACTTAGCTACGTAGCCAGTTTTGTCTTCTCACCAAAGAGATTTTTTCTGGGATTTCAACTTACTTATTGCTATGGGTAATTTGCTCTTTTTAGTTTTAAGGTCATTTTTGGTACATAAAGGACTCTGGATTTAGAGTAAAAAAGAGATTATAGTTGGCTTTTTTAAAGTTATAATTTGAAGTACTTGCATTATGTCCCTGTTTGTAAGGACACAAATTGAGAGAAAAATCTATCATGCTGTGATCGCTGTTGAAAATGGTTCTTTGACTTATAAGCCATAAATTGAATTTAAGTATTACAGAAGATGAGATCTAAGCAATTGTTGAGCCTAGTGTTGTCCGTTACCAACTGCTCCAGCCCCAGAATCATAACAGCATTGTAAATGGTTACATGTACAGGTTCAGTTGTACATTCGTTTAGGGTACAATTAATAAGAGGCAAATTAAGACCACCAAGAAAGACAAGGGGGTGCAGGCAGGAAGCTGCCCACATTAGTAGTGCAGTTAACTTATTTGCATGACCGAGATTGTAATTGGAGGCTCTATACCAAAGCAAAAAACAAACTGTAGTATTTAGAGACAGGTTTATTTTCCATGTTCCTGTTCTAACAACCCACAGTTTAACATCTATAGGTAGTCCTCTTCTTATGACCACAATTGAGCCCAAAATGTCTGTTGTTAAGTGAAATATTTGTTAAGTGAGTTTTCCACAATTTATAACCTTTCTTGCCAGAAAAAAATTGTGAATCTGGCTTCTCCCTTAACTTTGCTTGTGAAAAGGTCGTAAAAGGGGATCAGCTGACCCTGGAGCATTGCAACCGTCAGAAATGTGAGTCAGTGGTTTAGGAACTGAATTTTGATCATGTGACCATAGGGATGCTGAGAAATGGTCATAAGTAACTTTTTTCAGTGACACTGTAACTTCAAATGGTCACTAAATGCACTGTTTTTTGAGTCGACTACCTCTATTGACAAATTGATGGGGAAAAGCAATTCAAGGAAATGAGACAAAAAGTGTAAGACATCAGGATATTACACTGTATCCATTTATTGTGGTCTACTCTTTCTTTTCCATCAAATGCTTCTTGTGCCGAAGACAGTGTTTTTGGGCACTCTCTCTGTTTCCATTGTTGAAGATGAACCTCGAGGTGACACGAGGCTGGCTCCAGGCTTTAGTTAACGCGACCTTGAGGGAAGGGGCCTTCCTGCAACCATTAAAGGAAGCGGTTGTAAGGCTCTTCTTCAAGAAGCCTTCCCTGGATCCAGCAGAATTAAAGAACTTAACCCAGACAAGACCGAGTGGCTGTGGGTGTTGCCTCCTAAAGAGTATGTTGACTGTCCATCCTTGGTTCTGGAGTGGGAGATATTGTCCCCCTCAGAATGGGCTTGCAATTTGGGTGTCCTCCTAGATTCACAGCTAAGATTAGAGCAACATCTGACATCTGCAGCTAGGGGGACGTTTGCAAAGGTTCATCTGGTGCACCAATTGCGACTTTACTTGGTTCGGGAGGCTCTCCTCATGGTCACCTATGCCCTTTTCACCTCATGGTTAGATTATTGCAACACACTCTACATGGGGCTACCCTTGAAAAGTGTTCGGAGACTACAGTTAGTCCAGAACACAGCCGTGTGAGCTGTCGTGGGTGCACCTAGATACACTTACATTATACCAATTCTCTGCAAGCTGCACTGGCTCCCTATTGGTCTCTGGTCACAATTCAAGGTATTGGTTATTACCTTTAAAGCCCTACATGGCTCAGGGCCAGGTTATCTTTGAGGCCGCCTTCTACTGCATAGCTCCCAGCGACGGTAAGATCTCATAGAGTTGGTCAACTCCGGATCCCGTCAGCTAAACAATGCCAGCAGCTGGGCCTGCAGGGGAGGGCCTACTCTGTGGCAGCCCCAGCTCTCTGGAACAAGTTACCTCCTGAGGTTCAGACCATTCCCACCCTATTGGCCTTCCGAAAAGCGGTGAAGACCTGGCTTTTCCGGCAGGCCTGGGGCCGTTATTATTATTATTTTATTTATTATTATTTATTAAATTTCTATACCGCCCTTCTCCTGGCGGACCCAGGGCGGTGTACAGCCAATTAAAAACCAATACATAAACAATTAAGACCATCCTAAAATCAATATAAACTAAGGCTGAAAGTTTAGACTCTAAAAAATTTAAAATTTAAAAATGTATAAAAATATATAAATATAAATATACAATATAAAATATTTAAAAAGAGGGGATCAGGCAAGTCCGGCGAGTTGAAAAAAGTGCGTCTTTAGAGCCCGACGAAAAGTCCGGAGGTCCGTAATAGTCCTCAGTTCAGGAGGCAGATCGTTCCAGAGGGTGGGGGCTCCCACAGAGAACGCTCTCCCCCTGGGGGTCGCCAGCCGGCATTGTCTGGCTGACGGCACCCTGAGGAGGCCCTCTCTGTGGGAGCGAACCGGTCGGTGGGAGGCAATTGGTGGCAGCAGGCGGTCCCGTAAGTACCCTGGTCCTAAGCCATGGAGCGCTTTAAAGGTCATCACCAACACCTTGAAACGCACCCGGAAATCAACCGGCAGCCAATGCAGCTCACGCAGGAGGGGTGTCACGTGGGAGCGCCCTGTCGCTCCCATAATCCCCCGCGCGGCCGCATTCTGCACCAGCTGAAGCCTCCGGGTGCATCCCAAGGGGAGCCCCATGTAGAGAGCATTGCAGTAGTCCAGGCGAGACGTGACGAGCGCCTGAGTGACTGTGCGTAGGGAGTCCCGATCTAGAAAGGGCCGCAACTGGCGTATCAGGCGGACCTGATAAAAAGCCCCCCTGGCCACGGCTGTCGTATGATCCTCTAAAGACAGCCGTGAGTCCAGGAGGACGCCCAAGTTGCGCACCCCTTCCGAGGGGGCCAATGATTCGCCCCCAATAACCAACGATGGAGTCAGTTGGCTATATCGGGACGCCGGTAGCCACAGCCACTCGGTCTTGGAGGGGTTGAGTCGAAGCCTGTTTCTCCCCATCCAGACCCGCACAGCTTCAAGGCACTGGGACATCACCTCCACGGCATCATTGGGGTGGTCTGGGGTGGAAATGTACAGCTGAGTATCATCAGCGTACTGATGGAATTCCACCCCAAAACCACGGATGATCTCACCCAGCGGCTTTACATAAATGTTGAACAGAAGGGGCGAGAGGACCGACCCTTGTGGCACCCCACACACTAGGCGCCTCGGGGTCGACCGCTGCCCCCCTGTCAACACAGATTGCGACCGGTCGGAGAGGTAGGAGGAGAACCACCGAAGGACGGTGCCCCCCACCCCCAATCCCTCCAACCGGCGCAACATGATACCATGGTCGATGGTATCAAAAGCCGCTGAGAGGTCTAACAGCACCAGGATAGAGGAGTACCCCCTACCCCGGGCCCTCCAGAGATCATCCACCAACGCGACCAATGCCGTTTCGGTGCTGTAACCAGACCTGAAGCCGGACTGGAGCGGGTCTAAATAGACAGCTTCATCCAGGCACCGGGGGAGCTGCCATGCCACCACACTCTCAACAACCTTCGCTAGAAAGGGAAGGTTGGAGACTGGACGATAATTTACCAAAGCAGCTGGGTCCAAGGAGGGCTTCTTGAGGAGGGGCCTCACCACCGCCTCCTTCAAGGCGGTCGGTAGGGCACCCTCACTCAGAGAAGCGTTTATAATCTCCTGGAGCCAGCCTCGTGTCACCTCCCGGGAGGCCAGCACCAACCAGGAGGGACACGGGTCCAATAAACATGTGGTGGCGTTCAGTCTCCCCAGGATCCTGTCCACGTCCTCGGGAGCCACAGGATCGAACTCAGCCCAGATAACACTCTCAAGACCGGGCTCAGTCACCTCGCCCGAACCAACCCAGTCGGCGGCCAACTCATCCCGAATCTGAGTTATTTTATCATCCAGATATTGCACAAAATCCTCAGCACGTCCCTGCAAGGGATCCTCCCGCGCTCCCAGATGAAGGAGGGAGCGGGTCACCCTAAACAGGGCGGCTGGGCGATTATCTGATGATGCAATAAGGGCGGCGAAATAATTAGATTTCGCCGCTTTTATTGCCACTAAGTAAGTCTTAATATGAGCTCTTACTAGTGTCAAGTCAGACTCAGAGCGACTGGCCCTCCAACCGCTCTCTAGGCGTCTTTTCCGGCGCTTCATCTCCCTCAGCTCCTCGGTGAACCAAGGAGACAAGTGAGTTCGGCGCCGGGTCAGAGGCCGCAAAGGCACGACTCGGTCCAAGGCCCCACCGGCTGCCCTATTCCAGGCAGCCACCAGGTCCTCGGCCGAGTCGCGTGTCAGTGTCTCAGGAAATGGCCCAAGCTCCGTCTGGAACCTATCAGGATCCATCAGGCGCCTGGGGCGGAACCACCTGGTTGGTTCCGCCTCCCTGCGGTGGGGTGCAGCGGTCAGAAAGTCGAGTCGAAGGAGCGAGTGGTCAGTCCATGACAAGGGTTCTATAGCTATGTCCCCAATATCAAGACCACTCAACCACTGACCAGAGACAAAAACTAGATCCAGGGTGTGTCCACCAATGTGAGTCGGGCCCTGAATTACCTGGGTCAGGTCCATGGCCGTCATGGAAGCCATGAACTCCCGAGCCATCTCAGATGCTTCCCCGACGGATGGCAAGTTGAAATCCCCCATGACTATAAGCCTGGGGGTACCAACTGCCACCTCGGCTATCACATTGAGAAGCTCGGGCAGGGTCGTTGCCACGTGGCAGGGAGCCAGGTACGTGACTAACAGACCCATCTGCCCACCACGACCCCACCTCACAAAGATGGACTCACACCCGGATATCTGAGGTACAGTGGTCTCCCTCGGATCCAGACCTTCCTTGATAACGACCGCTACTCCCCCACCCCTGCCCTGAGCTCTCGGCTGATGGAATGCAAGGAAACCTGGTGGGCACATCTCCACGAGGGGAACCCCCCCCTCGTGGCCCAACCAGGTCTCAGTAATCCCGGCCAGGTCCGCACCCCCCTCTTGAAGAAGCTCACATATGAGGGGGGCCTTATTAACAACGGACCTCGCGTTGCATAACAACAGCCGGAGCCTCGGGTCCTGAGACTCTAAACAACCCGGGGAACGAGAATAGCTCAGGGGACCGGGGCACGCAATCGCTCGAAGACAGCGAGTGCGTGCCCCCGTCACATGATATGGTCCCCTGCTCACGCCATATCTGCCCCTCCCACACAGCACATATATAGCGCCACCCTCAACAGAGGGCTCCGCAAGAGCCCTCTTGCCTCCAGAAACTACACCCCCTTTGGCCCCGTAAGCAGCCGGGCCTGTCCCTCTCCCCTGCGGATTCCCCCCCAAACCCGCACCCACCCCCACCCTAGAACCCCCTAAAACTCTAATTAAAAAAGAACTTAAAAAACCCCTCAAACCCCTCTTTGCAACATGCCACCTCTCGGGGTCCCAAAACCCGTCATTAAGGTAGGCCCTCGATAACGTAGAGGGCCATGCCCACGAGAGGGGGGAATCTCGCAGGACAAGCAACGCAGACCGAGAATACATCTCATCCAAAACATGGGCAAGAGGATGGAAGGCTTGGCTCAGGTCCATAAAGATGTTCCAAAGGAGAACCAGGTCAGACTGGAGAAATGCCGCTACCCTCTCACTGTAGCGGCTGGGAGTCTCTGCATTTTGTCCAACTGAGAGGATGTCCCGACCACCCTCTCACGGTGGTCCCCATAAGGGACAGGAGAGT
The DNA here is from genome assembly GCA_038048745.1 of Coluber constrictor foxii. Classification (NCBI taxonomy): domain Eukaryota; kingdom Metazoa; phylum Chordata; class Lepidosauria; order Squamata; family Colubridae; genus Coluber; species Coluber constrictor. Next base: position 263,428,278 of record CM075959.1, read on the forward strand.
TGGAAAGTCCCAGGCCACTCTCTCACAGTGGCCCAGGCAAGTTCATCCTGCCGGTGTGACATCCCTCAGGGTAGGTCGTAAAAGAACTGGCTCCATGAGTCCTCCCGAAGCTGGCCTGTTCTCCAATATAGCCAGCCAGCCAGCGGGATGATGAATAAAGCCAAGTTCAAAAGTCACAGCTCCAGAGAACAGCAGGCAGATAGCAGGGGAGCAGAAATAGTTCAAGGGCCAGCGGAGGACAAGTGGGATTGGGGGGGGGGGGGGAAGGAGGGCAGCTCTTCCTGTAAACAAGGGAGGGGGGGGGGTAGCCCCCAGATTATAAGTACACACTGCTGGTGGGAGAATCTTCACCCACAAACAGTAGCCACGAGGGGGCAGCCCCGTTGGACCCATTTGGGTCTTCCACTCCTCATAGAAAGCCCTCCAACAATAAACAACCCCCAGCTGTCGCCTACAAGCCGCTGGAGCCATCAGCGCCGTCTCTCATCATGATCTCCTCCGTCTCCTCCGTCCCAGTGCCCAGCGCAGCCAGCGTCTCCAGCGCCCCCCCGACCAAGCAGAGTCTCATACTCAACGCCCCCTTGCAAGGCGGCCGTTGGGCGTCCTCTCGCCACCGCCGCCGCTCGCCACTCACAGCTCACACTCAAACTCGTTCAAACTCGCCGCCATCTCCTCGTCGCTCCCGCCCACGCCGCGCTGCCTCGCAGCGCCTCTCAGCTGTTCTGATCGGCGAGAGCTGTTCTGATCGGCGGGAACCTCTGGAAGACACGCTGGGGGCTGCAACACCACCAGCGTGATGGCCATATACTCCGCTGGCTGGGCGGGGGGTTGCCGATGGACTGCAACCCCCACGGACCCTCTAGACAGCCAGCCAAGAATCCATTCCCTCAGGGTGCCCTGGAAGCGGCCGCCATCTTAGGCATGCGCAAAGGTTATAAGGTTTGTTGATCTCGCTCTTGCGAGATCCGGCCATGAATGGTATGAAAGAGTTTTAATGTTTTAAATTTTTAAATGTTTTTTATTAGGATTTTAAATGTATTGTGAGCCGCCCCGAGTCTTCGGAAAGGGGCGGCATATAAATTGAATTAAATTGAAATTGAAATTGAATCATAAAAAAGCCATACTCTTTCTATTTTAAAATCCTCTTTTCTCAGCAACACCCACTCTTCCATCCAAAGCAAACAGGCTGAAAAATACAATTTTTAATCATGTAATCCTAATCATCCTCTTTCTCTTTGGTCTTGAACAGTTTTAAATTAAATCCTCGGTTTCTCTCCTGCCATAGAAACTTAGATATATCTTCCTGTCATTGTTTATGTGATGAACCCATTCTCCGGATAGGTATTGTTTAAAACAAAAACATCAGTCTAGCAATATAGTTGTTTTAATTATAGAACTTCTATAAACAATGACAATTGTATTTTTCCCCATCTTAACAGATCTTTTTCAATTTGATTCCATCCTTTATCACAATTTTGACACTGAATTTGTATTGTTTGTAACAATATCCAAATGCCTTACTTTTATATCATTTCTTCTAAACCACCTTTTCTGATCAATTCTATTTTGTCTTTCATTTTCCTATTTTGGTCAACTTCTTTTTCTATTAGCTATTGAATTGAAAACCAGCTAGTGCACTAAAATCTGTTAATGTTTCCATTAATATTTTGATTTCTTCCAAAAGGCTTTTAAAATTATCAGAAAACCATCAGCAAAGTTCTTCTTACCTCATGTATTCTGTCTGTTGTGCTCTAGGATAAACATTCTCTGATTCTATTTATTTCCTGGATTTGTTAATCCTGCCCAACTAAAAAGAGACTTTTGATGGCTTGCAATGTTTTAGCAAAAACCTTAGCTTTCCCCCTTTTTTGTCACCACTCTTTCCTTTTGCTTTTCATCCATTTCCCTTTTTGTTTTTAAATTCTTAGAATCACAGGGCTGGAAGGGAGCTACCACAGATTAACAGAGCTGTAGTCTTCTAGTCCTACCTTCCCTGCCCAAGGCAGGAGTCCTTATAGGGTTCCAATTTCACATGCTTTCCCACAATCTAAGAATTTCTATCCCCCCCCCAACCTTTATGAACTCTTGTATGACTTCTAAGGGTTGAACAACTATGAAAAACTGTTCTCCCATCAGGGCCTATCAGGGCTTTTCCCATGTGATTTTTCTGATGTCTTGCTTTTGAGCAAAACATTACCACACTCTATGCATCTCTATGGCTTCACTCGCGTATGGACCTTTTGATGCTTTCCAAGGTGTTGTTTTTGGGAAAAACCTTTCCCACACTCCACACATTTGTATGGCTTCTCCCCTGTGTGGATTCTCTGATGAACTCGAAGCAGTGTTGCTGTGAGAAAACTTTTTCCACATTCCCCACATTTGTAGGGCCTCTCTCCTGTGTGCCCCTTCTGATGTCTCCGAAGTTCAGAAGACTCCACAAATGTTTTCTCACATTCTGGGCACTTATAGGGTCTTTCTCCGGTGTGAAGTTTCTGATGTCGAATCAGGTGTGACTTGTAGCCAAAACATCTCCCACATTCTGGGCATTGATAGGGTCTTTCTCCGGTGTGAAGTCTCTGATGCTGAATTAGGTGTGCCTTTCTGGCAAAACATCTCCCACATTCTGGGCACATTTCATTTTTCTGCACAGGCTTGAAAGGCTTCTCTCCTTTGTGAATCCTCTCATGTTTTCTAAGATAATATTTGCAACGAAAAGTTTTCTCACACTCTGGACATTTATATTGCTTCTCTAAGTGGCTTCTTTGATGCATCACCAGTGTATCTTTCCGGGTGAAAGATTTCTCACACACTGAGCATTTGTGCAGTTTCTCACCCATATGGGTTTGGCCGTGAATTCTAAGGGATGATGAATGAGCAAATGCTTTCCCACACTCTAAACATTTGAACATTTTTTCCCCTCTGTGAACATTCTCATGATTTCTGAGGCTTTGTATTGTACGGAAAAATGTTCCACACTCGATGCACATATAGGGCTTCACACCTGTATGGATACTCTGATGTCGAAAAAGAGCTTCCTTAAAAGAAAAACATTTATCACAATCCTTACATTTATATAGCTTTTCTCCCGTGTGCGTCCTTTGGTGGCTCCGAAGTTTAGAAGAACTAACAAATCTTTTTTCACATTCTGGGCATTGATGGGGTTTATCCCCAGTGTGAATTCTCTGATGTTGAATTAACTTTGACTTTTCACCAAAACGTCTCCCACATTCTGGGCATTGATAGGGTCTGTCCCCACTGTGAATTTTCTGATGTTGAATTAGGTGAGACTTTTCACCAAAAGATTTCCCACATTCTGGGCATTGATAGGGTCTTTCTCCAGTGTGAATTCTCTGATGTCGAATTAGGTTTGACTTGTAGCCAAAAGATCTCCCACATTCTGGACACTGATAGAGTCCTTCCCCAGTGTGAATTCCCTGATGTCGAATTAGGGGTGACTTACATTTATGTCGTTTTTTTCCCTTGTGTGTTCTTTGGTGTCTCCGAAGTTCAGAAAAATCCACAAATCGTTTCTCACATTCTGGGCATTGATAGGGTCTGTCCCCAGTGTGAAGTCTCTGATGTCGAATTAGGGTTGACTTTTCACCAAAACATCTCCCACATTCTGGGCACTCATGCGGTCTTTCCCCACTGTGAATTCTCTGATGTTTCAGCAGGCATGATTTGCTGGAAAAAGATTTCCCACATTCAAGACACGTTTTGCTCTCCTCCTTTGTGTGTGTTTTATTATGTTTGCAAAGAGATGAGCTCCGAGTGAAACATTTTCCACACTCTAAGCATTTATAACGGCTCTGCTGTGTATGAATTTTCTCATGTTTTCTAAATAATTGTTTATAACGGAAAGATTCCCCACACTCCAGACATTGATAAGGTTTCCCTCTGGTGTGGATTTGCTGATGTTTAAGCAGCTGCGAGGTTTGAGGAAAGCACAGCCCACATTGCACACACTTGCAGGGCTTCTCTTCAGTCGGGCTGTTCTGAGGCCTAGAAAGACGCCGTCTCTCAGGAAATCTTCCCCAGCGCTTCCAGGATTCCTGAGATCTCTTTCCCTGGTGGATTCGCTGATGGGCTCCAAGGTCCGAGCCTTTAGCAAAACGTTCCCCACACTCGCCACATTTGTAAGGCTTCAGTCCAGGGTGGCTCCTGAGATGTTTGAGAAAGCTCCACAATCCAGGAAAGGAGTTCCCACAAAGAAAACACAGGTGGGATCCATTCCCCTTATGCAGCGTCCGGTGGATCAAAAGGAGGGAGCGGTGAGCAAAGGATTTCCCACACTTGGAGCATTTGGAGAGTTTCCTCTGATTCCTCTGAAGGGAACTTTGGTCAAAGAGTTCCCCTCTCTGCATAGTTTCCAGGGGCTGCTCACTTCCAGGGCTTTCCATCAAAGGAAACTTGAACAGGGTGACCTTTGGCCAAAAGGCTGGAAGATGGGCAGGAGGATGGCCTCCAGCATGAGTCCGAAAACTGAGAAGATGAAACCTCTGGTCCTGGTGACTGACCCAGATTGGGTCCTGCAAGCAGAACCTTTTCCAAAGGGTTTCCTGGTGGCACCTGCAGGATGAAGATAAAAGAAGTGAAGGAGAGAGGAAGATTTAGTTTCTTTGGCTCTCCAAATAGCCAAAATAATAGCTGGAAGATTATATTCCCTCCCCCAGAATCAAAGCAATGCTGGGATCCCCCCTGTGGAGTTGGCCTCCCCTTCCCTTTTCTTAGCATGATGAGAGGGATGGCTGCAGACTCCCTGTTGCCTCCCCATTTGTCTGCCTGAACTGGGGATAATCCCTGCCTTTTCCTTTTTGCCCTGTGTTCGGGACAGCGATGCTACATGACGTGTGACTAACTGCAAAGAGCCCCCATAGGATTTATGTGTGCCAGGTAGATCTACTTGTGTACTGAGTACGACCCATGTAGGTATTTATGGACACTGTTCTTTGGGCCAGCACAGATTGAATATGTCTCCCTCCTAGATTGGCTTCCTATTATTGCTTAATAGTTTAGGGAGGATGCAAATACATTGAGGCCACCAATGCAGTTTGGACACAATAGGGAACAAACAGGTTCCATTTAAAAAAATTGACCCTGTATATGAACCTAAAGAGGAAGTGTGTCATTTATAGAAGAAAACAACAACTGAGAGCAATGTATCCTACTCCACTCCAATGAAGCCCCTCTGGGACTGAACAATCACTGTAATGTTTCCCCCTGGAAGGAAATATGCAGTCACTTACAAAAGAAGAGTCTTCAATAGTTTCTAATAAAGAGGCCAAACCCAGCATTTTTGCAACAGGATGAAAACATCCCAGAATTTTCTAGGGAAAGAAGGTAATTTTCAGTGACAGGCAAATCAATTCTTAGGGGAACAGAGACTGTAGTCTGCAGAGCAGATAGTCAGTCTAGGCAGGTATGTTATCTCCCTTAAGCAAAAATCAAAGATGCAGCAGAAATAATCAAACCCATGGAGTACTACCCCTTCTCCTGCACATGGAGACCAAAGACACAACAATGAATCTGAAAGAACATGTGGAGGAGGCCCCATTGGAGGCTTTAAAGAAACGAATGGACAGCAACCCATCTGAAATGATATAGGGCAGTTGTCGACAACCCGTGGCTGCATGGGGCTCTTTCGTCCCTCTGCTGTGGCTCCCTGTTGGGTGATCCCACCACTGGCTGGCCCCACTCCCCATCCTCCCAAAGAAGTCTTTGAGGGCGAATGCTGAGAGGCACCAATTTCCTCTGCCTTCTCTGTTCCCACCCAGAGCTGAAGCGAAACAAATGGGCCAGGGTACCCCTCCTTCCTAAGGAGCCTCGCTGAGCCCGCTTGCAAACTCCGCTGAGGGTGGCTCCAAATGTTCAGTTCCATCGCTGCCTCGGCAGGGAAGGTGTGAGTGCCCTGCCTGCTCTGCTCTCACCAGCTAGAAGTGGGGCTCTGTGTTGCTGCCTTCCAGACGGAGAGCCACGTTTGTTTTGCTTGCTGGCCGCCTCCAAGGAGGGAGCTGCCCTCAGGCCACCAGGGCCCCCACCATGTGGAGAGAGAAGGAAAGGGAAGGGGATTATTTCCCCGACAGGATCCAGATTGGAGTTTATTCATTTTATTTATTATTTATATATTAATTAAGCTTATATGCTGTCCTCTCTCCGACAAGGACTCAGGGCAGCTCACAGCAATAAAACAAGTAAATAAATCAATATTTAAATGTTAAAACTATTAAAATTCTCCTTAAAAACCCCTTCAGTCCCATCCGGCCTGGCGAAATAACCATGTCTTACGATCACGGCAGAAGGAGCGCAGATCAGGGGCCAGCCAGAGCTCCAAAGGGAGTTGATTCCATAAAGTAGGTGTGCCCACAGAGAAAGCCCATTTTCAAGGAGTCGCCAGTTGACACTGCCTGGCCGACGGCACTCCAAGGAGGCCCTCCATGTGGGAAGACACCGGGCGATGGGGAGCTGTCGCTGGCTGCAGATGGTCTGTCAGGTACCCCCGGCCTAAGCGATGTAGGGCTTTACAGGTGATAATCAGCACCTTGAATCTCACCCGGAGGGCAACCGGTAGCCAATGCAGGTCACGCAGGAGGGGTGTAACATGAGAGTGTCAGGACATTCCTATCACAACCTGTGCGGCCGCATTCTGCACCAGCTGAAGCCTCCGAGTGGTCTTCAGGGGCAGCCCCATGTAGAGAATGTTGCAGTAGTCTATCTGGGAGGTCACGAGCGCATGAGCTGCCTTATTTTGCATGGATCTTCAATGCTTGGCTTTAGCTGCCACAGCCCAAGTGGCTGGATTCACACAACATGTGAAGCTGGGCAGGAGAGCATGGATAGATGGATGGATGAATGGATGGATGGACGGACAGATAGATGAGACAGAGAAAGAAAGAGAGAGAGAGAGAGACAGACAGAGAGAGACCCATTCCCTACAGAAAAGACCAAGAGCCACAAAAACTGGGTATGCATGGCTGGGGTGATGGGCTGTTTTCTAAAATAAAGCAAGGTCATGCGCACACTTGAAAGTAAATCAGGAAGTCAGTAATTGGGGAGTTTGTCTGGCAATATGCAGTTGTAAAGCTTGTAACAATTCTGGGTGGTTAGAAGGCTGATAAAAGTAACAAGGAGTTAGGCAACTTGCAGACCTCAGCTCAAAGATAGGAATAGAGATGGCCTGCAGCCAATAAAATGTGCATTAGACAACTCCCGAGACATTCATTAGCCAAGGTTTAGGAATAGGTCCCTTCCTGCCCTATTCTGATGGATAAAACCTATCAATGAAGAGCTGCCACATCACAGCCTCCTTCAGAGCAAAACTAGGCAAATAATGATTTTTTTCTTCCCAGTTTTGTAGAAAGAAAAGTAAACAATTAAAATACTTAAATTAAAAGCAAAGAACATCAATTCTTCTCCATTGAGATGAAACGGAAAGAAAGTGGATCTTTTCTCCGTTGGGAGGAAATGAGCTCAATTCAAGCAATTGAAACCTTTTTCTTCCCCCCCCCCCAAAGAACCCACCCCCACCCCCAACTGAAGGGAGGAGGCGGCTCTTTCCTGCATTGACCCCATAATCCCCCCTTAAACCCTGGAGACAGAAGCCCCGCCCCTTTCCCCTCCGTGGGGCGGGGCTTCCCCCCCTTTGCCCAGAGGCTCCCCGTCCAGCCCCGCCTCCACCCGGGACCCTCCTGACACCCCTGGAGAGGCCCTCGGGGCTACCTTCCTCCGGGCAGCCCGAGGGAGAGCGGGAGTCCCACCTGCCCGGAGCGGGGCCGAGGAGCAACCTTGCCGGACAGCCAAGAATTCGCACAGCTGCAAGTGGGGAAACCACAGAGAGAGAGGAAGAATGACAGGAGATTCCTAGAGAGGTCACACGGAGGCTTCTCCCCGCCTTTTCCGGCCCCTTTTCCTCTCTGGGAGGTGAGAAGACGCTCTAGCCCATCCTTCATCTCTTCCGCTGTGAGTTACTATACTTTCTCTTGGAGGGAGCAGGAGGAACCGCTTTTTTCCCGGCCGACCGGAGTCCAGAGAGGCTGGGAGCCTTTCCCTCCTTCCCTGATTGTTTGAGGGTGGGGTGGGGGGACTTGGACGCGGGACAGGCTACAATTTCCCCCTTTTGTGCACTTCGGGGCATCAGGAAACACCGTCCCATAAGCTTTGCTTTCATCGGGGTTTGCTGACTGTGGGTAAGTGGTCGGTTTGTATAACTTTCCAAGCCCCGAATGAGCAAACCTTCAGAATAAGAGTTGGAAGGGAGCTCTGAGGTCATCTAGCCCAACCCCCTGCCTTAGCAAGTGATCTTACTACACCATCCCAGACAACTGAAAACCCTCCACTGATGGAGCACTCAGAACTTTTGGAGGGTGCACTGGTTAATGGTTAGGGTTGCTTCTTGTTCAGCCTTCAGGTGCTTTAGAACATAGGTTGTCCCCCCCTTCTTTCTGACAGCTTCTCAAATATTGGAGGACTGCCATCCTGTCACTTCCAGTCCTTCTCTTCCTTCAACTAGCCATAACGAGTTCCTGCAACATTTCCTCTTATGTTGTAGCTTCCCCTACTTATCTTTTTTGTTCTCCCCTGCACCCTTACTAGTCTCAACATCTTTTTCTATCATGATACAAAATGTACAAAACCCCAAAGATGAACTTCAGACCAATCTGGAATTGGTAAATCAGTTCATGAATAAACAGGGTTGAAAAAGCTTAAACGTCTTGTGCATCATGGCCATACTCACCCCACCCTACCCCACCCGTGGTCCAGCACATGGCGGCCCACAATTAAATCGAGTTTGACACCCCTGGACTAGACATAACCAGTTTGTGCAATCATTCCTTTGATGTTTTCGCATCCAGTCCCCTAATCATCCTTGTTGCTTTTCCCTGCACCCTTACTAATTTCAACATCTGTTTTGTATCGTGATACAAAATATTCAAAACTACAAAGATGAAGTTTAACCTGATCTGGAATTTTTAAAAAAGTTCATGAATAAACTATTTGAAAACGGTTGGACGGTTGTTACAGTCGCACTGGGAGCTGAAAGCAGATTTATATTCTGGGGTTAGAATTAGGTTGTTTGCATTATCCGGTATTTGTAAAGTTGACACAGTAGGTTGATCATTTTCTACACTGAGTTGTGTTTCTTGCTCTATTTTAATATCACCAATAGGATTGATATATCTTCACCAATTATTGTTCAAGAATTTCTTTAATATCCGACACCAGCTCAGAATTAGTCATCCTTGTAGCTCCCTCTAAAGATCAGAGACTGTTATTTATTTATTCATTTAATTCATTCTTTCTTTTCTCAAGCCAATCTGAGCCGTTAAAAACTGGCAGATTTCAACCATCCACAACAAAACAATACAAAGCAATTAATTATTTTCAAAATAGTAAATTAAAGCCACAACTTTTATCTTCATATTTCAAACAAATGAATATTCCATGCTTCCTTATTTTGGCTGCCTCTAGTAATCCTCTCCCTTTTGTTTTAGAATAAAGAAGTCTGAAAAATGGCATTTAAAGCTTCAAAAAGGGGTGGTAAACTGTAACTTATATAAAAGCAAAAACCACTCATGCGTTTTCTCCAGAACCATAAAGCCTACAAACTTGAAATTTGCCACGTATGTTCCTCTTGGCTTCTAGGTGCTCACTAAGAAAGGCTTTTTCAAAATGACCATCAGAGCATTAGTATTTCCTATATTATTATTAACATGCTGTGATGCTAAGGAGTTGTACTCCCTCTCTCCACCTCAAAAGAAATCTGTTCCAAATGCAAAATAAAGAGTTTCACTTCACTTTCAGTTTTACTTTCACAGCAGCAAGCCGCTTTACTACAGAACAGTTAAGTAAGCCATGCCCAGCCTCCTTTCTGTCTCCTTCTTGCTCACACAGCAAAGGGCCTGGTGGCTCAGCAGACTAAAGCTCAGCATCAGCTGTCTGCAATTACTGTAAATTCGAATCTCACCAGGCTCAAGGTTGACTCAGCCTTCCATCCTTTCTAAGGTAGGTAAAATGAGGACCCAGTTTGTGGGGGCAATAAGCTGGCTTTGTATAAATATACAAAAGTATGAAGGCTATTGCTTAACACATTGTAAGCCGCCCTGAGTCTCCGGAGAAGGGCAGCATATAAATCAAATTAAAAAAAAATACTGTCTGAGTTTCCAAACACCCCTCAACTCTCACACACAGGCAGGATGCTAGCCAGATGAATATCGATGGATGCTGCGGGCTGGGACCGATGGATGCTGCGGGCTACCACTCCCTCTCTGTTCCAACAGCCAGTTGCATTATATTAATGCTACGGAGTTACACATTGTACATTAAGTTTCAGGCTGCAAGTATCAATTTATCAAGCCTGAGCATGTAGTTTCATAGCGAAGCACGGATGTCCAGCTAGTAGTCTCATAAATTGTATAAGAAATGATGGGCACAGCTTATTGTCTGTTTGAAAAATAAATTCCAAAATGGCTGTTTTATCCAACAATGACATGGTTTCAACATTGCTGCCTCCCAACTTCAGCTCACTAGTTATCTTGGAAGCTTGGCTTCTAAAACTACTTGCAGGTTGTTGCTGTTATTGGAGGATCTTGAGGATGATTCTGGGACTTTCTTTAACTTTGGAAAGTCAAGCAGACAAAAGGAAGCCTGTCCCTTCTGTTGTTAAGTTGGAAAAATGACAATCCAGAGAAAGGAGATTTGTAGAGTGACTACACATACAAAGGTTGAGGATGTATGTGGTGACTTTATTGTCTTACATAGTGACATTATATACTGTATTTTCCAGCGTATAAGACAACTAGGCATATAAGATGACCCTCCTCAGAGCCATTTAAGGCTTGTCAGAGCCTTATGGGCTGGTCTGCCTGGTTACAGGAGAATGAGACCCGGCATATAAGACGACCCCCGACTTTTGAGAAGATATTTGTGTGTTAGAAAATAGTCTTATACGCAGGAAAATACAGTAGTTTGTTACTTTCAAGTTACAGCGTACTTGGCAGCATATCATTGGCTCACAGAATCTTCCAAGTAACTAGAATCTTTGGTTAACCATTGCTTGTTTAAGCACTTATAATGTTAGACTTTAATTAAAGTCTAATACACATATATCCCATTTCCTCTCCCCGTTCCTCTTATTTACAGTTAGGGTCTTAATGCCATTCCTGCACATTTCCAGACTGCAGAATCCTACAGAAATTCTCTGGGCATGTCAGCTGCTGGCTATGTCACCAGACATCTAAAAGAGTGTGGAAGTTTTTGAACTTTAGTATTGAAAAACAATACCGAGATTATCACAGATAGCTAAATAATTGCAAGTCCACCAGTTGCACATAAGCTACTTTAGTTTCAAATTCTCATTCAAATTGAACTGTTGTTCAATTCCAAATCTCATTTTGCCTACTTTCAATCTTAATTAACTCTACATACAAAAACTACGAAACAGTCAATCCCTCTGCATTCAGTTGACCTCTCATCTTCCTCTTCACTCTGATTTTTCTGATGTTTTCCTTTTGAACAAAACATTATCGCACTCTATGCATTTCTAGGGCTTCGTTTGTGTATGGATCTTCTGATGATATGTAACGTGGTGTTTTTGAGAAAAGCATTTCCCACACTCTTCACATTTGTATGGCCTTTCCCCTGTGTGGATTCTCTGGTGAACCCGTAGCTGTGCTGCCGTGAAAAAACTTTTTCCACATTCCCCACATTTATAGGGCCTCTCTCCTGTGTGCCTCTTCTGATGCCTCTGAAGTTCAGCAGACTCCATAAATCGTTTCTCACATTCTGGGCACTGATAGGGTCTTTCTCCAGTGTGTATTTTCTGATGTCGAATTAGATTTGACTTTCTGCCAAAACATTTCCCACATTCTGGGCACTTTTCATTTTTCTGCACACACTTGTAAGCCTCCTCTCCTGCGTGAACCTTCTTGTGGTTTGTAAGATGTCTCTGGCAATGAAAAGATTCCCCACACTCCGAGCATTTATAGGGTTTCTCTCCTGTATGTATTCGGCAGTGATTTCTAAGGGTAAATGAAGAAACAAACTCTTTCCCACAGTCTAAACATTTGAATTTTTTTTCTCCTCTGTGAACATTCTCATGACTTCTGAGGATGAATATTGTACGAAAAAATGTTCCACACTGAATGCACTGATAGGGCTTCTCCCCTGTGTGGATACTCTGATGTCGAAAAAGACTTCCCTTAAAAAAAAAACATTTCTCACAATCCTTACATTTATAGAGTTTTCCTCTTGTGTGTATGCTTTCGTGTTTCCTAAGTGCGGACAAACTCACATATCGTCTCTCACATTCTGGACATTGATAAGGTCTTTCTCCGGTGTGAATTCTCTGATGTTGCAGCAAGTATGACTTCCTGGAAAAACACTTCCCACATTCTAGGCATGTTTTGCTTTCCTCCTTTCTGTGTGTTTTATTATGTTGGCAAAGAGACGAGCTCCGAGTGAAACATTTTCCACACACTAAGCATTTATAAGGACTCTGCCTTGTGTGAATTTTCTCATGTTTTCTAAACAATTCTTTATAATGGAAAGATTTCCCACACTCCAGACATTGATGAGGTTTCTCTCTGGTGTGGATTTGCTGATGTTTAAGCAGCTGCGAGGTTTGAGGAAAGCACAGCCCGCATTGCACACACTTGCAGGGCTTCTCTTTAGCCTGGCTGTTCTGAGGCCTAGAAAGACGCCGTCTCTCAGGAAATCTTCCCCAGTGCTTCCAGGATTCCTGAGATCTCTTTCTCTGGTGCATTCGCTGATGGGCTCCAAGGTGTGAGCCTTTAGCAAAACGTTCCCCGCACTCTCCGCATTTGTAAGGCCTCAGTCCAGGGTGGCTCCGGAGATGTTTGGCAAAGCTCCACATTCCAGGAAAGGAGTTTCCACAAAGAAAACACAGGTGGGATCCATTTCCCGTGTGTAGCGTCCGGTGGATCAAAAGGAGGGACCGGTGAGCAAAGGATTTCCCACACTTGGAGCATTTTGAGTGTCTCTCCTGATTCCTCTGAAGGGACCTTTGGCCAAAGTGTTCACTCCTCTGCATTGTTTCCAGGGGCTGCTCACTTCAAGAGCTTTCTATTCGAAGAGCTTTGAGGAAACTCAAACAAGCAGAACTTTGGCCAGAAAGTTGGAAGATGGGAAGGAGGAAGTGGTCCAACACAAGTCCGAAAGCTGAGAAGAAAAAACCCCTGGTCCCGGTGAATGTGCCAGATTGGATCCTGCAAGCAGAACTTCCTCCAAAGGTTTTCCTGGTGGCCCCTGCAGGATGAAGATTAAAAGAAGTGAAGGAGAGAGGAAGATTTAGTTTCTTTGCGTCTTCACCTCCTCAAATAGCCCAAACGATAGCTGGAAGACCCCCCCTATATCAGTGTTTCTCAACCTTGGTCGCTTGAAGATGGGTGGACTTCAACTCCCAGAACCCCCCAGCCAGCGCTGCTGGCTGGGAGATTCTGGAAGTTGAAGTCCATCCATCTTCAAGTGACCAAGGTTGAGAAACACTGCCCTATATGAACTCTGAGGTGAGACAAACTGCAAAGAGACCCTCCTATAGGATTTGTATGTGCTTGGTAGATTTAACTGTGTATAGAGTACAACCTATATAGGTATTCATGGACACTGTTCTTTGGGCCACCAGAGACTGTTATTTGGGCTCCTCCAAGAATGGCTTCCTACTGTTGCTTTATGGTTTAAGTAAAAGAATTCCTAACAGAGGGGACAATGCTTTTTTTTTTAACCTCATCGTCTATACGGGTTGGCCAAATTATTGAATTAACACGTTTTTTTTCTTCACTCATTCAATCCTTTTCAGTTCATTTGAGGCCTCTGAAGCTGTTCTGCTCAAGGCCACTGACCATCCTGAATTGTGGAAATAATGTTATCTCAGAGGTCGGCAAACCGCGCTGGGTAAACAACGTTTACACAAGGTCTTAATCTCATCAGGATGCCTGGCAGAGGCTTTTTCTCAAAAATGCAAAGCATGCAGACCCGGCATAAGGACATTGTCTGTTACAGGAAGGGCATGAGGGAAACATGGAATGTCCACGTGGAATTCATGAGCTTTCTTAAGCCAATCAGTACAATTGATCCAATCAGCCAATCAGTACAATTAATCAGTTGATTAATGTTTTGCCATGAGAGTTGTAAAATGACAATAAAAGGGAGCCTTCTGGATGGAGTCAGTGTGCCTTCCCACCAAGGCGCCCTCCCACCAAGGGGCCTTCCCATGAACCATCGTTCCTGCCTACACGTCTTTGTTCATCAAATCAACATGAATCTCCTCCTCTTCCTCTCCTCCCTCAGCTCCCTCTTTCTCCCTTCTCTCATTTACAGTTCCTTCTTCCTTTCCTTTTCCCTCCTAATAGGCTTGCTCTACTACTCGCCAGCTTCCTGCGTAAACAAAGAGCTTCTTTAAAAAAACGAACCTCGAAGAAGAAATCCAATACACCCACGCTGAACACAGTAGGGAAGAAACCGCTTCCATTAAAAAAATGGACCTTATATATGAACCTAAAGAGGAAGACTCATGGACGCCTGTCACTTTTAGAAGAAAACATCCAAGAGAAAATTCTATTTTCTATGTATCTATTCTATGTATCCAATCCACTCCAATGAGGCCTTTCTGGAACTGAACAATTACTTTCACGGTCTCCCCCTGGAGGGAACTATGCACCCACAAAAGAGCAGTCTTCCAATAGTTTCTAAAAAAGAGGCAAAATCAAGCATTTCTGTGTTGGGAAGAAAATATCCCAGCCTTCCCTAGGGAAAATAATGGCGAGTATCGGTGACAGGCGATTCAATTCTTAGGGGAAGAGAAACTATACTCTGCAGAGCAGATAACCAAGCTAGGGAGGTATGTTATCTCCCTGAAGCAAAAAATCAAAGATGTAACTGAGAGCCTTATTAAAATAATCAAGCTCATAGAGGGTTCCTGCCAAGGGATGAGTGGTACCGCACAAGTAATGGAAAGAATATATTCGGAAAACGATGGGTTCATCTTATCAAAAGGGCTTTAATCCAAAATAAAGGGGAAGTGGGGGGGGGGGATTATCACGATCTTGGAATCTAATTCTGAGCAAAAGCCATTAGATAAAAGCATAATGAGATAGTCACCTGTCCGAAATGGTATAGGATCTCCCCCTTGAGTTCGACTAGAAGAGCTTCCAGGTTCCTTCCTGCCCTATTCTTATGGATAAAACCCACCAATGAGGAGCTGCCACATCACAGCCTCCTTCAGAGCAAAACGAGGCAAATACCGGTGGTTTTTTTTCTTCCCAGCTTTGTAGAAAGAAAAATAAAGAATTAAAATACTAAAATAAAAGCAAAGAACATCAATTCTTCTCCATTGAGATGAAACGGAAAGAAAGTGGATCTTTTCGCCGTTGGGAGGAAATGAGCTCAATTCAAGCAATTGAAACCTTTTCTCCCCCCCCAAAGAACCCACCCCCACCCCCGATTGAAGGGAGGAGGCGGCTCTTTCCTGCATTGAGCCCATAATCCCCCCTGAAACCCTGGAAAGAGAAGCCCCGCCCTTTGCCGTCCGTGGGGCGGGGCTTCCCCCCCCTTTGCTCAGAGGCTCCCCGTCCAGCCCCGCATCCACCCGGGACCCTCCTGGCACCCCTGGAGCTACCTTCAGCCTTGCCGGACAGCCAAGAATTCGCACAGCCGCCCAGAACGCCGCAAGTGGAGAAAAAGGCAACAAAACTCCCCGAAATTCAGCTCTGTATAAGGGGGGGGGGGGGGGGGGGAGAGAACGAGAGGAGCTTCCTAGAGAGGCCGCTAGAAATCTTTCCCCACCTTTTCCGGCTCCCCTTTCCTCACTGGAAGAGTAGTGGGGAGACGCTCTAGCCTCTCCTTCCTCTCCTCCCCTGAGAGCGGCTGCAGTTTCGGAATTGGGGAAGCACCGCTTCCCCCTCGGAGGGCGCTGGGCGAACCGCCTCTTTCCCGGCCGGCCGGAGTCCAGAGAAGAGGGGGAGCCTTTTCCTCTCTCCCTTTCCCCCAGGATTGGGAAGAGACCACCGGGGATCCCCGCTCCCTCCTTCCCCCAAAGTTTTTTTGGGGGGGGGGGACTTGCAGGCGGAATCGGGCGCTGGGATCCCTCATCCGTCCCCTAGCAAGGCTGAAACGGCTGGGGACGATGGGCTCCGCAGTAGGGAGGCGGGGAAAGAGGGAGATGGGTGAGATAGGGAGGATCTGCCGAGTCGAAAGAGGCTGAGATGATGGATCGGGGACGTAGCTTCCCCAGAGAGACAGACCGACATTAAACTAGGATAGCCTTTCAGTCCATTCATTGCTTGCCGGCCGATCTCCCTGCAGCAGAGGCAGCCCTGAAAACCTCCCTCCATCTTCCATTAGGTGCAAAGGACGGAAGTTTAATTGCCTTTCTTGCCTTTCATTCCTTCCTAAGGAGCTGCTTCTCCACTCAGGGGCTCCTCTTCCCACGTGTTTTGTTGGGAAACTGAGAACTGGGAGGTGGAAACAGCAAGTGGATGGAGCCATGGAGATTTCCCAGTTGTAGAAAATTCCCCCTATTGTGCACCTCAGATCATCGGGGAATACCATCCCATAAGCTTTGCTTTCCTGGTTTGCTGCCTGGGGTAAATGTCAGGTAACACTTTCCAAGTCACAGGTCAGAAAGCTGACAGAACAGAGTTAGCTCAACCTCCTGTCCAAGCAAGAGATCCTAAGCATTCAGAACTTTTGGAGGTAAATAGTTCCACTGATTTATTTATTTATTAATTAAATTTTTATACCGCCCTTCTCCTGAAGGACTCAGGGCGGTGCACAGCCTTAGTAAAAACCAATAGATACCATCAAATTTAAAAACAATTACAAAACAGATTGGATAATTTGCCCCTTGTTTTTTTTATAAAATCCCCAAGATTAAAATACTCATTTAAAATTCAGTCTCTCATCAGCCTGGCCTGTTGAAATAGTAAAGTCGTAAGGGCACAGCAGAAGGTACGTAGGTCGGGGATCAAACTTGTCTCCGGAGACAATTCATTCCAAAGGGTGGGAGCCCCCACAGAGAAGGCTCTCCCCCTGGGGGTTGCCAGTCGGCATACTTTGACTGACAGCACCCTGAGGAGTCCCTCTCTGTGGGAGTGTACTGGCCAGTGGAAGGCTATCGGCGGCAGAAGGTGATCTCGCAAGTACCCAGGTCCAATGCCATGGAACGCTGGAAGACCACTGGGAGTCAGTGCAGCTCGCGCAGGAGGGGTGTTACATGGGCAAAATGGGTTGCACCCATAACCACCGCGCAGCTGCATTCTGGACCAGTTGGAGCCTCCGGGTGCTCTTCAAGGGGAACTCTATGTAGAGAGCATTACAGTAGTCCAGTCGGGAGGTGAAAAGGGCGTGAGTGACCGTGTGCAAGGCATCACAATCCAAAAAGGGCTGCAACTGGCGGATCAGGCGAAGCTGATAAAAAGCCCCCTTGGCCACAGCCGTCATATGATCTTCTAAAGACAGCCGTGCATCCAGGAGGATGTCCAGATTGCGAGCCCTGTCTGTCGGGGGCAAGGATTCACCCCCAGTAGTCAGCGATGGCACCAGCTGACTATATCGGGACGCCGGAAGCCACAGCCACTCAGTCTTGGAAGGGTTGAGCCTGAGCCTATTTCTCCCCATCCAGACCCGCACAGCCTCCAGGCAGCGAGACATCACATCAAGGGCATCGTTGGGGTGTTCTAAGGTGGAGATGTACAGCTGAGTATCATCAGCGTACAGATGGACTCTCACCCCAAAACCACGAATGATCTCACCCAGCGGCTTCACATAAATGTTGAGCAGAAGGGGCGAGAGGACCGACCCTTGTGGCACTCCCCATGCGAGGCCTCTCGAAGTCGACTTCTGCCCCCTTGCTAACACGAACTGCGAGTGGTCGGAGAGGAAGAAGGAGAACCACCGCAGGACGGTGCCCCCTATCCCTAACCCCCTCAACCGCTGCAGCATGATACCATGGTCGATGGTATCAAAAGCCGCTGAGAGATCTAACAGGACCAGGACAGAGGAGCAACCCCTGTCCTGAGCCCTCCGGAGATCATCCACCAACGCGACCAATGCCGTTTCTGTGCTGTACCCCTGCCTGAAGCCCGACTGGTACGGGTCCAGAAGGATAGCTTCATTCAGATGCCGGGGAAGTTGTCGTTCCACCACTCTCAACAACCTTTGCCACGAAACAAAGGTTGGAGACCGGACGATAATTAATTAATTCAGCCGCGTCCAGGGAAGGCTTTTTGAGGAGGGGGATCACCACCGCCTCTTTCAAGGCAGAGGGAAAGGCACTTTCAGAGAAGCACTTATAATCCCCTGGAGCCAGCCTCGTTTAACCTCCCAGGAGGCCAGTACCAACCAGGAGGGACACGGGTCCAATTAACATGTGGCAGCACTAATCTTACCCAGAACCCTGTCCATATCCTCGGGAGCCACAGGATCAAACTCCTCCCAGATAATGTTCTCAAGACCTACCCTCATCTCCTCCCCCAGACTCACCCAATGGTCATAAGTCATTTTTTTCAGTGTCACTGTAACTTCAAACGGTCACTAAATGAACCCTGCTTTTGCTTTTTATCCATTTCCCTTTTTCTTTTTAAATTCTTAGAATCATGGGGCTGGAAGGGAGCTACTACAGAATAACAGAGCTGTACACTTCTAGTCCTACCTTCCTTGCCCAAGGCAAGAATCCTTATACGGTTCCAGACAATTTCACATTAGATATTAGATTTTGACATTCATATCAGATTTTCATATTCACGTCTTAGAATTAAAATTTTACAAAATTATAACAAAATTTAACTTGGCAAGAAAATTTCCAAGGAGGCAATTTTAACAGACAAACGCTAGAAGGCAAGATGTTCCAACTGTCAAGGAAAAGTATTCAAATGTTATACACCTGTAAGGTTTTCCTCCTGTGTGGATTTCTCATGTGCATCTGAAGATAAAAATCTTTGCCACATTCTAAGCCCTGATAAAAGTTTCTCTCCAGTAAGAATTCACTGATGCTAAAAGAGTATTTTTCCAGGCAACCCGTACCTCACACTTCAAAAGATTTAACCTGCACTCTATGCATCTCTATGACTTCACTCGCGTATGGATTTTTTGATGCTTTCCAAGGTTGTGTTTTCGAGAAAAACATTTCCCACACTCCACACATTTGTACGGCTTCTCCCCTGTGTGGATTTTCTGATGAGCCCGTAGATCGCTTGCTGCAATAAAACTTTTCCCACACTCCTCACATTTCCATGGCTTCTCCCCTGTGTGCCGCTTCTGATGCCTGTGAAGTTCACCAGACGCCACAAATGTTTTCTCACATTCTGGGCATTGATAACGTCTGTCTCCAGTGTGAAGTTTCTGATGTCGCATTAGACACGACTTGTAGCCAAAACATCTCCCACATTCTGGGCACTCATAGGGTGTTTCTCCGGTGTGAATTCTCTGATGTCGAGTTAGTTGTGCCTTGTCACGGAAACATCTCCCACATTCTGGGCACTTTTTATTTTTCTGCACATGCGCACGCGTGAAAGGTTTTTCTCCTTTGTGAAGCCTCTCGTGTTTTCTAAGATAATATTTGCAATGAAAAGTTTTCTCACACTCCGGACATTTATATTGCTTCTCTAAGTGGCTTCTCTGATGCATCACAAGTGAATCTTTCCGAATAAAAGATTTCTCACACACTGAGCATTTGTGGAGTTTTTCACCCATATGAGTTTGAAAGTGAATTCTAAGTGATGCTGAATAAGCAAATGTTTTCCCACATTCTATACATTTGAAGTTTTTTTCCCCTCTGTGAACATTCTCATGACTTCTGAGGTTTTCTTTTGTACGGAAAAATGTTCCACACTCGATGCACCTATAGGGCTTCACACCTGTATGGATACTCTGATGTCGAAAAAGAGCTCCCTTAAAATAAAAACATTTATCACAATCCTTACATTTATATAGTCTTTCTGTGTGCGTCCTTTGGTGTCTCCGAAGTTCAGAAGAATCCACAAATCTTTTTTCACATTCTGGGCATTGATAGGGTCTTTCCCCAGTGTGAATTCTCTGATGTTGAATTAGTTCTGGCTTTCTGACAAAACACCTCCCACATTCTGGGCACTTATAGGGTCTTTCTCCAGTGTGAATTATTTGATGTCGAATTAGGTTTGACTTTCTGCCAAAACACTTCCCACATTCTGGGCATTCATGGGGTCTTTCCCCAGTGTGAATTCTCTCATGTCGAATTAGGTGTGACTTATATTTATGTCGTTTTTTCCCCTTGTGTGTCCCTTGGTGTCTCCGAAGTTCAGAAGGATCCACAAATCTTTTTTCACATTCTGGGCATTGATAAGGTCCCTCCGCAGTGTGAAGTTTCTGATGTCGAATTAGGTTTGACTTCTGGCTAAAAGATCTCCCACATTCTGGGCACTGATATGGCCTGTCCTGTGTGTGAACTCTCTGATGTTTCAGCAGGTCTGATTTGCTGGAAAAACACTTCCCACATTCTAGGCACGTTTTGCTCTCCTCCTTTGTGTGTGTTTTATTATGTTGGCAAAGTGTTGAGCTCCGAGTGAAACATTTTCCACACTCTAAGCATTTATAAGGACTCTGCCGTGTATGAATTTTCTCATGTTTTCTAAAACATGGTTTATAATGGAAAGATTCCCCACACTCCAGACATTGATAAGGTTTCTCTCTGGTGTGGATTTGCTGATGTTTAAGCAGCTCTGAGTTTTGAGGAAAGCACAGCCCACATTGCACACACTTGCAGGGCTTCTCTTCAGCCTGGCTGTTCTGAGGCCTAGAAAGACGCCGTCTCTCAGGAAATCTTCCCCAGTGCTTCCAGGATTTCTGAGATCTCTTTTTCTGGTGGATTCGCTGATGGGCTCCAAGGTCCGAGCCTTTAGCAAAACGCTCCCCACACTCTCCACATTTGTAAGGCTTCAGTCCAGGGTGGCTCCGGAGATGTTTGGCAAAGCTCCACAGTCCAGGAAAGGAGTTCCCACATAGAAAACACAGGTGGGATCCATTCCCCGTATGCAGCGTCCGGTGGATCAAAAGGAGGGACCGGTGAGCAAAGGATTTCCCACACTTGGAGCATTTTGAGTGTCTCCCCTGATTCCTCTCAGGGGACCTTTGGCCAAAGACTTGCCCCCTCTGCATAGTTTCCAGGGGCTGCTCACTTCTAGGGTTTTCCATCCAAGGAAACTCAAACAAGCAGAACTTTGGCCAAAAGGTTGGAAGATGGGCAGGAGGATGGGCTGCAGTACAAGCCCAAAATCGGAAGACGAAACCTCTGGTCCCGGTGACTGCAAGCAAAACTTCCTCCAAAGGTTTTCCTGGTGGCCCCTGCAGGATGAAGATAAAAGAAGTGAAGGAGAGAGAGGAAGATTGTTTCTTTGGCTCTCCAAATAGCTCAAACAATAGCTGGGAGACCCTCTATATGAACTCTGGAGAAGCCCCCAAAGTCTCTATTCCCTTTCCGCAGAATCAAAGCAATGCTGGGATCCTGTTGCCCCTGTTTGCCTGCCTGTTCGGGGGATGATCCCTGCCTTTTCCTTTTGCTCAGAAGGGGGGGCGATGATGCTACAGTATGTGAGACAAACTGTAAAGACCTCCCCAATAAGATGTGTGAGGTAGATCTAATTGTGTACAGAGTACAACCTGTGTAGGTATTCATGGACACTGTTCTTTGAGCCAGCACAGATTTTATTTCATTCCATTTACTTTTTTATTTTATTTTATTTTTATACCGCCGTTCTCTCAAAGGACTAAGGGCAGTGCACAGCCAACAATAAAACACACCTATATACAAAATTTTAAAAACAATTTAAAAACATATTAAATAATTTGGCCCCAAATATCATTAAAAATAAAATAACCATTAAACCATTAAAATTCATGTTTAGACCATATCAGCTTGTGGAACAATCACGTCTTGAGGAAACGGCAAAAGGTCCATAGGTCAGGGATCATCCGTATATTTGAATATGTCTTCCTCCTAGAATGGCTTCCTATTGTTGCTTCATAGTTTAAGTAAAAAAATTCCTAACAGAGGGGACAATTAATAAGTGTAACAATTGGTCTGCAGAAGTTGTGGGTGCTCCAACATTGGAGGCTTTTAAGAAAAAAATGGTATAGGGCCGTGATGGCAAACCCCTGGCATATGTGCTGGAAGCGGCACACAGAGCCATGTCACCCGGCACGTGCGGTGTCGCCCATTCCTGTTTCGGGTTTCCGGGGCACGCATGCACACTGGCCAGCTAGTCTGCTGGTTACTGGTTTGCATGATGATAAGCTGGCCTTCACATGTGTGGGAGCAGCCAGCTGATCGTCACACACGAATGTGTGCCGGTAAACAGAAGGCTAGCTGGCCAGTGCGCATGAGTGGAAACTCAGAGGTTCATTTCCCGGTGCGTGCATGCCCACTGGACAGTTCCTCTTAGCACGCGTGCATAGTTGCAATCCCATCATCGCCCGCATGCAGCCCTGGGACACCCACCCTTTGACAGCCAGGAGTGCTGCCCCCAGTCGCTCCTCTGTGCCTGCCCGCCTGCCTTGTCACCACCAGTGCAAGGAAAGGACCTGGAGCTGCGCTGCCTTGGATCCATGTGGACTGCCGCAGGCTGTCTGGACGCTGCCTGAAACGCGAGGCTGGCAGGAGCCGCCTCTGCCTCTCAGCTGGTGCGAATGGGCTGACGCCATAGCCTGTCGCCGTCCTCTGTGTCCTGCCGGCTACTCGTGCCACTGCCAGGGAAGCACTGCCGCCAGGGTGATGGGATGGCAATGGCAAGGATAAGCAGGCCATTTCTTCCAAGGGAGCATGACCGCTTCCTTGCCAACGTGCCTCTTACCGCTGACTGCAACCGCTTACTGGCTGGTGGGTCTCCATGAGGGAACAGCTGCACTCTCCTTCGGTCTTCCTGGGGCAGTGCGCTTCCCTGCCGGCGGTTTCTCCTTCTCCTGGCTGATCCAGGAGTAACTTCTGCCTCTTAGCCGGGGCAAATGGCCTGCTGCCGCCCTCTCTGCCCCGCCAGCTCCTCCTGGTGCCACCAGGGAAGCGGCAGCATGAGAACCCCCACCGCCGGAGGGGAAGGGGTAGCAGCAGCAAGGATGGGCGGGCAGGGGTTTCCCTGTCTCCCGACCAGAGGGGCCTTCTGGCATGGCTGCAGCCTCTGTGAGGGAGGGAGGGAAGCCCTGGCCTGTTCCTCCTGCCGCTGCCACCCCCTCGCCCCGGGGATGGCGGTTCTTGCATTGCTGCTTCCCTTGCACTGGCAGGAGTAGCCACCAGCGGGGAGGCACTCTGCCCCAAGAGGAGTGAAGGAGAGTGCAGCTCCTCACTGATGGCAACCCACCGGCTGGGAAGCAGTCATGGTTAGTGGTAAGAGGCATGCCGATTCTGAAGCAATCATACTCCATTGGAGGAAGTGGCGGAAGAGGGTTGTACCAACCTTTGCTGGCGTGAATGGCTTGCCCACCTTGTGCTCTGGGCAGCGTCCAGTGTGGCTGGCATGGCTGGACAATGCCTGGAGTGTGAGGTGGGCAGGCCATTCGCGTCCGCAAAGTTTGGTGCAGGCGGCTTTCCAGGCCCAAAATGGGATGCGTGGAGGTGGGGTCAAGCCTGCATGCGCATGTGGTGGGGCGGATTGTATTATGGGTGCTGGCACACACACACTTTTGGCACACAACTATAAAAGTAGACAGCAACCCATCTTGAAATCGCAGAGGGTCTCCTGCTGGAGCAGAAGGCTGGACTATAAGACCTCCAAGGTCCCTTTTCTGGCCCTATTCTGATCGATAAAACCCACCAACCAGGGGCTGCCATGTCACAGCCTCCTTCAGAGCAAAACTAGGCAAATAGTGTTTTTTTTTTCAGATTCTACTCAGCTTTGGAGAAAGAAAAGGAAACAAGTAAAATACTGAAATGAAAGGAAAGAATTAGTCATTTTTCTCCATTTAGATGAAGCGGAAAGAAATTGGATCTTTTCTCCGTTGGGAGAGAATGAGCTCAATTTAAGCAATTGAAACCTTTTCTCCCCCCTAAAGAAACCCCCCACCCCCGATTGAAGGGAGGAGGCGGCTATTTCCTGCATTGACCCCATAATCCCCCCCTTAAACCCTGGAAAGAGAAGCCCCGCCCTTCGCCCCCCCCCCTTTGCCCAGAGGCTCCCCGTCCAGCCCCGCCTCCACCCGGGACCCTCCTGACACCCCTGGAGAGGCCCTCGGGGCTACCTTCCTCCGGGCAGCCCGAGGGAGAGCGGGAGCCCCACCTGCCCGGAGCGGGGCCGAGGAGCAGCCTTGCCGGACAGCCGAGAATTCGCACAGCTGCAAGTGGGGAAACCACAGAGAGGGAGGAAGAATGACAGGAGATTCCTAGAGAGGTCACACGGAGGCTTCTCCCCTCCTTTTCTGGCTCTGTTTCGTCCCTGGGAATTTGGAAGGCGCTCTAGCCCCTCCTTCCTCTCCTCTCCCGGGAGCGGCTGCATTTTCGGGGTTCGGGAATCGCTGCTTCCCCCTCGGAAGGCGCTGGGCGAGCCGCCTCTTTCCCGGCCGGCCGGAGTCCAGAGAAGAGGTGGAGCCTTTTCCTCTCTCCCTTCCCCCCCAGGATTGGGAAGAGGCCACGGGGAACCCCGCTCCCTCCTTCCCCCAAAGTTTGATGGGGGGGGGGGACTTGCAGGCGGAATCGGGCGCTGGGATCCCTCAACCGTTCCCTGGCAAGGCTGAAACGGCTGGGGACGATGGGCTCCGCAGTAGGGAGGCGGGGAAAGAGGGAGACGGGTGGGATAGGGAGGATCTGCCGAGTCCAAGGAGGCTGAGATGATGGATCGGGGACGTAGCTTCCCCAGGGAGACAGACCGACATTAAACTAGGATAGCCTTTCAGTCCATTCATTGCTCGCCGGCCGATCTCCCTGCAGCAGAGGCAGCCCTGGAAACCTCCCTCCATCTCCCATTAGGTGCAAAGGGCGGAAGTTTAATTGCCTTTCATTCCTTCCTAAGGAGCTGCTTTTCCACTCAGGGGCTCCTCTTCCCAGGTGTGTTGTTGGGAAATGGAGAACTGGGAGGTGGAAACAGCAAGTGGATGGAGCCATGGAGATTTCCCAGTTATAGAAAATTCCCCCTATTGTGCACCTCAGATCCTCGGGGAAACACCATCCCATAAACTTTGCCCTCCTGGTTTGCTGCCTGGGGTAAATGTCAGGCATGTAACACTTTCCAAGTCACAGGTCAGAAAGCTGACAGAACAGAGTTAGCTCAACCTCCTGTCCAAGCAAGAGATCCTAAGCATTCAGAACTTTTGGAGGCAAATAGTTTCACGGATTAATAGTAGTAAATGTTAGGAAATTTCTCCTTAGTTCTAGACTAATTAGAAACTAATCTCCCCTTGATTATTTTCTATCCATTGTTTCTTGCTCAGCCTTCAGGTTCCCCCACTCCCCCAATCTTTATGACAGCTTCTCAACTATTAAAAAACTGCCATCCTGTCACTCCTAGTCCTCCTCCTCATTCAACTAGACTAGGGGTATCAAACTCAAGGCGCATGGGCTGAATCCAGCCCACAGGTTGCTTAGATCTGTCCCGTGGGGCTTGCCTGGAAATCGCAAAGGACCGGTTTGCCACCAGAACTTGGGGGTGTGGGGGCAGAATGAGGGAGGAGAAAGATGGGCATGTCTTGTCATTTAGTTGCAATGAAAAGAGAAGGCAATTTCCACAAGGTCTTTTACCAAAGGAGCCTAAACAGCCTTTCCTGAATTTACAGTTGAACCAACAGCTTTTCTTCTAGAAGGGCAACCTGCGGCTTTGATCCCTCTCCTGCGGCTCCCTGTTAGGAAACGCTAACAAGCTGAACTTTGGCCAAAAAGTTGGAAGATGGACAGGAGAATGGGCTCCAGCTTGAGTCCGAAAGCTCAGAAGACGAAACCTCTGGTCCCAGTGACTGATCCAGATTGGATCCTGCAAGCAGAGCTTTGTCCAAAGGTTTTCCTGGTGGCACCTGCAGGAGGAAGAAAAAAGAAGTGAATAACCAAATAACCCAAACCACAGATGGGAGACCCCCTATACGAATCCTGGAGGACTCCCAAAAGCCACTATTCCCACAGTTCTTTGGGCCACTAGAGTTTATAATACGGGCTCCTATTGTTGTTTCATTCTTTAGTGAGTACTTCATCAATGGGAGAAGCACCAGAAACCATAGTTTAAAATAATAATTTAACTCAGGGTTGTATAATGTCTGGGCTGAGACTGAGCCACACTTTGGAGAAGTGTCCTTAGGGTAAAATTGAATTTTACCTCGTGGTCTTTATGGGTTGGCAAAATTATAGTATTGACATGGTTTTTTCTTTCACTGTCATATTCAATCCTTTTCAGTTCCATTGAGGTCTCTGAGGCTGTCCTGGTCACGGCCACTGACCATCCTGAATCTCCTCCTTTTCCTCTCCCCCTCTTCAGGCCCCTGTTTCTCTTTTTCTCATTTACAGCTCCATTCATTCTTCCTTTCTTTTCCCTCCATTTCTCTCCTAGTGGGATTGCTCTACCACATTCCAGAAATTTATAAACAAAGAGCTACTTAAAACCTAAAGACGAAATTCAATACACCCATGCTGAACAGAATAGGGAACAAGCAGCTTATTTTTAAAAACTTGACTGTATATATCAGAGATGTCAACCTGGCGGCTTGCAAGCCGGATGCGTGACGCACAGGTTACACCATCCCCAGCTCTGTGAAGGAGAAAAATGCCGTGAGACGTCATGTGATGTGAAAGTGATGTGGCGAGTTTGACACCCGTGCTATATATAAACCTAAAGAGAATGACCAATGGAAGCATATCAACTTTAGAAGAAAACAACAACCGAGAGCAAAACCCCTTCTATGTATCCTACTCCACTCCAATTAAGCTCCTCGAATTGAACAATCACTTTCAGTTTGATTGTTCCCCTCTGGAAGGAAATTGTTGTGGCCCGTCAGCGGCCTGTGCAGCTGGCACTGAAGTCAGACAATGAGGAGGGTGGAGAAGATGTGGTGCCAGAGGCGGGGATTCAGCCAGGGTCTTCAGAAGCTCCCTTAAGTGAAGAGGATGAAGAGGAGAAGCCTCTTCTCAATGTACGGGCGCACAGAGCTGCCAAAAGGCAGGAGTGGCTCCTCAGGAGGAGGTCTCAAGAATAAGGCTTGGGGCTAATTGGCCACTCCCTTAGCCTATTTAAGGAAGAACGCCGACAGGCAATTTGCAGGGAACAATATCATTCACACTCCTTCGTGTCTTGGTCTTGCTTATCTTATCAGTTTCCTGCAAACTGCTTCTGGGCATTTTGCCAACCACAATAAGCTTTCAGTCATTATTCTTTGAATTCTTGGCGGCTGTTAATGCAGTTAATTAACAGCCGTTGTTGTAAAAGACTGATTTAACTTAGTAAACTAAGGTTTGAATGGACTTTGTGTGTGCTGTGCTCTTGGGGATCCGTAGCTGGGGCAGAACAGAAATATGCAGTCGCCCACAAGAGAGCAATCTTCAGTAGTTTCAAGGAAAAAGGGAGCATTGCTGGGCTGGGAAGAAAATATCACAGAGTTCCCTAGGAAAAAAGGTGAGTATCGGTGATAGGCGATTCAATTCTTAGGGGAACAGAAATTATAGTCTGCGGAGGAGATAGTCAAGCTAGGCAAGTATGTTATCTCCCTGAAGCAAAAATCAAAGATGTAACATAAACAATGGACCAATGACTCAACAATGAATCTGAAAAGAATGGATGTGGTTCCCATTTTCAAAAAAGGAGGAAAAAAAGAGACCTGAGAAACTACAAACCAATCAGCCCAACATCAATACCTGGGAAGATACAAACACAGATATCTGCAAACATGTAGAAATAAAGTTTTAACTAAAAACCAGCACAGATTTATTAAAAACAAATCATGGCAAACCAATGTTATTTAGTTGTTTGATAAGAATGGTTAGTCTAGAGCAGGGGTGTCAAACTCAAGGCCCACGGGGTGCTTAAATCTGGCCCATGGAGCCTGCCTGGAAATAGCACAGAAATGGCCTGAGGTGCCCCTGCTAGCGAAAGCAAGGCATGGAGGGCCGCACACGCCCCCCTGCACCTCATTGAAGCCTGGACGTCCTTCTGCAACACACTGCCAGCCAAAAAGGGGTGCAGGTGTCTCCAGAGGCCTCCACAGGCCCATTGCTGGCTGAAATGCAGCCTCTATGGGCTGAATCCAGCCCTCCGAGGCTCTGTTCACTCCTCTCCACAGACTCTGCCTGCTTTCCTCGCATCCAGGATTCCACTTATTCCTCCCCACCCCATTTCCCATGGTTTTCCTGTACTTACTTTTCGAAGAGCTCCAGAAGAGGCTGACCCACGTGGAAGTTTCTTTTATTCAGAAGCCCGTGAAGCTGTAAGAAAGTGAGATGTAAGGAAAACAGCTTTCCCCATCTGAATCAAAGACTGGCTTCTCTGCCATTAGGACCTGCAAGGTTAGTTTGGGCCCTGTCTGGCCAGTGACGAGCAGCCTCCTGCTTGCTGCTGACTGGTATTGAGGTACCTCAGTGGATTGGGGGAGGCCTTGGATGGTCTGCTGCAGCACTAGGCCCCGCATGCTTTTCCTCAGCCTGAGATACCTGATGTGCATTTAATGACCTGAGCATTTAATTAACAAATGCATTGGGGAAAGTAGGGAGTGATCACTTTTATTTAACATGTTTATGTTTATGTTTATTTGATTTATATACTGCCCTCCTCCCAAAAGACTCAGGGCGGTGAACAGCAAAACAATAAAAATACACAATACAAAATTTAAAATAGGATAAAAGCAAATTAAATAATTTGGCCCAGACAAATTAAACACTGACTGTCTGCAAGACCCAATCCTGTCTGTGGGAGTCAAAGCGCTGAAGTGTGAGCGGTGTGGGAACTTTGGCCGGGCTCCTTGAGAGAAATGCAAGGATTTCTCTGCGGACCACCAAAATTTTCTCACAGACCATCAGTAGTCCGTGGACTACCAGTTGGTGACCACTGCTTTGGAAGCTTCTCCCCATCCCATCCCCTTCTATTCAATTAATAATTCATAATATAACCATTCTTACCCTAAATCCTCACTATTAACATTACAATTCAAACATATTTATATATCATTATGCTCATTAAATCTTTATTCCATTATTACTTTATCAAATTTAAATTTCTTTTTAATTTTAGAAATATAGCAATTTAACATTTAAACATAGTTCTTACTTCAAATGATACTTTTTAACACAATTTCCTAATTATCCTAAATTCTATGTAACCATACCATTTATATAACACCAATTAAGTAATTTTTGTTTATAAATCATAATCATATTGTTTTAGTTTTTTTCTTTTTCACAGGTAATAAATGCTCAAATTATCACAATTGTTATACATACTTAATCAAAATCCCAATTATTATAGCTATCAATTTTCTAATTTAACCTTTTCTTTTATTCTTCCACTGTTAATCCCAATGTACAAGATACATCTTTATTCCACTGTTAAACCCAGTGTAATCATCTTTATTTTTCTCACTGTTAATCTCAGTGTAATCATCTTTATTTTTCTCACTGTTAATCCCAGCATAATCAACTTTAACTTTTGTAAATATATTATTAAAAGTATTCAAATTATAACAATTGTTATAGGTATTTAAACAATATCTCAATTATTATAATCATCAATTTTCTCAAGTAGTACCTTCTAACATCTTAATAAAAAATTGGTTCATTTTGTCCATTGCTATATTTTCTTTTAATATCGTTTAATTTATGTATATTTTAACTTCATCAACATCTTTTTTCTATCGTGATACAAAATGTACAAAGATGCCAAGATGAACTTTAGCTCAATCTGGAATGTTTAAACAAATCCATGAATAAAAGGTTTAAAAAACCTTTGGACGGTTGCAAAAAAAATTCCAGGGGTAGGACCTAAATTTTAATCTGACTTTGCCTTGCCCGTTTTGGAAAGAAGAATGATATCAGGGTCAAGAGGGATATCAGCTCTTCAAGAGAGGCTGAATCAGGAAAGAAAACCCAGAAGAGTTCTAGAATTCTTACTTTATTGATACAGGCTAGATTGACAGAATCTTAAAATCAGAATGAGTTTCAATTTCTCTCTGACAGTCTGTTCAATTCCAAATGTCATTTTGCCTATTTTAAATCTCTTAACTCTGCATGTGAAAAATATGACACAGTCAATTTCTCTGCAGTTGATCTCTCGACTTCACCTTTATTGCCCATGTTCTGTGCCAAGACTCACAAAGGTTTTTTGTATCCTTTCCACAAGGAACTTGAAATATGGTTTTTCAAAAGTCTACATTACCTTTATTGTATCATAAAGAAACATGCCATCCAAGCCTCAAGTCAGCTCTTCTCTTCTGAATGGGAGACCACCAGACCTTTGGGGAGGGGGGAAAGATGACGGGGGGAGAAAGATGGGCATCTCCTATCATTTAGGCGCAATGAAAAGAGAAGACAATTTCCATGAGGTCCTTTACCGAAGGAGCAGACCCCCTTGAATTTACAACTGAACCAGAAGATTTGATAGATGATTAGAGTGAAGAACATGTGAAGCTGCTCTGGGTGTCTTACACAGGTGGTCCTCAAGTTATGGCCAGAATCGAGCCCCAAGTTTATGTTGCTAAATGAAACACTTGTTGTTCAGTGAGAAACTGTAGAACTTTGCTTTTCTATCTGACAACAACTGCAAAACTCTCTTCACACAGAGATGGAAGGACTCACACATACCCAGAATGGAAGAATGGAAGAACTGCTTTGGGTAAAGAAAACTTTGCCTAGATTTCCTTCTACTTGGAAACCCCTCTTGGATTTGTTTGTGATTGAAAGAAATGAAATTTAAACCTTGGGTTTTTATAGATAGACATGTTTATAATGATAAACGTATTGTTATGGTTTATTTTAATTCAAAGAGTTATTGTTATTTAGGATTTTACCTGTAGTGAAGAAAGTTGGAAGTTACTTTTTCTCGTCAGCTTTTCCCCCCTTTTGTCTGCGCTCTCCAATTTTGCTTTTCCCTCCTTCCCCCTTGCCTTTTTTTTTCACTTCTTTCTCCTTGGATTTCTTTTATTTTATGTTTTTCTAAAATTTAACAAAGTTTGCAAACTTTTATATGATTTTCAGGGGTTGATCCCCTATGGAGAACTGCTCCACCATGAGGGCATAGTGGGCGTTTTCCCATGTGATTTCTCTGATGTGTCCCTTTTGAGCAAAAGTTTATCACACTCTATGCATCTCTATAGCTTCATTCCTCGATGGACCTTTTGATGATTTCTAAGGTTTCGTTTTCAGGTAAAACTTTTACCACACTCCCCACATTTATACGGCCTCTTCCCTGAATGCCCCTTCTGGGGTCTCTGAAGGTCAGCAGAATCCCCAAATTTTTTCTCACATTTGGGCATTGATAGGGTCTATCTCCGGTGTGAAGTCTCTGATGTCGAATTAGGTGTGACTTTTCAACAAAACATCTCCACATTCATGTGACTTCCCCTTGTATTCTCCATGTTACTTTTTTAAAAATTCTCAATTTATCATCTAGAGGTAGACTTCTATTTATGACCACCATTGAGCCCAAAATTTCTGTTGTTAAGTGAAACGCTTGTTAAGCGAGTTTTCCTCATTTTTCGACCTTTCTTGCCACAGTTGTTAAGTGAATCACTGCAGTTGTTTAGCTAGTCACGTGGTTGTTAAGTGAATCTGGCTTCTCCCTTGACTTTGCTGGTAAAGAGATTGGAAAAGGGGATCAGATGACTCTGGAGCACAGCAACCGTCAGAACTGTGAGTCAGTGGTCAAACATTTGAATTTTGATCACGTGACCATGGGCATGCTGACAAATGGTCATAAGTCATTTTTTTCAGTGCCACTGTAACTTCGGTCACTAAATGAACCCTGTTTTTGCTTTTCATCCATTTCCCTTTTTCTTTTTAAATTCTTAGAATCATAGGGCTGCAAGGGAGCTACCACAGAATAACAGAGCTGTTATTCTGATACAAGTTTCTCTCCAGTAAGAATTCACTGATGCTGAAAGTATTTTTCCAGGCAACCCGTACCTCACACTTCAAAGATTTAACCTGCACTCTATGCATCTCTATGACTTCACTCGCGTATGGATTTTTTGATGCTTTCCAAGGTTGTGTTTTCGAGAAAAACATTTCCCACACTCCACACATTTGTACGGCTTTTCCCCCGTGTGGATTTTCTGATGAGCCCGTAGATCGCTTGCTGCAATAAAACTTTTCCCACACTCCTCACATTTCCATGGCTTCTCCCCTGTGTGCCGCTTCTGATGCCTGTGAAGTTCACCAGACGCCACAAATGTTTTCTCACATTCTGGGCATTGATAACGTCTGTCTCCAGTGTGAAGTTTCTGATGTCGCATTAGACACGACTTGTAGCCAAAACATCTCCCACATTCTGGGCACTCATAGGGTGTTTCTCCGGTGTGAATTCTCTGATGTCGAGTTAGTTGTGCCTTGTCACGGAAACATCTCCCACATTCTGGGCACTTTTTATTTTTCTGCACATGCGCACGCGTGAAAGGTTTTTCTCCTTTGTGAAGCCTCTCGTGTTTTCTAAGATAATATTTGCAATGAAAAGTTTTCTCACACTCCAGGCATTTATATTGCTTCTCTAAGTGGCTTCTCTGATGCTTCCAAAGTGTACCTTTCCGGGTAAAAGATTTCTCACACACTGAGCATTTGTGGAGTTTCTCACCCGTATGAGTTTGAAAGTGAATTCTAAGTGATGCTGAATAAGCAAATGTTTTCCCACATTCTATACATTTGAAGTTTTTTTCCCCTCTGTGAACATTCTCATGCCTTCTGAGGTTTTCTTTTGTACGGAAAAATGTTCCACACTCGATGCACCTATAGGGCTTCACACCTGTATGGATACTCTGATGTCGAAAAAGAGCTCCCTTAAAATAAAAACATTTATCACAATCCTTACATTTATATAGCCTTTCTGTGTGCGTCCTTTGGTGTCTCCGAAGTTCAGAAGAATCCACAAATCTTTTCTCACATTCTGGGCATTGATAAGGTCTTTCCCCAGTGTGAATTCTCTGATGTTGAATTAGTTCTGGCTTTCTGACAAAACACCTCCCACATTCTGGGCACTTATAGGGTCTTTCTCCAGTGTGAATTATTTGATGTCGACTTAGGTGTGACTTTCTGCCAAAACACTTCCCACATTCTGGGCATTCATGGGGTCTTTCCCCAGTGTGAATTTTCTGATGTCGAATTAGGTGTGACTTATATTTATGTCGTTTTTTCCCCTTGTGTGTCCTTTGGTGTCTCCGAAGTTCAGAAGAATCCACAAATCTTTTCTCACATTCTGGGCATTGATAAGGTCTCTCCGCAGTGTGAAGTTTCTGATGTCGAATTAGGTTTGACTTCTGGCTAAAACATCTCCCACATTCTGGGCACTGATATGGCCTGTCCTGTGTGTGAACTCTCTGATGTTTCAGCAGGTCTGATTTACTGGAAAAACACTTCCTACATTCTAGGCACGTTTTGCTCTCCACCTTTGTGTGTGTTTTATTATGTTGGCAAAGTGTTGAGCTCCGAGTGAAACATTTTCCACACACTAAGCATTTATAAGGACTCTGCCTTGTGTGAATTTTCTCATGTTTTCTAAAACATGGTTTATAATGGAAAGATTTCCCACACTCCAGACATTGATAAGGTTTCTCTCTGGTGTGGATTTGCTGATGTTTAAGCAGCTCTGAGTTTTGAGAAAAGCACAGCCCACATTGCACACACTTGCAGGGCTTCTCTTCAGTAGGGCTGTTCTGAGGCCTAGAAAGACGCCGTCTCTCAGGAAATCTTCCCCAGAACTTCCAGGATTTCGGAGATCTCTTTTTCTGGTGGATTCGCTGATGGGCTCCAAGGTCTGAGCCTTTAGCAAAACACTCCCCACAGTCTCCACATTTGTAAGGCCTCAGTCCAGGGTGGCTCCGGAGATGTTTGGCAAAGCTCCACAGTCCAGGAAAGGAGTTCCCACATAGAAAACACAGGTGGGATCCATTCCCCGTATGCAGCGTCCGGTGGATCAAAAGGAGAGACTGGTGACCAAAGGATTTCTCACACTTGGAGCATTTTGAGTGTCTCCCCTGATTCCTCTGAGGGGACCTTTGGCCAATGTGTTCTCCCCTCTGCATAGTCTCCATGGGCTGCTCACTTCCAGCGCTTTCCATTCAAGGAAACTCCAACAAGCAGAACTTTGGGCAAAAAGTTAGAAGATGGGCAGGAGGATGGATTCCAGCACAAGTCCAAAAACTCAGAAGACGAAACCTCTGGTCCCGGTGACTGAGCCAGATTGGATCCTGCAAGCAGAACTTCCTCCAAAGGTTTTCCTGGTGGCCCCTGCAGGATGAAGATAAAAGAAGTGAAGGAGAGAGGAAGATTTAGTTTCTTTGGCTCTCCAAATAGCCCAAAGAGTAGCTGGAAGACCCTCTATATGAACCTGGAGAAGCCTCCTAAGTCTCTATTCCCTTTCCGCAGAATCAAAGCAATGCTGGGATCCTGTTGCCCCCCATTTGTCTGCCTGATCGGGGGATGATCCCTGCCTTTTCCTTTTGCTCAGAAGCGGGGGCGATGATGCTACAGTATGTGAGATAAATTGTGAAGACCTCCCCAATAAGATTTATATATGCCAGGTAGATCTAATTGTGTACAGAGTACAACCCGTGTAGGTATTCATGGACACTGTTCTTTGAGCCAGCACAGATTGAATATGTCTTCCTCCTAGAATGGCTTCTTATTGTTGCTTCATAGTTTAAGTAAAAAATTCCTAACAGAGGGGACAATTAATAAGTGTAACAATTGGTCTGCAGAAGTTGTGGGTGCTCCAACATTGGAGGCTTTTAAGAAAAGAATGGACAGCCACCGGTCTGAAATGGTCTAGGGCCATGATGGCGAACCTATGGCATATGTACTGGAAGCGGCACACAGAGCCATGTCACCCGGCACGTGCGGTGTCTCTCATTCCTGTTTCCGGTTTCCAGGGCACGCATGCACACTGGCCAGCTAGTCTGCTGGTTACTGGTTTGCATGATGATAAGCTGGCCACCAAGGAGGGGCTGACACATCACAGCCTCCTTCAGAGCAAAACTAGGCAAATAATGGGTTTTTTTTCAGATTCTACTCAGCTTTGGACAAAGAAAAGAAAACAATTAAAATGCTGAAATGAAAGGAAAGAATTCTTAGTCATTTTTCTCCATTTAGATAAAGCAGAAAGAAAGTGGATCTTTTCTCCGTTGAGAGGAAATGAGCTCAATTCAAGCAATTTGAACCTTTTCTCCCCCCTTAAGAAACCCCCCCACCCCCGACTGAAGGGAGGAGGCGGCTCTTTCCTGCATTGAGCCCATAATCCCGCCTTAAACCCTGGAAAGAGAAGCCCCGCCCTTCGCCCCCCCCCCTTTGCCCAGAGGCTCCCCGTCCAGCCCCGCCTCCACCCGGGACCCTCCTGGCACCCCTGGAGAGGCCCTCGGGGCTACCTTCCTCCGGGCAGCCCGAGGGAGAGCGGGAGCCCCACCTGCCCGGAGCGGGGCCGAGGAGCAGCCTCGCCGGACAGCCGAGAATTCGCACAGCCGCAAGTGGGGAAACCACAGAGAGGGAGGAAGAATGACAGGAGGTTCCTAGAGAGGCCCCACGGAGGCTTCTCCCCGCCTTTTCCGGCTCTGTTACGTCCCTGGGAGTTTGGAAGACGCTCTAGCCTCTCCTTCCTCTCCTCCCCCGGGAGCGGCTGTAGTTTCGGTGTCTGGCAAGCGCTGCTTCCCCCTCGGAGGGCGCTGGGCGAGCCCTCTCTCTCCCGGCCGGCCGGAGTCCAGAGGAGGTGGGGAGCCTTTTCCTTCCTTCCTTCCCTCCGCCCCCCCTCCAGGACTGGGAAGAGGCGACCGGGGATCCTCGTTCCTTGCTTCCCCAGAAGCTTGGGGGGACTTTGACATGTGACAGGCTACAATTCCTCCCTTTTGTACCCTTCGGGGCATCAGAAAACACCATCTCATTCAATCCAATTCAACCTTTATTGTCAGTGCACAACATGTGTACCATGAGATTGGCTGAACCTCCTTTAGTTCAACCCCCCCCCCCCCCAGATTAATACATATCAATAACTCATAATGAAAAAAGAAAAAGAAAATCCCTAACCCAATAAATCATACTAAAAACATACAATCCTCTATATATGTGCATACATTACATAATAATATTTTGCACCAATATTAACGTATTGCACCGGTCCTGCAAGTCATTCATACTAAAAATTTATGATGTCATGTTGCATTCAGGAGTCGTGACAGCAAAAGCTGTTCTTCAGCCTGTTTGTTGGACTGGCTATGCTTCTAGATCTCCTATCTGATGGTAGGAGAGGAAAGAAGTGCTGACCAGGGTGTGAGTTGTCCTTTAGGATTTTCCTCACTTTTCTAAGGCAGCGAGTCCTAGCGATTTCGTCTAGTGATGCCAGGGGAAGCCTGTGATGTTTTGTGCTGTGCTCATCACCCTCAATAATGTCTTTCTATCCACGGTTGTCAAGCCAGCATACCATATCGTAATGCAAGAAGTGAGGACGCTTTATATTATACACCAGTAAAAGGAGGTCATCAGTTCTGGTTCCACCTTGTTCTTCTGCAAAACCTTGAGGAAGTGGAGTCTCTGTTCGGCCTTCCTGATCGCCTGGGTTGTGTTGTTTCTCCAGGCGGGATCTTCGCTAAGATGGACTCCCAGGAATTTGAAGGAGGAGACTCTCTCCACACAGCCCCCCCTCGATGTAAAGTGGGGCAGTTTCCATCTCATCTTCCAGAAGTCCAGCACTATCTCCTTTGTCTTGCTGATGTTCAGGTGCTGGTTGCTTTCTAAGCATCATGTGTATAATTTTTGAACCTGCTTTGTCTTGACCTGTAATGAGGCCCAAAACGGTGGTATCATCTGCAAACTTGATAATGACGGTGGGTGAGTTAGACCAGTGATGGTTAACCATTTTTTCCTCGGGTGCCAAAAGCATGCATGTGTGTCCTGTTGAGTGTGTGTCTTTGTGCCCACACCGATAATGTAATGCCCCTTTCACACGCCCCACCCCCTGCACATGCATATGCAATCCCCCACGCATGTGCATGTGACCCCCCGTGCATGCACGCGTGACCCCCCCCCTTTTAGCCTTACATCCCAAAACAGCACTGCGGGGTGGGGGAGCCTCCCAAAACAGGGCTGGGAGGGGGATGTCCGGAGATCTGGGAAGGCATGGGCAGCAGAAAGTGAGGAATAAGGTAGCCCTCTCCCCCACATGCACACTTGCTTTCATCGTGGTTTGCTGATTGTGGGGTAACTGGTCGGTTTGCATAACTTTCCAAGCCAGAAATGAGCCAAGTTACAGAATAAGAGATTTGGAAGGGAGCTTGAAGATCTTCTAGGCCAACCAAGAGATCCTATCATTCCAGAGAAGTGACTGCCTAGTCTCTTCTTAAAACTCCCCAGTGATGGAGCACTCAGAACTTTTGGAAGCAAGCTGTTGCGGTGATCAATAGTGCTGTTAGGAGATTCTCCTTAGTTCTAGGCTGGACCATCCCCTATGATTATTGTTCAGCCATTGCTTTTTCTTCTTTGTGACGGCTTCTCAAATATTGGAAGGCTGCCATCCTGTCACTCCTAGTCACATCCTGTCTCTCCTAGTTCTTCTCTTCCTTCGACTAAACCAGGAGTGCCAAACTCAAGGCTTGGGGCCGGATTTGGCCCAAGGGGTGCTTAGATCTGGCCCTTGGGGCCACTCTGGAAACAGCAAAGGACCTGCCCGTGGTGCCTTTACCAGCGAAAACTATTTTGGCTGGAAGAGAGTTGCAGAAGGCCATCCCAGCAGAAAACAGAGCACGTGTGGGCAGTGTGTGTCCTGTTCCCCGAGCTCTGTTTTCACTGGCAGAGGGTTGAAGGAGGCCATCGCAGCTGAAAAAGGAACTCTGGAACCCGTTTTCATTGACAGAGCTCTCGGGCCACCACAGGCGATGTCATCTGGCCACTGCCACCCCGGCCATGCCCACCCCCGAGGTCAAACACAACCCTGATGCGGCCATCAATGAAACCGTGTTTGACACCGCTAGTCTAGACATTACCAGTTCCTGCAACCTTTCCTCTTACGTTGTAGCCTCCAGTCCCCTACTTTCTTATTCTTCCCTGCACTTACTAGTCTCAACATCTTTTTTGTATCATCATACAAAATGTACAAAACCCCCAAGATAAACTTTAGCCCAATCTGGAATGTTTAAAGAAGTTCATGAATAAACAGTTTGAAAGGCTTGGACGGTTGCACAGAAACTTCAGGGAGGACCTAAATTTTAATCTAACTTTCTTTGCCTGTTTTGGAAAGAAGAATGATGTCAGAGGGTCAAAACAGGTATCAGCTCTGTCTTTCAGCCCCAAAAAATCAGAATTTGGGTTGGGCTAGTCCAGAAAAAAGAAGGACTAGGTGGGACATGATAGCAGTATTCCAGTATTTTGAGAGGCTGCCACAAAGAGGAAGGGGTAGTGGTGGGTTCTGCCTGGTTCGGCCCTGTTCTACCGAGCCGGTAGCAGTGATATGACGTCACCGAACCGGTTCTCTTTGTTTGGGAGCTGGGCCCACCCCCCCCTGCGCTATTCTTACCTTTTATTTGGCCCTGCCCCCAATCTATTTGCTGCCTCTGGGTTCTAGCTGATTGGCTGGAAGGAAAAAAACTGTTTAAACTCTTGCCGCGGGGCTTCAAAGGGCCGCCGTACAGCTGATTAAAGGCAGTGTGGTGGTAGACCAGTGCGCTTGAAAAACAAATGGGTAGACCGGTGCCTCCAAAAACAAATAGGTAGACCGGTACCGCTCTGCAAGCAGTTAAAAGCCTGGTAGATCCGTACCTCTGCTAAATCCTAAAGAATTGTCACATGACCATCAAACCACGCCCACAAAATAAGCCACGCCCACAGAACCAGCAGTAAAAAAATTTAGAACCCACCCCTGGAAGGGCGTCAATGAGACTTTGTCTTGCCTGTTTTGGGGGAAAAAAAACGATATCTGGGTCAAGACGAATGTCAGTTCTTCAAGAGAGGCTGAATCAGGAAAGAAAACCCAGAAGAGTTCTAGGATTCTTACTTTATTGATATAGACTAAAATAGACAAACAGAATCTTAAGATGAGAATAACGATATTCGCTGTAACGTTTTTCAAAAGAGAAGGTTGGACAAAACGAGGATAGAAAGAGTGTGGCAGTTTTCGAACATTAGTTTTGAAGAACTTTACTGAGATTATGATGGATAGCCAAGGAAATGACATGTCCATCATCTGCACATGGTTTAGTTTCAATTTCTCTCTTGACAATCTGTTGTCATTTTGTCAATGTCATTTTTACCTATTTTAAATCTCTCTCTTAGCTCTGCATAATGAAAAATATGAAACAAGTCAATTGAAAAACAGGAACTTTGGAGAAAACTTCGTAAAGATGATTCAAGCAATATTATGACCATCAAGAAAGACAAGATGGTGCGGGCAGGAAGCTGCCCACTTTAGTAATGCAGTTAACTTATTCGCATGACTGAGATCATAATTGGGAGCTCTATAACATAGCAAAAAACGAACTGTAGTATTTAGAGACAAGTTGGTCGTATTTTCCATGTTCCTGTTCTAACAATTCTCAATTTATCATCTATAGGTAGTCCTCTTTTTACGACCACAATTGAACCCAAAATTTCTGTTATGAACTAGTGTGAAACACTTAAGTGAGTTTTCCACAATTTATAACTTTTCTTGCCACAGTTGTTAAGTGACTCCCTGCAGATGTTAAATTAGTGACATGGTTGTTAAGTGAATCTGGCTTCTCCCTTGACTTTGCTTGTGAAGAGGTCGCAACAGGAGATCGGGTGACCCTGGAACACTGCAGCCGTCAGACATGAGAGTCAGTGGTCAAGGATCTGAATTTTGATGCTGAGAAATGGTCATAAGTCACTTATTTCGGTGCCACTGTAACTTTGAACGGTCACTAAATGAACTGTTTTTTGAGTCAATTACCTATGTTGACAAATTGTTGGGGAAAAGTGGTTCAAAGAAATGAGACAAAAAACATCAGGATGTTACACTGTATCCATTTATTGTGATCTACTCTTTCTTTTCCATCAAATGCTTCTTGTGCCGGGACCCACAAAGTCGTTTTTGGGCACTGAACCATAAAAAAGCCATACCCTTCCCGTTTTAAAATCCTCTTATTGTTCAGCAACACCCCACTCTTTCATCCAAAGCAAACAGGCTGCAAAGTACAATTTTTAATCAGGCAATCCTAATCATCCTCTTTCTCTTTGGTCTTGAACAGTTTTAAATTAAACTCTTGGTTTTTCTCCTGCCAAATAAACTTAGAGATATCTTCCTGTCATTGCTTATGTGATGCACCCAATGTCCAGATAGGTCCATGATGGTGAACCTACGTTATGCGTGCTGGAAGTGGCACACAGTCAGGTCGCCTGCCACGTGCGGCGTGGCCGATTCTTCTTCCGGGTTTCTGGTGCATGCATACACACTGGCCAGCTGGTCTTCTGATTACTGGCTCGCATGCCCGTGTGATGATCAGCTGGCTTTCATGCATGCGGCAGTGTCAGAACTGGAAGATCAGCCGGCCAGCTGATTGTCACGCACACATGCCTGCCAGTAACCAGAAGGCCAGTGGTCATGCGTGCCCTGGACACCACTTCATTTCTCGGTGCGCAGATGGCCACTGGGC
The DNA here is from genome assembly GCA_038048745.1 of Coluber constrictor foxii. Lineage (NCBI taxonomy): Eukaryota > Metazoa > Chordata > Lepidosauria > Squamata > Colubridae > Coluber > Coluber constrictor. The sequence goes on from CM075959.1 coordinate 263,469,000, forward strand.
AGCTCCTCTTAGTGTACATGTGTACTGGCCATGCTGTCGATGCCGGTATGCAGCCCCGGGACATTGACCCCCTTGCCAGCCAGCAGTGCTACCGACAGTCGCTCCCCTGTGCCCACCTGCCTTGCCGCCATGGTCAGGAAAGGCCCCAAAGCTGCTCTGTTCAGGATCCACGTTGGAGGCCATTTGCACCAACCAAGCGGCGCTGCCTCATTTCAAAGGCAGCGGTGGCTCCTCCTCTCCCACCTTCTGCCAGCCTCGCTATCAAACCTCGGGGTTTGCCTTATGGGGGCAGAAAGGTCCTGGTGTTGAGGGGAACATCTGTGGTACCAGCAAGAAGCCTCGTTGGAGCGCCGATCAGCTGTTGTGCATGGCGGCAGCCAGCGCAAGAGAAACTGGATGTCTGATGCTCAGCTGTGCAGCCCCGCGGAGCTGAGCAGTTTCCAGCATGGCCTGCGCCGGCGGGGTGCACGGCTTGCCTACATAACTTTGCCACTGCCGCTGTCTATGCAAATGCCGCTTCTCTTGCGCTGGCTGCCGCCATGCATACAGCACACAGCTGCGGAGAAAAAGCAACCCGCTCACACCTTTTTTAAAAGTCTCCTTTCCCAAAAGGAGAATAACAGGTCGTGTGTGGCGCAAATGTAGCAAACATAGAAAACACAGACACACTCATTCCATTCTATTTCATGGGCCAAACGAGGGCCTTTGGCTGCTTTTACGCGCAAAGAAACAAGACTTTACTTTCCCACAGGCCGGATGGGCTCTACAAGCCACTTCTTGCCCCCCTTTGCCTGGTGCCCCTGGAAACACACCCCTTCTTCTTTCCTCCTTAGATCCGCTTCCCATACAAAGTTCTCAGGAGAAAGTTTGAGGAAGGCGGCTGCCTCCGCTGGTCCTGTGTTGGCATTGTAGGGCCATGTGTCTGGCGTCCATCAGTGGCCTAGGCAGGATGGAGCCAAGCGGTTCCTTTGGCCGGAAAGATCAAGGTGGGTCATTGCCCATCTGGCTTCTGGCTATCAGTTACGGTGCTCATTTGAAAGTTTGGTGCCAAGACTTCCCAGCCAAGAAAGGAAGGAACGGCACTCCCCTCTCTTTCCCTGACCCCCTTGAAGTTGAAACACCTTCCCTTTTATAAGTCTCTGACAGCTGCTTTCCAGCTTTCTTAGCTCAGATAGCACCCCGAGGATCAGGTAGCTGCAACTCTCTTGCAGGATAAGGAAGCAAGGCTGGCAGCAGGAGGAGGAAGCAGGGCCATTTCGTTGGCACGGCCGGCCTCCAACATAGATCCCGGGTAGTGCAGCGGCCTCCAAGGTGGATCCTGACCACAGTGGGCAGGCAGGCGGGTGGGCGCAGGGGAGAGACTGGCTGGAACGAGCCACCTGCCATGTTTTGGGTTCCAGGTTGGTGCAGACGGCTTCCCAGGCCCAAAACAAGGTGCGGGGGGACGGGGCGCGTGCATGGGGGATGCACAAAATGGGAGGCGGAGCCCGAGTTGGATAGCTGGGCTTCGTGTTTTCCTCCCACGACGGGAATCCCATGGGAAAGCCTTCAAAAAGCTCGGCTTTGCGTCGGTGGTTAGAGCCGCTCTTCGCTCTCCTCCATTGCTCCGGGCTGAAGTCACAGGGTGTTCTTTGTGCTCTCCCTCCGGACTGTTTGTGGGGGCGGGGGGGGGGGAGAAGAGGGGGTAAGGGAGGTCACAGAGAATACACATTCTCTGATTCTATTTATTTCCTGGATTTGTTAATCCTGCCCAGATAAAGAGACTTTTGGTGGCGTGCAAGGTTTTAGCAGAAACCTTAGCTCTCCCCCCTTTTTTGTCAGCACTCCTTCCTTCTGCTTTTCATCCATTTCCCTTTTTCTTTTTAAATTCTTAGAATCATAGGGCTGGAAGGGGGCTATCACAGGTTAACAGAGCTATAGTTTTCTACTCCTGCTTTCCTTGCCCAAAGCAGGAGTCCTTATACAGTTCCAAACAATTTCACAAGCTCTCACACAATCGAAGAGTTTCTATTCCACACACACATACCCCTTTATGAACTCATATTTATTTGATTTTAATTTTATTATTAAAATTTGTATGCCGCCCTTCTCCCATGGGACTCGGGGCGGCTCACATAGTATAAACAGACAATGATAAAAGCTAAAACAATCCAAATTTAAAATCCCCAATTTTAAAATCCCGTAACCGGTCAGGAAATTTGATGGAACAGCCATGTCTTCAAACCAGTATGGAAAGTGCAGAGATCTGGAGCCGTTCGGAGCTCAGTGGGTAGCCCATTCCAGAGGGTCAGTGCGGCCACCGAGAATGCTCTCATCCTGGGTTTTGCCAGCCAACATTGTCTAGCTGATGGCACCCGGGGAAGGGCAGCTCTATGAGAGCGCACAGGGCAGTGGGAGGCCGGTAGAAGCTGGTCCTGCAAGTACCTCGGGCCCTTGCCATGTAGGGTTTTACAGGTAAGTACCAGCACCTTGAAGCGGATCCGGAAGGCCACCGGCAGCCAGTGCAGCTCACGCAGGAGAGGTGTTGTCTGGGAGTAGCGGGAAGCTCCCGTAACAACCCGCACGGCCGCATTCAGGACTAGCTGGAGCCTCCAGGTGCACCCCAAGGGCAGCCCCATGTAGAGGGCAATGCAGTAATCCAACCGAGAGACAATGAGAGCTTAAGTGACTGTGCGAAGGGCATCCCTGTCTAGGAAAGGCTGCAAATGGCACACTAGGCGAACCTGTGCAAAAGCCCCCTTGTCACGGCCGTTAGATGATCCGCCAAAGATAGCCGTGAATCAAGGAGATCGCCAAGATTGCGGGCCCTTTCTGGGGGAGTCAACAACTCTCCTCCCCTCATAAGTTACTTCTAACGGTTGAACTGTTAGAATTATGAAAAACTGTTCTCCCATCAGGGCCTATTAAGGCATTTTCCATGTTATTTTTCTGATGACTCGCTTCTGAGCAAAACATTACCACACTCTATGCATCTCTAGGGCTTCACTCGCATATGGACCTTTTGATGCTTTCCAAGGTGTTCTTTTCGGGAAAAACCTTTCCCACATTCCAAACACAGGTATGGTTTCTCCCCTGTGTGGATTTTCTGATGAGCCCGTAGTCGTGTTTCTGTGAGAAAACTTTTCCCACACTCCTCACATTTATAGGGCCTCTCTCCTGTGTGCCCCTTCTGATGTCTCCGAAGTTCAGCAGACTCAATAAATGTTTTCTCACATTCTGGGCACTGATAGGGTCTTTCTCCAGTGTGAAGTTTCTGATGTCGAATCAGGTGTTGCTTATAGCCAAAATCTCTCCCACATTCTGGGCACTGATAGGGTCTTTCACCTGTGTGAAGTTTCTGATGTTGAATTAGTTGTGACTTTCTGGCAAAATATTTCCCACATTCTGGGCACTTTTCACTTTTCTGCACAGGCACACGCTTGAAAGGTTTCTCTCCTTTGTGAATCCTCTCATGTTTTCTAAGATAATATTTGCAACGAAAAGTTTTCTCACACTCCGGACATTTATATTGCTTCTCTAAGTGGCTTCTCTGATGCATCATAAGTGTATCTTTCCGGGTAAAAGATTTCTCACACACTGAGCATTTGTGGAGTTTCTCACCCGTATGAGTTTGGCAGTGAATTCTAAGGGTTGATGCCCGACCAAATGCTTTCCCACATTCTAAACATTTGAAGTTTTTTTCCCCTCTGTGAACATTTTCATGACTTCTGAGGCATTGTATTGTACGGAAAAATCTTCCACACTCAATGCACATATAGGGCTTCACCCCTGTGTGGATACTCTGATGTTCAGAAAGACTTGCCTTTAGAGAAAAACATTTATCACAATCCTTACATTTATATAGTCTTTCTCCTGTGTGCATCCTTTGGTGTCTCCGAAGTTCAGAAGAAACCACAAAACTTTTCTCACATTCTGAGCATTGATAGGGTCTTTCCCCAGTGTGAATACTTTGATGTCGTAGCAGGTATGATTTCCTGGAAAAACATTTCCCACATTTTAGGCATTGATGGGGTCTTTCTCCGGTGTGAAGTTTCATATGTCGAATTTGGTTTCCCTTTTGGGAAAAACATTTTCCACATTCCGGACATTCATGAGGTCTTTCTCCAGTGTGAATTCTCTTATGTTGCAGCAGGCATGTTCTGCTGGAAAAACATTTTCCACATTCTGGGCACGTTTTACTTTTCTTCTTCGTGTGTGTTTTCTTATGTTGGCAAAGATATGAGTTCCGAGTGAAACACCTTCCACACACACGGCATTTATAAGGACTCTGCCTTGTGTGAATTTTCTCATGTTTTCTGAACAATTGTTTATAACGGAAAGATTCCCCACACTCCAGACATTGATAAGGTTTCCCTCTGGTGTGGATTTGCTGATGTTTAAGCAGCTGTGAGGGTTGAGGAAAGCACAGCCCACATTGCACACACTTGCAGGGCTTCTCTTCAGTCGGGCTGTTCTGAGGCCTAGAAAGACGGCGTCTCTCAGGAAATCTTCCCCAGCGCTTCCAGGATTCCTGAGGTCTCTTTCCCTGGTGGATTCGCTGATGGACTCCAAGGTCTGAGCCTTTAGCAAAACACTCCCCACACTCTCCACATTTGTAAGGCCTCAGTCCAGGGTGGCTCCTGAGATGTTTGGCAAAGCTCCACATTCCAGGAAAGGAGTTTCCACATAGAAAACACAGGTGGGATCCATTCCCCGTGTGCAGCGTCCGGTGGATCAAAAGGAGAGACTGGTGACCAAAGGATTTCCCACATTTGGAGCATTTTGAATGTCTCCCCTGATTCCTCTGAGGGGACCTTTGGCCAAAGAGTTCCCCCCTCTGCATAGTTTCCAGGGCCTGCTCAGTTCCAGGGATTTCCATCCAAGGATACGCCAACGAGCAGAACTTTGGCCAAAAGGTTGGAAGATGGGCAGGAGGATGGGCTCAAGCACGAGTACGAAAACTCGGAAGACGAAACCTCTGGTCCCGGTGACTGCAAGCAAAACTTCCTCCAAAGGGTTTCCTGGTGGCCCTGCAGGATGAAGATAAAAGAAGTGAAGGAGAGAGGAAGATTTAGTTTCTTCGGCTCTCCAAATAGCCCAAAGAATAGCTGGAAGACTTTCTATATGAACCTGGAGCGGCACCCAAAGCCTTTATTCTCCCCCCAGAATCAAAGTAACGCTGGGGTCCTTTTGCCCTCCCCACCCTTTTGCCTTTCTGAACTGGGGATAATCTCTGCCTTTTCCTTGAGAGTGGGGCAGGGAGGGGATGCTACATGATGTGAGACAAACTGCAACGACCCCCCATAGGATTTGTATGTGCCAGGTAGATCTACTTGTGTAGTGAGTACAACCCATGTCGGTATTTATGGACACTGTTCTTTAGGCCACCACAGATTGAATATGTCTTCCTCCTAGAATGCCCTCCTATTGTTGCTTTATAGTTTAGGAAGGATCCAAGTACATTGATTGGGGCCAGAAATGCAGTTTGAACACAACAGGGAACAAACATTCCCTGACTGATGGAAGCTGTCACTTTTAGAAGAAAACAACATCCAAGAGCAAATCCCCTTCTGTGTATCCTACTCCACTCCAATGAAGCCCCTCTGGAACTGAACAATCGCTGTCATGTTCTCCTCCTGGAAGGAAATATGCAGTCACCCACAAAAGAGCAGTCTTCAATAGTTTCTAAAAAAGAGGCAAAATCAAGCATTTCTACAACAAGATGAAAATATCTCTGAATTTCTGAGGGAAAGAAAGCGGGTTTCAGTGACAGGCAATTCAATTCTTAGGGCCGTGATGGCGAACCTATGGTACATCTGCCACAGCTGGCACACAGAGCCCTCTCTGTTGGCACGCAAACCGTCACCTAGCTCAGCTCCATGCGTGCCTCCCACCGGCCAGCAGATTTTTGGGACGCACAGGGGGCAGGGGGCATGCGAGAGAGGTACGTGCATGCGTGAGGATCGTGGCACCCCTCCACTGTGTTTTTGGGCCCAGGAAGCTGCAGGGAAGGCCTCTAGATCTTGAGGGAAGCTGTTTTCGCCCTCTCGGAGGGTCGAGAAAAGCCTCCGGAGCCTGGGGAGGGCAAAGAACAGGCTAAAATTTTTGAATCCACCTCTCAGAAGTGCAGGTGTCTTATCTCCCTGAAGCAAAAATCAAAGATTTAAAAGAAACAATCAAACTCATTGAGTACTACCCCTTTCTTCTCCTGCACCTGGAGACCAATGACACAACAATGAATCTGAAAAGAGTGGATCGTGGTTCACATTTTCAAGAAAGGGGAAAAAGAGAGAGAGACCCTGGAAACTACAAACCAATCAGCCTGACATCAATACCTGGGAAAATCCTGGAAAAGATAATAAAAACACAGAACTGCAAACATCTAGAAACAAACTTATAATTAAAAGCCATTATGGGTTTGTTAAAAACGGATCATTCCAAATTCTCTGGTTAGCCTAGAGAAAAGAAGGATTGGGATTGATTCCAGTATTTGAGGGCTGCCACAAAGAAGAGGAAGTCAAAGCACCAGAAGGCAGGACAAGAAACAATGGAGGGAAACAAATAAAAGCGAGAAATAACCTGGAATGGAGGAGAAACTTCCTCACAGAGAGGACAGTTAATGGGAGGAGCAATTGGTCTGCAGAAGTTGTGGCTGCTCCAACACTGGAGCCTCTTCAGGAAAGAAAGGACAGCAACTCATTTCAAATGGCAGAGGCTCTCCTGCTGGAGCAGAGGGCTGGACTAGAAGGCCTCCAAGGTCCCTTTTCCCGCCCTATTCTGATGGAGAAAACCCACCAACCAGGGGCTGCCACGTCACAGCCTCCTTCAGAGCAAAACTAGGCAAATAATGGATTTTTTTTCTACTCAGCTTTGGAGAAAGAAAAGGAAAGAATTAAAATACTAAAATAAAAGCAAAGAATTCTTAGTCATTTTTCTCCATTGAGATGAAGAGGAAAGAAAGTGGATCTTTTCTGCGTTGGGAGGAAATGAGCTCAATTCAAGCAATTTGAACCTTCTCTCCCCCCCTAAAGAACCCCCCCCACCCCCGATTGAAGGGAGGAGGCGGCTCTTTCCTGCATTGAGCCCAAAATCCCCCCTGAAACCCTGGAGAGAGAAGCCCCGCCATTCGCCCCCCCTTTGCCCAGGGGCTCCCCGTCCAGCCCCGCCTCCACCCGGGACCCTCCTGGCACCCCTGGAGAGGCCCTCGGGGCTACCTTCCTCCGGGCAGCCCGAGGGAGAGCGGGAGCCCCACCTGCCCGGAGCGGGGGCCGAGCAGCAACCTTGCCGGACAGCCGAGAATTCGCACAGCCGCAAGTGGGGAAACCACAGAGAGGCAGAAAGAATGACAGGAGATTCCTAGAGAGGCGCCACGGAGGCTTCTCCCCGCCTTTTCCGGCTCTGTTTCATCCCTGGGAGTTTGGAAGGCGCTCTAGCCTCTCCTTCCTCTCCTCCCCGGGAGCGGCTGTCCTTTCGGTTTCTGACAAGCGCCGCTTTCCCCTGGGAGGGCTCTGGGCGCCTCTTTCCCGGCCGGCCGAAGTCCAGAGAGGCTGGGAGCCTTTTCCTCCCTCCCTTCCTCCAGGATCGCGAAGAGGCGACCGAGGGTCCTCCCTCCCTACTTCCCCCAAAGTTTACGAGGGGAGACTTGGACGCGGGATAGGTTAATATTTCCCCCTTTTGTGCACTTCGGGGCACCAGGAACCACCGTCCCATAAGCTTTGCTTTCATCGTGGTTTGCTGTCTGTGGGGTAACTGCTCCAAGCCCCGAATGAGCAACCCTTCAGAGTAGCAGAGTTGGAAGGGAGTCTGAGGTCATCTAGCCCAACCCCCTGCCCAAGGAAGTGATCCTACTACACCATCCCAGACCAGTGACTTCTTCTGAAAAGCCTCCACTGATGGAGCGCTCACAACTTTTGGAGAGAAGCCGTTGTACTGGTTCTGTTTGGAAATTCTGCCAATTGGAAAGTCCAATTTACAGGCAACTGTCTAGGGGAAGTTGGGAAATAGACTTCACTGAATTACCTAGAAAGTAGTTTTAAGCATCTTTTGGTACTCTTAGTTACTTTCACAGGATGGCCTGAGGCTTTTGCTTGCAGGACCAGGGGTGAAATGTTCCTGGTTTGGTGGATCCAGTAGTGGATCCAGTAGTGATGGAGGCGGGTGGCTCGGAGGACCCATACCAAAAATCCCTGCCCCCCCCCCCCCCATTGTCCAGCTGAGCCGTGCAATCATCAGAGGCTTTTTTATGTTTAAAAGCACCAGCAGTGGTGGTAGAGCACACCTTGCCATTTGGGGACCTGAGGGCAGGTGGCCCTGTCCAGAAGCAGTGCATCCCTCATGTTGGGCTGGATGCGGGGGGGGGGGGGGGAAGCAAGCGGGCAGCAGTCAGCCAAAGGCCCACAGAAGCCAAGTGCGAAAGCCGAGCACGCCAGGCCCAAAAGGTGAGAGACCCTCGCCATGTCCCCCCGAGGCTGAGCACAGCAGGTCTCCCTCTACCCCCCACCGCCAGTGTCAGTTTACCTTCTAGATCCTTTGCTGGTATATTCAGCATACCCATCATCCCAACAGACCCAGCATGTTGGTAAGGCTGACCGCAGCAGCCCTGGGACATCTGCCTGGCACCTGCCCTCACGGAACACCACGGGACACCACCGCCACCTCCACCGCCTTTCTCAGCCCCAGAGCAGCGGTTGTGACTCCACCAAGTGCCGCCTGCCCACCCACTGGCCGGGCCAGACTGGATGCCCACCTCGGAAGGCAAGCAGGCATGGGGGACCGCCAGGAAGGTAGCGTAGAAGGCAGGGAAGCATGGTAGGACTGCGGAGAACGGAGTAGGCAACTGGCTCCCTTCCCCACAGACCTACCATGCTTGCCTGCCTTCCACGTGGCCTTCCACTTCCCTGCCTTTGGAAGCTGGCCACAGGAAGGCCGTGTGGGAGGCAGGGAAGCATGGCAGGGCTGCAGGCCGTGGACCGGTTCAGGAGCGTGCCAGCCAGCGATTGCTACCGGTTCGGCGAACCAGTAGCCCTTGTCTTCACCCGCTGGAGGATAATTTGGCACAAAGAAAAGCAGAGGAAGTGAGAGGGGGATCCGTTCAGTGTATTGGGGGGGATGCAGCTCAAGGTGGGGTTCATTGCAGACCCAGAGGAAAGTGTGGACTTCCTTTTCCCCTCCCCACCCACCCGACGTGGAGTAAGGCTGCAGTGGATGAAAAAAACCGGAGGTGCAGCAGCTTCACTTCATGGGAGAAAAAAGCCACTTCCTTTCTTGAAACACGTGTCTCCCTTGGTCAGAACATCTAAACGGAGTGGCTCCTTCGGATTTCCTGCCCCTCAACCCCAAATGTGAGGGAATCTCCCCCGTGGTGTATTAATCATTAAGCAGACTAAGCACGTGCTTAGGGCACCAGGCCCAAAGGGGGCACCACAAAGTTGTGAAAGAAAAAAAAACAACCAATGAAGATTTGTACAGTATGTAGAAAAGAGGGGGCCCACCAAGATTTGGCAGTACTTAGGGCACCAGTGAGCCTTCATCTGCCACTGAATCTCCCTCTTTCAGTGGTTCGTTATGTCCCTTTTTCTGGCAAAAGAAACCCAGATGAAGATCCCGGAATAAAGTTTGCCCGTTTCTCCTCCGATTTCTACTCCTTTCTTTGGATAACTTGCCATAATTTCAAGGGACTCTCTTTCAGCAGAAAAAGATATGAAGTCATATATGGGGCTGTGGGGGCTACCTTTAAAAGGGACAGAACTTCAGCTCTGCACAAAAAGCTGCCATCTCGATTCTAAGGCGGAGGTCAAATAAATAAAACTGGGCTTAGAAAGAAAGTTCCAGTCCTTCCTTGGCCATCAAAGCCAGCTGGGTGGCCATAGGCCAGTCATCCTCTCAGCCCCACCCCCCTCACAAGGTCGTTGTGAGGAAAACAGGAGGAACATGTGTGATCTTCACTGCCTTGAGTGATTGTAAAGTTAATAAAGGTGGAATAAAAATAAATATATTTTTAAAATCTCACTCTGCCCAAGCATAGGAGTGTTTCCGGGCCTCTTTCCCCTCTCAGCTGCTGAGTTGCCATACTTGTATTGCCCCTATGGCAACAAGCATGAGGTTTGGGCTGCTCCCCCAAACTCTCCTTTTTGCTGTCCAGAGCACGAGGTCTCGAACGATGCATATCCCGTGCAGTTGCAAAAACAGAGCTTTAAAACCTTTGTTGTGATGTGTAATGTGGTTTTAAGCTTTGCAAGATTAAGTTAACGACTCTTAATATTTTTTTGGTAATGCTGTTACAATGAGCTCTGGGTCTGAGACCGTTAAGAGATGTGTACTCCAAGGTCCTTGACAAAGGGAGTGTCGTCTGCAAGATCAGTACCGCCTAACCTGTATTTGGCGTTCTGAATATTTTTGCCAATGTGTAGGAGAGAACATTTTTTAATCGAGATTTGGTGTTGCCAATTATGCGACCATTCAGACACATAGTCAAGGTCGCTTTGCAGTATGACAGCATTGTCGGGCAAACCAGTAGCAGCAGTGATGGGAAGCTCCACCGAGACGTCATCAAATACGCAGAAGCTTCTGCTCATGTGTAGACAGAGTGCGTTCAAACCCAACCCTGGTGCAACTAGGAAGTAAGGGGCAGTGGCCATTGCGGTCAACAAAGACTGAACTGAAGAACATATTGAAAAGGTTGGCCTCAACAGTGTCATTGTTACAGTCTTCCCCGTTAGACCCTTTTAAAGGTGGGATCGTTTTTGACTCTAAGTTTTGCATTAACAAAATTATAAGAGGCTCGGGTAGACTTCGAGTTTAACAGTGCTTCCTCCTGTTTGCAATAGTGGTTGGTACATTCGCCCTTTATCTGGCGTCATAAAGCTTTGTAGTGGCCTTTAAAGTTAGCTACGTAGCCAGTTCTGTTTTCTCGCCAAAAAGACTTTTTCTTGGATTGCAACTTAATTTGTTCTTTTTAGCTTTAGAGGTCACTTTTGGTACGTATAGATTAATGACTCTATGGATTTAGAGTAAAAAAGTGTTATAATAGTCATCTTCAGTTTTACAACCTCTGAACAGAAGGTGCCAATCAAGGGATGCGAGGTCGGCAGCTATGAAATTATAGTTGGCTTTTTAAAAGTTACTGTATTTTTCGGTGTATAAGACGCACGTTTTTACCCCCAAAAAGGGGGTGAAAATCTGGGTGCGTCTTATGCACTGAATGTAGCCCCGCCCACCCGCCGGCCCCCACCCTTCGGCCCTTCCAGGCGGCAGGGATCTGGGTCGGGGCACAAACTGAGGAAAAACCCTTCAGGACGATGGGCGTGGGGGGGGGGGGAAATCTGCCCAGCAGCTTTGGGGAAGAAGGCGGGTGCCACGATTTGCGGCTGGTCACCCCTCTGGCCGCGCTGACTTCACTCCCCAGCAATTTGAGGAACCGCTGCTGCCACTGCCTAACCCTCTCTGTGCCCAGGAGCCAAGCCGAGCTGAATGAGAGCCCCTAAAGGGAAACGTTCCTCCTTTCCAGCCATCGCTGCCTGGATTCCAAAATGCAAACCTTAAGAGTCGCGCTTCAGGTGGCGGCCAGTTCCCCTGCAATGTGCAGCGGGGAACTGAGAAGTGCTTTGGATTCGGGGTGGAGATTGTAGCGCTGCCGCCTAAAAGTGCTTTTCTGCACATTGCAGAGCCGCGCGACCACGTCCTCCTTCTCAGCTGACTCTTTTCTTTCCTCCTGGCCAGATCTGCCGCCTGAAACACGGTACACTTTTTTTTTGGAGTTTCTTTTTTTTAAAATGATCTTTATTTACATTTTCCGTTAAAAACAAAAGAAAAAACAAAACATCATACAAATAACATAAAGAGAAAAAACCCATAAATCACCCACACAAAACAAAACAAATGTATCTCTACGCAGGAATCTAATAACTTAATATCCTGTACTATGTGTTTATATTATAATCCGGAGAAGACAGAACACCTTACATATGTTTATACAACAGTCAAATCCGTTCAACCTCGTTATATTTATATAACTTCAGTAATACATATAATTTCTCATCTAGTTTGGATTATACTTTCCTCTTCTCTAGCCATCTATAGAATTTTCCCCAAGATAGACCCGTTTGTGTTTGGTCTTTGTCTTTTAATTTTTTGGTCAATTCATCTGCTTCAGCACAGTCCAAAATCTTCTGTATAATAGCTTCCTCTGATGGGATATTTTGATTTTTCCAAAATTGGGCGTACGTTAATCTCGCCGCCGTGATAGCATGTAGAACAAGATACCATATGTCTCTTTTCATGTTTTCTAGCCTGGAGCCGAGCAGGCATGTCTCTGGGTGCCATTCAATCTTTAGATTTAGAATCTCATTTAGCCATTTTTTTTATTTTTCCCCAAAATTCTACCGCTTTCGGGCATGTCCTCCATTGATGGTAGTATGTGCCACGTTCAGTCTCACATTTCCAGCATTCCGCAGATTGTCCCTTAAACATTCTAGCTAATCTATCCGGGGGGAGATGCCACCTGTATACCATCTTATATATATTTTCTTTATATGCCGTGGAAACAACTAATTTCATATTCTCCCACCATATCTCCTGCCATTTCTCTAAATAAATTGGGCATCCAAAGTTTTTCCCCCAGGCAATCATTGTATCCTTAATTATTTCTTCACCTATTTCTATTTTCATCAACAATTTATAAGTTTTTGAAATCATGCCTTTTTCTTGGTCCATCAAAATTTTATCTAATTCTTGTAACTTGCCATTGATACCTCTCTCTCTATCTTTATTATATTTGGATTTAATCTGCGTATATGTCCACCAGTTCACTTGTACTCCTTGGGAATTCAATTCCTGTTTAGATTTTAATTTTCCTTGTGTATTCAATAATTCTTTATATGTTAATTTTCCCACAAAATTATAAAGTTTGGGGTATGTTAGTGCTTCTATAGGTGATATCCAACACGGTGTCTTAGTGTAGCATTTTTTGCTAATTTTTTCCCAAATCCAAATTAAGATGTTTCTTACTTAATGTCCGGTGAACCATTTGCTTTGTGGAGTATTATTTCTCCAAAGAGCCATATCCCAGCCCTGGTGTAAATCAAATCCTTCTAGTTTGAGAAGACGGCTATTTCCTAGAGTAATCCATTCTTTTACCCAGGTTAGTAAAGCAGCTACATGATAATTCTCCCAGCATGGTAAGCCCAGGCCCCCTCTTTCTTTTATCTCTTATATCATCGGTTTTTTTAAAAATCCGTGGCCTTCTCCCCTGCCAAATAAATTTAGTTATTGTTTGGTTTAAATCCATAAAGAATTTTTTAGATAGATTAACTGGAGCAGTTTGGAATAAAAAGTTAAATTTCGGTAGCACATATGATTTTACTGTTGTTACTCGTCCTTGGAGTCAAAGTTGTATTTTACCCCACTTGTCTAAATCTTTTCTTACTTGAATTAGTCATTTATTGTAGTTATCTTCTTGTAAGCTTGAACATCTATTAGTTAGCCAAATTCCCAGATATTTAACTTTATTCACTATCTTTAATCCAGTCATTTCCTGTAGGCTTTTCTTAGTCTCTTCTAACATGTTCTTAGTTAATATATTTGTTTTCTTTTTATTGATTAATAAGCCTGTCACAGCCCCAAATTCCTTAATTATCTCTAATAGAGATACACAGGACTCTATAGGCTCTTTTAAAATGAAAACCATGTCATCTGCGAAGGCTTGAGTTTTAAAAACCTGTTGCCCTGTTCTAAGACCTTTTATTTTTCCCTCGTTCCTTATTTTACGCAGTAGTGTTTCTAGTGATAAAATAAAAAGTAACGGAGATAAAGGACAGCCCTGTCTTGTGCATTTTCCAATAGGAAATTCTTCTGCATCAGTGCATCAGTGGTGGGAACCTCCGCCCGGATGTCATCAAATACGATCTGCGCATGCTTAGAAGCTTCTGCTCATGTGTAGTCAGGGCGCGTTCAAACCCAACCCTACTACAACTAGGAAGTGAGGGACAGTGGCCATTGCGGTCAATAAAGACTGAACTGGAGAACCTATTAAAAATTTTGGCCTTAACATTACCATTGTTACAGTCTTCCCCTTTAGACCCTTTTAAGGATGGGATCGTTTTCGACTCTTTAAGTTTTGCATTAACAAAATTATAGGAGGTTCGGGTAGACTTCGAGTTTAACAGCGCTTCCTCCTGTTTGCAGTAGTGGTTGGTACATTTGCCCTTTATATGGCGTGATAAAGCTTTGTAGCGGCCTTTAAAGTTAGCTACGTAGTCAGTTTTCTTATCTCGCAAAAGATATTTTTTTCTTGGATTGCAACTTAATTTGTTTTAGAGGTCACTTTTGGTACGTATAGATTAATGACTCTATTGGTACAGAGTAAAAAAATGTTATAATAGTCACCTGCAGTTTTACAACCTCTGAACAGAAGGTGCCAATCAAGGGATGTGAGGTCAGCAGCTATGAGATTATAGTTGGCTTTTTAAAAGTTATACTTTGAAATACCATCATTATGTCCCTGTTTGCAAAGACACAAATTGAGACAAAAATCTATCAAGCTGCAATTGCTGTTGGAAAATGGTTCTTTAACTTGTAAGCCATAAATTGAATTTAGGTATTACAGAAGATGAGATCTAAGCAATTGTTGAGCCTCGTGTTGTCTGTTACCAACTGCTCCAGCTCCAGAGTCGTAACAGCATTGTACACGGTTACATGCACAGGTTCAGTTGTACATTCGGTTAGAGTCCGATTCATAAGAGGCAAATTAAGACCACCAAGAAAGACAAGCAGAGGCAGGCAGAAAGGTGCCCACATTAGTAGTGCAGTTAACTTATTTGTATGACCGAGATCATAATAGGAGGCTCTATAACAAAGGAAAAAACAAACTGTAGTATTTAGAGACAGGTTGGTCATATTCTGCATGTTCCTGTTCTAACAACTCTCAGATTAACATCTATAGGTAGTCCTCTTCCTACGACCACAATTGAGCCCAAAATTTCTGTTGTTAAGTGGAACTCTTAAGTGAGTTTTCCCCCATTTACGACCCTTCTTTCCACAGTGGTTCACTGCAGATGTTAAATTAGTAACATGGTTGTTAGGTGAATGTGGCTTCTCCCTTGACTTTGCTTGTGAAAAGGTCGCGAAAGGGGATCAGGTGAGCCTGGAACATTGCAACCGTCAGAAATTTGAGTCAAGGATCTGAATTTTGATCACATGACCACGGGGATGCTGAGAAATGCACTAAAAATCTGTGAGTATATTTCCATTAACATTTTGACTTCTTCCAAAGGGCTTTTAAAATTACCACAAAATGATCAGCAATGTTCTTACCTCACATATTCTGTCTGTTGTGCTCTTGGATACACATTCTCTGATTCTATTTATTTCCTCGATTTGTGAATCCTGCCCAAATAAAGAGACTTTTGGTGGCTTGCAAGGTTTTAGCAGAAACCTTAGTTTCCCCCCCTTTTTTGTCAGCACTCCTTCCTTCTGCTTTTCATCCATTTCCCTTTTTCTTTTAAAATTCTTAGAATCACAGGGCTGGAAGGGAGCTACCACAGATTAACAGAGCTATAGTTTTCTAGTCACACCTTCCCTGCCCAAGGCAGGAGTCCTTATACGGTTCCAGACAATTTCACATTAGGTATTAGTTTTTCATACACATATCAGCTTTTCATGCTCATATAATTTAAAAATTATTTAAAAAATTAATTTGGCAAGAAAATTTCCAAGGAGGCAAATTTAATGGACAAACTCTAGAAGGCAAGATGTTCCAATTGGCAATGAAAAGTATTCTCTTGTTATACACCTGTAAGGTTTTTCTCTTATGTGGATTTTTCATCTTGCATCTGAAGATCTGATGATCAGGTAAAAATCTTTGCCACATACTAAGCTCCGATAAAGTTTCTCTCCAGTAAGAATTCATTGATGCTGAAAGAGTATGTTTCCAGACAACCCATACATCACACTTCAAATATTTAAACTGTATCTTTCCTATATGGATTAGAGTGTGATTTTTAAGGGATGACTGATAAGAAAATCCTCCCATGATCTGAGTATTTCTAATTCGTCTCCCCTTTATGAACTCTTGTATGACTTCTAAGGGTTGAAGAACTATAAAAAACTGTTCTCCAATCAGGGCTTTTCCCATATGATTATTCTGATATCTCGCTTTTGAACAAAATATTACCACACTCCATGCATCTCTATGGCTTCACTTGCATATGGACCTTTTCATGCCTTGCAAAGTGTTGTTTTCGGGAAAAACCTTTCCCACACTCCGCACAAAGGTATGGCTTCTCCCCCGTGTGGATTTTCTGATGAGCCCGGAGTCGTGTTTCTGTGAGAAAACCTTTTCCACATTCCCCACATTTATAGGGCCTCTCTCCTGTGTGCCCCTTCTGATGTCTCCGAAGTTCAGCAGACTCCACAAATGTTTTCTCACATACTGGGCATTGATAAGGTCTGTCTCCAGTGTGAAGTTTCTGATGTCGAATCAGGTGTTGCTTATAGCCAAAACGTCTCCCACATTCTGGGCATTGATAGGGTCTTTCTCCGGTGTGAAGAGTCTGATGTTGAATTAGTTGTGACTTTGTGGCAAAACATTTCCCACATTCTGGGCATTGATACGGTCTTTCTCCAGTGTGAAGAGTCTGATGTCGAATTAGTTGTGACTTTCTGGCAAAACATTTCCCACATTCTGGGCACTTTTTATTTTTCTGCATCTGCACACGCTTGAAAGGCTTCACTCCTTTGTGAATCCTCTCATGTTTTCTAACATAATATTTGCAAGAAAAAGATTTCTCACACTCCGAACATTTATATCGTTTCTCAGAGTGGATTGTCTGATGCATCAGAAGTGAATATTTCCGGGTAAAAGATTTCTCACACAGTGAGCATTTGTGTCTCACCTGTATGGATTTCTCACCCGTATGCGTTTGGCAGTGAATTCTAAGGTATGATGAAGAAGCAAATGCTTTCCCACATTCTAAACATTTGAAGTTTTTTTCCCCTCTGTGAACATTCTCATGACTTCTGAGGTTTTCTTTTGTACGGAAAAATGTTCCACACTCGATGCACCTATAGGCCTTCACCCCTGTATGGATACTCTGATGTTGAAAAAGACTGTCCTTTCGAGAAAAACATTTATCACAATCGTTACATTTATACAGTTTTTCTGTCCTATGCGTCCTTTGGTGTCTCAGCAGACAGGACTTGCTGGAAAAAGGTTTTCCACATTCTGGACATTCATGGGGGCTTTCCCCACTGTGTGACTTAAATTTATATAGTCTTTCTCCTGTGTGCGTCCTTTGATGTCTCCGAAGTGCAGAAGAATGCACAAATCTTTTCTCACATTCTGAGCATTGATAGAGTCTTTCTCCACTGTGTATTATCTGATGTTCTCCTGTGTGCGTCCTTTGATGTCTCCGAAGTTCAGAAGAATGCACAAATCTTTTCTTACATTCTGGGCATTGATAGGGTCTGCCTCCAGTGTGACGTCTCTGATGCCGAATTAGGCTTGACTTGTAGCCGAAACATCTCCCACATTCCGGACACTCAAGCGGTCTTTCCCCAGTGTGAATTCTCTGATGTTCCAGCAGATATGATTTCCTGGAAAAAGATTTCCCACATTCTGGGCATGTTTTGCTTTCCTTCTTTCTGTGTGTTTTATTATGTTGGCAAAGAGATGAGATCTGAGTGAAACACTTTCCACACACAAAGCATTTATAAGGTCTCTGCCTTGTGTGAATTTTCTCATGTTTTCTAAACAATTGTTTATAACGGAAAGATTTCCCACACTCCAGACATTGATAAGGTTTCTCTCTGGTGTGGATTTGCTGATGTTTAAGCAGCTGCGAGGTTTGAGGAAAGCACAGCCCACATTGCACACACTTGCAGGGCTTCTCTTCATTCGGGCTGTTCTGAGGCCTAGAAAGACGCCGTCTCTCAGGAAATCTTTCCCAGCGCTTCCAGGATTCCTGAGATCTCTTTCCCTGGTGGATTCGCTGATGGGCTCCTAGGTCTGAGCCTTTAGCAAAACGCTCCCCACACTCTCCACATTTGTAAGGCTTCAGTCCAGGGTGGCTCCGGAGATGTTTGACAAAGCTCCAAATTCCAGGAAAGGAGTTCCCACAAAGAAAACAGAGGTGGGATCCATTCCCCTTATGCAGCGTCCGGTGGATCAAAAGGAGGGACCGGTGAGCAAAGGATTTCCCACACTTGGAGCATTTTGACCACTGATTCCTCTGAGGGGACCTTTGGTCAAAGAGTTCCCCCCTCTGCATAGTCTCCAGGGGCTGCTCACTTCCAGTGGTTTCCATCCCAGGAAATTTTAACAATCTGAAGTTTGGCCAAAAGATTGGAAGATGGGCAGGAAGAAGGGCTCCAGCACGAGTGTGAAAGCTCAGAAGACGAAATCTCTGGTTCCTGTGACTGACCCAGATTTGATCCTGCAAGCAGAAGTTCCTCCAGAGCTTTTCCTGGTGGCCCCTGCAGGATGAAGATACAAGAAGTGAAGGAGAGAGAAAGATTTATTTTCTTCAGCCGTCCAAATAGCTCAAACAATAAGTGGAAGACCCCTATATCAGTGGTGGGCTGCTCCCAGTTCAGTCCGGTTCAGTAGTAAAACCGGGAGTAGTAAAACCGGCGGGAGACTCAGGTCATCCCGGTTGATCTGCCCATGCAGTAAAGGTAAGTGGAACCCACCCCTGCCCTATAGGAACCCAGGAGCCGACCCTAAAGCCTCCATTCCCTCCTTCCCGGAATCAAAGCCATGCTGGGATCCTCCCTGTGGAGCTGGCCTCCCCTTTCTTAGGACAATGAGAGGGATGGCTGACAAGAGTCCCTGCTGCTCCCCATTTGCCCGCCTGAACTGGGGATGGCATGAGAGCTATTCCAGTATTTGAGGGCTGCCACAAAAAGACGAAGTCAAAGCAGCAGAAGGCAGGACAAGAAACAATGGAGGGAAACAAATAAAAGAGAGAAGCAACCAAGGTCCCTTTTCCCGCCCTATTCTGATGGATAAAACCCACCAATGTGGGGCTGCCACGTCACAGCCTCCTTCAGAGCAAAACTGGGCAAATAATGGGTTTTTTTCTACTCAGCTTTGGAGAAAGAAAAGTAAAGAATTAAACTACTGGGCTTCTGGTCGGCGTCTCTGCCGTTGTCGGGCGGTTATTTATGACCGCCGGCTTCGGTGTCCCTATAGAGCCGCCTCAATAGTTGTGAGGCGGCTCGGAAAGTCTGATCTCCATACGGAAGATCAGATGGAGCTGGCGAGAGGGGGCTCCCCCTGAGGAGCCCCCAGGATTGTTTTCTTTTCCTGGGGAGGAATCAGGGAAAAAGGCTCCCCTTTCAACTTGCCAGAGCTCCAGACATCGGGGGATCTCTGCTTGCAGAGCAAGACGGCATGAGTAACACCTACCAAACCAATAAAAGCCTGCACTAGATGAAACAAGTTGAAATCCGGACTTTAAAGCCTGAAAACTGCAAGTATTTTATCTTTCTAAAAAAAAGGATTTATATGGGAGAAAAGGGAAACAATGTAATATAAAATGGTGACTGATCCGAACGAACGGAAAAAAGGGAGAGTTGAAAGCGAAAGTGTGAAAGTTTGTTTGCTAGTAGCGGTTAATAGCGACATTTACAACTTAAGAAGATAGATTCATTTTTTGCTCTATAAAACTGGGGAAGAAAGTTGGAAAAGGAGGGAAATCCTCTTCTTTGGAGAAGCTAAGACTCTGTGGAAGTATGACTCCGAAACAAAAACCAAGGGGGGGCTCCCCTACCCATCAGACAAAGGAAAAATCAGAAAAGCCTCAAACGCAGTTTCAGGAAACTGGAAATGAGGATTTGAAAGGCTTTATAACCAAGACTTTGGGAAGTGTTCTTGAAAAGATAGAAAGATCTCAGAAGCAAATTAAGGAATTGATACAGGAAAAATATGACAAATTGAACCAAAATATTATTAAAGTAGTTTCTGGCCTTTCAGATGTGATGATGGAGACTGAACAAAAAGTGGGTGAACTTAGCATAGAAGTTGAATCTAAGATGAAAGTAACAGAAGAAAATTTATTTAAAGCTGATCTTAGAAATCAAAGAATTGAAAATGATGTGATAATGCTTCAGTTTAGAGCTATGGAGTTTGCGATAAGACTAAGAGGTATAAGAAAGAACAACAGAGAAGACTTAAGAACAGTCTGTGCCAATGCATTAGCTGTATTGTTAAAGGTGGAAGATGACCGAATTTTTAGCTGTATTGATAAAGCTTACAGGGTGAACTCACGTGTGGCCAGACAAAGGAATTTGCCTAGAGATGTTGTTGTCTACTTTACTGACAGAAGATTGAGGAATGATATTTTGCAGAAGTCTTACCATGCTACCGTTCAGGTAGAAGGTAATCAAATTGATGCTTACAAAGAGTTACCACCTAAGATGTTAAGAAATAGAAAGGATTTTGGATTTTTGGGGAATGAATTGAAAAGAAATCAGATTCCATTCAGATGGGATGCCCCAGTTGGTATAATTCTGAGATATGAAGATGTGAGATACCGTTTAAATACTATTGAAAAAGCAGAACATTTTTATAATAACATCTTTAAAGGGGCTCCCACATCTCCACGTTCATCCACATCGTTAATTATAGAAGAAGGCATTAAAGATAAAAGAGACTGAAAGAGAGACTGAGGAACAATGCAGGCAGATGGAATTAGAAACTCAAAGAGCAATAGAAGAAACGCAAGGAGCAGTAGGTGGTTTTTCAGATGATTTTCTTATGGATCTTCCAGAGCCAAAAATAAAGCACCCCAGAGGTACAAGAGAGGTGGTACTGGACCTTGAACTGTTGAAGCAAGAACCGAAAGATAAACGGATAAACCGAGCTGAGAAGCAGATGTTAGAAAAGCAGAAACAGCAGAGGCCCAGTACTTCACAAGAGGATAAGGGGGGCAATGGCAAACAACAGAAATCAGAAGCCAAGGGAGGACTGAAGACCACTGCTCTGCAACAGAAACTTCGTCAATTGCTCGATTCGCTTTGTGAAACTTAAATGATACTTAAATTTTTATTCTGGAATGTGAATGGACTGAATTCTCCATAGAAAAGATGGCAAATATCTTATTATTTGAAATAGCTTAAAAGACAATTCTTTTAGACCGCTATAGATCTTTCTCAAGCATTGATTTCATCTTGAGTACATTTGATTTATTTATAAATATGGATTATAAAATTTCTGCAAATTCATCATGATTTAGTTGGACTTATAGAGGGCAGATATATGAAGGTCAACGTAAGGCAACTCATAGGTTTATTGGAACATCTTGAGAAAAGCAAACAGGTCCCTGCAGTGGTGGCGTTTTTGGCAAAAGGATTACAGAATAAGACTATCTGCAGATGATCTGGTGGTTACCCTATTATAGTCTTTGGAATTAATTATCCAGATGAAAAAACAAAGATGATAGTTAAAAATATGTCGGAAACCCAAAGGATGAAACTGGAAAGGTTGGCAGGATTTGAAATAGTCTTAAAGGTGAAATAGCTAGGACTGCAGGCCGCAGCTTCAAATTTAAAAAGACTTGGATAATTGGAAAGAACTGCAACTGACTTTATTTGGTAGAATAGCACTAATTAGGACGAACGTTCTACCTAGAGGATTACAAAATACCTTTGTGGATCTTGGGCATATTACAAATATAAAGTCATTCGGGGGGATTTTATACAAAGAGATACTCTTTACTGATGGGGGCAGTTGGAATTTGAAGTCCTTAAAAACTCGGTTGGAAGAAGAGATCGACTTAATTTGGTTACAGTATACTTAACTTCAATCATGATGGAGAGAAGATTAAAAAATTGGTTTAATGTTGTATGAAGACGATTTGGTGATATAGATATTAAGAGGGTTTACAATATATTGTATGTAATTATAATTAGAACATAGATTGATATATCGATAGAATATTACTTGATATAGATAATGTTATATATTATATTTTGTTATTATTATTATATAATATGGGGGATTGGTTTAGGTAAATAATTATTATTATTAGATTAGAGAAATGCTTGATATCTTTTACTTGGATTTAAATATTATATTATTAGATGAGAGTTGTACTGATTGATAAATGAATATCGATGGTTGATAAATGAGGCAAACACTATTACTATTTGGATGTTAATTTTAGGATTATTTATAGGTCTATTTGTTATGTTATCTTCCGGATTTCACTGTATTTTTCTAGTTTAATATATGCAGACTGTCTAAAAATAATATTTTTTGCAAGGGAAGCCAAGGAGGGGTTGGGGGGGGGATATGGGGTTGGGGTGGGGGTGGGGAAATTGGGGGGGAGAGAAAAATGAAAAATTTGTAAGTGTAAAGAATGAGAGAACACAGCCCTCCTTTAATGTTCGCAATTGGCGCCAGCAACTCAATCACTTAGCAAAGAGGTTATTAAGTAGGAAACCACATGTTGACTGTGCTTTTTGGCTTGAAACTGAAAAAAGTATCAAATGATAAATTAACAACAGAAATTAAATTTTAAAAAGGGATGATTAAAGTAAACAATTGTAATGAAATATGGGGGGATTTTATAAAAACGGTATTGGTGGAAGGCAAAGGGAATAAACTTACTCAATAATATATGTTGTTTTGGAGGGGATAAGGGCACAATTGGAATATTTTGTATATCTTCTAGTTGTTATAGAAGAAGAAATATAAGCAATAAAAATGGTCTGGGGGGTGCACTGTAATATTTTTTTTCTTCCCTTTTTTTGTATATTATGTTTGTATTATTTATATACAAAATTTAAAAAAAGGTTTCTGTGTAAAAAAAAAGAATTAAACTACTAAAATAAAAGCAAAGAATTCTTAGTCATTTTTCTCCATTGAGATGAAGAGGAAAGAAAGTGGATCTTTTCTCCGTTGGGAGGAAATGAGCTCAAACCAAGCAATTTGAACCTTTTCTCCCCCCCTAAAGAAACCCCCCCCACCCCCGATTGAAGGGAGGAGGCGGCTCTTTCCTGCATTGAGCCCAAAATCCCCCCTGAAACCCTGGAGAGAGAAGCCCCGCCCTTCGCCCCCCCCCTTTGCCCAGAGGCTCCCCGTCCAGCCCCGCCTCCACCCGGGATCCTCCTGGCACCCCTGGAGAGGCCCTCGGGGCTACCTTCCTCCGGGCAGCCCGAGGGAGAGCGGGAGCCCCACCTGCCCGGAGCGGGGCCGAGGAGCAGCCTTGCCGGACAGCCGAGAATTCGCACAGCCGCAAGTGGGGAAACCACGGAGAGGGAGGAAGAACGACCGGAGGTTCCTAGAGAGGCCCCACGGAACCTTCTCCCCGCCTTTTCCGGCTTATTTCCTCTCTGAGAGTGGGGAGGCGCTCTAGCTCCTCCTTCCTCTCCTCCTCTGGGAGCGGCTGCAGTTTCGGGGTGCTGGGCGAGTCGCCTCTTTCCCGGCCGGGCGGAGTCCGGAGAAGCCGGGACCCTTTCCTTCCCTCCCTCCCAGAATTGGGAGGAGGCGCCCGGGGATCCCCGCTCCCTGCCTCCACCGAAGTTTGGGTGGGACTTGCAGGCGGGATCGGGCGCTGGGATCCCTCATCCGGCAACTGGCAAGGCTGAAACGGCTGCGGAGAATGGGCTGCGTAGTAGGGAGCTCGGGATCCTGGCTTTCCAGGGACAGAGACCGACATTAAACTAGGATAGCCTTTCAGCCACGCCCCCCATTCATTGCTCGCCCGCCGGTCTCCCTGCAGCAGGGGCCGCCCTGGAAACCTCCCTCCTCCTCCCACTGGGTGCAGAGGGCGAGTTTAATTCCCTGCCTGTGATTCCTTCCCGAGGAGCTCCGTCCCCACCCAGGGGCTCCTCTTCCCACGGGGGAGAATCGGGAGGTGGATGGAGCCACGTGACGCCAGAGATTGCATGGAATGGCTGCATCTCCCCTTGATTAGTTTCCAGCCATTGCTTCTTGCTCAGCCTTCAGAGCTTTGGAAAGGAGGTTGTCCTCCTAAACTTTGCAGCAGCTTCTCAAATATTGGAAGTCAGCCATCCTCTCACTCCCGCTCCTTCTCTTCCTTCAAGGAGACATAACCAGTTCTTGCAACTTTTCCTCTTATGCTGTAGCCTCCAGTCCCCTACTTACCTTTCTTGTTCTTCCCTGCATTCTTTCTAGCTTCAACGTCTTTTTTCTGTCTTGATATAAAATGTAGAAAACCCCAAAGATGAACTTTAGCCCAAATCTGGAACGTTTAAACAAATTCATGAATAAACGGTTTGAAACACTTGGAGGGTTGCAAAGAAACTCCCAGGGGTAAGAATGTATTACCTAAAACTTAGGTAATACATTCATTTTTATTGCTGCTATTCTTCCCAATAAAGATAATTGCAATTTTTCCAGTTATCCAGTTATCCATGTACTTTTTGCCAAAGACCTTCATAGTTATTTTTGAATAACTTTGTATTTGAGGCTGCAACATATATTCCCAAATATTTAACCTTTTGTTTTTTTCATATCTAAATAAATTTTCATTCAATCTCCAGGACCTCCTTTCCCCTCTTTCCTGTTCCAATTCCAACCAAACCGGACTGTGATCAGTTATACTCCTAGGACATATCTTCGCCTTCTTTACCCTGGGGAGAAAATCATTTGTGATTAGTATAAAGTCAATTCTGGAAAAAAATTGATGACTGTCCGAAAAAAAAGTAAAATCTTTTTCATCCATATTTCGCTCTCGCCAAATACCCCTCAATTCCAAATCTTCCATTATATCAAAAAAAGATTTTGGTAATTTTGAATGTGCAGAAACTTTAGATATGCTCTTCTTATCCTTCAACGTATCTATAACTCCATTCCAATCACCCATTAAAATAAATGATTTATAATCCCAGTGTATTATTTTAGAATATAAATGTTTGTAGAAATTATCTTGTTGATTTGGGGCATATATCCCAATTAAAAGCATCTTGCTATTTTGAGTTAATAGTTCTATTGCTATGTATCTTCCATACACATCTGCCTCAATTAAATTAGCCGTTAATCCTTTCTTTATGTAAATAACAATTCCATTTTTCTTCTCTGGAGCAGAGGCCACAAAATGAGTCCCTAATCTTGAATTTATTAAGTATTTTTGATCTGATAGTTTAATATGTGTTTCTTGTAGACAAATAAGATCATTTTTAAATTGTTTCAAATAATGAAATATGTTCTTCCTTTTTTGTGATGAATTTAAACCATTGACATTCCAGGAAAAGAACTTAGTTGCCATCCTTGGCACCTTGAAGCTTTAAGACCATTTGCCGAATATCATCTTGCATCTTACTCTTCGGCCTTGCCCCTCCCACTGCTTCTGTTTTTTGAGCTTCTTGAGCTTCTTGAGTTAGGTCTTGGACTTGTAATACTTGTGACTGTTGTTTTTGTTTTTGTTGTTGTTTATAAGTTGCTCGAGTCAAACGCTGTTCCTTTGGTTCCTCTAACTCAAGCACCGCCTGTTCTATGCTTTTCAATGGAAAAGGAAGATCTTCTTGCACTTTTCCTCCAGCTGCTACATCAGCATAAGTTATCTGTTTTCCCTTTTTCTCTTGTTGAGGTATCTCTATTTCTTTTTTATCCTCCTTGGGTGGTGGTGAACGTCCGGCCTTCAAAACATTAAAATAAAAATCTTTGGCTTTCCAGACTGTATTTAAGCGATATCTCTCTCCACCATAGGTAACTATTAAACCTATTGGAGCATCCCATCTGTACATTAGTTGTTGCCGTCTCAGCTCTTCAACCAAAAAACCAAAGTCCTTTCTATCTCTTAACATTTTCGGAGGAATCTCTTTCAATACCTGGATTTCTTGACGAAACATCTGGATTTTATTTTTAGAGGAGGCTCCTCTATCATTGCTGTTTGATTATTCATAGCTTCTGATATGAATTCTTTAAGATCTTTAATAGGGGTTTCTTGACTTTTTGAGTCTACAGGAAGTTAAGCTTTCTGTGTCACAACTGACACTATAGGAGAACCCCCTCCTACTTTTGGAATTGCAGGTTTAGTTTGCGTGGAAGCCATTTTTATACCTTCTTTCTTAAAAATCTTTTTTTCCTCTTCTCCCCCTTTACAAGTAAAAGAGTCTCAAAAACAACTTTCAGAGGCTTTAAAGATAATAAAATTTTCTCCTCTTTTAAAACAAATCACTCTCCTCAGTCTTCTCTTTCCAGCAGCTTCAATAAGACCAATACACAAAAAGCCTCAGCCGAGACTTTCACTGCTAAGTTTCACTTTCGTTGTTATTACAAAGGCACCATTAGAAAAAAAAAACTTCACTCACTTGACTGCCGTTAGAAACAAAGTAACTTGGAGTTAGGTATTGATTCTTTCTTGCATGCACACTTGCTTCTGCTCCGTCTGCTATTTAACTTCTTTTAATCTGCTTGTTGAGTGCAGAGCCGGTCGCTGCGTCTGGCTCTGCCTAAGCAGAGTCGTCCCGGCTTCGGAGCATCTTCGGGTTGAATCACTCCAAGGGGCTTTTCGAACCGCTCTACCCCCCCCCCCCCGATTGCTCTCCTCGCCTTCTTCTCCCGAAGGCGAGATTCCAAAGCCGTCAGACAGCTAAGGTTGTACAATAACTGTGTGAACAGTTAAATATCAAATGGAAGGCATTGTAGCAGACAATTTTACGTACAATGCACGGATTAGACCACAGTCATCGCATTTTCAGATTGTCCGGGTCCAGGATTTCTAGTCTGGTGGCATAGGGGATTTTATCGTGAGCAAACAAGCACAGTACTCTTCTCGTGAAATACTTCTGGACCAGCTCGATCGTGTTAATGTCCATTATACAATAGGAATTCCAAGCAGGTGAATAATATTCAAGAATTGGTCTGGCAAAGGTTTTATACGCTCTAGTTAACAATACAATGTTACCAGAAGAGAAGCTTCACAAAATTAAGTTAACGACTCTTAATGTTTTTTTGGCAATGCTGTTACAGTGAGCTCTGGGTCTGAGACCGTTAGAGATGAGTATTCCAAGATCCTTGACAAAAGGAGAGTTGTCTGCGAGATCAGTACCGCCTAACCTGTATTTGGTGTTCTGAATATTTTTGCCAATGTGTAGGACAGAACATTTATTAATCGAGATTTGGAGTTGCCAATTACGTGACCATTCAGACACCTAGTCGAGGTCGTTTTGCACTATGACAGCATTGTCGGGCAAACCAGTAGCAGCAGTGGTGATAAGCTCCGCCCGGATGTCATCAAATACAATCTGTGCGTGCGTAGAAGTTTATGCTCATGTTTAGACAGGGCGCGTTCAAGTGAACTGGTAGCAAAGGTAAGTGAAACCCAACCCTGGTGCAACTAGTAGGTGAGGGACACTGGCCATTGCGGTCAAGAAAGATTGAACTGAAGAACATATTGAAAAGGTTGGCCTTAACAGGATCATTGTTACAGACTTCCCCTTTAGACCCTTTTAAGGGTGGGATCGTTTTCGACTCTTTAAGTTTTGCATTAACAAAATTATAGAAGGCTTGGGTAGACTTCGAGTTTAACAGCGCTTCCTCCTGTTTGCAATAGTGGTTGGTACATTCGCCTTTTATCTGGCGGCATAAGGTTTTGTAGTGGCCTTTAAACTTAGCTACGTAGCCGGTTTTGTTTTCTCAACAAAGAGATTTTTTCTTCGATTGCAACTTAATTTCTTTTTAGCTTTAGAGGTCACTTTTGGTACGTATAGATTAATGACTCTATGGATTTAGAGTAAAAAAGTGTTATAATAGTCATCTGCAGTTTTACAACCTCTAAACAGCAGGTGCCAATCAAGGGATGCGAGGTCGGCAGCTATGAAATTATAGTTGGCTTTTTAAAAGTTACTGTATTTTTCGGTGTATAAGACGCACCTTTTTACCCCCCAAAAGGGGGTGAAAATCTGGGTACGTCTTATGCACTGAATGTAACCTCGCCCACCCGCTGGCCCCCACCCTTCGGCCCTTCCAGGCAGCAGGGATCTGGGTCGGGGCACAAACTGAGGAACAACCCTCTTCAGGACGATGGACATGGGGGGGGGGGGAAATCTGCCCAGCAGCTTTGGGGAACAAGGCGGGTGCCACGATTTGCGGCTGGTCACCCCTCTGGCCGCGCTGACTTCACTCCCCAGCAATTTGAGGAACCGCTGCTGCCACTGCCTAACCCTGTCTGTGCCCAGGAGCCAAGCCGAGCTGAATGAGAGCCCCTAAAGGGAAACATTCCTCCTTTCCAGCCATGACTGCCTGGATTCCAAAATGCAAACCTTAAGAGTCGCGCTTCAGGTGGCGGCCAGTTCCCCTGCAATGTGCAGCAGGGAACTGAGAAGTGCTTTGGATTCAGAGAAGGGAGGAGATGGTAGCGCTGCCACCTAGAAGTGTTTTTCTGCACATTGCAGAGCCGCGCGACCACGTCCTCCTTCTCAGCTGACTCTTTTCTTTCCTCCTCGCCAGATCTGCCGCCTGAAACACGGTACCTTTTTTTGTCTCTGCACACACCCCATGTTTGGAATCGGGAAGGGGACAGCGGATTCGGGTGACAGACCATCCCGAAGAGGTTTGTTCTTTGGCTTTGCTCTGTCCC
Source organism: Coluber constrictor foxii (assembly GCA_038048745.1). Classification (NCBI taxonomy): domain Eukaryota; kingdom Metazoa; phylum Chordata; class Lepidosauria; order Squamata; family Colubridae; genus Coluber; species Coluber constrictor. Next base: position 263,497,523 of record CM075959.1, read on the forward strand.
TCCCCCCAGAGCATGCTAGGGGGTCTCTTTGGGGGAAAGTGAGTAGTCCCTGCACCTCTCGCTTGCAGAAGTAAGAGGGGGGCGGCGCCACCTTAAATGCTGGTAGGCAGAGGTAAAATACTTTTTTCCTCTCCCAAAATTAACGTGCGTCTTATATAGCGAAGAATACAGTATACTTTGAAGTACCGTCATTAGGTCCCTGTTTGCAAGGAGACAAATTGAGACAAAAATCTATCAAGCTGTGATCGCTGTTAGAAAATGGTTCTTTAACTTGTAAGCCATAAATTGAATTTAGGTATTCCAGAAGATGAGATCAAAGCAATTGTTGAGCCTCGTGTTGTCTGTTACCAACTGCTCCAGCTCCAGAGTCATAACAGCATTGTACACGGTTACATGCACAGGTTCAGTTGTACATTCGGTTAGAGTCCAATTAATAAGAGGCAAATTAAGACCACCAAGAAAGACAAGGGGAGGTAGACAGGGAGCTGCCCAGATTAGTAGTGCAATTAATTTATTTGTATGACCGAGACTGTAATCGGAGGCTCGATAACAAAGCAAAAAACAAACTGTAGTATTTAGAGACAGGTCGGTCGTATTCTCCATGTTCCTGTTCTAACAACCCTCAGTTTAACATCTATAGGTAGTCCTCTTCCTACGACCACAATTGAGCCCAAAATTTCTGTTGTTAAGTGGAACTCTTAAGTGAGTTTTCCCCCATTTACGACCCTTCTGTCCACAGTGGTTCACTGCAGATGTTAAATTAGTAACATGGTTGTTAGGTGAATCTGGCTTCTCCTTTGACTTTGCTTCTGAAAAGGTCGCGAAAGGGGATCAGGTGAGCCTGGAACATTGCAACCGTCAGAAATTTGAGTCAAGGATCTGAATTTTGATCATGTGACCATGGGGATGCTGAGAAATGGCCATGAGTCACTTTTTCCAGTGCCACTGTAACTTCGAACGGTCACTAAATGAATTGTTTTTTGAGTCGACTACCTGTATTGACAAATTGATGGAGAAAAGCAGTTCGAAGAAATGAGACAAAAAGTGTAAGACATCAGGATATTACACTTTATCCATTTATTGTGGATACTCTTTCTTTTCCATCAAATGCTTCTTGTACCAAGACCCAGAAAGTCGTTTTTGGGCCCTTTCTGTGTTTCTATTGTTGAAGCTGAACCATTAAAAAAAGGCATACCCTTCCTGTTTTAAAATCCTCGTTTTTAGCAAAACCCACTCAATTATTTTGACACTGAATTTCTATATTTCATTTTCCGGTTTTGGTCAACTTCTTTTTCTATTAGCTATTGAATTGAAAACCAGCTAGTGCACTAAAAATCTGTGAGTATGTTTCCATTAACATTTTGACTTCTTCCAAAGGGCTTTTAAAATTACCACAAAATGATCAGCAATGTTCTTACCTCACATATTCTGTCTGTTGTGCTCTAGGATACACATTCTCTGATTCTATTTATTTCCTCGATTTGTGAATCCTGCCCAAATAAAGAGACTTTTGGTGGCTTGCAAGGTTTTAGCAGAAACCTTAGCTCTCCCCCCTTTTTTGTCAGCACTCCTTCCTTCTGCTTTTCATCCATTTCCCTTTTTCTTTTAAAATTCTTAGAATCACAGGGCTGGAAGGGAGCTACCACAGATTAACAGAGCTATAGTTTTCTAGTCCTACTTTCCCTGCCCAAGGCAGGAGTCCTTATACAGTTCCAGACAATTTCACATTAGGTATTAGTTTTTCATACACATATCAGCTTTTCATGCTCATATAATTTAAAAATTATTTAAAAAATTAATTTGGCAAGAAAATTTCCAAGGAGGCAAATTTAATGGACAAACTCTAGAAGGCAAGATGTTCCAATTGGCAATGAAAAGTATTCTCTTGTTATACACCTGTAAGGTTTTTCTCTTATGTGGATTTTTCATCTTGCATCTGAAGATCTGATGATCAGGTAAAAATCTTTGCCACATACTAAGCTCCGATAAAGTTTCTCTCCAGTAAGAATTCATTGATGCTGAAAGAGTATGTTTCCAGACAACCCATACATCACACTTCAAATATTTAAACTGTATCTTTCCTATATGGATTAGAGTGTGATTTTTAAGGGATGACTGATAAGAAAATCCTCCCATGATCTGAGTATTTCTAATTCGTCTCCCCTTTATGAACTCTTGTATGACTTCTAAGGGTTGAAGAACTATAAAAAACTGTTCTCCAATCAGGGCTTTTCCCATATGATTATTCTGATATCTCGCTTTTGAACAAAATATTACCACACTCCATGCATCTCTATGGCTTCACTTGCATATGGACCTTTTCATGCCTTGCAAAGTGTTGTTTTCGGGAAAAACCTTTCCCACACTCCGCACAAAGGTATGACTTCTCCCCCGTGTGGATTTTCTGATGAGCCCGGAGTCGTGTTTCTGTGAGAAAACCTTTTCCACATTCCCCACATTTATAGTGCCTCTCTCCTGTGTGCCCCTTCTGATGTCTCCGAAGTTCAGCAGACTCCACAAATGTTTTCTCACATACTGGGCATTGATAAGGTCTGTCTCCAGTGTGAAGTTTCTGATGTCGAATCAGGTGTTGCTTATAGCCAAAACCTCTCCCACATTCTGGGCATTGATAGGGTCTTTCTCCGGTGTGAAGAGTCTGATGTTGAATTAGGTGTGCCTTTCTGGCAAAACCTCTCCCACATTCTGGGCATTGATACGGTCTTTCTCCGGTGTGAAGAGTCTGATGTTCAATTAGTTGTGACTTTCTGGCAAAACATTTCCCACATTCTGGGCACTTTTTATTTTTCTGCATCTGCACACGCTTGAAAGGCTTCTCTCCTTTGTGAATCCTCTCATGTTTTCTAACATAATATTTGCAAGAAAAAGATTTCTCACACAGTGAGCATTTGTGTCTCACCTGTATGGATTTCTCACCCGTATGCGTTTGGCAGTGAATTCTAAGGGTTGATGCCCGACCAAATGCTTTCCCACATTCTAAACATTTGAAGTTTTTTTCCCCTCTGTGAACATGCTCATGACTTCTGAGGTTTTCTTTTGTACGGAAAAATGTTCCACACTCGATGCACCTATAGGGCTTTACCCCTGTATGGATACTCTGATGTTGAAAAAGACTGTCCTTTCGAGAAAAACATTTATCACAATCGTTACATTTATATAGTTTTTCTCTCCTATGCGTCCTTTGGTGTCTCTGAAGTTCAGAAGAATCCACAAATCTTTTCTCACATTCTGCGCATTGATAAGGTGTGTCTCCAGTGTGAATTTTCTGATGTCGAATTAGGCCTGACTTGTAGCCAAAACATCTTCCGCATTCTGGGCATTGATAGGGTCTTTCCCCACTGTGCATTATCTGATGTTGTAGCAGAAAGGACTTGCTGGAAAAAGGTTTTCCACATTCTGGACATTCATGGGGGCTTTCCCCACTGTGTGACTTAAATTTATATAGTCTTTCTCCTGTGTGCGTCCTTTGATGTCTCCGAAGTCCGGAAGAATGCACAAATCTTTTCTCACATTCTGGGCATTGATAAGGTCTGCCTCCAGTGTGACGTCTCTGATGCCGAATTAGGCTTGACTTGTAGCCAAAACATCTCCCACATTCTGGGCACTGATAGGATTCTTTCCCAGTGTGAATTCTCTGATGTTTCAGCAGACATGACTTGCTGGAAAAAGATTTTCCGCATTCCGGGCATGTTTTGTTTTCCTTCTTTCTGTGTGTTTTATTATGTTGGCAAAGAGATGAGATCTGAGTGAAACACTTTCCACACACAAAGCATTTATAAGGTCTCTGCCTTGTGTGAATTTTCTCATGTTTTCTAAATAATTGTTTATAACGGAAAGATTTCCCACACTCCAGACATTGATAAGGTTTCTCTCTGGTGTGGATTTGCTGATGTTTAAGCAGCTGCGAGGTTTGAGGAAAGCACAGCCCACATTGCACACACTTGCAGGGCTTCTCTTCATTCGGGCTGTTCTGAGGCCTAGAAAGACGCCGTCTCTCAGGAAATCTTCCCCAGTGCTTCCAGGATTCCTGAGATCTCTTTCTCTGGTGCATTCGCTGATGGGCTCCAAGGTCTGAGCCTTTAGCAAAACGCTCCCCACACTCTCCACATTTGTAAGGCTTCAGTCCAGGGTGGCTCCGGAGATGTTTGACAAAGCTCCAAATTCCAGGAAAGGAGTTCCCACATAGAAAACACAGGTGGGATCCATTTCCCTTATGCAGCGTCCGGTGGATCAAAAGGAGGGACCGGTGACCAAAGGATTTCCCGCACTTGGAGCATTTTGAGCACTGATTCCTCTGAGGGGACCTTTGATCAAAGAGTTCCCCCCTCTGCATAGTCTCCAGGGGCTGCTCACTTCCAGTGGTTTCCATCCCAGGAAATTTTAACAATCTGAAGTTTGGCCAAAAGATTGGAAGATGGGCAGGAGGATGGGCTCCAGCACGAGTGCGAAAGCTCAGAAGACGAAACCTCTGGTCCCAGTGATTGACTCAGATTGGGTTCTGCAAGCAGAAGTTCCTCCAGAGCTTTTCCTGGTGGCCCCTGCAGGATGAAGATAAAAGAAGTGAAGGAGAGAGAAAGATTTATTTTCTTCAGCCGTCCATATAGCCCAAATAATAAGTGGAAGACCCCTATAACAGTGGTGGGTTGTTCCTGGTCCGGTTCAGTTCAGTAGTGAAACCGGCGGGAGACTCAGGTCATCCCGGTTGATCTGCCCATGCAGTAAAGGTAAGTGGAACCCACCCCTGCCCTATAGGAACCCAGAAGCCAACCCCAAAGCCTCCATTCCCTCCTCCCCGGAATCAAAGCCATGCTGGGATCCTCCCTGTGGAGCTGGCCTCCCCTTTCTTAGCACAATGAGAGGGATGGCTGACAAGAGTCCCTGCTGCTCCCCATTTGCCCGCCTGAACTGGGGATGGCATGAGAGCTATTCCAGTATTTGAGGGCTGCCACAAAGAAGAGGAAGTCAAAGCACCAGAAGGCAGGACAAGAAACAATGGAGGGAAACAAATAAAAGAGAGAAGCTACCTGGAATGGAGGAGAAACTTCCTCACAGAGAGGACAGTTAATGAGAGGAGCAATTGGTCTGCAGAAGTTGTGGCTGCTCCAACACTGGAGCCTTTTAAGGAAAGAAAGGATAGCAACATCTGATAATGGCAGAGACTCTCCTGCTGGAGCAGAGAGCTGGACTAGAAGGCCTCCAAGGTCCCTTTTCCCGCTCTATTCTGATGGATAAAACCCACCAATGTGGGGCTGCCACGTCACAGCCTCCTTCAGAGCAAAACTGGGCAAATAATGAGTTTTTTTCTACTCAGCTTTGGAGAAAGAAAAGTAAAGAATTAAACTACTGGGCTTCCGGTCGGCATCTCCGCCGTTGTCGGGCGGTTATTTATGACCGCCGGCTTTGGTGTCTGTATAGAACCGCCTCAATAGTTATGAGGCGGCTCGGAAAATCTGATATCCATACGGAAGATCAGATGGAGCTGGCGAGAGGGGGTAGAGCCCCCTGAGGAGCCCCCAGGGTTGTTTTCTTTTCCTGGGGAGGAATCAGGGAAAAAGGCTCCCCTTTCAACTTGCCAGAGCTTCAGACATCGGGGGATCTCTGCTTGCAGAGCAAGACGACATCAGTAACACCTACCAAACCAATAAAAGCCTGCACTAGATGAAACAAGTTGAAATCCAGACTTTAAAGCCTCAAAACTGCAAGTATTTTATCTTTCTAAAAAAAAGGATTTATATGGGAGAAAAGGGAAACAATGTAATATAAAATGGTGACTGATCCGAACGAACGGAAGAAGGGAGAGTTGAAAGCGAATGTGTGAAAATTTGTTTGCTAGTAGCGGTTAATAGTGACATTTACAACTTAAGAAGATAAATTCATTTTTTGCTCTATAAAACTGGGGAAGAAAGTTGGAAAAGGAGGGAAATCCTCTTCTTTGGAGAAGCTAAGACTCTGTGGAAGTATGACTCCGAAACAAAAACCAAGGGGGGACTCCCCTACCCATCAGACAAAGGAAAAATCAGAAAAGCCTCAAACGCAGTTTCAGGAAACTGGAAATGAGGATTTGAAAGGCTTTATAACCAAGACTTTGGGAAGTGTTCTTGAAAAGATAGAAAGATCTCAGAAGCAAATTAAGGAATTGATACAGGAAAAATATGACAAATTGAACCAAAATATTATTAAAGTAGTTTCTGGCCTTTCAGATGTGATGATGGAGACTGAACAAAAAATGGGTGAACTTAGCACAGAAGTTGAATCTAAGATGAAAGTAATGGAAGAAATTTTTTTTAAAGCTGACCTTAGAAATCAAAGAATTGAAAATGATGTGATAATGCTTCAGTTTAGAGCTATGGAGTTTGCGATAAGACTAAGAGGTATAAGAGAGAACAACAGAGAAGACTTAAGAACAGTCTGTGCCAATGCATTAGCTGTATTGTTAAAGGTGGAAGATGACCGAATTTTTAGCTGTATTGATAAAGCTTACAGGGTGAACTCACTTGTGGCCAGACAAAGGAATTTGCCTAGAGATATTGTTGTCTACTTTACTGACAGAAGATTGAGGAATGATATTTTGCAGAAGTCTTACCATGCTACCGTTCAGGTAGAAGGTAATCAAATTGATGCTTACAAAGAGTTACCACCTAAGATGTTAAGAAATAGAAAGGATTTTGGATTTTTGCTGAATGAATTGAAAAGAAATCAGATTCTATTCAGATGGGATGCCCCGGTTGGTATAATTCTGAGATATGAAGATGTGAGATACCGTTTAAATACTATTGAAAAAGCAGAACATTTTTATAATAACATCTTTAAAGGGGCTCCCACATCTCCACGTTCATCCACGTCGTTAGTTATAGAAGAAGGCATTAAAGATAAAAGAGAGACTGAAAGAGAGACTGAGGAACAATGCAGGCAGATGGAATTAGAAACTCAAAGAGCAATAGAAGAAACGCAAGGAGCAGTAGGTGGTTTTTCAGATGATTTTCTTATGGATCTTCCAGAGCCAAAAATAAAGCACCCCAGAGGTACAAGAGAGGTGGTACTGGACCTTGAACTGTTGAAGCAAGAACCGAAAGATAAACGTATAAACAGAGCTGAGAAGCAAATGTTAGAAAAGCAGAAACAGCAGAGGCCCAGTACTTCACAAGAGGATAAGGGGGGCAATGGCAAACAACAGAAATCAGAAGCCAAGGGAGGACCTAGACTGAAGACCACTGCTCTGCAACAGAAACTTCGTCAATTGCTCGATTCGCTTTGTGAAACTTAAATGATACTTGAATTTTTATTCTGGAATGTGAATGGACTGAATTCTCCATAGAAAAGATGGCAAATATCTTATTATTTGAAATAGCTTAAAAGACAATTCTTTTAGACCGCTATAGATCTTTCTCAAGCATTGATTTCATCTTGAGTACATTTGATTTATTTATAAATATGGATTATAAAATTTCTGCAAATTCATCATGATTTAGTTGGACTTAGAGAGGGCAGATATATGAAGGTCAACGTAAGGCAACTCATAGGTTTATTGGAACATCTTGAGAAAAGCAAACAGATCCCTGCAGTGGTGGTGTTTTTGGCAAAAGGATTACAGAATAAGACTATCTGCAGATGATCTGGTGGTTACCCTATTATAGTCTTTGGAATTAATTATCCAGATGAAAAAACAAAGATGATAGTTAAAAATATGTCGGAAACCCAAAGGATGGAACTGGAAAGGTTGGCAGGATTTGAAATAGTCTTAAAGGTGAAATATCTAGGACTGCAGGCCTCAAATTTAAAAAGACTTGGATAATTGGAAAGAACTGCAACTGACTTTATTTGGTAGAATAGCACTAATTAGGACGAACGTTCTACCTAGGGGATTACAAAATACCTTTGTGGATCTTGGGCATATTACAAATATAAAGTCACTCGGGGGGATTTTATACAAAGAGATACTCTTTACTGATGGGGGCAGTTGGAATTTGAAGTCCTTAAAAACTCGGTTGGAAGAAGAGATCGACTTAATTTGGTTACAGTACATTTAACTTCAATCATGATGGAGAAAAGATTAAAAAATTGGTTTAATGTTGTATGAAGACGATTTGGTGATATAGATATTAAGAGGGTTTACAATATATCATATGTAATTAAAATTAGAACATAGATTGATATATGGATAGAATATTACTTGATATAGATAATGTTATATATTATATCTTGTTATTATTATTATATAATCTGGGGGATTGATTTAGGTAAATAATTATTATTATTAGATTAGAGAAATGCTTGATATCTTTTACTTGGATTTAAATATTATATTATTAGATGAGAGTTGTACTGATTGATAAATGAATATCGATGTTGATAAATGAGGCAAACACTATAACTATTTGGATGTTAATTTTAGGATTATTTATAGATCTATTTGTTATGTTATCTTCCGGATCTCACTGTATTTTCTAGTTTAATATATGCAGACTGTCTAAAAATAATATTTTTTGCAAGGGAAGCCAAGGGGGGGATGGGGGGCATATGGGGTTGGGGGTCGGGGTGGGGAAATTGGGGGGAGAGAAAAATGAAAAATTTGTAAGTGTAAAGAATGAGAGAACACAGCCCTCCTTTAATGTTCGCAATTGGCGCCAGCAACTCAAATCACTTAGGAAAGAGGTTATTAAGTAGGAAACCACATGTTGACTGTGCTTTTTGGCTTGAAACTGAAAAAAGTATAAAATGATAAATTAACAACATAAATTAAATTTTAAAAAGGGATGATTAAACAATTGTAATGAAATATGGGGGGATTTTATAAAAACAGTATTGGTGGAAGGCAAAGGGAATAAACTTACTCAATAATATATGTTGTTTTGGAGGGGATAAGGGCACAATTGGAATATTTTGTATATCTTTTAGTTGTTATAGAAGAAGAAATATAAGTAATAAAAATGGTCTGGGGGGTGCACTGTAATATTTTTTTTCCTTCCCTTTTTTTGTATATTATGTTTGTATTATTTATATACAAAATTTAAAAAAAGGTTTCTGTGTAAAAAAAAAGAATTAAACTATTAAAATAAAAGCAAAGAATTCTTAGTCATTTTTCTCCATTTAGATAAAGCGGAAAGAAAGTGGATCTTTTCTCCGTTGGGAGAGAATGAGCTCAATTCAAGCAATTTGAACCTTCTCTCCCCCCCAAAGAAACCCCCCCACCCCCGATTGAAGGGAGGAGGCGGCTCTTTCCTGCATTGAGCCCATAACCCCCCCTGAAACTCTGGAGAGAGAAGCCCCGCCCTTCGCCCCCCCTTTGCCCAGGGGCTCCCCGTCCAGCCCCGCCTCCACCCGGGACCCTCCTGGCACCCCTGGAGAGGCCCTCGGGGCTACCTTCCTCCGGGCAGCCCGAGGGAGAGCGGGAGCCCCACCTGCCCGCAGCGGGGCCGAGGAGCAGCCTTGCCGGACAGCCCAGAATTCGCACAGCCGCCCAAAGCGGGGAAACCACAGAGAGGGAGGAAGAACGACCGGAGATTCCTAGAGAGGCCCCACGGAACCTTCTCCCCGCCTTTTCCGGCTTATTTCCTCTCTGAGAGTGGGGAGGCGCTCTAGCCTCTCCTTACTTATGATCGGCTGCAGTTTTGGGGTGCTGGGCGAGTCGCCTCTTTCCCGGCCGGGCGGAGTCCGGAGAAGCCGGGACCCTTTCCTTCCTTCCCTCCCTCCCTCCCTCCCTCCCAGAATTGGGAGGAGGCGCCCGGGGATCCCCGCTCCCTGCCTCCACCGAAGTTTGGGTGGGACTTGCAGGCGGGATCGGGCGCTGGGATCCCTCATCCGGCAACTGGCAAGGCTGAAACGGCTGCGGAGAATGGGCTGCGTAGTAGGGAGCTCGGGATCCTGGCTTTCCAGGGACAGAGACCGACATTAAACTAGGATAGCCTTTCAGCCACGCCCCCCATTCATTGCTGGCCGGCCGGTCTCCCTCCTCCTCCCACTGGGTGCAGAGGGCGAGTTTAATTCCCTGCCTGTGTGTGATTCCTTCCCGAGGAGCTCCGTCCCCACTCAGGGGCTCCTCTTCCCACGGGGGAGAATCGGGAGGTGGATGGAGCCACGTGACGCCAGAGATTGCATGGAATGGCTGCATCTCCCCTTGATTAGTTTCCAGCCATTGCTTCTTGCTCAGCCTTCAGAGCTTTGGAAAGGAAGTTGTCCTCCTGAACTTTGCAGCAGCTTCTCAAATATTGGAAATCTGCCATCCTCTCCTACTCCTTCTCTTCCTTCAAGGAGACATAACCAGTTCTTGCAACCTTTCCTCTTATGCTGTAGCCTCCAGTCCCCTACTTATCTTTCTTGTTCTTCCCTGCATTCTTTCTAGCCTCAACGTCTTTTTTCTATCTTGATATACAATGTACAAAACCCCAAAGATGAACTTTAGCCCAGTCTGGAATGTTTCAACAAGTTGATGAATAAACAGTTTGAAACACTTGGAGGGTTGCAAAGAAACTCCCAGGGGTAAGACCCAATCTTGATGTGACTTTGCCTTGCCCTTTTGGAAGGAAACAATGATATCGGGGTCAAGACGGAGATCAGCTTTTCGAGAGAGGCTGAATCACGAAAGAAAACCCAGAAGAGTTCTAGAATTCTCATTTAATTAATATAGGCCACATTGACAGAATTTTAAGATCAGATTTCTGATATTCGGCATGATAGTCGCTGTGGCCATGATATTCGCTGTGACATTCTACATTATGGATATACGGTTATAATTGGAAGGATTAGAGCAGTGATAGCTAAGCTTTTTGCCATCATGTGCCAAAAGTGGGGGGAGTGCGGGGGAGGTTCACTAGTACAGGTGCCCACACCCATAATTCTATGCTGCCCCCCCTCCCATGCATGGGCGTGGGACGATCCCGCACTCCCACGTTTCCATGCGATGGCAAGGTAGGTCCGTTTTTCGCTCTCCCCAGCCTCCAGAGTCTTTCATGGAGGCTGGGGAGGGTGAAAACGGCCTTCTCCACCCCCACAGAGGCCCTCCGGAGGACGAAACGGCCTGTTTGCCGACTTCCGGTCCCACTGGAAGGCCCGTTTTTCACTCTCCTCAGACTCCAGAGCCTTTCTAGGAGGCTGGGAAGGGTGAAAACGGCCGTCCCCAGAGGCCCTCCGGAGGCCGGAACAGCCTTCTTCCTGACTTCCGGTAGGCCCAAAAGGCCTGAAAATCAGCTGGTCTGTGCGTGCTTGCATGCCGGAGATGAGCTCGCATGCCCACTGATATGGCTCCGCGTGCCACAGGTTCGCCATCACGGGATTAGAGCATACACAGAGTGTAACCTAACTCGGCTTTTGTTATTGCTGCTGAGAGAAGCTCCATGTAATTTGCCAACTGAGGAGATAAAGCCTCCAGGCTAATTGCCAAGCTAGCCTTCCTTGTAACTTAAAATGTGTCTTCTCAGCAAGCTAATGTGAGATAACACCCTATATGCCTAAAAATGTATTCCTTTCCCCTTTCTGAGATCCATTGTTTCAGAGCGCTGAGAACTTCATGAGGTTTGCATGAACTGGGGGAATGATGTTCCAGAGAGAGGGAGCAAGCATGGAGAAGGCCTTTCTTTTTTAAAAAAAAAATGTTTTACAAACAATAACATTTTTCTTTCCCCCCAGCCTACTTCCAATCTCCCCTTACCCCCCCTTCCCTCCTCCCTCCCCACTCCCTGACTTCCCAGAGCAGAATACAAGGTATTAGAGAAAAAAAGAAAAACAATTATAAACTAAATTAACCTACCCATCCATAAACTAAACTCCCCCAAAAAGAAACCTTAACTCTCTTATAGATAACTCAAATTGTTACACTCATGGATACACAATTTGATATCTTCTTGTCTTGTATTTGTTTTGAACATAGTCTATCCGTTTTTTCCACTCCAAAATATATTTCTCTTGTGTATGGTCCTTCAAGTATGCTGAGATCTTCGCCATTTCAGCTCAGTGTGTTACTTTCAACGTCCATTCTTCTATAGTAGGCACAAAGTCTTTCTTCCAGTATTGAGCTACCAACAGCCTAGCTGCTGATATAAAATTTAAAATCAATTTAGTCTCTAGTACTGTACAATCAGTTATTATACCCAATAAGAACAACTGTGGAGTAAATTTCAGTCTTTTTTTCAAAATATTTTGAATTGCCCACCAAACTTTTATCCAAAATGCTTTGATCTTCTTACAAGTCCACCATATATGATAATAAGTTGCATCATCGGAATCACATCTCCAACATTTGGGCTGCATATTTGGGTACATACATGACAATTTCTTGGGATCTAAATGCCGTCTATAAAACATTTTATAGAAATTTTCCCTTATATTTTGCGCTTGCGTAAATTTAACATTTCTAACCCAAATCTTTTCCCATGTATCCATCATTATTGATTCCTGAAATTTTTCGCCCACTTAATCATACAATCTTTAACCAATTCTGTTTCAGCGTCTATTTCAAATAAAGCATTATACAGTCTCTTAATATGCATTTGACTCTGGTCTCTAATCTGTTTTACCAGATTTTCCTCTCTTTGCATAAAACCAATTTTTTGATCTTCCTTCCATCTGGCTTGGAGTTAACCATACTGAAACCAGGTATAAAGTATCCCTTCATCCTTCAATATCTCTAAAGACTTCAGTTGTAGATTACCCCTTTCATTAAACAAAAGCTCTTTATAAGTAATTACCTCCATTTTGTATTCTATACTTATATTTTCTATTGCATGTCTAGGGATTTCCCATATAGGTATCTTATAGTTTAACTTATATTGATACTTTTTCCAAACTCTTAACAAGGCATTCCTTAATATATGACTTTAAAAAATCTTATCCACTTTTTTCTCATACAATAAATAAGGATGCCATCCATATAGCAAATCATATCCTTCTATATTTAATATCCTTTCTTCAGTTAAATTAAACCAATCACTAATTTGACTAACAGATGCTTCATAATACAACCTTAAATTAGGCATTTTCAAACCCCCTCTTTCACGAACATCCTGTATGATTTTTAACTTTACTCTAGGTTTTTTCCAGACCAAATAAAAGTATTAACTCCTTTCTGCCATTCTTTCAAGTTCCCATCTTTCTTGAGGACTGGTATCATTTGAAACAAAAATAAAAAAACTTAGGTAATACATTCATTTTTATTGCTGCTATTCTTCCCAATAAAGATAATTGCAATTTTTTCCAGTTATCCATGTACTTTTTGCCAAAGAACTTCATAGTTATTTTTGAATAACTTTGTATTTGAGGCTGCAACATATATTCCCAAATATTTAACCTTTTATTTTTTTCATAACTAAATAAATTTTCATTCAATCTCCAGGACCTCTTTTCCCCTCTTTCCTGTTCCAATTCCAACCAAACCGGACTGTGATCAGTTATACTCCTAGGACATATCTTCGCCTTCTTTACCCTGGGGAGAAAATCATTTGTGATTAGTAAAGTCAATTCTGGAAAAAAATTGATGACTGTCCGAAAAAAAAGTAAAATCTTTTTCATTCATATTTCGATCTTGCCAAATATCCCTCAATTCCAAATCTTCCATTATATCAAAAAAAGATTTTGGTAATTTTGCATGTGTAGAAACTTTAGATATGCTCTTCTTATCCTTCAACATATCTTTAACTCCATTCCAATCACCCATTAAAATAAATGATTTATAATCCCAGTGTATTATTTTAGAATATAAATGTTTGTAGAAATTATCTTGTTGATTTGGGGCATATATCCCAATTAAAAGCATCTTGCCATTTTGAGTTAATAGTTCTATTGCTATGTATCTTCCATACACATCTGCCTCAATTAAATTAGCCATTAATCCTTTCTTTATGTAAATAACAATTCCATTTTTCTTCTCTGGAGCAGAGGCCACAAAATGAGTCCCTAATCTTGAATTTATTAAGTATTTTTGATCTGATAGTTTAATATGTGTTTCTTGTAGACAAATAAGATCATTTTTAAATTGTTTCAAATAATGAAATATTTTCTTCCTTTTTTGTGATGAATTTAAACCATTGACATTCCAGGAAATGAACTTAGTTGCCATCCTTGGCACCTTGAAGCTTTAAGAGCATTTGCCGAATATCATCTTGCATCTTACTCTTCGGCCTTGCCCCTCCCACTGCTTCTGTTTTTTGAGCTTCTTGAGCTTCTTGAGTTAGGTCTTGGACTTGTAATACTTGTGACTGTTGTTTTTGTTTTTGTTGTTGTTTATAAGTTGCTCGAGTCAAACGCTGTTCCTTTGGTTCCTCTAACTCAAGCAGCGGCTCTTCTATGCTTTTCAATGGAAAAGGAAGATCTTCTTGCACTTTTCCTCCAGCTGCTACATCAGCATAAGTTATCTGTTTTCCATTTTTCTCTTGTTGAGGTATCTCTATTTCTTTTTTACCCTCCTTGGGTGATGGTGAACGTCCGGCCTTCAAAACATTAAAATAAAAATCTTGGGCTTTCCAGACTGTATTTAAGCGATATCTCTCTCCACCATAGGTAACTATTAAACCTATTGGAACATCCCATCTGTACATTAGTTGTTGCCATCTCAGCTCTTCAACCAAAAAACCAAAGTCCTTTCTATCTCTTAACATTTTAGGAGGAATCTCTTTCAATACCTGGATTTCTTGACCAAACATCTGGACTTTATTTTTATAGGAGGCTCCTCTATCATTGCTGTTTGATTATTCATAGCTTCTGATATGAATTCTTGAAGATCTTTAATAGGGGTTTCTTGACTTTTTGAGTCTACAGGAAGTTGAGCTTTCTGTGTCATAACTGACACTATAGGAGAACCCCCTCCTACTTTTGGAATTGCAGGTTTAGTTTGCTTGGAAGCCATTTTTATACCTTCTTTCTTAAAAATCTTTTTTTCCTCTTCTCCCCCTTTACAAGTAAAAGAGTCTCAAAAACAACTTTCAGAGGCTTTAAAGGTAATAAAATTTTCTCCTCTTTTAAAACAAATCACTCTCCTCAATCTTCTCTTTCCAGTAGCTTCAGTAAGTCCAATACACAAAAAGCCTCAGCCGAGACTTTCACTGCTAAGTTTCACTTTCGTTGTTATTACAAAGGCACCATTAGAAAAAAAAACTTCACTCACTTGAGTGCCGTTAGAAACAAAGTAACTTGGAGTTAGGTATTGATTCTTTCTTGCATGCACACTTGCTTCTGCTCCGTCTGCTATTTAACTTCTTTTAATCTGTTTGTTGACTGCAGAGCCGGTCGCTGCGTCTGGCTCTGCCTAAGCAGAGTCGTCCCGGCTTCGGAGCTTCTTCGGGTTGAATCACTCCAAGGGGCTTTTCGAACCGCTCTACCCCCCCCCCCCCACGATTGCTCTCCTCGCCTTCTTCTCCCGAAGGCGAGATTCCAAAGCCGTCAGAAAGCCATTTTTCGCTGTCAAAACGGCTTCACAAAGGCTCGGGACTGGCGGTCAAAAAATGACCGTCCACAACGCGCTGTGGTGCCAAGCGGAAGTTGAGAAGGCCATTCTTCTGGGTCCCACCAGCTGCATCTCCGTTGGGGATGGGACCCACAGCATTCTGATTCCGTTCTGATAGGTCAGGTAGATGTGACTGGCAAGAGACGGTCCCTCAGATAACCTGGCCCCAAGTCATGAAGGGCTTTAAAGGTGACAACCAGCACCTTGAATTGCATCCGGAAGCATTCTACAATGTCTTTGGCCAAAAAAATGCTTTTAAAAGTAAAAAAAAAAGGCTCTGATGATCGTGTGCCTCAGCTCGGATCATGAGAGGCATTTAAAAGCATTTTTTAACCTCTTCAGCCAAAGAGGTGGTAGAAAAAATGGTTTTAAAAGTAAAAAAAAAAAAAGTTGGCCATGCCCAATCAGTCATATTACTCCCCCCCCCCCCCCACCAAGCCTCCCCCACAGAACCGGTACTAACAAATTTTACATTTTAGCACTGTGCAAGACTAATAAAGCCCATGAAGTAGTAAAAGTTCTACTGAAAGAAATTATTCCTAGGTTTGAGCTGCCAAATAACATATCATCTGATTCTGGCCCACATTTCAGAGCTAAGGTTGTACAACAACTGTGTGAACAGTTAAATATCAAATGGAAGGCATTGTAGCAGACAATTTTACGTACAATGCATAGATTAGACCACAGTTGTCGCAGTTCCAGATTGTCCGGGTCCAGGATTTCTAGTCTGGTGGCATAGGGGATTTTATCGTGAGCAAACAAGCACAGTACTCTTCTCGTGAAATACTTCTGGACCAGCTCGATCGTGTTAATGTCCAATATACAATAGGGATTCCAAGCAGGTGAATAATATTCAAGAATTGGTCTGGTAAAGGTTTGATACGCTCTAGTTAACAATACAATGTTACCAGAAGAGAAACTTTGCAAAATTAAGTTAACGACTCTTAATGTTTTTTTGGCAATGCTGTTACAGTGAGCTCTGGGTCTGAGACCGTTAGAGATGAGTATTCCAAGATCCTTGACAAAGGGAGGGTTGTCTGCGAGATCAGTACCGCCTAACCTGTATTTGGTGTTCTGAATATTTTTGCAAATGTGTAGGACAGAAATTTATTAATCGAGATTTGGAGTTGCCAATTACGTGACCATTCAGACACATAGTCGAGGTCGTTTTGCACTATGACAGCATTGTTGGGCAAACCAGTAGCAGCAGTGGTGATAAGCTCCGCCCGGATGTCATCAAATACGATCTGCGCATGTGCAGAAGTTTCTGCTCATGCTTAGACAGGGCGCGTTCAAGTGATCTGGTAGCAAAGGTAAGAGAAACCCAACCCTGGTGCAACTAGTAAGTGAGGGACAGTGGCCATTGCGGTCAACAAAGATTGAACTGAAGAACATATTGAAAAGGTTGGCCTTAACAGGATCATTGTTACAGTCTTCCCCTTTAGACCCTTTTAAGGATGGGATCGTTTTCGACTCTTTAAGTTTTGCATTAACAAAATTATAAGAGGCTTGGGTAGACTTCGAGTTTAACAGCGCTTCCTCCTGTTTGCAATAGTGGTTGGTACATTCGCCTTTTATCTGGCGTCATAAGGTTTTGTAGCGGCCTTTAAAGTTAGCTACGTAGCTGGTTTTGTTTTCTCGACAAAGAGATTTTTTCTTGGATTGCAACTTAATTTGTTCTTTTTAGCTTTAGAGGTCACTTTTGGTACGTATATATTAATGAGTCTATGGATTTAGAGTAAAAAAGTGTTATAATAGTCATCTGCAGTTTTACAACCTCTAAACAGAAGGTGCCAATCAAGGGATGGGAGGTCAGCAGCTATTAGAAATTAGTTGGCTTTTTTAAAGTTACTGTATTTTTCGGTGTATAAGACGCACCTTTTTACCCCCCAAAAAGGGGTGAAAATCTGGGTGCGTCTTATGCGCCGAATGTACCCCTTCCCCCCTGCTGGCCCCCACCCTTCAGCCATTTTCGGCCAGTTCCAGGCGGCAGGGATCTGGGTCGGGGCACCAACTGAGGAACAACCCTCCCTCTTCAGGACGATGGGCGTGGGGGGGGGGGAGGGAATCTGCCCAGCAGCTTTGGGGAAGAAGGCGGGTGCCACGATTTGTGGCTGGTCACCCCTCTGGCCGCGCTGACTTCACTCCCCAGCAATGTGAGGAACCGCCGCCACCGCTGCCTAACCCTCTCTGCGCCCAGGAGCCAAGCCGAGCTGAATGGGAGGTCCTAAAGGACAATGTTCCTCCTTTCCAGCCATCGCTGCCTGGATTCCAAAATGCAAACCTCAAGAGTTGCGCTTCAGGTGGCGGCCAGTTCCCCTGCAATGTGCAGCAGGGAACTGAGAAGTGCTTTGGATTCAGGGAGGAGATGGTAGCGCTGCCACCTAGAAGTGTTTTTCTGCACATTGCAGAGCCGCGCGACCACGTCCTCCTTCTCAGCTGACTCTTTTCTTTCCTCCTCGCCAGATCTGCCGCCTGAAACACGGTACCTTTTTTTGTCTCTGCACACACCCCATGTTTGGAATCGGGAAGGGGACAGCGGATTCGGTTGACAGACCATCCCGAAGAGGTTTGTTCTTTGGCTTTGCTCTGTTCCCTCCCCCCAGAGCATGCTAGGGGGTCTCTTTGGGGGAAAGTGAGTAGTCCCTGCACCTCTCGCTTGCAGAAGTAAGAGGGGGGCGGCGCCACCTTAAATGCTGGTAGGCAGAGGTAAAATACTTTTTTCCTCTCCCAAAATTAAGGTGCGTCTTATACTCCGGTGCGTCTTATAGACTGAAAAATACAGTATACTTTGAAGTACCGTCATTAGGTCCCTGTTTGCAAGGAGACAAATTGAGACAAAAATCTATCAAGCTGCAATTGCTGTTAGAAAATGGTTCTTTAACTTGTAAGCCATAAATTGAATTTAGGTATTACAGAAGATGAGATCAAAGCAATTGTTGAGCCTCGTGTTGTCTGTTACCAACTGCTCCAGCTCCAGAGTCATAACAGCATTGTACACGGTTACATGCACAGGTTCAGTTGTACATTCGGTTAGAGTCCAATTAATAAGAGGCAAATTAAGACCACCAAGAAAGACAAGGGGAGGTAGACAGGGAGCTGCCCAGATTAGTAGTGCAGTTAATTTATTTGTATGACCGAGACTGTAATCGGAGGCTCGATAACAAAGCAAAAAACAAACTGTAGTATTTAGACAGGTCAGTCGTATTCTCCATGTTCCTGTTCAAACAACCCTCAGTTTAACATCTATAGGTAGTCCTCTTCCTACGAACACAATTGAGCCCAAAATTTCTGTTGTTAAGTGGAACTCTTAAGTGAGTTTTCCCCAATTTACGACCCTTCTTGCCACAGTGGTTCACTGCAGATGTTAAATTAGTAACATGGTTGTTAGGTGAATCTGGCTTCTCCCTTGACTTTGCTTCTAAAAAGGTCGCGAAAGGGGATCAGGTGAGCCTGGAACATTGCAACCGTCAGAAATTTGAGTCAAGTATCTGAATTTTGATCACATGACCACGGGGATGCTGAGAAATGGCCATGAGTCACTTTTTCCAGTGACAGTGTAACTTCAAACGGTCACTAAAGGAATTGTTTTTTGAGTCGGCTACCTGTATTGACAAATTGATGGGAAAAGCAGTTCGAAGAAATGAGACAAAAAGTGTAAGACATCAGGATATTACACTTTATCCATTTATTGTGGATACTCTTTCTTTTCCATCAAATGCTTCTTGTACTGAGACCCAGAAAGTCGTTTCTGGGCCCTTTCTATGTTTCTATCGTTGAAGCTGAACCATTAAAAAAAGCCATACCCTTCCTGTTTTAAAATCCTCGTTTCTTAGCAAAACCCACTCAATTATTTTGACACTGAATTTCTATATTTCATTATCCGGTTTTGGTCAACTTCTTTTTCTATTAGCTGTTGAATTGAAAACCAGCTAGTGCACTAAAAATCTGTGAGTATATTTCCATTAACATTTTGATTTCTTCCAAAGGGCTTTTAAAATTAGCACAAAACGATCAGCAATGTTCTTACCTCACATATTCTGTCTGTTGTGCTCTAGGATACACATTCTCTGATTCTATTTATTTCCTCGATTTGTTAATCCTGCCCAACTAAAAAGAGACTTTTGGTGGCTTGCAAGGTTTTAGCAGAAACCTTAGCTTTCCCCCTTTTTTGTCAGCACTCCTTCCTTCTGCTTTTCATCCATTTCCCTTTTTCTTTTAAAATTCTTAGAATCACAGGGCTGGAAGGGGGCTACCACAGTTTAACAGAGCTATAGTTTTCTAGTCCTACTTTCCCTGCCCAAGGCAGGAGTCCTTATACGGTTCCAGACAATTTCACATTAGGTATTAGTTCTTCATACACATATCAGCTTTTCATGCTCATATAATTTAAAAATTATTTAAAAAATTAATTTGGCAAGAAAATTTCCAAGGAGGCAAATTTAATGGACAAACTCTAGAAGGCAAGATGTTCCAATTGGCAATGAAAAGTATTCTCTTGTTATACACCTGTAAGGTTTTTCTCTTATGTGGATTTTTCATCTTGCATCTGAAGATCTGATGATCAGGTAAAAATCTTTGCCACATACTAAGCTCCGATAAAGTTTCTCTCCAGTAAGAATTCATTGATGCTGAAAGAGTATGTTTCCAGACAACCCATACATCACACTTCAAATATTTAAACTGTGTCTTTCCTATATGGATTAGAGTGTGATTTTTAAGGGATGATTGATAAGAAAATCCTCCCATGATCTGAGTATTTCTAATTCGTCTCCCCTTTATGAACTCTTGTATGACTTCTAAGGGTTGAAGAACTATAAAAAACTGTTCTCCAATCAGGGCTTTTCCCATATGATTATTCTGATATCTCGCTTTTGAACAAAATATTACCACACTCTATGCATCCCTATGGCTTCACTTGCATATGGACCTTTTCATGCCTTGCAAAGTGTTGTTTTCGGGAAAAACCTTTCCCACACTCTGCACAAAGGTATGGCTTCTCCCCCGTGTGGATTTTCTGATGAGCCCGGAGTCGTGTTTCTGTTAGAAAACTTTTTCCACATTCCCCACATTTATAGGGCCTCTCTCCTGTGTGCCCCTTCTGATGTCTCCGAAGTTCAGCAGACTCCACAAATGTTTTCTCACATACTGGGCATTGATAAGGTCTGTCTCCAGTGTGAAGTTTCTGATGTCGAATCAGGTGTTGCTTATAGCCAAAACCTCTCCCACATTCTGGGCATTGATAGGGTCTTTCTCCGGTGTGAAGAGTCTGATGTTGAATTAGGTGTGCCTTTCTGGCAAAACCTCTCCCACATTCTGGGCATTGATACGGTCTTTCTCCGGTGTGAAGAGTCTGATGTTCAATTAGTTGTGACTTTCTGGCAAAACATTTTCCACATTCTGGGCACTTTTTATTTTTCTGCATCTGCACACGCTTGAAAGGCTTCTCTCCTTTGTGAATCCTCTCATGTTTTCTAACATAATATTTGCAAGAAAAAGATTTCTCACACAGTGAGCATTTGTGTCTCACCTGTATGGATTTCTCACCCGTATGCATTTGGCAGTGAATTCTAAGGGTTGATGCCCGACCAAATGCTTTCCCACATTCAAAACATTTGAAGTTTTTTTCCCCTCTGTGAACATGCTCATGACTTCTGAGGTTTTCTTTTGTACGGAAAAATGTTCCACACTCGATGCACCTATAGGGCTTCACCCCTGTATGGATACTCTGATGTTGAAAAAGACTGTCCTTTCGAGAAAAACATTTATCACAATCGTTACATTTATACAGTTTTTCTCTCCTATGCGTCCTTTGGTGTCTCTGAAGTTCAGAAGAATCCACAAATCTTTTCTCACATTGTGCGCATTGATAAGGTGTGTCTCCAGTGTGAATTTTCTGATGTCGAATTAGGCCTGACTTGTAGCCAAAACATCTCCCGCATTCTGGGCATTGATAGGGTCTTTCCCCACTGTGCATTATCTGATGTTGCAGCAGACAGGACTTGCTGGAAAAAGGTTTTCCACATTCTGGACATTCATGGGCGCTTTCCCCACTGTGTGACTTAAATTTATATAGTCTTTCTCCTGTGTGCGTCCTTTGATGTCTCCGAAGTCCAGAAGAATGCACAAATCTTTTCTCACATTCTGAGCATTGATAAGGTCTGCCTCCAGTGTGACGTCTCTGATGCCGAATTAGGCTTGACTTGTAGCCAAAACATCTCCCACATTCTGGGCACTGATAGGATTCTTTCCCAGTGTGAATTCTCTGATGTTTCAGCAGACATGACTTGCTGGAAAAAGATTTTCCACATTCTGGGCATGTTTTGCTTTCCTTCTTTCTGTGTGTTTTATTATGTTGGCAAAGAGATGAGATCTGAGTGAAACACTTTCCACACACAAAGCATTTATAAGGTCTCTGCCTTGTGTGAATTTTCTCATGTTTTCTAAATAATTGTTTATAACGGAAAGATTTCCCACACTCCAGACATTGATAAAGTTTCTCTCTGGTGTGGATTTGCTGATGTTTAAGCAGCTGCGAGGTTTGAGGAAAGCACAGCCCACATTGCACACACTTGCAGGGCTTCTCTTCATTCGGGCTGTTTTGAGGCCTAGAAAGACGCCGTCTCTCAGGAAATCTTCCCCAGCGCTGAGATCTCTTTCCCTGGTGCATTCGCTGATGGGCTCCCAGGTCTGAGCCTTTAGCAAAACGCTCCCCACACTCTCCACATTTGTAAGGCTTCAGTCCAGGGTGGCTCCGGAGATGTTTGACAAAGCTCCAAATTCCAGGAAAGGAGTTCCCACATAGAAAACACAGGTGGGATCCATTTCCCTTATGCAGCGTCCGGTGGATCAAAAGGAGGGAGCGGTGAGCAAAAGATTTCCCACACTTGGAGCATTTTGAGCACTGATTCCTCTGAGGGGAGCTTCGGTCAAAGAGTTCCCCCCTCTGCATAGTCTCCAGGGGCTGCTCACTTCCAGGAGTTTCCATCCCAGGAAATTTTAACAATCTGAAGTTTGGCCAAAAGATTGGAAGATGGGCAGGAGGATGGGCTCCAGCACGAGTGCGAAAGCTCAGAAGACGAAACCTCTGGTCCCAGTGATTGACTCAGATTGGGTCCTGCAAGCAGAAGTTCCTCCAGAGCTTTTCCTGGTGGCCCCTGCAGGATGAAGATAAAAGAAGTGAAGGAGAGAGGAAGATTTATTTTCTTCAGCCGTCCATATAGATCAAATAATAAGTGGAAGACCCCTATATCAGTGGTGGGTTGTTCCTGGTCCAGTCCGGTTCAGTAGTGAAACCGGCGGGAGACTCAGGTCATCCCGGTTGATCTGCCCATGCAGTAAAGGTAAGTGGAACCCACCCCTGCCCTATAGGAACCCAGGAGCCGACCCCAAAGCCTCCATTCCCTCCTCCCCGGAATCAAAGCCATGCTGGGATCCTCCCTGTGGAGCTGGCCTCCCCTTTCTTAGCACAATGAGAGGGATGGCTGACAAGAGTCCCTGCTGCTCCCCCTTTGCCCGCCTGAACTGGGGATGGCATGAGAGCTATTCCAGTATTTGAGGGCTGCCACAAAGAAGAGAAAGTAAAAGCCCCAGAAGGCAGGAGAAGAAACAATGGAGGGAAACAAATAAAAGAGAGAAGCAACCTGGAATGGAGGAGAAACTTCCTCACAGAGAGGACAGTTAATGAGAGGAGCAACTGGTCTGCAGAAGTTGTGGCTGCTCCAACACTGGAGCCTCTTCAGCAAAGAAAGGACAGCCACCCATCTGAAATGGCAGAGGCTCTCCTGCTGGAGCAGAGGGCTGGACTAGAAGGCCTCCAAGGTCTCTTTTCCCGCCCTACTCTGATGGATAAAACCCACCAATGTGGGGCTGCCACGTCACAGCCTCCTTCAGAGCAAAACTGGGCAAATAATGGGTTTTTTTCTACTCAGCTTTGGAGAAAGAAAAGTAAAGAATTAAACTACTGGGCTTCTGGTCGGCGTCTCTGCCGTTGTCGGGCGGTTATTTATGACCGCCGGCTTCGGTGTCCGTATAGAACCGCCTCAATAGTTGTGAGGCGGCTCGGAAAGTCTGATCTCCATACGGAAGATCAGATGGAGCTGGCGAGAGGGGGTAGAGCCCCCTGAGGAGCCCCCAGGATTGTTTTCTTTTCCTGGGGAGGAATCCAGGAAAAAGGCTCCCCTTTCAACTCGCCAGAGCTCCGGACATCGGGGGATCTCTGCTTGCAGAGCAAGACGACATGAGTAACACCTACCAAACCAATAAAAGCCTGCACTAGATGAAACAAGTTGAAATCCGGACTTTAAAGCCTCAAAACTGCAAGTATTTTATCTTTCTAAAAAAAAGGATTTATATGGGAGAAAAGGGAAACAATGTAATATAAAATGGTGACTGATCCGAACGAACGGAAGAAGGGAGAGTTGAAAGCGAAAGTGTGAAAGTTTGTTTGCTAGTAGCGGTTAATAGCGACATTTACAACTTAAGAAGATAGATTCATTTTTTGCTCTATAAAACTGGGGAAGAAAGTTGGAAAAGGAGGGAAATCCTCTTCTTTGGATTCTTTGGAGAAGCTAAGACTCTGTGGAAGTATGACTCCGAAACAAAAACCAAGGGGGGGGGCTCCCCTACCCATCAGACAAAGGAAAAATCAGAAAAGCCTCAAACACAGTTTCAGAAAACTGGAAATGAGGATTTGAAAGGCTTTATAACCAAGACTTTGGGAAGTGTTCTTGAAAAGATAGAAAGATCTCAGAAGCAAATTAAGGAATTGATACAGGAAAAATATGACAAATTGAACCAAAATATTATTAAAGTAGTTTCTGGCCTTTCAGATGTGATGATGGAGACTGAAAAAAAAGTGGGTGAACTTAGCACAGAAGTTGAATCTAAGATGAAAGTAACAGAAGAAATTTTTTTTAAAGCTGATCTTAGAAATCAAAGAATTGAAAATGATGTGATAATGCTTCAGTTTAGAGCTATGGAGTTTGCGGTAAGACTAAGAGGTATAAGAAAGAACAACAGAGAAGACTTAAGAACAGTCTGTGCCAATGCATTAGCTGTATTGTTAAAGGTGGAAGATGACCGAATTTTTAGCTGTATTGATAAAGCTTACAGGGTGAATTCACGTGTGGCCAGACAAAGGAATTTGCCTAGAGATGTTGTTGTCTACTTTACTGACAGAAGATTGAGGAATGATATTTTGCAGAAGTCTTACCATGCTACCGTTCAGGTAGAAGGTAATCAAATTGGTGTTTACAAAGAGTTACCACCTAAGATGTTAAGAAATAGAAAGGATTTTGGATTTTTGGGGAATGAATTGAAAAGAAATCAGATTCCATTCAGATGGGATGCCCCGGTTGGTATAATTCTGAGATATGAAGATGTGAGATACCGTTTAAATACTATTGAAAAAGCAGAACATTTTTATAATAACATCTTTAAAGGGGCTCCCACATCTCCACGTTCATCCACGTCGTTAGTTATAGAAGAAGGCATTAAAGATAAAAGAGAGACTGAAAGAGAGACTGAGGAACAATGCAGGCAGATGGAATTAGAAACTCAAAGAGCAATAGAAGAAACGCAAGGAGCAGTAGGTGGTTTTTCAGATGATTTTCTTATGGATCTTCCAGAGCCGAAAATAAAGCACCCCAGAGGTACAAGAGAGGTGGTACTGGACCTTGAACTGTTGAAGCAAGAACCGAAAGATAAACGGATAAACCGAGCTGAGAAGCAGATGTTAGAAAAGCAGAAACAGCAGAGGCCCAGTACTTCACAAGAGGATAAGGGGGGCAATGGCAAACAACAGAAATCAGAAGCCAAGGGAGGACCTAGACTGAAGACCACTGCTCTGCAACAGAAACTTCGTCAATTGCTCGATTCGCTTTGTGAAACTTAAATGATACTTGAATTTTTATTCTGGAATGTGAATGGACTGAATTCTCCATAGAAAAGATGGCAAATATCTTATTATTTGAAATAGCTTAAAAGACAATTCTTTTAGACCGCTATAGATCTTTCTCAAGCATTGATTTCATCTTGAGTACATTTGATTTATTTATAAATATGGATTATAAAATTTCTGCAAATTCATCATGATTTAGTTGGACTTATAGAGGGAAGATATATGAAGGTCAACGTAAGGCAACTCATAGGTTTATTGGAACATCTTGAGAAAAGCAAACAGGTCCCTGCAGTGGTGGTGTTTTTGGCAAAAGGATTACAGAATAAGACTATCTGCAGATGATCTGGTGGTTACCCTATTATAGTCTTTGGAATTAATTATCCAGATGAAAAAACAAAGATGATAGTTAAAAATATGTCGGAAACCCAAAGGATGGAACTGGAAAGGTTGGCAGGATTTGAAATAGTCTTAAAGGTGAAATATCTAGGACTGCAGGCCTCAAATTTAAAAAGACTTGGATAATTGGAAAGAACTGCAACTGACTTTATTTGGTAGAATAGCACTAATTAGGACGAACGTTCTACCTAGGGGATTACAAAATACCTTTGTGGATCTTGGGCATATTACAAATATAAAGTCACTCGGGGGGATTTTATACAAAGAGATACTCTTTACTGATGGGGGCAGTTGGAATTTGAAGTCCTTAAAAACTCGGTTGGAAGAAGAGATTGACTTAATTTGGTTACAGTACATTTAACTTCAATCATGATGGAGAAAAGATTAAAAAATTGGTTTAATGTTGTATGAAGACGATTTGGTGATATAGATATTAAGAGGGTTTACAATATATCATATGTAATTAAAATTAGAACATAGATTGATATATGGATAGAATATTACTTGATATAGATAATGTTATATATTATATCTTGTTATTATTATTATATAATCTGGGGGATTGATTTAGGTAAATAATTATTATTATTAGATTAGAGAAATGCTTGATATCTTTTACTTGGATTTAAATATTATATTATTAGATGAGAGTTGTACTGATTGATAAATGAATATCGATGTTGATAAATGAGGCAAACACTATAACTATTTGGATGTTAATTTTAGGATTATTTATAGATCTATTTGTTATGTTATCTTCCGGATCTCACTGTATTTTCTAGTTTAATATATGCAGACTGTCTAAAAATAATATTTTTTGCAAGGGAAGCCAAGGGGGGGATGGGGGGCATATGGGGTTGGGGGTCGGGGTGGGGAAATTGGGGGGAGAGAAAAATGAAAAATTTGTAAGTGTAAAGAATGAGAGAACACAGCCCTCCTTTAATGTTCGCAATTGGCGCCAGCAACTCAAATCACTTAGGAAAGAGGTTATTAAGTAGGAAACCACATGTTGACTGTGCTTTTTGGCTTGAAACTGAAAAAAGTATAAAATGATAAATTAACAACATAAATTAAATTTTAAAAAGGGATGATTAAACAATTGTAATGAAATATGGGGGGATTTTATAAAAACAGTATTGGTGGAAGGCAAAGGGAATAAACTTACTCAATAATATATGTTGTTTTGGAGGGGATAAGGGCACAATTGGAATATTTTGTATATCTTTTAGTTGTTATAGAAGAAGAAATATAAGTAATAAAAATGGTCTGGGGGGTGCACTGTAATATTTTTTTTCCTTCCCTTTTTTTGTATATTATGTTTGCATTATTTATATACAAAATAAAAAAAAGGTTTCTGAGTAAAAAAAAGAATTAAACGACTAAAATAAAAGCAAAGAATTCTTAGTCATTTTTCTCCATTGAGATGAAGAGGAAAGAAAGTGGATCTTTTCTCCGTTGGGAGGAAATGAGCTCAATTCCAGCAATTTGAACCTTTTCTCCCCCCCAAAGAAACCCCCCCCCCCAACTGAAGGGAGGAGGCGGCTCTTTCCTGCATTGAGCCCAAAATCCCCCTGAAACCCTGGAAAGAGAAGCCCCGCCCTTCGCCCCCCCCCCCTTTGCCCAGGGGCTCCCCGTCCAGCCCCGCCTCCACCCGGGACCCTCCTGGCACCCCTGGAGAGGCCCTCGGGGCTACCTTCCTCCGGGCAGCCCGAGGGAGAGCGGGAGCCCCACCTGCCCGGAGCGGGGCCGAGGAGCAGCCTCGCCGGACAGCCGAGAATTCGCACAGCCGCAAGTGGGGAAACCACAGAGAGGGAGGAAGAACGACCGGAGATTCCTAGAGAGGCCCCACGGAAGCTTCTCCCCGCCTTTTCCGGCTTATTTCCTCTCTGAGAGTGGGGAGGCGCTCTAGCCTCTCCTTACTTATGATCGGCTGCAGTTTTGGGGTGCTGGGCGAGTCGCCTCTTTCCCGGCCGGGCGGAGTCCGGAGAAGCCGGGACCCTTTCCTTCCCTCCCTCCCTCCCTCCCTCCCAGAATTGGGAGGAGGCGCCCGGGGATCCCCGCTCCCTGCCTCCACCGAAGTTTGGGTGGGACTTGCAGGCGGGATCGGGCGCTGGGATCCCTCATCCGGCAACTGGCAAGGCTGAAACGGCTGCGGAGAATGGGCTGCGTAGTAGGGAGCTCGGGATCCTGGCTTTCCAGGGACAGAGACCGACATTAAACTAGGATAGCCTTTCAGCCACGCCCCCCATTCATTGCTGGCCGGCCGGTCTCCCTCCTCCTCCCACTGGGTGCAGAGGGCGAGTTTAATTCCCTGCCTGTGATTCCTTCCCGAGGAGCTCCGTCCCCACTCAGGGGCTCCTCTTCCCACGGGGGAGAATCGGGAGGTGGATGGAGCCACGTGACGCCAGAGATTGCATGGAATGGCTGCATCTCCCCTTGATTAGTTTCCAGCCTTTGCTTCTTGCTCAGCCTTCAGAGCTTTGGAAAGGAAGTTGTCCTCCTGAACTTTGCAGCAGCTTCTCAAATATTGGAAATCTGCCATCCTCTCCTACTCCTTCTCTTCCTTCAAGGAGACATAACCAGTTCTTGCAACCTTTCCTCTTATGCTGTAGCCTCCAGGCCCCTATTTATCTTTCTTGTTCTTCCCTGCATTCTTTCTAGCCTCAAGGTCTTTTTTCTATCTTGATATACAATGTACAAAACCCCAAAGATGAACTTTAGCCCAGTCTGGAATGTTTCAACAAGTTGATGAATAAACAGTTTGAAACACTTGGAGGGTTGCAAAGAAAGTCCCAGGGGTAAGACCCAATCTTGATGTGACTTTGCCTTGCCCTTTTGGAAAGAAACAATGATATCGGGGTCAAGACGGAGATCAGCTTTTCGAGAGAGGCTGAATCACAAAAGAAAACCCAGAAGAGTTCTAGAATTCTCATTTAATTAATATAGGCCACATTGACAGAATTTTAAGATCAGATTTCTGATATTTGGCATGATAGTCGCTGTGGCCATGATATTCGCCGTGACATTCTACATTATGGATATACGGTTATAATTGGAAGGATTAGAGCAGTGATAGCTAACGTTTTTGCCATCATGTGCCAAAAGTGGGGGGAGTGCGGGGGAGGTTCACTAGTACAGGTGCCTACACCCATAATTCTATGCTGCCCCCCCTCCCATGCATGGGCGTGGGACCATCCCGCACTCCCACGTTTCCATGCGATGGCAAAGTAGGTCCGTTTTTCGCTCTCCCCAGCCTCCAGAGTCTTTCATGGAGGCTGGGGAGGGTGAAAACATCCTTCTCCACCCCCACGGAGGCCCTCCGGAGGACGAAACGGCCTGTTTGCCGACTTCCGGTCCCACTGGAAGGCCCGTTTTTCACTCTCCTCAGACTCCAGAGCCTTTCTAGGAGGCTGGGAAGGGTGAAAACGGCCGTCCCCAGAGGCCCTCCGGAGGCCGGAACAGCCTTCTTCCTGACTTCCGGTAGGCCCAAAAGGCCTGAAAATCAGCTGGTCTGTGCGTGCTTGCATGCCGGAGATGAGCTCGCATGCCCACTGATATGGCTCCGCGTGCCACAGGTTCGCCATCACGGGATTAGAGCATACACAGAGTGTAACCTAACTCGGCTTTTGTTATTGCTGCTGAGAGAAGCTCCATGTAATTTGCCAACTGAGGAGATAAAGCCTCCAGGCTAATTGCCAAGCTAGCCTTCCTTGTAACTTAAAATGTGTCTTCTCAGCAAGCTAATGTGAGATAACACCCTATATGCCTAAAAATGTATTCCTTTCCCCTTTCTGAGATCCATTGTTCCAGAGCGCTGAGAACTTCATGAGGTTTGCATGAACTGGGGGAATGATGTTCCAGAGAGAGGGAGCAAGCATGGAGAAGGCCTTTCTTTCTTTTTTTTAAATGTTTTACAAACAAAAAATAACATTTTTCTTTCCCCCCAGCCTACTTCCAATCTCCCCTTACCCCCCCTTCCCTCCTCCCTCCCCACTCCCTGACTTCCCAGAGCAGAATACAAGGTATTAGAGAAAAAAAGAAAAACAATTATAAACTAAATTAACCTACCCATCCATAAACTAAACTCCCCCAAAAAGAAACCTTAACTCTCTTATAGATAACTGAAATTATTGTTACACTCATGCATACACAATTTGATATCTTCTTTTTTTTATTGAAAAAGTTTTACATTACAATTTTTTATATAAAAAAAACCCCTTCCCCCCGCCCACCCCCCACCCCACCCACTCCCCTCCCTCCCCAACCCCCCCCTTGACTTCCGCTATTAAACAAACATTAACAATCCATTTTTATCCACATTTCAAGGTGAGATCCAACTAGTAAACTAAAACTATAACTATAACATTATTTTAAATAATATTGAATTTAAAATATCATTTCCCCCTTCTTCCTCTATCATAATCTAAATCAAACAATATACTTATTACATTTCTTCTTATACTATAACCAAAGATTGAAAATATAAATTCTATCATTTAATATAAAATAGAAATAAAAATTAACAAATTCAATACATTTTTCTTCTTTACCACTCAAATATAAAAAATATACCTTCAATTAAGTGCTATCTGAAATTTCTTACTTTGATATTTATGCTTCATGTATTCTACCCATTTGACCCAATCCTTAGCAAAAACTTCATGAGTCTTGTCTTTTAAATATGCAGAGATTTTAGCCATCTCTACAAAATTAGACATCTTCGATACCCACTCATCTATCGTAGGTACTTTATCCTTCTTCCAGTTTTGGCCAATCAATAATCTAGCTGCAGTAATCATGTGTAAAATCAATTTAGTATCAGTTGATGAGCAACCTTTAACTATTCCCAACAAAAAAAGCTGAGGTGAAAAATCAAGCTTCCGCTTCAATATGTTCTGCATTACCCACCAAAGTTTGATCCAAAATGCTTTCAATTTCCTACATGTCCACCAAATATGAAAATATGTTGCATCCAAACATTCGCAACTCCAACATTTAGGTTGGACATTTGGATACATACATGCTAACTTTTTAGGGTCAAAATGCCATCTATAAAACATCTTATAAAAATTTTCCCTCAGGTTCTGTGCTTGTGTAAATTTAACATTCTGGACCCAAATTTTCTCCCAAGTCTCCAACATTACTGGTTCTTCAAAATTCTGTGCCCATTTTATCATGCAATCTTTGACTAATTCACCCTCTGAGTCTCTCTCTAGCAATAAATTATACACACGTTTAATATGCATCGGCCCTTTACATTTTATCTGGGTCACCAAGTCCTCTTCATGTAGCATAAGTCCAATTTTCTGATCTTCTCTCCATCTTGCTTGAAGTTGAAAATACTGCAACCAAGTTATATCCACTCCATCTTCCAACAGCGTATTCAAAGATTTCAAACACCATCTGCCCCCATGATTAAAAAGTATCTCTTTATATAACAACCCCCTGAGTGACTTTATATTTGGCAAAATCTGCCCAAGATCCAACCACAAAGGTATTTTATAATCCAATTGAAGTTGGTGCTTCTTCCAAACTCGCATCAAGGCACGTCTCAAAGTATGACTATTAAATACACTGTCTCTCTTTTCTTCATAAAGTAGATATGCATGCCATCCATATTGCAAATCGTGGCCTTCTATATTCAGGATTTCTATTTTAGTTGTCCCAATCCAATCTCCAACTTGTATCAAAACTGCAGCCTCATAATATAAACGTAGATTGGGGACCTTAAGGCCCCCTCTTTCACGCACATCTTGCATAATTTTAAGTTTCACTCTTGGTTTTTTCCCATTCCAAATAAATTTGTTTAAACCTGTTTGCCATTCCATCAGCAGCTTGTCGTTTCTAAGCACCGGAATCATTTGAAATAAAAACAAAAATCTAGGTAGAACATTCATCTTAACAACTGCTATTCTACCAAGCAAAGACAGTTGCAGCTTCTTCCATTTTTCAAAGTCCTTTTGAATCTTATGCCAAAGCTCTTCATAATTATTTTCAATAAGTTTTCTATTAGATGCTGCTACTTGTACCCCTAGATATTTCACCTTTGTAACTATTTCAAAGCCTGCCACCCTTTCAAGTTCTTTCCTTTGTGGTTCCAGCATATTTTTAACTATCATCTTGGTCTTTCTCTGGTTCAGGCCAAAGCCTGAAACCAGACCATATTCCTCTATGATCTTTTTCATCTGGATGATTGATTCCAAAGGTCGTGTTAGGGTAACAACCAGATCATCTGCGAATGCCTTTGTTCTGTAATCTTTTTGCCTTACAACTATACCATTCATTTTGTCCGAGTCACGTAGAGCATTCAACAACACCTCTAGCGTCAAAATAAACAATAATGGAGATAATGGACAACCTTGTCTTGTTCCTTTCTGTATATTAAAAGTAGTTGTTAACGTACCATTAATAATAATTTGTGCCGTCTGTTCCTGATAAATCGCCGAAATCGCTTGTATAAATTGCTCTCCAAAGTCCATTTTGTGCAAAGTCTTTTTTAGGAAGTCCCAATTGACTCGATCAAAGGCCTTCTCCGCATCCAAAAATACCAACACCGCAGAAGTCTGCTTCTTTTTCTCAAGATATTCCAACAAATCTATGAGTTGCCTTACATTGTCCTTCATGTATCTGCCCTCTATAAAACCTGCTTGGTCTTCATGAATCACCTCTTGAATAACTGGCATCAATCTGTTGGCTAATACTTTAGCATAAATCTTATAATCCGTATTCAGGAGAGATATTGGTCGAAAGTTTTCAGGTTTTACAGATTCTTCTTCTTTAGGTATCAGTGAAATAAATGCTGTCTTCCACGAGGGGGGTATTTTACCCCCCCGCTGGATATTACAAAACAAGTCCTTGAGATGCTCAGCCAATTCCATTTGTAAAGTCTTATAATATAGTGCTGTCAAACCATCTGTCCCAGGAGCTTTAGATACTTTCAGTTGCTTTATTGCATATAAAACCTCTTCTAATGTTATAGGTCGGTTCAGCCTATCACTTTGAGTATTTGAAATTTTTGTGACTTTCATTTTCTACAGGTAGTCATCTATAAAGTCCTCTTTAATTTTATCAGCTTGGTACAGTTTAGCATAATAAGCTAAAAAAGCTTGATGTGTTAAGTTCTGTTGATACACTTGTTTCCCATTCAGCTCAATAGTATTAATCATACGAGAACTTTGTTGTTTTCTCAATGTATAAGCCAACCATCTGCCAGGTTTATTAGAGTTATAAAAAGTGTTATGTTTAGCATACTGCAGATTAGTCGCCGTTTGATCAGCCATCAGTGTTTGAAATTGATCTTTCAAGAGTTTTATCGTTAGTTGTAACTTCTCATCAAATGGGTTTTTAATCAGCAGTTGCTCTTTCTCCTTTATCTCTGTCTCCAATTCTATTCTTGACTTCTGACGTAGAGATCTATATTTAGAGTTCATATGAATAAGTACACCCCTCATATAAGCCTTGCTTGCATCCCATACTATCTCCACCGGTGTACCTTTATCTAGATTAACATCAAAAAATTCTTTAACATGTTTCTGAAGGTCCATGATATTCTTTTCATATCTAAATAAGTTTTCATTCATACGCCAAGATCTCCTTTCTCTTTTACCCCAATTTATCTCCATCCAGACCGGACTATGATCCGTCAGTGTCCTAGGAAAATTTTTTGTCTTAGTCACAGTAGTAAGTAAATCCGTAGTAACCAACGTAAAATCAATTCTTGAAAAAGATTTATGTCTATCAGAAAAAAAAGTAAAATCAAGTTCCTTAGGATGATGAATTCTCCATACATCGTTCAAATCCATTTCTTCTTTCAACGCAAAAAATGTCGATGGTAGCGTATTCCCTTTCTTGGCTGTCGTCTTTTTATCAAGCCTTGCATCAATCACCCCATTCCAGTCACCCATAATCATAAAGGACTTGTAATTCCACTGCAAAATCTTGTCATTCAACAGTTTATAAAAAGTTTCCTGCTGCTGGTTCGGGGCATAGATGCCAATCAAGAGTATCAAGACATTCTGTATATTTATTTCAACAGCCAAGTATCTCCCATCCTCATCCGCCTCTATCAGTTTAGCTGGTATTCTATTAGAAATATAAAAAACAAGTCCATTCCTTTTCACAGAGCTAGAAGATATAAAATGTGATCCAAGTTTTGAAATTAAAAATTTTTGATCCTGGGATCTAATGTGAGTTTCTTGCAAACATACCACCTCATTTTTATATTGCTTCAGGTAGTGAAATATTTTTCTTCTTTTCTGTGTTGAGTTCAGACCGTTGACGTTCCATGATAAAAATCTAAGTGTCATTCTGAGAACGAGTGAAGCCCTTTAAGCATTTGACGAAGACTCTCTCCGACAGCGGACGTCTTCGGTCTGGCCCCTCCCATGGCTTCAGATTGTGGCTTTTTCCCTTTCGCACCATTCTCTTCCTGCTGTGACTTTGGCCCCTGATACTT
The DNA here is from genome assembly GCA_038048745.1 of Coluber constrictor foxii. Lineage (NCBI taxonomy): Eukaryota > Metazoa > Chordata > Lepidosauria > Squamata > Colubridae > Coluber > Coluber constrictor. The sequence continues at coordinate 263,531,723 of CM075959.1, forward strand.
CTCTAGTCTTTGCTTTTCTGCAGCTCTGGTTATACGCTGGTCTTTTGGTTCTTGCATCAATAAATCCAAATCAGGCTCCACCTCTCTTGTAGCTCTAGGTTGCTTTGGCTTAGCTTCCAGAAGTTCTATTAATGAATCCTCTACAAAGCCTCCTACAGCACCCAGAGTTTCCTCTCTTGCTGCTTCTTGAGACACCTGCCCTTCTTTTAACAAGACTTGACTCCCCTCTTCCGGCCTCTTTTCAACTGAGATATCTTCAATTGGCAGAAGTGTAGATGAGAGAGGTGGTGTTGGAATTTTTTTAAGAACATTATTGTAAAATTGTTCCGCCTCTTCCACAGAATTAATACGATATCTCACATCCTCATGCCGCAAAATAATACCAACAGGGGCATCCCATCTAAATGGAATCTGGCGCTTTTTCAACTCATTCACAAGAAAACCAAAATTCTTCCGATCTCTTAACATTTTTGGTGGCAGCTCTTTATACACACCAATCTGATTGCCATCATGTTGAACAGTCATATGGAACGAGCTAAACAAAATATCATTCCTCAATCTTCTTTCAGTAAAATAGATCACTACATCTCTTGGCAAATTTCTCTGTTTCGCTATGCGTGAATTCACTCTGTACAGCTTGTCAATCCTGTTGGCAATCACGTCAGGTTCACATTTTAAAATCTTGGCCAAAACTTCCACACATGTTGCCCTTAGGTTTTCTCTATTATTCTCACGCAGACCCCGCAATCTTATAGCATATTCCATATTCCGATACTGTATCATTGTAATCTCATCCTCCAAACGTTGGTTCTGAGCCACCACCTTAGAAATCTGTTCCTTTGCTTCCTTCTTATTAACTGCTACTTCTGTATTTAAATCTTCTACTTTTTTCTCCACTACCAATAGAGCATCTGTGAGAGCCGTAGCTACTTTAGCAACACTCCGATGTAATCCCTCAGTTTTTTCTTCCACTAACTCCTTAACTTCTCCCACCATTTCCTTCATTTCTCTTTGATTTTTCCCCATCCTTTCATCCATCTTATTCATTTTTCCAGAGAGCTCTCCCAAGGATTTGTGCATATTTAGTATACATGCTTTCCAATCCTCTGATTCACTGCCCTGTGGTTGCTTTGGAGCTGAGGCTGGCTTCTCCTTTGTCTGATGTGTGGGGGAATCCCCCCCCGCCTTCTTTGAAGCCATGCCTGAACAATGTTTAAAACTTTAAAAACAGAAAAAAAAACTTCCTCCTTTCCCTATCCTCAGTTTTACAGAAAAGGAGTCCAATACTTTGTATTTTAAGTTTAAAAAGCACTTGTAAAACTTATAATTAAAGTCTTTAATCTGTATAGTTACAGGCAGGCAAACTTTCACTTTCTTACTTCACTTTCTCTTCTCGTTAGCTCAGCTTTGATCCGCCATTTTAGAGCACTTTCCCACAGGGACAGCTTATGTTTTGAAGTTAAAAAAAGTCCATTTAATTTAATTAAAAAATCTCAAGAAAGGTTTCAGAGTTCACCAAATCCACTCAGCTTCATTGAAGATGTGTTATTTTCATTGGGATCGCTTTCTCCGCCTCGCTCTGTCCTGCAGAGATCCCACGCCGCTCGGAGGATCGGCAGCTTGAATAGGGAGCCCACACCCAAAGCGCTTGCCAAGGCAAAAAAGACACCCTGGCAGCGCTTCTGGGGCTCTACCTGAAGCTGCCCACTCTGGCTCCCCCTTATTTTCCAAGGGGGAGCGTTCCGAGCCGCTTTTGGATCTAAAAAGCGGCTCTACAGGCGGCGGGGGCGGCGGCCGTTTCAACGAGCCGCCCGGCGACGGAGCGCGCCCAAACCGGAAGTTTGATATCTTCTTGTCTTGTATTTGTTTTGAACATAGTCTATCCGTTTTTTTCACTCCAAAATATATTTCTCTTGTGTATGGTCCTTCAAGTATGCTGAGATCTTCGCCATTTCAGCTAAGTGTGTTACTTTCAACGTCCATTCTTCTATAGTAGGCACAAAGTCTTTCTTCCAGTGTTGAGCTACCAACAGCCTAGCTGCTGATATAAAGTTTTAAATCAATTTAGTCTCTAGTACTGTACAATCAGTTATTATACCCAATAAGAACAACTGTGAAGTAAATTTCAGTCTTTTTTTCAAAATATTTTGAATTAACAAACCAAACTTTTATCCAAAATGCTTTGATCTTCTTACAAGTCCACCATATATGATAATAAGTTGCATCATCGGAATCACATCTCCAACATTTGGGCTGCATATTTGGGTACATACATGACAATTTCTTGGGATCTAAATGCCGTCTATAAAACATTTTATAGAAATTTTCCCTTATATTTTGCGCTTGCGTAAATTTAACATTTCTAACCCAAATCTTTTCCCATGTATCCATCATTATTGATTCCTGAAATTTTTCGCCCACTTAATCATACAATCTTTAACCAATTCTGTTTCAGAGTCTATTTCAAATAAAGCATTATACAGTCTCTTAATATGCATTTGACTCTGGTCTCTAATCTGTTTTACCAGATTTTCCTCTCTTTGCATAAAACCAATTTTTTGATCTTCCTTCCATCTGGCTTGGAGTTAACCATACTGAAACCAGGTATAAAGTATCCCTTCATCCTTCAATATCTCTAAAGACTTCAGTTGTAGATTACCCCTTTCATTAAACAAAAGCTCTTTATAAGTAATTACCTCCATTTTGTATTCTATACTTATATTTTCTATTGCATGTCTAGGGATTTCCCATATAGGTATCTTATAGTTTAACTTATTCCAATATACTTTTTCCAAACTCTTAACAAGGCATTCCTTAATATATGACTTTAAAAAATCTTATCCACTATTTTCTCATACAATAAATAAGGATGCCATCCATATAGCAAATCATATCCTTCTATATTTAATATCCTTTCTTCAGTTAAATTAAACCAATCACTAATTTGACTAACACAGATGCTTCATAATACAACCTTAAATTAGGCATTTTCAAACCCCCTCTTTCACGAACATCCTGTATGATTTTTAACTTTACTCTAGGTTTTTTTCCAGACCAAATAAAAGTATTAACTCCTTTCTGCCATTCTTTCAAGTTCCCATCTTTCTTGAGGACTGGTATCATTTGAAAAAAAAATAAAAAACTTAGGTAATACATTCATTTTTATTACTGCTATTCTTCCCAATAAAGATAATTGCAATTTTTTCCAGTTATCCAGTTATCCATGTACTTTTTGCCAAAGAACTTCATAGTTATTTTTGAATAACTTTGTATTTGAGGCTGCAACATATATTCCCAAATATTTAACCTTTTATTTTTTTCATATCTAAATAAATTTTCATTCAATCTCCAGGACCTCTTTTCCCCTCTTTCCTGTTCCAATTCCAACCAAACCGGACTGTGATCAGTTATACTCCTAGGACATATCTTCGTCTTCTTTACCCTGGGGAGAAAATCATTTGTGATTAGTAAAGTCAATTCTGGAAAAAAATTGATGACTGTCCGAAAAAAAAGTAAAATCTTTTTCATCCATATTTCGATCTTGCCAAATATCCCTCAATTCCAAATCTTCCATTATATCAAAAAAAGATTTTGGTAATTTTGCATGTGTAGAAACTTTAGATATGCTCTTCTTATCCTTCAACATATCTTTAACTCCATTCCAATCACCCATTAAAATAAATGATTTATAATCCCAGTGTATTGATTATCTTGTTGATTTGGGGCATATATTCCAATTAAAAGCATCTTGCCATTTTGAGTTAATAGTTCTATTGCTATGTATCTTCCATACACATCTGCCTCAATTAAATTAGCCGTTAATCCTTTCTTTATGTAAATAACAATTCCATTTTTCTTCCCTGGAGCAGAGGCCACAAAATGAGTCCCTAATCTTGAATTTATTAAGTATTTTTGATCTGATAGTTTAATATGTGTTTCTTGTAGACAAATAACATCATTTTTAAATTGTTTCAAATAATGAAATATTTTCTTCCTTTTTTGTGATGAATTTAAACCATTGACATTCCAGGAAAAGAACTTAGTTGCCATCCTTGGCACCTTGAAGCTTTAAGAGCATTTGCCGAATATCATCTTGCATCTTACTCTTCGGCCTTGCCCCTCCCACTGCTTCTGTTTTTTGAGATTCTTGAGCTTCTTGAGTTAGGTCTTGGACTTGTAATACTTGTGACCGTTGTTTTTGTTTTTGTTGTTGTTTATAAGTTGCTCGAGTCAAACGCTGTTCCTTTGGTTCCTCTAACTCAAGCACCGGCTCTTCTAGGCTTTTCACTGGAAAAGGAAGATCTTCTTGCACTTTTCCTCCAGCTGCTACATCAGCATAAGTTATCTGTTTTCCCTTTTTCTCTTGTTGAGGTATCTCTATTTCTTTTTTACCCTCCTTGGGTGATGGTGAACGTCCGGCCTTCAAAACATTAAAATAAAAATCTTTGGCTTTCCAGACTGTATTTAAGCGATATCTCTCTCCACCATAGGTGACTATTAAACCTATTGGAACATCCCATCTCTACATTAGTTGTTGCCGTCTCAGCTCTTCAACCAAAAAACCAAAGTCCTTTCTATCTCTTAACATTTTAGGAGGAATCTCTTTCAATACCTGGATTTCTTGACCAAACATCTGGATTTTATTTTTATAGGAGGCTCCTCTATCATTGCTGTTTGATTATTCATAGCTTCTGATATGAATTCTTTATGATGTTTAATAGGGGTTTCTTGACTTTTTGAGTCTACAGGAAGTTGAACTTTCTGTGTCACAACTGACACTATAGGAGAACCCCCTCCTACTTTTGGAATTGCAGGTTTAGTTTGCTTGGAAGCCATTTTTATACCTTCGTTCTTAAAAATCTTTTTTTCCTCTTCTCCCCCTTTACAAGTAAAAGAGTCTCAAAAACAACTTTCAGAGGCTTTAAAGATAATAAAATTTTCTCCTCTTTTAAAACAAATCACTCTCCTCAGTCTTCTCTTTCCAGCAGCTTCAATAAGTCCAATACACAAAAAGCCTCAGCCGAGACTTTCACTGCTAAGTTTCACTTTCGTTGTTATTACAAAGGCACCATTAGAAAAAAAAAACTCCACTCACTTGACTGCCGTTAGAAACAAAATAACTTGGAGTTAGGTATTGATTCTTTCTTGCATGCACACTTGCTTCTGCTCCGTCTGCTATTTAACTTCTTTTAATCTGCTTGTTGACTGCAGAGCCGGTCGCTGCGTCTGGCTCTGCCTAAGCAGAGTCGTCCCGGCTTCGGAGCTTCTTCGGGTTGAATCACTCCAAGGGGCTTTTCGAACCGCTCTACCCCCCCCCCCGATTGCTCTCCTCGCCTTCTTCTCCCGAAGGCGAGATTCCAAAGCCGTCAGAAAGCCATTTTTCGCTGTCAAAACGGCTTCACAAAGGCTCGGGACTGGCGGTCAAAAAATGACTGTCCACAACGCGCTGTGGTGCCAAGCGGAAGTTGAGAAGGCCATTCTTCTGGGTCCCACCAGCTGTATCTCCGTTGGGGATGGGACCCACAGCATTCTGATTCCGTTCTGATAGGTCAGGTAGATGTGACTGGCAAGAGATGGTCCCTCAGATAACCTGGCCCCAAGTCATGAAGGGCTTTAAAGGTGACAACCAGCACCTTGAATTGCATCCGGAAGCATTCTACAATGTCTTTGGCCAAAAAAATGCTTTTAAAAGTAAAAAAAAAGGCTCTGATGATCGTGTGGCTCAGCTGGGATCATGAGAGGCATTTAAAAGCATTTTTTAACCTCTTCAGCCAAAGAGGTGGTAGAAAAAATGGTTTTAAAAGTAAAAAAAAAAGTTGGCCATGCCCACTCAGTCATATTATTCCCCACCACCACCAAGCCTCCCCCACAGAACCGGTAGTAACAAATTTTACATTTCACCACTGTGCAGGACTAATAAAGCCCATGAAGTAGTAAAAGTTCTACTGAAAGAAATTATTCCTAGGTTTGAGCTGCCAAATAACATATCATCTGATTCTGGCCCACATTTCAGAGCTAAGGTTGTACAACAACTGTGTGAACAGTTAAATATCAAATGGAAGACATTGTAGCAGACAATTTTACGTACAATGCATAGATTAGACCACAGTCGTCGCAGTTCCAGATTGTCCGGGTCCAGAATTTCTAGTCTGGTGGCATAGGGGATTTTATCGTGAGCAAACAAGCACAGTACTCTTCTCGTGAAATACTTCTGGACCAGCTCGATCGTGTTAATGTCCAATATACAATAGGGATTCCAAGCAGGTGAATAATATTCAAGAATTGGTCTGGTAAAGGTTTGATACGCTCTAGTTAACAATACAATGTTACCAGAAGAGAAACTTTGCAAAATTAAGTTAACGACTCTTAATGTTTTTTTGGCAATGCTGTTACAGTGAGCTCTGGGTCTGAGACCGTTAGAGATGAGTATTCCAAGATCCTTGACAAAGGGAGGGTTGTCTGCGAGATCAGTACCGCCTAACCTGTATTTGGTGTTCTGAATATTTTTGCAAATGTGTAGGACAGAAATTTATTAATCGAGATTTGGAGTTGCCAATTACGTGACCATTCAGACACATAGTCGAGGTCGTTTTGCACTATGACAGCATTGTTGGGCAAACCAGTAGCAGCAGTGGTGATAAGCTCCGCCCGGATGTCATCAAATACGATCTGCGCATGTGCAGAAGTTTCTGCTCATGCTTAGACAGGGCGCGTTCAAGTGATCTGGTAGCAAAGGTAAGAGAAACCCAACCCTGGTGCAACTAGTAAGTGAGGGACAGTGGCCATTGCGGTCAACAAAGATTGAACTGAAGAACATATTGAAAAGGTTGGCCTTAACAGGATCATTGTTACAGTCTTCCCCTTTAGACCCTTTTAAGGATGGGATCGTTTTCGACTCTTTAAGTTTTGCATTAACAAAATTATAAGAGGCTTGGGTAGACTTCGAGTTTAACAGCGCTTCCTCCTGTTTGCAATAGTGGTTGGTACATTCGCCTTTTATCTGGCGCCATAAGGTTTTGTAGCGGCCTTTAAAGTTAGCTACGTAGCTGGTTTTGTTTTCTCGACAAAGAGATTTTTTCTTGGATTGCAACTTAATTTGTTCTTTTTAGCTTTAGAGGTCACATTTGGTACGTATATATTAATGAGTCTATGGATTTAGAGTAAAAAAGTGTTATAATAGTCATCTGCAGTTTTACAACCTCTAAACAGAACGTGCCAATCAAGGGATGCGAGGTCAGCAGCTATTAGAAATTAGTTGGCTTTTTTAAAGTTACTGTATTTTTCGGTGTATAAGACGCACCTTTTTACCCCCCAAAAAGGGGTGAAAATCTGGGTGCGTCTTATGCGCCGAATGTAGCCCTTCCTCCCTGCTGGCCCCCACCCTTCAGCCATTTTCGGCCAGTTCCAGGCGGCAGGGATCTGGGTCGGGGCACCAACTGAGGAACAACCCTCCCTCTTCAGGACGATGGGCGTGGGGGGGGGGGGAGGGAATCTGCCCAGCAGCTTTGGGGAAGAAGGCGGGTGCCACGATTTGCGGCTGGTCACCCCTCTGGCCGCGCTGACTTCACTCCCCAGCAATGTGAGGAACCGCCGCCACCGCTGCCTAACCCTCTCTGCGCCCAGGAGCCAAGCCGAGCTGAATGGGAGGTCCTAAAGGACAATGTTCCTCCTTTCCAGCCATCGCTGCCCGGATTCCAAAATGCAAACCTCAAGAGTTGCGCTTCAGGTGGTGGCCAGTTCCCCTGCAATGTGCAGAAGGGAACTGAGAAGTGCTTTGGATTCAGAGAAGGGAGGAGATTGTAGTGCTGCCGCCTAAAAGTGCTTTTCTGCACATTGCAGAGCCGCGCGACCCCATCCTCCTTCTCAGCTGACTCTTTTCTTTCCTCCTCGCCAGATCTGCCGCCTGAAACACGGTACCTTTTTTTGTCTCTGCACACACCCCATGTTTGGAATCGGGAAGGGAACAGCGGATTCGGTTGACAGACCATCCCGAAGAGGTTTGTTCTTTGGCTTTGCTCTGTTCCCTCCCCCCAGAGCATGCTAGGGGTCTCTTTGGGGGAAAGTGAGTAGTCCCTGCACCTCTCGCTTGCAGAAGTAAGAGGGGGGCGGCGCCACCTTAAATGCTGGTAGGCAGAGGTAAAATACTTTTTTCCTCTCCCAAAATTAAGGTGCGTCTTATACTCCGGTGCGTCTTATAGACTGAAAAATACAGTATACTTTGAACTACCGTCATTAGGTCCCTGTTTGCAAGGAGACAAATTGAGACAAAAATCTATCAAGCTGTGATCGCTGTTAGAAAATGGTTCTTTAACTTGTAAGCCATAAATTGAATTTAGGTATTACAGAAGATGAGATCAAAGCAATTGTTGAGCCTCGTGTTGTCTGTTACCAACTGCTCCAGCTCCAGAGTCATAACAGCATTGTACACGGTTACATGCACAGGTTCAGTTGTACATTCGGTTAGAGTCCAATTAATAAGAGGCAAATTAAGACCACCAAGAAAGACAAGGGGAGGTAGACAGGGAGCTGCCCAGATTAGTAGTGCAGTTAATTTATTTGTATGACCGAGACTGTAATCGGAGGCTCGATAACAAAGCAAAAAACAAACTGTAGTATTTAGAGACAGGTCGGTCGTATTCTCCATGTTCCTGTTCTAACAACCCTCAGTTTAACATCTATAGGTAGTCCTCTTCCTACGACCACAATTGAGCCCAAAATTTCTGTTGTTAAGTGGAACTCTTAAGTGAGTTTTCCCCAATTTACGACCCTTCTTGCCACAGTGGTTCACTGCAGATGTTAAATTAGTAACATGGTTGTTAAGTGAATCTGGCTTCTCCCTTGACTTTGCTTGTGAAAAGGTCGCGAAAGGGGATCAGGTGAGCCTGGAACATTGCAACCGTCAGAAATTTGAGTCAAGGATCTGAATTTTGATCACATGACCACGGGGATGCTGAGAAATGGCCATGAGTCACTTTTTCCAGTGACAGTGTAACTTCAAACGGTCACTAAATGAATTGTTTTTTGAGTCGGCTACCTGTATTGACAAATTGATGGGAAAAGCAGTTCGAAGAAATGAGACAAAAAGTGTAAGACATCAGGATATTACACTTTATCCATTTATTGTGGATACTCTTTCTTTTCCATCAAATGCTTCTTGTACTGAGACCCAGAAAGTCGTTTTTGGGCCCTTTCTATGTTTCTATCGTTGAAGCTGAACCATTAAAAAAAGCCATACCCTTCCTGTTTTAAAATCCTCGTTTCTTAGCAACACCCACTCAATTATTTTGACACTGAATTTCTATATTTCATTTTCCAGTTTTGGTCAACTTCTTTTTCTATTAGCTGTTGAATTGAAAACCAGCTAGTGCACTAAAAATCTGTGAGTATGTTTCCATTAACATTTTGATTTCTTCCAAAGGGCTTTTAAAATTACCACAAAATGATCAGCAATGTTCTTACCTCACATATTCTGTCTGTTGTGCTCTAGGATACACATTCTCTGATTCTATTTATTTCCTCGATTTGTGAATCCTGCCCAAATAAAGAGACTTTTGGTAGCTTGCAAGGTTTTAGCAGAAACCTTAGTTTCCCCCCCTTTTTTGTCAGCCCTCCTTCCTTCTGCTTTTCATCCATTTCCCTTTTTCTTTTAAAATTCTTAGAATCACAGGGCTGGAAGGGAGCTACCACAGATTAACAGAGCTACAGTTTTCTAGTCACACCTTCCCTGCCCAAGGCAGGAGTCCTTATACGGTTCCAGACAATTTCACATTAGGTATTAGTTTTTCATACACATATCAGCTTTTCATGCTCATATAATTTAAAAATTATTTAAAAAATTAATTTGGCAAGAAAATTTCCAAGGAGGCAAATTTAATGGACAAACTCTAGAAGGCAAGATGTTCCAATTGGCAATGAAAAGTATTCTCTTGTTATACACCTGTAAGGTTTTTCTCTTATGTGGATTTTTCATCTTGCATCTGAAGATCTGATGATCAGGTAAAAATCTTTGCCACATACTAAGCTCCGATAAAGTTTCTCTCCAGTAAGAATTCATTGATGCTGAAAGAGTATGTTTCCAGACAACCCATACATCACACTTCAAATATTTAAACTGCATCTTTCCTATATGGATTAGAGTGTGATTTTTAAGGGATGACTGATAAGAAAATCCTCCCATGATCTGAGTATTTCTAATTCGTCTCCCCTTTATGAACTCTTGTATGACTTCTAAGGGTTGAAGAACTATAAAAAACTGTTCTCCAATCAGGGCTTTTCCCATATGATTATTCTGATATCTCGCTTTTGAACAAAATATTACCACACTCCATGCATCTCTATGGCTTCAGTTGCATATGGACCTTTTCATGCCTTGCAAAGTGTTGTTTTCGGGAAAAACCTTTCCCACACTCCGCACAAAGGTATGACTTCTCCCCCGTGTGGATTTTCTGATGAGCCCGGAGTCGTGTTTCTGTTAGAAAACTTTTTCCACATTCCCCACATTTATAGGGCCTCTCTCCTGTGTGCCCCTTCTGATGTCTCCGAAGTTCAGCAGACTCCACAAATGTTTTCTCACATACTGGGCATTGATAAGGTCTGTCTCCAGTGTGAAGTTTCTGATGTCGAATCAGGTGTTGCTTATAGCCAAAACCTCTCCCACATTCTGGGCATTGATAGGGTCTTTCTCCGGTGTGAAGAGTCTGATGTTGAATTAGGTGTGCCTTTCTGGCAAAACCTCTCCCACATTCTGGGCATTGATACGGTCTTTCTCCGGTGTGAAGAGTCTGATGTTCAATTAGTTGTGACTTTCTGGCAAAACATTTCCCACATTCTGGGCACTTTTTATTTTTCTGCATCTGCACACGCTTGAAAGGCTTCTCTCCTTTGTGAATCCTCTCATGTTTTCTAACATAATATTTGCAAGAAAAAGATTTCTCACACAGTGAGCATTTGTGTCTCACCTGTATGGATTTCTCACCCGTATGCATTTGGCAGTGAATTCTAAGGGTTGATGCCCGACCAAATGCTTTCCCACATTCAAAACATTTGAAGTTTTTTTCCCCTCTGTGAACATGCTCATGACTTCTGAGGTTTTCTTTTGTACGGAAAAATGTTCCACACTCGATGCACCTATAGGGCTTCACCCCTGTATGGATACTCTGATGTTGAAAAAGACTGTCCTTTCGAGAAAAACATTTATCACAATCGTTACATTTATACAGTTTTTCTCTCCTATGCGTCCTTTGGTGTCTCTGAAGTTCAGAAGAATCCACAAATCTTTTCTCACATTGTGCGCATTGATAAGGTGTGTCTCCAGTGTGAATTTTCTGATGTCGAATTAGGCCTGACTTGTAGCCAAAACATCTCCCGCATTCTGGGCATTGATAGGGTCTTTCCCCACTGTGCATTATCTGATGTTGCAGCAGACAGGACTTGCTGGAAAAAGGTTTTCCACATTCTGGACATTCATGGGCGCTTTCCCCACTGTGTGACTTAAATTTATATAGTCTTTCTCCTGTGTGCGTCCTTTGATGTCTCCGAAGTCCAGAAGAATGCACAAATCTTTTCTCACATTCTGAGCATTGATAAGGTCTGCCTCCAGTGTGACGTCTCTGATGTCGAATTAGGCTTGACTTGTAGCCAAAACATCTCCCACATTCTCGGCACTGATAGGATTCTTTCCCAGTGTGAATTCTCTGATGTTTCAGCAGACATGACTTGCTGGAAAAAGATTTTCCACATTCTGGGCATGTTTTGCTTTCCTTCTTTCTGTGTGTTTTATTATGTTGGCAAAGAGATGAGATCTGAGTGAAACACTTTCCACACACAAAGCATTTATAAGGTCTCTGCCTTGTGTGAATTTTCTCATGTTTCCTAAACAATTGTTTATAACGGAAAGATTTCCCACACTCCAGACATTGATAAGGTTTCTCTCTGGTGTGGATTTGCTGATGTTTAAGCAGCTGCGAGGTTTGAGGAAAGCACAGCCCACATTGCACACACTTGCAGGGCTTCTCTTCATTCGGGCTGTTTTGAGGCCTAGAAAGACGCCGTCTCTCAGGAAATCTTTCCCAGCGCTGAGATCTCTTTCCCTGGTGCATTCGCTGATGGGCTCCAAGGTCTGAGCCTTTAGCAAAACGCTCCCCACACTCTCCACATTTGTAAGGCTTCAGTCCAGGGTGGCTCCGGAGATGTTTGACAAAGCTCCAAATTCCAGGAAAGGAGTTCCCACATAGAAAACACAGGTGGGATCCATTTCCCTTATGCAGCGTCCGGTGGATCAAAAGGAGGGAGCGGTGAGCAAAAGATTTCCCACACTTGGAGCATTTTGAGCACTGATTCCTCTGAGGGGAGCTTCGGTCAAAGAGTTCCCCCCTCTGCATAGTCTCCAGGGGCTGCTCACTTCCAGTGGTTTCCATCCCAGGAAATTTTAACAATCTGAAGTTTGCCCAAAAGATTGGAAGATGGGCAGGAGGATGGGCTCCAGCACGAGTGCGAAAGCTCAGAAGACGAAACCTCTGGTCCCAGTGATTGACTCAGATTGGGTCCTGCAAGCAGAAGTTCCTCCAGAGGAACTTTTCCTGGTGGCCCCTGCAGGATGAAGATAAAAGAAGTGATGGAGAGAGGAAGATTTATTTTCTTCAGCCGTCCATATAGATCAAATAATAAGTGGAAGACCCCTATATCAGTGGTGGGTTGTTCCTGGTCCAGTCCGGTTCAGTAGTGAAACCGGCGGGAGACTCAGGTCATCCCGGTTGATCTGCCCATGCAGTAAAGGTAAGTGGAACCCACCCCTGCCCTATAGGAACCCAGGAGCCGACCCCAAAGCCTCCATTCCCTCCTCCCCGGAATCAAAGCCATGCTGGGATCCTCCCTGTGGAGCTGGCCTCCCCTTTCTTAGCACAATGAGAGGGATGGCTGACAAGAGTCCCTGCTGCTCCCCCTTTGCCCGCCTGAACTGGGGATGGCATGAGAGCTATTCCAGTACTTGAGGGCTGCCACAAAGAAGAGAAAGTCAAAGCCTCAGAAGGCAGGACAAGAAACAATGGAGGGAAACAAATAAAAGAGAGAAGCAACCTGGAATGGAGGAGAAACTTCCTCACAGAGAGGACAGTTAATGAGAGGAGCAACTGGTCTGCAGAAGTTGTGGCTGCTCCAACACTGGAGCCTCTTCAGTAAAGAAAGGACAGTCACCCATCTGAAATGGCAGAGGCTCTCCTGCTGGAGCAGAGGGCTGGACTAGAAGGCCTCCAAGGTCTCTTTTCCCGCCCTACTCTGATGGATAAAACCCACCAATGTGGGGCTGCCACGTCACAGCCTCCTTCAGAGCAAAACTGGGCAAATAATGGGTTTTTTTCTACTCAGCTTTGGAGAAAGAAAAGTAAAGAATTAAACTACTGGGCTTCTGGTCGGCGTCTCTGCCGTTGTCGGGCGGTTATTTATGACCGCCGGCTTCGGTGTCCGTATAGAACCGCCTCAATAGTTGTGAGGCGGCTCGGAAAGTCTGATCTCCATACGGAAGATCAGATGGAGCTGGCGAGAGGGGGTAGAGCCCCCTGAGGAGCCCCCAGGATTGTTTTCTTTTCCTGGGGAGGAATCAGGGAAAAAGGATAACTCTGGCAGTTAACTCTTGCAGAGCAAGACGACATGAGTAACACCTACCAAACCAATAAAAGCCTGCACTAGATGAAACAAGTTGAAATCCGGACTTTAAAGCCTCAAAACTGCAAGTATTTTATCTTTCTAAAAGAAAGGATTTATATGGGAGAAAAGGGAAACAATTTAATATAAAATGGTGACTGATCCGAACGAACGGAAAAAAGGGAGAGTTGAAAGCGAAAGTGTGAAAGTTTGTTTGCTAGTAGCGGTTAATAGCGACATTTACAACTTAAGAAGATAGATTCATTTTTTGCTCTATAAAACTGGGGAAGAAAGTTGGAAAAGGAGGGAAATCCTCTTCTTTGGATTCTTTGGAGAAGCTAAGACTCTGTGGAAGTATGACTCCGAAACAAAAACCAAGGGGGGGGGGGCTCCCCTACCCATCAGACAAAGGAAAAATCAGAAAAGCCTCAAACGCAGTTTCAGAAAACTGGAAATGAGGATTTGAAAGGCTTTATAACCAAGACTTTGGGAAGTGTTCTTGAAAAGATAGAAAGATCTCAGAGGCAAATTAAGGAATTGATACAGGAAAAATATGACAAATTGAACCAAAATATTATTAAAGTAGTTTCTGGCCTTTCAGATGTGATGACGGAGACTGAACAAAAAGTGGGTGAACTTAGCACAGAAGTTGAATCTAAGATGAAAGTAACAGAAGAGATTTTTTTTAAAGCTGATCTTAGAAATCAAAGAATTGAAAATGATGTGATAATGCTTCAGTTTAGAGCTATGGAGTTTGCGGTAAGAGTAAGAGGTATAAGAGAGAACAACAGAGAAGACTTAAGAACAGTCTGTGCCAATGCATTAGCTGTATTGTTAAAGGTGGAAGATGACCGAATTTTTAGCTGTATTGATAAAGCTTACAGGGTGAACTCACGTGTGGCCAGACAAAGGAATTTGCCTAGAGATGTTGTCTACTTTACTGACAGAAGATTGAGGAATGATTTTTTGCAGAAGTCTTACCATGCTACCGTTCAGGTAGAAGGTAATCAAATTGGTGTTTACAAAGAGTTACCACCTAAGATGTTAAGAAATAGAAAGGATTTTGGATTTTTGGTGAATGAATTGAAAAGAAATCAGATTCCATTCAGATGGGATGCCCCGGTTGGTATAATTCTGAGATATGAAGATGTGAGATACCGTTTAAATACTATTGAAAAAGCAGAACATTTTTATAATAACATCTTTAAAGGGGCTCCCACATCTCCACGTTCATCCACGTCGTTAGTTATAGAAGAAGGCATTAAAGATAAAAGAGAGACTGAAAGAGAGACTGAGGAACAATGCAGGCAGATGGAATTAGAAACTCAAAGAGCAATAGAAGAAACGCAAGGAGCAGTAGGTGGTTTTTCAGATGATTTTCTTATGGATCTTCCAGAGCCGAAAATAAAGCACCCCAGAGGTACAAGAGAGGTGGTACTGGACCTTGAACTGTTGAAGCAAGAACCGAAAGATAAACGTATAAACAGAGCTGAGAAGCAAATGTTAGAAAAGCAGAAACAGCAGAGGCCCAGTACTTCACAAGAGGATAAGGGGGGCAATGGCAAACAACAGAAATCAGAAGCCAAGGGAGGACCTAGACTGAAGACCACTGCTCTGCAACAGAAACTTCGTCAATTGCTCGATTCGCTTTGTGAAACTTAAATGATACTTAAATTTTTATTCTGGAATGTGAATGGACTGAATTCTCCATAGAAAAGATGGCAAATATCTTATTTGAAATAGCTTAAAAGACAATTCTTTTAGACCGCTATAGATCTTTCTCAAGCATTGATTTCATCTTGAGTACATTTGATTTATTTATAAATATGGATTATAAAATTTCTGCAAATTCATCATGATTTAGTTGGACTTATAGAGGGCAGATATATGAAGGTCAACGTAAGGCAACTCATAGGTTTATTGGAACATCTTGAGAAAAGCAAACAGATCCCTGCAGTGGTGGTGTTTTTGGCAAAAGGATTACAGAATAAGACTATCTGCAGATGATCTGGTGGTTACCCTATTATAGTCTTTAGAATTAATTATCCAGATGAAAAAACAAAGATGATAGTTAAAAACAAGTCGGAAACCCAAAGGATGGAACTGGAAAGGTTGGCAGGATTTGAAATAGTCTTAAAGGTGAAATAGCTAGGACTGCAGGCCTCAAATTTAAAAAGACTTGGATAATTGGAAAGAACTGCAACTGACTTTATTTGGTAGAATAGCACTAATTAGGACGAATGTTCTACCTAGAGGATTACAAAATACCTTTGTGGATCTTGGGGATATTACAAATATAAAGTCACTCGGGGGGATTTTATACAAAGAGATACTCTTTACTGATGGGGGCAGTTGGAATTTGAAGTCCTTAAAAACTCGGTTGGAAGAAGAGATCGACTTAATTTGGTTACAGTATATTTAACTTCAATCATGATGGAGAGAAGATTAAAAAATTGGTTTAATGTTATATGAAGACGACTTGGTGATATAGATATTAAGAGGGTTTACAATATATTGTATGTAATTATAATTAGAACATAGATTGATATATGGATAGAATATTACTTGATATAGATAATGTTATATATTATATCTTGTTATTATTATTATTATATAATATGGGGGATTGATTTAGGTAAATAATTATTATTATTAGAGAAATGCTTGATATCTTTTACTTGGATTTAAATATTATATTATTAGATGAGAGTTGTACTGATTGATAAATGAATATCGATGGTTGATAAATGAGGCAAACACTATTACTATTTGGATGTTAATTTTAGGATTATTTATAGGTCTATTTGTTATGTTATCTTCCGGATTTCACTGTATTTTTCTAGTTTAATATATGCAGACTGTCTAAAAATAATATTTTTTGCAAGGGAAGCCAAGGAGGGGTTGGGGGGGGATATCGGGTTGGGGTGGGGGTGGGGAAATTGGGGGGAGAGAAAAATGAAAAATTTGTAAGTGTAAAGAATGAGAGAACACAGCCCTCCTTTAATGTTCGCAATTGGCGCCAGCAACTCAATCACTTAGCAAAGAGGTTATTAAGTAGGAAACCACATGTTGACTGTGCTTTTTGGCTTGAAACTGAAAAAAGTATCAAATGATAAATTAACAACATAAATTAAATTTTAAAAAGGGATGATTAAACAATTGTAATGAAATATGGGGGGATTTTATAAAAACAGTATTGGTGGAAGGCAAAGGGAATACACTTACTCAATAATATATGTTGTTTTGGAGGGGATAAGGGCACAATTGGAATATTTTGTATATCTTTTAGTTGTTATAGAAGAAGAAATATAAGTAATAAAAATGGTCTGGGGGGTGCACTGTAATATTTTTTTTCCTTCCCTTTTTTTGTATATTATGTTTGCATTATTTATATACAAAATAAAAAAAAGGTTTCTGAGTAAAAAAAAGAATTAAACGACTAAAATAAAAGCAAAGAATTCTTAGTCATTTTTCTCCATTGAGATGAAGAGGAAAGAAAGTGGATCTTTTCTCCGTTGGGAGGAAATGAGCTCAATTCAAGCAATTTAAATCTCCCCCCCCCCACTAAAGAAACCCCCCACCCCCGATTGAAGGGAGGAGGCGGCTCTTTCCTGCATTGAGCCCATAATCCCCCCTGAAACCCTGGAGAGAGAAGCCCCGCCCTTCGCCCCCCCTTTGCCCAGAGGCTCCCCGTCCAGCCCCGCCTCCACCCGGGACCCTCCTGGCACCCCTGGAGAGGCCCTCGGGGCTACCTTCCTCCGGGCAGCCCGAGGGAGAGCGGGAGCCCCACCTGCCCGGAGCGGGGCCGAGGAGCAGCCTTGCCGGACAGCCGAGAATTCGCACAGCCGCAAGTGGGGAAACCACAGAGAGGGAGGACGAACGACCGGAGATTCCTAGAGAGGCCCCACGGAAGCTTCTCCCCGCCTTTTCCGGCTTATTTCCTCTCTGACAGTGGGGAGGCGCTCTAGCTCCTCCTTCCTCTCCTCCTCTGGGAGCGGCTGCAGTTTCGGGGTGCTGGGCGAGTCGCCTCTTTCCCGGCCGGGCGGAGTCCGGAGAAGCCGGGACCCTTTCCTTCCCTCCCTCCCTCCCAGAATTGGGAAGAGGCGCCCGGGGATCCCCGCTCCCTGCCTCCACCGAAGTTTGGGTGGGACTTGCAGGCGGGATCGGGCGCTGGGATCCCTCATCCGGCAACTGGCAAGGCTGAAACGGCTGCGGAGAATGGGCTGCGTAGTAGGGAGCTCGGGGTCCTGACTTCCCAGGGACAGAGACCGACATTAAACTAGGATAGCCTTTCAGCCACGCCCCCCATTCATTGCTGGCCGGCCGGTCTCCCTCCTCCTCCCACTGGGTGCAGAGGGCGAGTTTAATTCCCTGCCTGTGATTCCTTCCCGAGGAGCTCCGTCCCCACTCAGGGGCTCCTCTTCCCACGGGGGAGAATCGGGAGGTGGATGGAGCCACGTGGCTGCAGAGATTGCATGGAATGGCTGCATCTCCCCTTGATTAGTTTCCAGCCATTGCTTCTTGCTCAGCCTTCAGAGCTTTGGAAAGGAGGTTGTCCTCCTAAAGTTTGCAGCAGCTTCTCAAATATTGGAAGTCAGCCATCCTCTCACTCCCGCTCCTTCTCTTCCTTCAAGGAGACATAACCAGTTCTTGCAACCTTTCCTCTTATGCTGTAGCCTCCAGTCCCCTACTTACCTTTCTTGTTCTTCCCTGCATTCTTTCTAGCCTCAACGTCTTTTTTCTATCTTGATATAAAATGTACAAAACCCCAAAGATGAACTTTAGCCCAAATCTGGAACGTTTAAACAAATTCATGAATAAACGGTTTGAAACGCTTGGAGGGTTGCAAAGAAACTCCCAGGAGTAAGAATGTATTACCTAAAACTTAGGTAATACATTCATTTTTATTGCTGCTATTCTTCCCAATAAAGATAATTGCAATTTTTTCTAGTTATCCAGTTATCCATGTACTTTTTGCCAAAGACCTTCATAGTTATTTTTGAATAACTTTGTATTTGAGGCTGCAACATATATTCCCAAATATTTAACCTTTTGTTTTTTTCATATCTAAATAAATTTTCATTCAATCTCCAGGACCTCCTTTCCCCTCTTTCCTGTTCCAATTCCAACCAAACCGGACTGTGATCAGTTATACTCCTAGGACATATCTTCGTCTTCTTTACCCTGGGGAGAAAATCATTTGTGATTAGTATAAAGTCAATTCTGGAAAAAAATTGATGACTGTCCGAAAAAAAAGTAAAATCTTTTTCATCCATATTTCGCTCTCGCCAAATACCCCTCAATTCCAAATCTTCCATTATATCAAAAAAAGATTTTGGTAATTTTGCATGTGCAGAAACTTTAGATATGCTCTTCTTATCCTTCAACGTATCTATAACGCCATTCCAATCACCCATTAAAATAAATGATTTATAATCCCAGTGTATTATTTTAGAATATAAATGTTTGTAGAAATTATCTTGTTGATTTGGGGCATATATCCCAATTAAAAGCATCTTGCTATTTTGAGTTAATAGTTCTATTGCTATGTATCTTCCATACACATCTGCCTCAATTAAATTAGCCGTTAATCCTTTCTTTATGTAAATAACAATTCCATTTTTCTTCTCTGGAGCAGAGGCCACAAAATGAGTCCCTAATCTTGAATTTATTAAGTATTTTTGATCTGATAGTTTAATATGTGTTTCTTGTAGACAAATAACATCATTTTTAAATTGTTTCAAATAATGAAATATTTTCTTCCTTTTTTGTGATGAATTTAAACCATTGACATTCCAGGAAAAGAACTTAGTTGCCATCCTTGGCACCTTGAAGCTTTAAGAGCATTTGCCGAATATCATCTTGCATCTTACTCTTCGGCCTTGCCCCTCCCACTGCTTCTGTTTTTTGAGATTCTTGAGCTTCTTGAGTTAGGTCTTGGACTTGTAATACTTGTGACTGTTGTTTTTGTTTTTGTTGTTGTTTATAAGTTGCTCGAGTCAAACGCTGTTCCTTTGGTTCCTCTAACTGAAGCACCGGCTCTTCTATGCTTTTCAATGGAAAAGGAAGATCTTCTTGCACTTTTCCTCCAGCTGCTACATCAGCATAAGTTATCTGTTTTCCCTTTTTCTCTTGTTGAGGTATCTCTATTTCTTTTTTACCCTCCTTGGGTGATGGTGAACGTCCGGCCTTCAAAACATTAAAATAAAAATCTTTGGCTTTCCAGACTGTATTTAAGCGATATCTCTCTCCACCATAGGTAACTATTAAACCTATTGGAGCATCCCATCTCTACATTAGTTGTTGCCGTCTCAGCTCTTCAACCAAAAAACCAAAGTCCTTTCTATCTCTTAACATTTTAGGAGGAATCTCTTTCAATACCTGGATTTCTTGACCAAACATCTGGATTTTATTTTTAGAGGAGGCTCCTCTATCATTGCTGTTTGATTATTCATAGCTTCTGATATGAATTCTTTAAGATGTTTAATAGGGGTTTCTTGACTTTTTGAGTCTACAGGAAGTTGAGCTTTCTGTGTCACAACTGACACTATAGGAGAACCCCCTCCTACTTTTGGAATTGCAGGTTTAGTTTGCTTGGAAGCCATTTTTATACCTTCTTTCTTAAAAATCTTTTTTTCCTCTTCTCCCCCTTTACAAGTAAAAAAGTCTCAAAAACAACTTTCAGAGGCTTTAAAGGTAATAAAATTTTCTCCTCTTTTAAAACAAATCACTCTCCTCAGTCTTCTCTTTCCAGTAGCTTCAATAAGTCCAATACACAAAAAGCCTCAGCCGAGACTTTCACTGCTAAGTTTCACTTTCGTTGTTATTACAAAGGCACCATTAGAAAAAAAACTCCACTCACTTGACTGCAGTTAGAAACAGTAACTTGGAGTTAGGTATTGATTCTTTCTTGCATGCACACTTGCTTCTCCTCCGTCTGCTATTTAACTTCTTTTAATCTGCTTGTTGAGTGCAGAGCCGGTCGCTGCGTCTGGCTCTGCCTAAGCAGAGTCGTCCCGGCTTCGGAGCTTCTTCGGGTTGAATCACTCCAAGGGGCTTTTCGAACCCGCTCTACCCCCCCCCCCCCGATTGCTCTCCTTGCCTTCTTCTCCCGAAGGCGAGATTCCAAAGCCGTCAGAAAGCCATTTTTCGCTGCCAAAACGGCTTCACAAAGGCTCGGGACTGGCGGTCAAAAAATGACCGTCCATAACATGCTGCGATGCCAAGCGGAAGTTGAGAAGGCCATTCTTCTGGGTCCCACCAGCTGTATCTCCGTTGGGGATGGGACCCACAGCATTCTGATTCCGTTCTGATGGGTCAGGTAGATGTGACTGGCAAGAGACGGTCCCTCAGATAACCTGGCCCCAAGTCATGAAGGGCTTTAAAGGTGACAACCAGCACCTTGAATTGCATCCGGAAGCATTCTACAATGTCTTTGGCCAAAAAAATGCTTTTAAAAGTAAAAAAAAAAAAGGCTCTGATGATCGTGTGGCTCAGCTCGGATCATGAGAGGCATTTAAAAGCATTTTTTAACCTCTTCAGCCAAAGAGGTGGTAGAAAAAATGGTTTTAAAAGTAAAAAAAAAAAAAGTTGGCCATGCCCAATCAGTCATATTACTCCCCCCCCCCCACCAAGCCTCCCCCACAGAACCGGTACTAACAAATTTTACATTTTAGCACTGTGCAAGACTAATAAAGCCCATGAAGTAGTAAAAGTTCTACTGAAAGAAATTATTCCTAGGTTTGAGCTGCCAAATAACATATCATCTGATTCTGGCCCACATTTCAGAGCTAAGGTTGTACAACAACTGTGTGAACAGTTAAATATCAAATGGAAGACATTGTAGCAGACAATTTTACGTACAATGCATAGATTAGACCACAGTCGTCGCATTTCCAGATTGTCCGGGTCCAGGATTTCTAGTCTGGTGGCATAGGGGATTTTATCGTGAGCAAACAAGCACAGTACTCTTCTCGTGAAATACTTCTGGACCAGCTCGATCGTGTTAATGTCCATTATACAATAGGAATTCCAAGCAGGTGAATAATATTCAAGAATTGGTCTGGCAAAGGTTTCATACGCTCTAGTTAACAATACAATGTTACCAGAAGAGAAGCTTCGCAAAATTAAGTTAACGACTCTTAATGTTTTTTTGGCAATGCTGTTACAATGAGCTCTGGGTCTGAGACCGTTAGAGATGAGTATTCCAAGATCCTTGACAAAGGGAGGGTTGTCTGCGAGATCAGTACTGCCTAACCTGTATTTGGTGTTCTGAATATTTTTGCCAATGTGTAGGACAGAACATTTATTAATCGAGATTTGGAGTTGCCAATTATGTGACCATTCAGACACACAGTCGAGGTCGTTTTGCACTATGACAGCATTGTTGGGCAAACCAGTAGCAGCAGTGGTGATAAGCTCCGCCCGGATGTCATCAAATACGATCTGCACATGCGCAGAAGTTTCTGCTCATGCTTAGACAGGGCGCGTTCAAGTGATCTGGTAGCAAAGGTAAGAGAAACCCAACCCTGGTCCAACTAGTAAGTGAGGGACAGTGGCCATTGCGGTCAACAAAGACTGAACTGAAGAACATATTGAAAAGGTTGGCCTTAACAGGATCATTGTTACAGACTTCCCCTTTAGAACCTTTTAAGGGTGGGATCGTTTTCGACTCTTTAAGTTTTGCATTAACAAAATTATAGAAGGCTTGGGTAGACTTCGAGTTTAACAGCGCTTCCTCCTGTTTGCAATAGTGGTTGGTACATTCGCCTTTTATCTGGCGCCATAAGGTTTTGTAGTGGCCTTTAAACTTAGCTACGTAGCCGGTTTTGTTTTCTCGACAAAGAGATTTTTTCTTGGATTGCAACTTAATTTCTTTTTAGCTTTAGAGGTCACTTTTGGTACGTATAGATTAATGACTCTATGGATTTAGAGTAAAAAAGTGTTATAATAGTCATCTGCAGTTTTACAACCTCTAAACAGAAGGTGCCAATCAAGGGATGGGAGGTCGGCAGCTATGAAATTATAGTTGGCTTTTTAAAAGTTACTGTATTTTTCGGTGTATAAGACGCACCTTTTTACCCCCCAAAAGGGGGTGAAAATCTGGGTACGTCTTATGCACTGAATGTAACCCCGCCCACCCGCTGGCCCCCACCCTTCGGCCCTTCCAGGCGGCAGGGATCTGGGTCGGGGCACAAACTGAGGAACAACCCTCCCTCTTCAGGACGATGGACATGGGGGGGGGGGGAAAATCTGCCCAGCAGCTTTGGGGAAGAAGGCGGGTGCCACGATTTGCGGCTGGTCACCCCTCTGGCCGCGCTGACTTCACTCCCCAGCAATTTGAGGAACCGCTGCTGCCACTGCCTAACCCTGTCTGTGCCCAGGAGCCAAGCCGAGCTGAATGAGAGCCCCTAAAGGGAAACGTTCCTCCTTTCCAGCCA
Organism: Coluber constrictor foxii; assembly: GCA_038048745.1. Taxonomy (NCBI): domain Eukaryota; kingdom Metazoa; phylum Chordata; class Lepidosauria; order Squamata; family Colubridae; genus Coluber; species Coluber constrictor. The sequence goes on from CM075959.1 coordinate 263,554,801, forward strand.
TCACTGCCTGGATTCCAAAATGCAAACCTTAAGAGTCGCACTTCAGGTGGCGGCCAGTTCCCCTGCAATGTGCAGCAGGGAACTGAGAAGTGCTTTGGATTCAGGGAGGAGATTGTAGCGCTGCCACCTAGAAGTGTTTTTCTGCACATTGCAGAGCCGCGCGACCACGTCCTCCTTCTCAGCAGACTCTTCTCTTTCCTCCTCGCCAGATCTGCCGCCTGAAACACGGTACCTTTTTTTGTCTCTGCACACACCCCATGTTTGGAATCGGGAAGGGGACTGCGGGTTCGGGTGACAGACCATCCCGAAGAGGTTTGTTCTTTGGCTGTGCTCTGTCCCTCTCCCCAGAGCATGCCAGGGGTCTCTTTGGGGGAAAGTGAGTAGTCCCTGCACCTCTCGCTTGCAGAAGTAAGAGGAGGGCGGCGCCACCTTAAATGCTGGTAGGCAGAGGTAAAATACTTTTTTCCTTGTTTTCCTCCCCCAAAATTACGGTGCGTCTTATACTCCGGTGCGTCTTATACACCGAAGAATACAGTATACTTTGAAGTACCGTCATTAGGTCCCTGTTTGCAAGGAGACAAATTGAGACAAAAATCTATCAAGCTGTGATCGCTGTTAGAAAATGGTTCTTTAACTTGTAAGCCATAAATTGAATTTAGGTATTACAGAAGATGAGATCAAAGCAATTGTTGAGCCTCGTGTTGTCTGTTACCAACTGCTCCAGCTCCAGAGTCATAACAGCATTGTACACGGTTACATGCACAGGTTCAGTTGTACATTCGGTTAGAGTCCAATTAATAAGAGGCAAATTAAGACCACCAAGAAAGACAAGGGGAGGCAGACAGGGAGCTGCCCAGATTAGTAGTGCAGTTAACTTATTTGTATGACCGAGATCATAATCGGAGGCTCGATAACAAAGCAAAAAACAAACTGTAGTATTTAGAGACAGGTCGGTCGTATTCTCCATGTTCCTGTCCTAACAACCCTCAGTTTAACATCTATAGGTGGTCCTCTTCTTACGACCACAATTGAGCCCAAAGTTTCACTTAACTCTTAAATGAGTTTTCCCCAATTTACGACCTTTCTTGCCACAGTGGTTCACTGCAGATGTTAAATTAGTAACATGGTTGTTAGGTGAATCTGGCTTCTCCCTTGACTTTGCTTCTGAAAAGGTCGCGAAAGGGGATCAGGCGAGCCTGGAACATTGCAACCGTCAGAAATTTGAGTCAAGGATCTGAATTTTGATCACGTGACCACGGGGATGCTGAGAAATGGCCATGAGTCACTTTTTCCAGTGCCACTGTAACTTCAAACGGTCACTAAATGAAGAGTTTTTTGAGTCAACTACCTGTATTGACAAATTGAGGAGGAAAACCAATTTAAAGAAATGAGACAAAAAGTGTAAGACTTCAGGATATTACACTTTATCCATTTATTGTGGATACTCTTTCTTTTCCATCAAATGCTTCTTGTGCCGAGACCCACAAAGTCATTTTTGGGCACTGCCTGCGTTTCTATTGTTGAAGCTGAACCACTAAAAGAAGCCATACCCTTCCTGTTTTAAAATCCTCTTATTTCTCAGCAACAGCCACTCTTTCATCCAAAGGGATCCTGGTCATCCTCTTTCTCTTTGCTCTTGAACAGTTTTAAATTAAACTGTTCAGGTTTAATTTAAAGGTATTGTTTAAAACAAAAACATCAGTCTAATACAGTCGTTTTAATTATAGAACTTCTATAAACAATGACAATTGCATTTTTTCCCCATCTTAACAGATCCTTTTCAATTTGATTCCATGCCTTATCACAATTATTTTGACACTGAATTTGTATTCTTTGTAACAATATCCAAAGGCCATTACTTTTGTATCATTTATTCTAAACCACCTTTTCTCATCAATTCTATTTTGACTTTCATTTTCCGGTTTTGGTCAACTTCTTTTTCTATTAGCTGTTGAATTGAAAATCAGCTAGTGCACTAAAAATCTGTGAGTATGTTTCCATTAATATTTTGATTTCTTCCAAAGGGCTTTTAAAATTATCACAAAGCCATCAACAATGTTCTTGCCTGTTGTGCTCTAGGATACACATTCTCTGATTCTATTTATTTCCTGGATTTGTTAATTCTGCCCAAATAAAGAGACTTTTGGTGGCTTGCAAGGTTTTAGCAGAAACCTTAGCTTTCTCCCCTATTTTGTCAGCACTCTTTCCTTTTGCTTTTCATCCATTTCCCTTTTTCTTTTTAAATTCTTAGAATCACAGGGCTGGAAGGGAGCTACCACAGAATAACAGAGCTACAGTTTTCTAGTCACACTTTCCCTGCCCAAGGCAGGAGTCCTTATAGGGTTCCAGACAATTTCACATTAGGTATTAGTTTTTCACACATATGTCAGCTTTTCATATTCATATAATTTAAAAATTGTTAAAAAAAATAATTTGGCAAGAAAATTTCCAAGGAGGCAAATTTAAGAAAATCCTCCCACGATCTGAGAGTTTCTAATCTCCCCACCACCCCTTTATGAACTCTTGTATGACTTCTAAGGGTTGAACAACTATGAAAAACTATTCTCCCATCAGGGCCTATCAGGGCTTTTCCCATGTGATTTTTCCGATGTCTCGCTTTTGAGCAAAACATTACCACACTCTATGCATCTCTATGGCTTCACTCGCGTATGGACCTTTTCATGCCTTGCAAGGTGTTGTTTTTGGGAAAAACCTTTCCCACACTCCACACACAGGTATGGCTTTTCCCCTGTGTGGCTTCTCCGATGAACCCGAAGCAGTGTTGCTGTGAGAAAACCTTTTCCACATTCCCCACATTTATAGGGCCTCTCTCCTGTGTGCCCCTTCTGATGTCTCCGAAGTTCAGAAGACTCCACAAATGTTTTCTCACATTCTGGGCACTGATAAGGTCTGTCTCCAGTGTGAAGTTTCTGATGTCGAATGAGGTGTTCCTTATAGCCAAAACCTCTCCCACATTCTGGGCATTGATAGGGTCTTTCTCCAGTGTGAAGAGTCTGATGTCGAATTAGTCGTGACTTTCTGGCAAAACATCTCCCACATTCTGGACACTTTTTATTTTTCTGCATCTGCACACGCTTGAAAGGCTTCTCTCCTTTGTGAATCCTCTCATGTTTTCTAAAATAATATTTCCAATGAAAAGATTTCTCACACTCGGAACATTTATATTGCTTCTCTAAGTGGATTTTTTGATGCATCACAAGTGTACTTTTCCGGGTGAAAGATTTCTCACACACTGAGCATTTGTGGAGTTTCTCACCCGTATGAGTTTGAAAGTGAATTCTAAGGCATGATCCCCGACCAAATGCTTTCCCACATTCTAAACATTTGAAGTTTTTTTCCCCTCTGTGAACATTCTCATGACTTCTGAGGCATTTTATTGTACGGAAAAATCTTCCACACTCGATGCACATATAGGGCTTCACCCCTGTATGGATACTCTGATGTTGAAAAAGACCATCTTTTTGAGAAAAACATTTATCGCAATCCTTACATTTATACAGTTTTTCTCCTATGTGCTTCCTTCGGTGTCTCCAAAGTTCAGAAGACTGCACAAATCTTTTCTCACATTCTGAGCACTGATAGGGTCTGTCTCCAGTGTGAAGTCTCTGATGTCGAATTAGACATGACTTGTAGCCAAAACATCTCCCACATTCTGGGCATTGATAGGGTCTTTCCCCACTGTGCATTATCTGATGTTGCAGCAGATAGGACTTGCTGGAAAATGTTTTCCCACATTCTAGGCATGTTTTGCTTTCCTCCTTTGTGTGTGTTTTACTATGTTGGGAAAGAGATGAACTCTGAGTGAAACGTTTTCCACACTCAAAGCATTTATAAGGTCTCTGCCTTGTGTGAATTTTCTCATGTTTTCTCAAAAATTGTTTATAACGGAAAGATTTCCCACACTCCAGACATTGATAAAGTTTCTCTCTGGAGTGGATTTGCTGATGTTTAAGCAGCTGCGAGGTTTGAGGAAAGCACAGCCCACATTGCACACACTTGCAGGGCTTCTCTTCATTCGGGTTGTTCTGAGGCCTAGAAAGACGCCGTCTCTCAGGAGATCTTCCCCAGCGCTTCCAGGATTCCTGAGATCTCTTTCCCTGGTGGATTCGCTGATGGGCTCCAAGGTCCGAGCCTTTAGCAAAACGTTTCCCACACTCTCCACATTTGTAAGGCTTCAGTCCCGGGTGGCTCTGGAGATGTTTGGCAAAGCTCCACAGTCCAGGAAAGGATTTCGCACAAAGAAAACACAGGTGCGATCCATTCCCCTTATGCAGTGACCGGTGGATCAAAAGGAGGGACCGGTGAGCAAAGCTTTTCCCACACTTGGAGCATCTAGAGAGTTTGCCCTGATTCCTCTGAGGGGAGCTTCGGTCAAAGAGTTCCCCCCTCTGCATAGTCTCCAGGGGCTGCTCACATCCAGGGGTTTCCATCCCAGGAAATTTTAACAATCTGAAGTTTGGCCAAAAGATTGGAAGATGGGCAGGAGGATGGGCTCCAGCACGAGTGCGAAAGCTCAGAAGACGAAACCTCTGGTCCCAGTGATTGACTCAGATTGGGTCCTGCAAGCAGAACTTCCTCCAGAGCTTTTCCTGGTGGCCCCTGCAGGATGAAGATAAAAGAAGTGAAGGAGAGAGGAAGATTTATTTTCTTCAGCCGTCCAAATAGCCCAAATAATAAGTGGAAGACCCCTATATCAGTGGTGGGTTGTTCCCAGTTCAGTCTGGTTCAGTAGTAAAACCGGGAGTAGTAAAACCGGCGGGAGACTCACGTCATCCCAGTTGATCTGGGCATGCAGTAAAGGTAAGTGGAACCCACCCCTGCCCTATAGGAACCCAGGAGCCGACCCCAAAGCCTCCATTCCCTCCTCCCCGGAATCAAAGCCATGCTGGGATCCTCCCTGTGGAGCTGGCCTCCCCTTTCTTAGCACAATGAGAGGGATGGCTGACAAGAGTCCCTGCTGCTCCCCCTTTGCCTGCCTGAACTGGGGATGGCATGAGAGCTATTCCAGTACTTGAGGGCTGCCACAAAGAAGAGGAAGTCAAAGCATCAGAAGGCAGGACAAGAAACAATGGAGGGAAACAAATAAAAGAGAGAAGCAACCTGGAATGGAGGAGAAACTTCCTCACAGAGAGGACAGTTAATGGGAGGAGCAACTGGTCTGCAGAAGTTGTGGCTGCTCCAACACTGGAGCCTCTTCAGCAAAGAAAGGACAGCCACCCATCTGAAATGGCGGAGGCTCTCCTGCTGGAGCAGAGGGCTGGACTAGAAGACCTCCAAGGTCCCTTTTCCCGCCCTACTCTGATGGATAAAACCCACCAACGAGGGGCTGCCACGTCACAGCCTCCTTCAGAGCAAAACTAGGCAAATAATCATTTTTTTTTCTACTGAGCTTTGGGGAAAGAAAAGTAAAGAATTAAACGACTAAAATAAAAGCAAAGAATTTTTAGTCATTTTTCTCCATTGAGATGAAGAGGAAAGAAAGTGGATCTTTTCTCCGTCGGGAGGAAATGAGCTCAATTCAAGCAATTTGAACCTTCTCTCCCCCCCTAAAGAAACCCCCCCCACCCCCGATTGAAGGGAGGAGGCGGCTCTTTCCTGCATTGAGCCCATAACCCCCCCTGAAACCCTGGAGAGAGAAGCCCCGCCCTTCGCCCCCCCTTTGCCCAGAGGCTCCCCGTCCAGCCCCGCCTCCACCCGGGACCCTCCTGGCACCCCTGGAGAGGCCCTCGGGGCTACCTTCCTCCGGGCAGCCCGAGGGAGAGCGGGAGCCCCACCTGCCCGGAGCGGGGCCGAGGAGCAGCCTTGCCGGACAGCCGAGAATTCGCACAGCCGCAAGTGGGGAAACCACAGAGAGGGAGGAAGAACGACCGGAGATTCCTAGAGGGGCCCCACGGAAGCTTCTCCCCGCCTTTTCCGGCTTATTTCCTCTCTGACAGTGGGGAGGCGCTCTAGCCCCTCCTTCCTCTCCTCCTCTGGGAGCGGCTGCAGTTTCGGGGTGCTGGGCGAGTCGCCTCTTTCCCGGCCGGGCGGAGTCCGGAGAAGCCGGGACCCTTTCCCTTCCTTCCCTCCCAGAATTGGGAGGAGGCGCCCGGGGATCCCCGCTCCCTGCCTCCACCGAAGTTTGGGTGGGACTTGCAGGCGGGATCGGGCGCTGGGATCCGTCATCCGGCAACTGGCAAGGCTGAAACGGCTGCGGAGAATGGGCTGCGTAGTAGGGAGCTCGGGGTCCTGGCTTCCCAGGGACAGAGACCGAGATTAAACTAGGATAGCCTTTCAGCCACGCCCCCCATTCATTGCTGGCCGGCCGGTCTCCCTCCTCCTCCCACTGGGTGCAGAGGGCGAGTTTAATTCCCTGCCTGTGATTCCTTCCCGAGGAGCTCCGTCCCCACTCAGGGGCTCCTCTTCCCACGGGGGAGAATCGGGAGGTGGATGGAGCCACGTGACTCCAGAGATTGCATGGAATGGCTGCATCTCCCCTTGATTAGTTTCCAGCCTTTGCTTCTTGCTCAGCCTTCAGAGCTTTGGAAAGGAAGTTGTCCTCCTGAACTTTGCAGCAGCTTCTCAGATAATGGAAGGCTGCCATCCTCTCCTACTCCTTCTCTTCCTTCAAGGAGACATAACCAGTTCTTGCAACCTTTCCTCTTATGCTGTAGCCTCCAGGCCCCTATTTATCTTTCTTGTTCTTCCCTGCATTCTTTCTAGCCTCAACGTCTTTTTTCTATCTTGATATAAAATGTAGAAAACCCCAAAGATGAACTTTAGCCCAAATCTGGAACGTTTAAACCAATTCATGAATAAACGGTTTGAAACGAAAACTCCCAGGGGTAAGACCCAATCTTGATGTGACTTTGCCTTGCCCATTTTGGAAAGAAACAATGATATCGGGGTCAAGACGGAGATCAGCTTTTCGAGAGAGGCTGAATCACGAAAGAAAACCCAGAAGAGTTCTAGAATTCTTATTTAATTGATATAGGCTACATTGACAGAATTTTAAGATCAGATTTCTGATATTCGGCATGATATTCGCTGTGGCCATGATATTCGCCGTGACATTCTACATTATGGATATACGTTTATAATTGGAAGGATTAGAGCAGTGATAGCTAACCTTTTTGCCATCGTGTGCCAAAAGTGGGGGGAGGGCATGGGAGGGCCGCTCGTATGTGCCCACACCCATAATTCTATGCCACCCCGTGCTCCCACGTTTCCATGTGATGGCAAGGTAGGCCCGTTTTTTGCTCTCCCCAGGCTCCATAATCTCTTTAGGAGGCTGGGGAGAGTGAAAACGGCTTTCTGCACTCCCACAGAGGCCGAAAACGGTCCATTTGCCAACTTCCGTTCTCACTGGAAGGCCGTTTTTCACTGTCCCCAGACTCCAGAGCCTTTCTAGGGTGCTGGGAAGGGCAAAAACGGCCGTCCCCAGCCCCCCAGAGGCCAGAAACAGCCTTTTTCCTGACTTCCGGTAGGCCCAAAAGGCCTGAAAATCAGCTGGTCTGTGCGTGAATGCATGCCGGAGCTGAGCTCTCATGCCCACCAATATGGCTCTGTGTGCCACAGGTTTGCCATCACGGGATTAGCGCATACACAGAGTAACCTAACTCCACTTTTGTTATTGCTGCTGAGAGAAGCTCCATGGTAACCTAATTTGCCAACTGAGGAGATAAAGCCTCCAGGCTAATTGCCAAGCTAGCCTTGCTTGTAACTTAAAATGTGTCTTCTCAGCAAGCTAATGTGAGATAACACCCTATATGCCTAAAAATGTATTCCTTTCCCCTTTCTGAGATCCATTGTTCCAGAGCGCTGAGGACATCGTGAGGTTTGCATGAACTAATGGATATGAAATGATGTTTCTAAGACAACGGCTGTTTTTGCATGGATTATGTACACACTATGAAGAGAAAAAAGTTTTACTTAGTGTGCGGCTTTTGCTTTTTCTCCCTCTGCCTGCTCTGCTTAAAGCAAGAGCTTCAAAACTGCCAGCTTTGATCTTGATCAATAATAAAGCTGATTATCAGTTGCCTCCTGTTCAGAGTTTCGTTGGATTAATTCAGTTTATCTCTGACCTTGGGATAATTAGGCAAACTGCATTCTTGGCAACAGTTCAGGAACAGAAGACGCTGACAAAAAAGAAATATATCCAAACACGAAGCAAATCTCTTAAAGGTTGTTTTCTGTTGCTGGTCTTTTAAGCCTTATGGGAGGGGCCTATCATCAATTGGCCCTACTCCCAAATTGTACATAGTTACATGCACAGGTTCAGTTGTACGTTTGGTTAGGGTCCAATTAATAAGAGGCAAATTAAGACCACTAAGAAAGACAAGGGGGTGCAGGCAGGAAGCTGCCCACTGTTTTGGCTCCGTTTCCTGAGCCTGTGTCATCGGCAGGAGAGGACTCCGAGAGTGAAGGAGAGTAGTTGGCAAGGCCTCCCTCCCCAGGACCCTCCTCTCTGGCAATGCCTCCGGAGTACACCGAAGGGCAAGGGATAGGCCCAAAGCCAAGCACGTCCCTGCAGCCATAGGTGGACAGCGAAGGAGATAAGTGCTGGCTGGATCCTCAGCAAAGGCGCAGGGAGAAGCGTGCACAGCAGAGGGGAAGTCGTGCCAGAGATTAGCTGAGTCACTGGACCACACCCCACAGGATATAAAAGGGAGCGTAGTGGCCAGTCAAACCTTGTGACGAACAAAGCTGAAAGCTTCCACGCCATTCTGCATTGCCGGACTTTTGGCTATAAAGTTTGCTGGATTATCTCTGGACTTGATTGACTCCTTAATTATTGAGCTGTTTCTTTTGATGTATCAGAGGTGGGGAGAAGTCATCTGTCCTCTTTGTAAATAATAAACTCTTGGCAGGCAGCCACTAGGTTGTTGCCAAGTTCCGTTATCTTAAGGAAAAGGATTTTGCCGGCTGGTTTGGTCTTTAACTCTCGAACATCTGTTGGTGTGTGTGCATGTGGTTGGGGACAGAACACTCAGATAAGTAGTGCAGTTAATTTATTTGTATGACCGAGATCATAATCGGAGGCTCGATAACAAAGCAAAAAACAAACTGTAGTATTTAGAGCCCGGTCGGTCGTATTCTCCATGTTCCTGTTCTAACAACCCTCAGTTTAACATCTATAGGTAGTCCTCTTCCTACGACCACAATTGAGCCCAAAATTTCTGTTCTTAAGTGAAACACTTAAGTGAGTTTTCCCCCATTTACGACCCTTCTTTACACAGTGGTTCACTGCAGATGTTAAATTAGTAACATGGTTGTTAGGTGAATCTGGCTTCTCCCTTGACTTTGCTTCTAAAAAGGTCGCGAAAGGGGATCAGGTGAGCCTGGAACATTGCAACCGTCAGAAATTTGAGTCAAGGATCTGAATTTTGATCACGTGACCACGGGGATGCTGAGAAATGGCCATGAGTCACTTTTTCCAATGCCACTGTAACTTCAAACGGTCACTAAATGAAGAGTTTTTTGAGTCGGCTACCTGTATTGACAAATTGAGGGGGAAAAGCAGTTCAAAGAGATGAGACAAAAAGTGTAAGACTTCAGGATATTACACTTTATCCATTTATTGTGGATACTCTTTCTTTTCCATCAAATGCTTCTTGTGCTGAGACCCACAAAGTCATTTTTGGGCACTGCCTGCGTTTCTATTGTTGAAGCTGAACCACTAAAAGAAGCCATACCCTTCCTGTTTTAAAATCCTCTTATTTCTCAGCAACAGCCACTCTTTCATCCAAAGGGATCCTGATCATCCTCTTTCTCTTTGCTCTTGAACAGTTTTAAATTAAACTCTCGGTTTTTCTCCTGCCATATACACTTAGATATGTGTTCCTGTCATTGTTTATGTGATGAACCCATTCTCCAGATAGGTATTGTTTAAAACAAAAACATCAGTCTAGTAATATAGTTGTTTTAATTATAGAACCTCTATAAACAATGACAATTGTATTTTTTCCCCATCTTAACAGATCCTTTTCAATTTGATTCCATGCCTTATCACAATTATTTTGACACTGAATTTGTATTCTTTGTAACAATATCCAAATGCCTTACTTTTGTATCATTTCTTCTAAACCACCTTTTCTCATCAATTCTATTTTGACTTTCATTTTCTGGTTTTGGTCAACTTCTTTTTCTATTTGCTATTGAATTGAAAACCAGCTAGTGCACTAAAAATCTGTGAGTATGTTTCCATTAACATTTTGATTTCTTCCAAAGGGCTTTTAAAATTACCACAAAACGATCAGCAATCTTCTTACCTCACATATTCTGTCTGATGTGCTCTAGGATACACATTCTCTGATTCTATTTATTTCCTGGATTTGTGAATCCTGCCCAAATAAAGAGACTTTTGGTGGCTTGCAAGGTTTTAGCAGAAACCTTAGTTTCCCCCCCTTTTTTGTCAGCACTCCTTCCTTCTGCTTTTCATCCATTTCCCTTTTTCTTTTAAAATTCTTAGAATCACAGGGCTGGAAGGGAGCTACCACAGATTAACAGAGCTATAGTTTTCTAGTCCTACCTTCCCTGCCCAAGGCAGGAGTCCTTATACGGTTCCAGACAATTTCACATTAGGTATTAGTTTTTCATACGCATATCAGCTTTTCATGCTCATATAATTGAAAAAGTATAAAAAAATTAATTTGGCAAGAAAATTTCCAAGGAGGCAAATTTAATGGACAAACTCTAGAAGGCAAGATGTTCCAATTGGCAATGAAAAGTATTCTCTTGTTATACACCTGTAAGGTTTTTCTCTTATGTGGATTTTTCATCTTGCATCTGAAGATCTGATGATCAGGTAAAAATCTTTGCCACATACTAAGCTCCGATAAAGTTTCTCTCCAGTAAGAATTCATTGATGCTGAAAGGGTATTTTTCCCGGCAACCCACACTTCACACTTCAAAGATTTAAACTGCACCGTTCCTATATGGATTAGAATGTGATTTTTAAGGGACGATTGATAAGAAAATCCTCCCACGATCTGAGAGTTTCTAATTCCCCCCCTCCCCTTTATGAACTCTTGTATGACTTCTAAGGGTTGAACAACTATGAAAAACTGTTCTCCCATCAGGGCCTATCAGGGCTTTTCCCATGTGAGTTTTCCAATGTCTCGCTTTTGAGCAAAACATTACCACACTCTATGCATCTCTATGGCTTCATTCGGATATGTACCTTTTCATGCCTTGCAAGGTGTTGTTTTTGGGAAAAACCTTTCCCACACTCCACACACAGGTATGGCTTCTCCCCTGTGTGGATTCTCTGATGAACCCGAAGCAGTGTTGCTGTGAGAAAACCTTTTCCACATTCCCCACATTTATAGGGCCTCTCTCCTGTGTGTCCCTTCTGATGTCTCCGAAGTTCAGCAGACTCCACAAATGTTTTCTCACATTCTGGGCATTGATAAGGTCTTTCTCCAGTGTGAAGTTTCTGATGTCGAATTAGGTGTTGCTTATAGCCAAAACATCTCCCACATTCTGGGCATTGATAGGGTCTTTCTCCGTTGTGAAGACTCTGATGTCGAATTAGTTGTTGCTTATAGCGAAAACCTCTCCCACATTCTGGGCATTGATAGGGTCTTTCTCCAGTGTGAAGAGTCTGATGTCGAATTAGTTGTGACTTTCTGGCAAAACATTTCCCACATTCTGGGCACTTTTTATTTTTCTGCATCTGCACACGCTTGAAAGGCTTCTCTCCTTTGTGAATCCTCTCATGTTTTCTAACATAATATTTGCAAGAAAAAGATTTCTCACACTCCGAACATTTATATCGTTTCTCAGAGTGGATTGTCTGATGCATCAGAAGTGAATATTTCCGGGTAAAAGTTTTCTCACACAGTGAGCATTTGTGTCTCACCTGTATGGATTTCTCACCCGTATGCGTTTGGCAGTGAATTCTAAGGTATGATGAAGAAGCAAATGCTTTCCCACATTCTAAACATTTGAAGTTTTTTTCCCCTCTGTGAACATGCTCATGACTTCTGAGGTTTTCTTTTGTACGGAAAAATGTTCCACACTCGATGCACTTATAGGGCTTCACCCCTGTATGGATACTCTGATGTTGAAAAAGACTGTCCTTTCGAGAAAAACATTTATCACAATCGTTACATTTATACAGTTTTTCTCTCCTATGCGTCCTTTGGTGTCTCAGCAGACAGGACTTGCTGGAAAAAGGTTTTCCACATTCTGGACATTCATGGGGGCTTTCCCCACTGTGTGACTTAAATTTATATAGTCTTTCTCCTGTGTGCATCCTTTGATGTCTCCGAAGTCCAGAAGAATGCACAAATCTTTTCTCACATTCTGAGCATTGATAGAGTCTTTCTCCACTGTGTATTATCTGATGTTCTCCTGTGTGCGTCCTTTGATGTCTCTGAAGTTCAGAAGAATGCACAAATCTTTTCTTACATTCTGGGCATTGATAGGGTCTGCCTCCAGTGTGACGTCTCTGATGCCGAATTAGGCTTGACTTGTAGACGAAACATCTCCCACATTCCGGACACTCAAGGGGTCTTTCCCCAGTGTGAATTCTCTGATGTTCCAGCAGATATGATTTCTTGGAAAAAGATTTCCCACATTCTGGGCATGTTTTGCTTTCCTTCTTTCTGTGTGTTTTATTATGTTGGCAAAGAGATGAGATCTGAGTGAAACACTTTCCACACACAAAGCATTTATAAGGTCTCTGCCTTGTGTGAATTTTCTCATGTTTTCTAAATAATTGTTTATAACGGAAAGATTCCCCACACTCCAGACATTGATAAGGTTTCTCTCTGGAGTGGATTTGCTGATGTTTAAGCAGCTGCGAGGTTTGAGGAAAGCACAGCCCACATTGCACACACTTGCAGGGCTTCTCTTCAGTCGGGCTGTTCTGAGGCCTAGAAAGACGCCGTCTCTCAGGAAATCTTCCCCAGCGCTTCCAGGATTCCTGAGATCTCTTTCCCTGGTGGATTCGCTGATGGGCTCCAAGGTCTGAGCCTTTAGCAAAACGCTCCCCACACTCTCCACATTTGTAAGGCTTCAGTCCAGGGTGGCTCCGGAGATGTTTGACAAAGCTCCAAATTCCAGGAAAGGAGTTCCCACATAGAAAACACAGGTGGGATCCATTTCCCTTATGCAGCGTCCGGTGGATCAAAAGGAGGGACCGGTGAGCAAAGGATTTCCCACACTTGGAGCATTTTGACCACTGATTCCTCTGAGGGGACCTTTGGTCAAAGAGTTCCCCCCTCTGCATAGTCTCCAGGGGCTGCTCACTTCCAGTGGTTTCCATCCCAGGAAATTTTAACAATCTGAAGTTTGGCCAAAAGATTGGAAGATGGGCAGGAGGATGGGCTCCAGCACGAGTGTGAAAGCTCAGAAGACGAAATCTCTGGTTCCTGTGACTGAGCCAGATTTGATCCTGCAAGCAGAACTTCCTCCAGAGCTTTTCCTGGTGGCCCCTGCAGGATGAAGATAAAAGAAGTGAAGGAGAGAGGAAGATTTATTTTCTTCAGCCATCCAAATAGCCCAAATAATAAGTGGAAGACCCCTATATCAGTGGTGGGCTGCTCCCAGTTCAGTCCGGTTCAGTAGTAAAACCGGTGGGAGACTCAGGTCATCCCGGTTGATCTGGGCATGCAGTAAAGGTAAGTGGAACCCACCCCTGCCCTATAGGAACCCAGGAGCCGACCCCAAAGCCTCCATTCCCTCCTCCCCGGAATCAAAGCCATGCTGGGATCCTCCCTGTGGAGCTGGCCTCCCCTTTCTTGGCACAATGAGAGGGATGGCTGACAAGAGTCCCTGCTGCTCCCCATTTGCCTGCCTGAACTGGGGATGGCATGAGAGCTATTCCAGTACTTGAGGGCTGCCACAAAGAAGAGGAAGTAAAAGCATCAGAAGGCAGGACAAGAAACAATGGAGGGAAACAAATAAAAGAGAGAAGCAACCTGGAATGGAGGAGAAACTTCCTCACAGAGAGGACAGTTAATGAGAGGAGCAACTGGTCTGCAGAAGTTGTGGCTGCTCCAACACTGGAGCCTCTTCAGTAAAGAAAGGACAGTCACCCATCTGAAATGGCAGAGGCTCTCCTGCTGGAGCAGAGGGCTGGACTAGAAGGCCTCCAAGGTCTCTTTTCCCGCCCTATTCTGATGGATAAAACCCACCAACCAGGGGCTGCCACGTCACGGCCTCCTTCAGTGGAAAACTGGGCAAATAATGTTTTTTTTTCCTATTCAGCTTTGGGGAAAGAAAACTAAATAATTAAAATACTAGAATAAAAGCAAAGAAGATCAAAAGTGGATCTTTTCTGCGTTGGGAGGAAATGAGCTCAATTCAAGCAATTTGAAGCTTCTCTCCCCCCCCAAAGAAACCCCCCCCCCCAACTGAAGGGAGGAGGCGGCTCTTTCCTGCATTGAGCCCATAATCCCCCCTGAAACCCTGGAGAGAGAAGCCCCGCCCTTCGCCCCCCCTTTGCCCAGAGGCTCCCCGTCCAGCCCCGCCTCCACCCGGGACCCTCCTGGCACCCCTGGAGAGGCCCTCGGGGCTACCTTCCTCCGGGCAGCCCGAGGGAGAGCGGGAGCCCCACCTGCCCGGAGCGGGGCCGAGGAGCAGCCTCGCCGGACAGCCGAGAATTCGCACAGCCGCAAGTGGGGAAACCACAGAGAGGGAGGAAGAACGACAGGAGGTTCCTAGAGAGGCCCCACGGAAGCTTCTCCCCGCCTTTTCCGGCTTATTTCCTCTCTGACAGTGGGGAGGCGCTCTAGCCTCTCCTTACTTATGATCGGCTGCAGTTTCGGGGTGCTGGGCGAGTCGCCTCTTTCCCGGCCGGGCGGAGTCCGGAGAAGCCGGGACCCTTTCCTTCCCTCCCTCCCTCCCTCCCTCCCTCCCTCCCAGAATTGGGAGGAGGCGCCCGGGGATCCCCGCTCCCTGCCTCCACCGAAGTTTGGGTGGGACTTGCAGGCGGGATCGGGCGCTGGGATCCCCCATCCGGCAACTGGCAAGGCTGAAACGGCTGCGGAGAATGGGCTGCGTAGTAGGGAGCTCGGGGTCCTGGCTTCCCAGGGACAGAGACCGACATTAAACTAGGATAGCCTTTCAGCCACGCCCCCCATTCATTGCTGGCCGGCCGGTCTCCCTCCTCCTCCCACTGGGTGCAGAGGGCGAGTTTAATTCCCTGCCTGTGATTCCTTCCCGAGGAGCTCCGTCCCCACTCAGGGGCTCCTCTTCCCACGGGGGAGAATCGGGAGGTGGATGGAGCCACGTGACGCCAGAGATTGCATGGAATGGCTGCATCTCCCCTTGATTAGTTTCCAGCCATTGCTTCTTGCTCAGCCTTCAGAGCTTTGGAAAGGAGGTTGTCCTCCTAAACTTTGCAGCAGCTTCTCAAATATTGGAAATCTGCCATCCTCTCCTACTCCTTCTCTTCCTTCAAGGAGACATAACCAGTTCTTGCAACCTTTCCTCTTATGCTGTAGCCTCCAGGCCCCTATTTATCTTTCTTGTTCTTCCCTGCATTCTTTCTAGCCTCAACGTCTTTTTTCTATCTTGATATACAATGTACAAAACCCCAAAGATGAACTTTAGCCCAGTCTGGAATGTTTCAACAAGTTGATGAATAAACAGTTTGAAACGCTTGGAGGGTTGCAAAGAAACTCCCAGGGGTAAGACCCAATCTTGACGTGACTTTGCCTTGCCCTTTTGGAAAGAAACAATGATATTGGGGTCAAGACGGAGATCAGCTTTTCGAGAGAGGCTGAATCACGAAAGAAAACCCAGAAGAGTTCTAGAATTCTTATTTAATTGAAATAGGCTACATTGACAGAATTTTAAGATCAGATTTCTGATATTCGGCATGATATTCGCTGTGGCCATGATATTCGCCGTGACATTTTACATTATGGATATACGTTTATAATTGGAAGGATTAGAGCAGTGATAGCTAAGCTTTTTGCCATCGTGTGCCAAAAGTGGGGGGAGTGCGGGGGAGGTTCACTAGTACAGGTGCCCACACCCATAATTCTATGCCACCCCACCCGCTGTGCATGGGCACTCGCCCACCCCGTGCTCCCATGTTTCCGTGCGATGGCAAGGTAGGCCCGTTTTTCGCTCTCCCCAGGCTTCAGAATCTTTTTAGGAGGCTGGGGAGAGTGAAAACGGCCTTCTGCACTCCCACAGAGGCCGAAAACGGCACATTTGCCAATTTCCGGTCTCACTGGAAGGCCCTTTTTCACTGTCCCCAGACTCCAGAGCCTTTCTAGGAGGCTGGGAAGGGCAAAAATCGCCATCCCCAGCCCCCCAGAGGCCCTCCGGAGGCCGGAGACAGCCTTTTTCCTGACTTCCGATAGGCCCAAAAAGCCTGAAAATCAGCTGGTCTGTGCGTGAATGCATGCCGGAGCTGAGCTCGCATGCCCACCGATATGGCTCCGTGTGCCACAGGTTCTCCATCACGGGATTAGAGCATACACAGAGTGTAACCTAACTCCGCTTTGTTATTGCTGCTGAGAGACACTTCATGTAACCTAATTTGCCAATTGAGGAGATAAAGCCTCCAGGCTAATTGCCAAGCTTAGCCTTGCTTGTAACTTAAAATGTGTCTTCTCAGCAAGCTAATGTGAGATAACACCCTATATGCCTAAAAATGTATTCCTTTCCCCTTTCTGAGATCCATTGTTTCAGAGCGCTGAGGACATCATGAGGTTTGCATGAACTAATGGATATGAAATGATGTTTCTAACACAACGGCCGTTTTTGCATGGATTATGTACACACTATAAAGAGAAAAAAGTTTTACTTAGTGTGCGGCTTTTGCTTTTTCTCCCTCTGCCTGCTCTGCTTAAAGCAAGAGCTTCAAAACACCCAGCTTTGATCTTGATCAATAATATCAGTTGCCTCCTGTTCAGATTTTCATTGGATTAATTCAGTTTATCTTTCACCTTGGGATAATTGGGCAAACTGCATGCTTGGCAACAGTTCAGGAACAGAAGACGCTGACAGAAAAGAAATACATCCAAACACGAAGCAAATCTCTTAAAGGTTGTTTTCCGTTGCTGGTCTTTTAAGCCTTATGGGAGGGGCCTATCATCAATTGGCCCTACTCCCGCATCATCCTCTCTGCTTTATCTGCTTCTGCCTTCTGGCAGCTCTTCTCATACCTGCACTAGGAACAGGCTCCTCCTGTTCCTCTGCCTCTCTACTGTTAGCCTCTAGAGACTCCAAAGTCTGTGCATCACTCCTTGATGGCCCTGGCCCCATCTCTGTCTCCAACGCAGAGCCCTCACCCGGGCCTTCCCCAGCCTCCAGGACTGGCCCGTGTTCTTCCTCAGCCTCATCGCTCTCCAACTCCATTGCCAGCTCCAGAGGCTGCTGGCAGACCATAACACTAGTTTCCTCCAAGGCCAACGGAGCCGCCCTCTCAATCTCTGCCAGCTCTGTTCCAGCTCATCTTCTCCCGCAGATTCAGACTCCAGATTACGTGGCCATGGGGATGCTGGAAAATGTGTGCCTCTTTTATCTCTCCATTGGTTCAGGGCCCAGCAATCCCTCCTTCGTCATCCATGGAATACGTGGGAGTAGGATCACAGACGAGAAGCCAAACTTCCAGCAGCAATGTTTATTGCAGATAATGATTCTGTAAAACCAACATGCAATTTCCAGCTGACAGCCCCTTTTAAAGGAAAATTGTCAGCCTTTAACCAATAACTTTAAAATATGTCCCGCACCTGCGTGGCAGAAGGAAAGTCTCTGCTTACGCCTGCATGGACATAACAAGAACCAAATAATATAGTATAATAAAAATCATTCCCTGCCCCAGTGATAGCAGATCACACGAGCCATTTAATGGGCTCCCTCCTGCTCTGGGTTCCCCAGGCCCTCTGGCAGAACCTTCCGGAAGAGAATTAGGGTGGGGCCGTCATAATCTCTGGGGGAATGATGTTCCAGAGAGAGGGAGCCAGCATGGAGAAGGCCTTTCTTCTGGGTCCCACCAGATGTATCTCCATTGGGGATGGAACCCACAGCATTCTCTGCCGTCCCGTTCTGATGGGTCAGGAAGATGTGACCAGCAAGAGACGGTCCCTCAGATAACCTAGCCCCAAGGGCTTTAAAGGTGACAACCAGCACCTTGAATTGCATCCGGAAGCAAATCGGCCACCAATGCAGCTTGCGCAGGAGAGGTTTGCACAAAACCATGTGGTTCACTGCACTTTGCATCAACTGGATCTTTCAGATGCTCTTCAAGGGCAGCCCCATGTAGAGCATGTTGCAATAGTCAAGATGGGAAGCGACAAGGACGGGTATCAGCCACATGCAGCTCTTCGGGCCCTCTTCTGTGGTTCCCTGTGGGATGATCCCACCACTGACCGGCCCTGCCCCTTGCCCTCCCCTCCCAGTCACTCCTCAGCTGGCTTGATAAGGCTGACGACGGCAGTGGAGAAACGGCCGGGGCAGAGACAGAGAGATACAGAGAGAGAGGGAGGGAGGCAGGGAGGGAGAGAGAGAGTTGTCAAAAGGGTTTTGTGGCTCCCGATATTTACCAACCAGTTTTCAGCCCTAATGACCGGCTTGGTAGGCATGGCTAGGAGGTCATGTGACTGGTGGAAGTGAGTGACGTCGAGTTGGCCACCCCCACCCCACCAGGTTTTGTGGTTCCTGGTGTCTTCTTTTCTGTGGGAAACGGGTCCCGATGGCTCTTTGAGTGTTTAAGGTTGCAGACCCCTGCACTAGGGCATGACTGTGAGTAGGGATTGTTGGTCACTGGTGCACAATCTGCAGTTGCGCAAAGGCCCTCCTGGCCACAACTGCCACATGCTCTTTGAGCAGGAGTCATGAGTCCAGGAGAATCCCTAGATTACGCACAGGGTCTGTTTGGGGTAGTGCCACCCCATCCACATCCAAAGATGACAATTCACCCTGAGCCAACAAACCCCAAACCCGGAGCCACTCAGCCTTGCCAGGGTTTAGTTTCAACCCCTAACTCTCCATCCAGCTCCTAATAGCCTCCAGGCACTGCAAGAGGGAAGACAAGGCATCACTTAACTCACCACAGGCCGAGACATACAGCTGAGTATCACCAGCATATTGGTGATACCTCAGTCCATGGTGACGGATGATCTCACCCAGCGGCTTCATATAAATGTTGAACAGTAGCGGAGAGTACCGAGCCCTGTGGAACCCTGTAAAGCAGTGAGCGAAGGCTAGATCTCTCCCCTCCTATCGACTGAGAGCGGCCACAGTCAGTGGATTAGTATGATTTTTCCCCCCAATTCTTTTATTATTTTATTTTCAATCAACATGTGCTTAATGAAAATTACCTTGCCCTAGTTCTTTTACTTATAGTATAATAATAATAAATAATAAATAATCGGGCCCTAAAAACCCATCTCTTTCAGCTTGCTGGTCTAGCCTGACCCCGCTGAATTTTTAAGATTGTACTAGAGGGTTGGGTATTTTAATTATTCAGTGGTTTTAATTTTAGCCATAGTTATATGTTTTTTAAGAAATTTTAACTTTTGTATACTGTTTTTATTCGGCTGTCCACCGCCCTGAGTCCGCAAGGAGAAGGGCGGTATACAAATCTAATAAATAAATAAATAAATAAAATAATAATGATGATGATGATGATGATGATGATAATTATTATTATTATTATTATTATTATTATTTTATCGAAGTTGAGCGACTATGGAAAAAGAAATCATGTGTTGTTCCGATTGTAATTGGAGCCGTTGGAGCAATACCCAAAGGGCTACCCCGCTATTTAGAAATTCTAAATTTATCGGACTTGAACGTTTTGACTCTACAAAAAACCACCTTACTCAGAACAGCTTACATCCTCCGACGATATCTTAACAGTTCCTAGGTCCTTGGTTAGGACTCGAGCTGCTGAGCTATTAACCAGCCTCAAAGACTGTGACTCTCACTACAGATTAACCAATAATAATAATAATATTGATGGTATATTGTTTGCTTATATATAATCATAATCTTTCATTATTTACTTGTACCAAGTGGTAACTTTAATCTTCTCTTTTCTAATTCTGTTATCTAGCCAGTGACAGAACACATCCCATGTTGACAAATATTCTGATTCTTCCTTATCCTTTATTTTTAGTCTCAAACTATCCATCTCTACATAGTCTAATATATTTTTAATTATCTTCTCCTCTGTAGGAGTACCCTCATCCTCCCAATATTGTGCAAGTGCAATTCACTGATGCTGAAAGAGTATTTTTCCAGGCAAACCATACATCACACTTCAAAGATTTAAACTGCATCTTTCCTATATGGATTAGAGTGTGATTTTTAAAGGGATGATTGATAAGAAAATCCTCTCCCACGATCTGAGAGTTTCTATTCCCCCCCACCCTTTTATGAAATCTTAAATGACTTCTAAGGGTTGAACAACTATGAAAAACTGTTCTACCATCAGGGCCTATCAGGGCTTTTCCCATGTGATTTTTCTGATGTCTTGCTTTTGAGCAAAATATTCCCACACTCTATGCATCTTTATGGCTTCACTCTTGAATGGACCTTTTTATGCTTTCCAAGGTGTCACTTTCGGGAAAAACATTTCCCACACTCCCCCCATTTACAGGCCTCTCTCCTGTGTGCCTCTTCTGATGTTTCCGAAGTCCAGCAGACTCCACAAATGTTTTCTCACATTGTGGGCATTGATAGCGTGTGTCTCCAGTGTGAAGTCTCTGATGTCGAATTAGGTTTGACTTGTAGCCAAAACATCTTCCACATTCTGGGCATTGATAGGGTCTTTCTCCAGTGTGAAATCCCTGATGCTGAATTAGTTGTGACTTTTTGGCAAAACACTTCCCACATTGTGGGCACATTTCATTTTTCTGCACAGGCTTGTAAGGCTTCTCTCTGTGAGTCCTCTTAGAATGTTTTTTAAGATAATATTTGCAAGGAAAAGTTTTCTCACATTCCGGACATTTATACTGCTTCTCTAAGTGGCTTCTCTGATGCATCAAAAGTGTATCTTTCCGGGTAAAAGATTTCTCACACACTGAGCATTTGTGGCATTTCTCACCCGTATGGGTTTGGCAGTGAATTCTAAGGGATGATGAACGAGCAAATGTTTTCCCACATTCTAAACATTTGAAGTTTTTTTCCCCTCTGTGAACATTCTCATGATTTCTGAGGATTTCTAATGTACGGAAAAATCTTCCACATTCAATGCACATATAGGGCTTCACCCCTGTATGGATAGTCTGATGTTGAAAAAGATTTGCCTTTATAGAAAAACATTTATCACAATCCTTACATTTATATAGCTTTTCTCCCCTGTGCGTCATTTGATGGATCCGAAGTTTAGAAGAATCTACAAATCTTTTCTCACATTCTGGGCATTGATAGGGTCTCTCCCCAGTGTGAATTCTTCGATGTCGAATTAGCCTTGACTTTTCACCAAAACATCTCCCACATTCTGGGCATTCATGGGGTTTTTCCCCAGTGTGAATTCTCTGATGTTTCAGCAGACATGATTTCCTGGAAAAAGATTTCCCACATTCTGGGCATGTTTTGCTTTCTTCCTTTGTGTGTGTTTTATTATGTTGGCAAAGAGATGAGATCTGAGTGAAACACTTTCCACACACAAAGCATTTATAACGGCTCTGCCTTGTGTGAATTTTCTCATGTTTTCTAAACAATTGTTTATAACAGAAAGATTCCCCACACTCCAGATATTGATAAGGTTTCTCTCTGGTGTGGATTTGCTGATGTTTAAGCAGCTCTGAGTTTTGAGAAAAGCACAGCCCACATTGCACACACTTACAGGGCTTCTCTTCTGTCGGGCTGTTCGGAGGCCTAGAAAGACGCCGTCTCTCAGGAAATCTTCCCCAGCGCTTCCAGGATTCCTGAGATCTCTTTTTCTGGTGAATTCGCTGATGGGCTCCAAGATCCGAGCCTTTAGCAAAACGCTCCTTGCACTCTATGCATTTGTAAGGCTTCAGTCCAGGGTGGCTCCTGAGATGTTTGGCAAAGCTCCACATTTCAGGAAAGGAGTTCCCACATAGAAAACACAGGTGGGATCCATTCCCCTTATGCAGCGTCCGGTGGATCAAAAGGAGGGACCGATAACCAAAGGATTTCCCACACTTGGAGCATTTTGAGCGTTTCCCCTGATTCCCCTGAGGGGACCTCTGGCCAAAGAGCTCCCCCCTCTGCATAGTCTCCAGGGGCTGCTCACTTCCAGGGCTTTCCATCCAAGGAAACTCTAACAAGCAGAACTTTGGGCAAAAGATTGGAAGATGGGCAGGAGGATGGGCTCCAGCACAAGTGTGAAAGCTGAGAAGACGAAACCTCTGGTCCCAGTGATTGACTCAGATTGGGTCCTGCAAGCAGAACTTCCTCCAGAGTTTTTCCTGGTGGCCCCTGCAGGTTGAAGATAAAAGAAGTGAAGGAGACAGGAAGATTTACATTCTTCAGCTATCCAAATAGCCCAAATAATAGGTGGAAGACCCCCTATATGAATCCTGGAGCGGCCCCCAAAGCCTCTATTCCCTCCCTTCAGAATCAAAGCCATGCTGGGATCCTCCCTGTTGAGCTAACCTTCCTTTCCCTTTTTTTAGCAGGATGAGAGGGATGGCTGACAGAGTTGTTGTCTGCCTGAACTGGGGATGATTCCTGCCTTTTCCTTTTGCTCGGGGGGGGGGGGCAGTGATAGTACATGATATGGACAAACTGCAAAGAACACCCCATAGGATTTACATGTGCCAGATAGATCTAATTGTGTACAGAGTACAAAGAGCCGGGGTGGCGCAGTGGTTAGAGTGCAATACTACAGCTACTTCAGCTGACTGCTAGTTCAGCAGATCAGCGGGTCAAATCTCACCAGCTCAAGGTTGACTCAGCCTTCCATCCTTCCAAGGTGGCTAAAATGAGATTGTTGGGGGCAATATGCTATTTAGTATTCTGTCTATTGGTGTAAGCTGCTCAGAGTCCTCGGAGAGTGGGCGGCATAGAAATATTACTAATAAAATAAATAAATAAACCTATGTAGCTGTTCATGGACACTGTTCTTTGGGCCAGTACAGATTGATTATGTCTTCCTCCTGGAATGGCCTCCTATTGTTGCTTTATAGATTAGGGAGGATGCAGATCCATTGATTGGGATCAGCAATACAGTTTGAACACAATAGGGAAGAAATAGGTTCCATTAAAAAACCTATCCCTATATACTTAAACCTGAACCTAAAGAGAGAGTCCGATGGAAGTGTAAAAAGATAGCATCCATCCTTCTCCTGGAAGAATGAAATATTCTAGGAAATATTAAAAAGGTAGAATATTATACCTCCCTGGATGAGAAAAGGAGAAACATGTTCTTGGGAAGCAGCCCCCACCTTTGTTAATAGCCCCAAAAAGACTAGTGCCAACCTATTTACAAGACAAAAGACTGGGCCAGTCTATCTACAAAACAAAAGACCTTCACCCTCAGGACATGATAGGATTAACCCTCACTCAAGATCCAAACTAGGACAAAACCAGTTAGCCATAATAGGAATTGCCCAAAACCCTTTCAGAACACAACCCTCTTCATTACATCATCACCCAGCAAGATTCAACCAAGCCTGGGACTCAAAACAACTTAGAAAGTTACCCCTGCATGGCCCCATGGGAGTCTGACAACCAATCAGAATACCTGCCCTTACACAGAAAGAGGACAGTCCAAGGTGGGGCCCAAGAGAGGGTATAAATCTCTCTCTCTGTCTCTCTTCCATGTGCTCAATTGCCCAGAACCTCAAACCATGTGATCCTGTCCACCATTAAACCATCTTTCCAAACAGTCTCCATGTTTCCAGTGTCTTTCTTCCCACTTGGAACTGAACCCAGATGGACATTTCCTTCAACAATTTGGCACCCCAGATGGGACTCCAAGCTAACTTGACCAATGGACCTGGCCCAGGTAAGCCTCACTTGCCGGCACAGACCCATTGAGTCTGTGGGTGAGTTTTCCTGGACCTTGGCCATTTGGAACAAAGGTTATAAAGGGGTTTTGAGTTTTGAGCTCAAAGTCTCCTTGGAAAGAAGATGAGTACCTCTAAATTTTAACTTTAAAGCCCAGAAAAGCATGGGAAATGTATGTGTGCTTGTGTGTGTGAGGGAGACGACCCATCTCCCAATCACAGCTGGATCTCGCTCCCTTTGTGCCTTTCCTAATCGCATAGACTAACAGAGTCTGGAGAGCATGGGGGATTTGCCAGAGAACAGCACCTCGTGTAGGGAAAAGGGCAGGGGTGAAATGCTCCCGGTTCGGACCGGATCACTCGATCCGGTAGTGATGGCTGTGGGTGGTTTGGAGAACTGGTAGCAAAAATCCTTGCCCACTCCCATGCCCAGCCGAGTGATCATCAGAGCCCTTTTTTAACTCTTAAAAGCATTTTTTTTCTAAAATCATGCGGCTCAGCTGGGATCGTCAGAGGCTTTTAAAAGCATTTTTTCTACAACCTCTTTGCCCGAAGACCTTGTAAAAAAAATGCTTTTAAAAGGCTCTGACGATCCCAGCTGAGTTGCCTGATTATCCAAGGCTTTTTTTTTCTTTTAAAAGCAAAAAAAAAGGGCTTTTAAAAGAAAACAAAAACCTCTGACGATCAGGAAACTCAACTGGGATTGTCAGAGCCTTTTAAGAGCATTTGTTCGGCTGAAGAGGTTGTAGAAAAATTGCTTTTAAAAGTAAAAAAAAAAACTTGGCCACACCCACCCACTCACATTAACCCCCCTCCACCAAGCCACAGAATCAGTAGTAACAAATCTTACATTTCACCACTGGAAAAGGGAGAGAAGGTGTGAAACGGAACGGAAAAGTGAATGAGAATATTGAACTTTGGGCAACCAGCTGGGAAGTCACTGAGCAAAGAAAGCCCTGTGTTAGGAGGTGCAGGTACTCGTCTGCTTAGGGAAAGCAGCAGATCCTCCCAGACCCCCAAGGGTCCAAAAACTATTAGGCTGTTTTTTAGGAGGTGCCTGTACTCATCTGCGTAGGGGGCAGCAGGTCCTCCCGGATAGGCTGTGTTCCTTGGAAAGGAGGTGCCTGTAGTGTGAGGGAACCACTTCAATTCAAATCTTTATTGTCAGTGCACAACATATGTGCAATGAGATTGGTTGAGCTCCCTCAGTGCACCCCCCACAACACAATACAACTCAGAGTGAAGACCGAAAATCCCTAACCCAATAAATCGTACTAACAAAACACCCAGCCCTATTGCACCAGTGTGAACATGTCACACATTGCTCCGGTCCTGCAGTCCATCATACTACGTAGTTATGATGTTATTTCTCATTCAGCCCACGGATAAAACCTGTTCTTCAGCCTGTTTGTGCGGCTGGCTATACTTCTATATCTCCTTCCCGATGGTAGAGTCCTCCCAGACTTTTTTTTTGTCTGAAAACTGACGGGTGTGGCCTGGCTAAACCGAAGTGAACCCCACATCTGAGAGGGAACATGGTAAATTGTAGCTCGAGAGTAGTGACAGGAACCCCACTAGGAGATTTAGGAAAAAGATGTGAGCAAATTGTGTAAAGAGTGGGCTTTGCTCAGGGACAAGACGAAGCTGGAAAACCAATTTGGCTATATAAAGGTACCGCATTTTTCAGAGTATAAGACGCACCAGAGTATAAGACACAGTTTAGATTTTGGGGAGAAAAATAGAGGGGGAGAAAATCTGCCTCCCAGGTATTCATCTGGCTAGCGTCCTTAGTCTGGTCAGCTTCAGCACATTAGTTTGCTGGTTTTGAGCCCGTGCATGAGTTTTTTATCCCCTATTTCGGGATAAAAAACAGCTTCTAAAGCAAAGCTGAGAGGGAGCAGCAGTGAGATAAGCAGGAAAAGCACGGAGACCACTCGCTAGCGCTGAATTAGGGCTGAATCTGAAAAGAGCGGATCGTGGTTCCCATTTTCAAGAAAGGAAGGGGGAAAAAAAAAAACAAGAGATCCAGGAAACTACAAACCAATCAGCCCAACATCAATACTTGGGAAGATCCTGGACAAGATAATAAAAACACAAGTCTGCAAACATCTAGAAACAAAGTTGTAATTAAAAGCCATTATGGGTTGGTAAAAAACAGATCATGCCAAACCAATCATATTTCGTTCTTTGACAAGAATGGTTGGTCTAGAGAAAAGAAGGATTGAGGGGGGTGGGGGTGACATGATAGCTATTCCAATATTTGAAAGGCTGTCACAACATTTCTATTTATAGATTTCCCTTTTCTTTTAAGTACTATTTTTCGGAGTATAAGATGCAACTCCCCACCCCCACCCCAAAGGAGGCTGAAAATATGGCTGCGTCTGATCCTCTGAATGTAGCCTTTTCAAGCTTTTTTTTTCAGCCCTAACAAGGTCTTAACAAGTTTTCTGTGCACTTTGCCTGCTCCCTCCGACTCTCAGCTGTGCTTTAGAAGTGGAGGTCAACCTATTCTCCAAAGCGCCAGAAGGCAGGACAAGCAACAATGGAGGGAAATTAATCAAGGCGAGAAGAAACCTGGAATTAAGAAGCATCCAAACAGAGAGGACAGTTAATGAGTGTGGCAATTGGTCTGCAGAAGTTGTGGCTGCTCCAACACTGGAGCCTTTTAAGCAAAGAAAGGACAGCAACTCATCTCATCAATGGCAGAGGCTCTCCTGCTGGAGCAGAGGGCTGGACTAGAAAACCTCCAAGGTCCCCTTCCCACCCTATTCTGATGGATAAAACCCACCAATGAGGGGTTGCCACGTCACAGGCTCCTTCAGAGCAAAACTGGGCAAATAATGGAATTTTTTTTCAGATTCTTCCCAGCTTTGTAGAAAGAAAAGTAAAGAACTGAAATACTAAAATAAAAGCAAAGAAGATCAATTCTTCTCCATTGAGATGAAGAGGAAAGAAAGTGGATCTTTTCTCCGTTGGGAGGAAATGAGCTCAAACCAAGCAATTTGAACCTTCTCTCCCCCCCCCCCAAGAAACCCCCCCCACCCCCAATTGAAGGGAGGAGGCGGCTCTTTCCTGCATTGAGCCCAAAATCCCCCCTGAAACCCTGGAGAGAGAAGCCCCGCCCTTCGCCCCCCCCCCCTTTGCCCAGAGGCTCCCCGTCCAGCCCCGCCTCCACCCGGGACCTTCCTGGCACCCCTGGAGAGGCCCTCGGGGCTACCTTCCTCCGGGCAGCCCGAGGGAGAGCGGGAGCCCCACCTGCCCGCAGCGGGGCCGAGGAGCAGCCTTGCCGGACAGCCAAGAATTCGCACAGCTGCAAGTGGGGAAACCACAGAGAGGGAGGAAGAATGACAGGAGGTTCCTAGAGAGGCTCCACGGAGGCTTGTCTCCGCCTTTTCCGGCCCCGCTTCCGCCCTGGGAGAGTGGGGAAGACGCTCTACCCCCTTCTTTATCTCCTCCCGATTACAGTTTCGGAGTTCTTAGTTGAGATGTCTCTTTCCCAGCCGGGCAAAGTCCAGAGAGGCTGGGATCCTTCCCCTCCCTCCCTCCCTCCCTCCCTATTGGGAAGAGGCGATCGAGGGTCCTCCCTCCCTGCTTCCCCCAAAGTTTGGACGGAGTTGGAGACGGGACAGCTACAGTTTCCTTCTTTTGTGCACTTCGGGGCACCAGGAAACACCGTCCCATAATCTTTGCTTTCATCCTGGTTTGCTGACTGTGGGGTAACTGGTGGGTTTGCATAACTTTCCAAGCCAGAAATGAGCCAATTTATAGAATAAGAGATTTGGAAGGGAGCTTGAAGATCTTCTAGCCCGACCAAGAGATCCTATCATTCCAGAGAAGTGAATGCCTAGTCTCTTCTTAAAACTCTCCAGTGATGGAGCACTCAAAACTTTTGGAAGCAAGCCGTTGCGGTGATCAATAGTGCTGTTAGGAGATTCTCCTTATTGCTAGGCTGCCTCTCTCCATCAGTTTCCAGCCATTGCTTCTCCAGCCTTCAGATGCTTTAGAAAGTAGGTTGTCCCCCTCTTCTTCATGACAGCTTCTCAAATATTGGAATGCTGCCATCCTGTCACTCCTAGTTCTACTCTTCCTTCGACTAGACATAGCAGCAACCTTTCCTCTTATGCTGTAGCCTCCAGATCCCTACTTATCTTTCTTGTTCTTCCCTGCACTCTTACTAGCCTCAGCATCTTTTTTGTATCGTGATACAAAATGTACAAAACCCCCAAAATGAACTTTAGCCCAGTCTGGAACGTTTAAACAAGTTCGTGAATTAAATGGTTTGAAACGCTTGGAGGATTGCAAATAAATGCTAGGAATATGACCTACTCTTAATGAGACTTTGCCTTGCCTGTTTGGGAAAGAAAAGTGATATTGGAGTCAAGAAGGATATCAGCTCTTCAAGAGAGGCTGAATCAGGAAAGAAAACCCAGAAGAGTTCTAGAATTCTTACTTTATTGATATAGGCTAGATTGACAGAATCTTAAGATCAGAACGATGGTAGCCATGATATTCGCTGTGATGTTCTACGGAAGAGAAAGTTGGACAAAACAAGGAGGATAGGAAGAGTGTGACAGTTTTTGAACATTAATTTTGAGACCACCCAGATTATGATAGATAGGAAGTAAATGACATGTCCATCATCTGCACATAGTTTAGTTTCAATTTCTCTAACAGTCTGTTGTTCAATTCCAAATATCATTTTGCCTGTTTTAAATCTTTCTCTTAGCTCTGCATATAAAAATTATGAAACAGTCAATCTCTCTGCAGTTGATCTCTCAACTTCACCTTTATTCTCTGTATTCTGTGCAGACTCTTAAAGACGTTTTGTATCCCTTCCATAAGGCACTGCAAATATGGTTTTTTAAGTCTACTATCTAGATTTCCTTCTACTGGGAAATCACTCTTGGATTTGCTTCTAATTGAAAGAAATGGAGTTTAAACCTTGGGTTTTTATGTTTATACATGTTTATAACGATAAACATACTGGTTATGGTTTATTCTAATTCAAGGAGTTATTGATACTTAGGATTTTACCTGTAGTGAAGAAAGTTGGAAGTTACTTTTTCTCTTTAGCTTCCCCCCCCCTCTTTTGTCTGCCCTCTCCAATTTTGCTTTTCCCTCCCTCTCTCTTGCCTTTTTTTCCAGTTCTTCTTGGTTTTATTTATTTATTTATTAATTAAATTTTTATACCGCCCTTCTCCCGAGGGACTCAGGGCGGTGGACAGCTACAGTAGAACAACATATATCACAAAATTTAAAAAACAGATTAAAACATATTAAATAATTTGGCCCTATATTAAAAACTCAAAAACTAAAACACCCATTAAAATTCATTATTTAGCCAGCCCAGCCAGTTGAAACGTAAGGTCTTAAGGGCATGGCAAAAGGTACGTAGGTCAGGGATCATACGTGTCTCTGGGGGCAATTCATTCCAGAGAGCGGGTGCTCCCGCAGAGAAGGCTCTCCCCCTGGGGGTCGCTAGTTGACTGACCGACGGCACCCTGAGGAGTCCCTCTTTGTGGGAGCATATTGGCCGGTGGGAGGCCATCGATGGCAGAAGGCGATCTTGTAAGTATCCAGGTCCTAAGCCATGGAACGCTTTAAAGATGGTAACCAACACCTTGAATCGCACCCAGAAGACCACCGGAGCCAGTGCAGCTCGCGCAGGAGAGGTGTTACATGGGTGCGCCGTGCTGCTCCCATAATCGCCCGCACAGCAGCATTCTGGGCCAGTTGGAGTCTCCGAGTGTTCTTCAAGGGGAATCCCATGTGGAGAGCATTACAGCAGTCCAGATGGGAAGTGACAAGAGCATGTGTGATCGTGCGCAAGGAGTCCGGTCTTGAAAGGGATGCAATTGGTAAATCAGACGAAGCTGATAAAAAGCCCCCCTGGCCACAGTCGTTATGTGATCTAAAGACAGCCGTGCATCCAGGACACCCAAGTTGCGAACCCTCTCTGAGGGGGCCAAGATCTCACCCCCAATAGTCAGCGATGGAATCAGCTGGCTATACCGGGACACCGGAAACCACAGTCACTCAGTCTTGGAAGGGATTTCTTGTTCTTTGTTTTTCTAAAATTTAACAAAGTTTGCAAACTTTTTATGATTTTCAAGGGTTGATCAACTATGGCAAACTGTTCCACCAAGAGGGCATAGTGGGCGTTTTCCCATGTGATTTCTTTAATGTGTCGCTTTTGAGCAAAACTTTATCATACTCTATGCATCTCTATGGCTTCATTCCTCTATGGACCTTTTGATGACTTCTAAGGTTTTGTTTTTGGGTAAAACTTTTACCACACTCCCCACATTTATACGGCTTCTTCCATGTGTGCCCCTTCTGGGGTCTCCGAAGTTGAGCAGACTCCCCAAATCCTTTCCCACATTGGGGGGATTCATAGGGTCGTCTCCAGTGTGAAGTTTCTGATGTCGAATCAGGTGTGACTTGTAGCCAAAACATCTCCCACATTCTGGCACTGACAGGGTCTTTCTGTGGTGTGACGTCTCTGATGTTGAATTAGGTGTGCCTTTGTGGCAAAACATCTCCCACATTCTAGGCAGATTTCATTTTTCTGCACTTGCTTGGAAGGCTTCTCTCCTTTGTAAATCCTCTCAGGTTTTCTAAGATAATATTTGCAAGGAAACGTTTTCTCACACTCCGGTCATTTATATTGCTTCTCTAAGTGTCTTCTCTGATGCAACACAAGTGTATCTTTCCGGGTAAAAGATTTCTCACACACAGAGCATTTATGGAGTTTCTCACCCGTATGAGTTTGGCAGTGAACTCTAAGGGATGATGAGGAAGCAAATGTTTTCCCACACTCTAAACATTTTAACTTTTCCCCCCCTCTGTGAACATTCTCATGACTTCTGAGGCTTTGTATTGTACGGAAAAATCTTCCACACTCAATGCACATATAGGGCTTCACCCCTGTATGGATACTCTGATGTTGAAAAAGTGTTTCCTTAACAGAAAAATATTTATCACAATCCTTACATTTATATAGTTTTTCTCCCCTGTGCATCCTTTGGTGTCTCCGTAGTTCAGAAGAATCAACAAATCTTTTCTCACATTCTGCACATTCGTGGGGTTTTTCTCCAGAGTGACGTCTCTGATGTCGAAGTAGGTTTGACTTCTGGCCAAAACATCTCCCGCATTCTGGGCACTGATAGGGTCTTTCCCCTGTGTGGATTCTCTGATGAGCCTGAATCAGTGTTGCCGTGAGAAATCTTTTCCCACACTCCCCACATTTATAGGGCAAGTCTCCCGTGTGCTTCTTCTGATGTCTCCGAAGTTCAGAAGAAACCACAAATCGTTTCTCACATACTGGACATTGATAAGGTCTGTCCCCAGTGTGAAGTCTCTGATGTCGAATTAGGTGTGCCCTTTGGGAAAAATCTTTTCCACATTCTGGGCACTGAAAGGGTCTTTCTCCGGTGTGAACTCTCTGATGTTGCAGCAGGTATGATTTCCTAGAAAAACATTTCCCACATTCTAGGCATGTTGTGTTTTCTTCCTTTATGTGTGTTTTATTATGTTTGCAAAGAGATAAGCTCAGAGTGAAACATTTTCCACACTCAAAGCATTTATAAGGGCTCTGTTCTCTGTGAATTTTCTCATGTTTTCTAAAACATTGTTTATAACGGAAAGATTTCCCACACTCCAGACATTGATAAGGTTTCTCTCGGGTGTGGATTTGCTGATGTTTAAGCAGCTGCGAGGGTTGAGGAAAGCACAGCCCACATTGTACACACTTGCAGGGCTTCTCTTCAGTCGGGCTGTTCTGAGGCCTAGAAAGACGCCGTCTCTCAGGAAATCTTCCCCAGCACTTCCAGGATTCCTGAGATCTCTTTCCCTGGTGAATTCGCTGATGGGCTCCAAGGTCCGAGCCTTTAGCAAAACGTTCCCCACACTCTCCGCATTTGTAAGGCCTCAGTCCAGGGTGGCTCCGGAGATGTTTGGCAAAGCTCCACAATCCAGGAAAGGAGTTCCCACAAAGAAAACACAGGTGGGATCCATTCCCCTTATGCAGCTTCTGGTGGATCAAAAGGAGAGACTGGTGAGCAAAGGATTTCCCACACTTGGAGCATTTTGAGTGTCTCCCCTGATTCCTCTGAGGGGACCTTTGGCCAAAGAGTTCCCCCCTCTGCATAGTCTCCAGGGGCTGCTCAGTTCCAGGGCTTCCTATCCGAGGAAACTCTAACAAGGAAAACTTTAGCCAAAAGGTTGGACGATGGGCAGGAGGATGGGCTCCAGCATGAGTCCAAAAGCTCAGAAGACGAAACCTCTGTTTCCGGTGACTGCAAGCAGAACTTCCTCCAAAGGTTTTCCTGGTGGCCCCTGCAGGATGAAGATAAAAGAAGTGAAGGAGAGAGGAAGATTGTTTCTTCAGCTCTCCAAATAGCCCAAAGAGTAGCTGGAAGACCCTCTATATGAACTCTGGAGAAGCCCCCAAAGCCTTTATTCTCCCCCCAGAATCAAAGTAATGCTGGGGTCCTTTTGCCCCTCCCCTTGCCTTTCTGAACTGGGGATGGTCCCTGCCTTTTCCTTGAGAGTGGGGCGGGGAGGTGATGCTACGTGATGTGAGACAAATTGCAACGACCCCCCAATAGGATTTGTAAGTTCCAGGCAGATCTACTTGTGTATTGAGTACAACCCATGTCGGT
The DNA here is from genome assembly GCA_038048745.1 of Coluber constrictor foxii. Classification (NCBI taxonomy): domain Eukaryota; kingdom Metazoa; phylum Chordata; class Lepidosauria; order Squamata; family Colubridae; genus Coluber; species Coluber constrictor. Next base: position 263,587,358 of record CM075959.1, read on the forward strand.
ATTCATGGACACTGTTCTTTAGGCCACCACAGATTGAATATACCCTCCTATTGTTGCTTTATAGTTTAGGGAGGATGCAAATACATTGATTGGGGCCAGCAATGCAGTTTGAACACAACAGGGAACAAACATTCCCTGACTGATGGAAGCCTGTCACTTTTAGAAGAAAACAACATCCAAGAGCAAATCCCCTTCTGTGTATCCTACTCCACTCCAATGAAGCCCCTCTGGAACTGAACAATCGCTGTCATGTTCCCCTCCTGGAAGGAAATATGCAGTCACCCACAAAAGAGCAGTCTTCAATAGTTTCTAAAAAACAGGCAAAATCAAGCATTTCTGCAACCGGATGAAAACATCCCAGAATTTTCTAGGGAAAGAAGGTGAGTTTCAGTGACAGGCGATTCAATTCTTAGGGGAACAGAAACTATAGTCTACAGACCAGATAGTCAATCTAGGCAGGTATGTTATCTCCCTGAAGCAAAAATCAAAGATGCAGCAGAAATTATCAAAGCCATGGAGTACTATCTCTTTCTTCTCCACATGGAGACCAATGACACAACAATGAATCTGAAAAGAGCAGATTGTGGTTCCCATTTTCAAGAAAGGGGAAAAAAAAGAGACCAGGGAAATTACAAACCAATAGCCCAACATCAATAACGCGCTCTGGGCAACATCCAGCCATACTGGATGCTGTCGGGAGTGAGAGGTGGGCAGGCCATTCGTGTTGGGAAAGATTGACGTAATCCTCTCCCGCCACTTCTTCCAAGGGAGTAGGACCACTTCCCTTCTGGCGCGCCTCTTACTGTTTATCACAGTGAGGAGCTGCACTCTCCTCCGGTCCTCCTGGGACAGTTCACCTCCCCGCCAGTGACTTCTTCTCCTGGCTGCTCCAGGAGAAGCCTCTGCCTTTTAGCCGGCACGAACAACTTGCCTCTGCATCCTGCTGCTGCCCTCTCTGCCTTGCTGGCTGCTCCTGCCACTGCCAGGGAAGCGGCAGTGCGAGAACCACCACCAGTGGTGGCGAGGGAGGTGGCGGCAGCAAGGATGGGCGAGTCGGGGCTTCAATCCTCCTCCTGGAGGCCTGGGACTGTACCAGAAGGGCTATTGCTTAATGCATTGTGAGCCGCCCTGAGTCTCCGGAGAAGGGCGGCATATAAATCAAATAAAAAAAAAAAAAATGGAGGGAAACTAATCAAGGCGAGAAGTAATCTGGAATGGAGGAGAAACTTCCTCACAGAGAGGACAGTTAATGGGAGGAGCAATTGGTCTGCAGAAGTTGTGGCTGCTCCAACACTGGAGCCTCTTCAGCAAAGAAAGGACAGCAACTCATTTCAAATGGCGGAGGCTCTCCTGCTGGAGCAGAGGGCTGGACTAGAAGGCCTCCAAGGTCCCTTTTCCCGCCCTATTCTGATGGATAAGAGCCACCAACCAGGGGCCGCCACGTCACAGCCTCCTTCAGAGCAAAACTGGGCAAATAATGGGTTTTTTTTCCAGCTTCTACTCAGCTTTGGAGAAACAAAAGTAAACAAATAATAGAATAAAAGCAAAGAACATCAATTCTTCTCCATTGAGATGAAGAGGAAAGAAAGTGGATCTTTTCTCCGTTGGGAGGAAATGAGCTCAATTCAAGCAATTTGAACCTTTTCTCCCCCCTAAAGAAACCCCCCCCCCCGATTGAAGGGAGGAGGCGGCTCTTTCCTGCATTGAGCCCAAAATCCCCCCTGAAACCCTGGAGAGAGAAGCCCCGCCCTTCGCCCCCCCCCCCTTTGCCCAGAGGCTCCCCGTCCAGCCCCGCCTCCACCCGGGACCCTCCTGGCACCCCTGGAGAGGCCCTCGGGGCTACCTTCCTCCGGGCAGCCCGAGGGAGAGCGGGAGCCCCACCTGCCCGGAGCGGGGCCGAGGAGCAGCCTTGCCGGACAGCCGAGAATTCGCACAGCCGCCCCAAACGCCGCAAGTGAGAAAAAAGGGCAACAAAACTCCCCGAAATTCAGCTGCCAGAGACTTGGGGGGGACGACAACGAGGAGACCTTCCCAGAGCGGCCTCTCGGAGGCTTCCCCTTTTCCTACCCTGTTTCCTACCTGCAAGAGTGGGGGAGACGCTCTATCCCGTCTTTCCTCTCCTCCCAAGGGAACAGCTGCAGTTGCGGGGCCTGGGAAGCGCCGCTTTCCAGTATTAGGGACGCGTGCAAAGAGGGAGACGGATGAGATAGGGAGCGTCTGCCGAGGCCAAAGATGATGGATCTGGGACGTGGCTTCTCCAGGGAGACAGACCGACATTAAACTAGGATAGCCTTTCAGCCACGCCCCCCATTCATTGCTGGCCGGCCGGTCTCCCTCCTCCTCCCACTGGGTGCAGAGGGCGAGTTTAATTCCCTGCCTGTGATTCCTTCCCGAGGAGCTCCGTCCCCACTCAGGGGCTCCTCTTCCCACGGGGGAGAATCGGGAGGTGGATGGAGCCACGTGGCCCCAGAGATTGCATGGAATGGCTATTTGCCATGTGTAGCAAATGGGCTACAATTTTCCTTTATTCTGCACCTCAGAGCATCAAGAAAGACCCTCCCAGGAAATCTCTTTTTAGTTCTAGGCTGCATCTCCCCTTGATTAGTTTCCAGCCATTGCTTCTTGCTCAGCCTTCAGAGCTTTGGAAAATAGGTTGTCCCCCCCCCCCCATCTTTGCAAAAGGTTTTCAAATATTGGAAGGCTGCCATCTTCTCCTACTCCTCTTCCTTCAACAAAACATAACCAATTCTTGCAACTTTTCCTCTTATGCTGTAGCCTCCAGTCCCTTACTTATCTTTCCTGTTCTTCCCGGCACCCTTTCTAGGCTCAACATCTTTTTTGTATTGTGATACAAAATGTACAAAACCCCAAAGATGAACTTTAGCCCAATCTGGAATGTTTAAAGAAGTTCTTGAATTAAATGGTTCAAAACGCTTGGAGGGTTGCAAAGAAACCCCAGGGGTAGGACCTAAATTTAATGTGACTTTGCCTTGCCTGTTTTGGAAAGAAAAATATCAGGATCAAGAGGGATATCAGCTGTTCAAGAGAGGCTGAATCAGAAAAGAAAACCCAGAAGAGTTCCAGAATTCTTCATTTATATAGGCTAAATTGACAGAATCTTAAAATCAGAATGATGCTAACCATGACATTCACTGTGATGTTTTTCGGAAGAGAAAGTTGGACAAAACGAGGAGGATAGGAAGAGTGGCAGTTTCTGAACATTAATTTTGAAGAACACCACCAAGATTATAATGGATTGGCAAGTGTTGGAAAAAATGTCCATCTGGGTTCTGTTCCAAGTGGGAAGAAGACACTGGAAACATGGTGTCTGCTTGGAAAGATGGTTTAATTGTGGACAGGACCACATAGTTGGAGGTCCTAAGCAAAAAAGCACATGGGTGAGAGAGATTTATACTCTCTGTTGGGCTTTGAATTTGAGTTTGTATGCTGATTGGTTGTCAGACTCCATGGGGCCGTGTACCGTGTACCTTTGTAGGTTGTCCTGAGTCCCAGGCCTGGTTGAACCTTGCTGGGTGATGATATAATGAAGGGGTTTTTGGGCAATTCCTATTATGGCTGAGGGTTAATCCTACCTTTGTTGAATATTGGGTGAGGACATTTGCTTATGAATAGACCTAGCTCTCTCTTTATCTTTTAAGTGCTGACATCTGCTGTGGGCTATTAAGAATGAGTCTGCTTCCTGCCTAAAAACAAAAAAAGATTTTGATCCCACAATCTGAGTGTTTCTAATTCCCCCCCTCCAATGAACACTTATAATTTTTAAGGGTTGAACAACTATGAAAAACTGTTCTACCATCAGGGTCTATTAGAGCTTTTTCCATGTTAATTTTCTGATGTCTCGCTTTTGAGCAAAACATTACCACACTCTATGCATCTCTATGGCTTCACTGGCATATGGACCTTTTGATGCCATGCAAGACTTTCTTTTTGGGAAAACTATTTCAAAAACTCCCCACATTTAAAGGGCCTCTCTCCTGTGTGCCTCCTGATGAAGTTCAGAAGAATCCACAAATCTTTTCTCAAGTTCTGGGCATTGATAAGGTCTGTCTCCAGTGTGAAGTCTTTGATGTCGAATTAGGGTTCACCTCTGGCAAAAACATCTCCCACATTCAGGTCACCGATAGGGTCTTTCTCCAGTAGGAACTCTCTGATGTCGAATTAGGCTGAGTTTCTGCCAAAACACCTCCTACATTATGGTCACTTTTCATTTTTCTGCACATGCAGAAAAAGCTTCTCTATTTTGTGAAGCATCTCATGTTTTCTAAGATAATACTTGCAATGAAAAAATTTCCCACTCTCCGGACATTTATTTATAAAGTTTTTTTTATTTTTGAGACAAACATTTAACACATCATTCATTTCTTCCATCTGACATTTTGATGTTATCTCCAAAAACCTGCTTCTCTCCTTTCCTCGATCTTCATATTCACCAAATCCATTACAAAAATTTTCATTAATATAGTATTCTAGTTACATTTTTTTACAAACTCTTTTAAAACTTATTTATATCTCTTTTCTAACCAATAGTAAAATTGATTCCGTATCTGAAAATATTCTGAGTCTTCTCTTTCTTTTATCATCATAGATAATCTACTCATTTCTGCACAATCTAAATTTTTTTTTATTCTCCCTCCGATGGTATATTCTCTTCTTTCCAATTTTGTGCATAAAAAATCCTTGCCGCTGTTATTACATGTACAATCAAGTATATATTATCTTTACTAATTTTCTCTGCTAAGATACCCAATAGGAACAGCTCTGGTTTTAAATCCATACGTTGTTGTATCATTTCCTCCAACCATAACTTAATTTTATTCCAATAATTCTTTGCTTCAGGGCATGTCCACCACATATGGTAATATGAGCCTGGTAACTGGTGACATTTCCAACATTTAGCTGATTTATCTTTAAACATTTTTGCCAGTTTCTCAGGGGGCATATGCCATCTGTAAAACATTTTATATTGGTTTTCCTTGTATGCCGTGGACATTGTTATTTTGTAATTTCTTTTCCATAATTGTTGCCATTTATCTAAGTCAATTGAATATCCAAATTTTTTTGCCCAAGCTATTGTTGTTTCTTTTACTTGTTCTTCCTCTAATTCTATATTCAATAAACAATTATAAGATTTTGTAATTAATTTGTCCTCTGTTCCTGTGAGTATCTTATCCAGCTCAGTCTTCTCTAAGTAAAAACCATGTAATTTAAGATCTTTTTCGTATCTGGTTTATATTTGCATATACATATACCGGTGGTGGGTTGCTACCGGTAGTAGAAATTTTGTGTAGTTTGGAGGGACCGGAAAATACCACCTCTGCCTGGCCCCACCCCCAATCTATTCATTGCCTCCCGAGTCCCAGCTGATTGGCTAGAAGGAAGAAATCAGGGCTCACTTAACAAAGAAGAGAAAAAAACAACAACACCAAGACACCTTAGCTTTAAATTGAAAAGCCAAGAAGCCTCCCAACTGATTAGCTAGAACCGATCCGCTCCTTGTAAACCGCTCCGTGGTGGTAGATTGGCAATTGAGGCCAAGCTGCCTGAAAGCGGTTTCCGAAGCTCTCGGTAGTGGCAGAGCAGCAAAAAACTGTTTAAACTCTTGCCGCGGTGCTTCAAAGGGCCGCCCTACAGCTGATCAGCAGTAAAAGGCAGTGTGGTGGTAAAAAACAAATGGATAGACCAGTATGGCTCTTCAAGCAGTTAAAAGCTTGGTAGACCAGTGCCTCTGCTAAATCCTAAAGAATTGTTTGTCACATGACCATCAAATCACGCCCACAAAATAAGCCACGCCCACAGAACCGTTAGTGAACATTTTTAGAACCCACCCCTGAGATATACCAATCTATTTCAATTCCCTGTTCTTCCAGTTCTTGTTTTCCTTTCAATTCCGCTTTATCTGTTAACAAATCCTTATATCTAACAATATTTCCAAAATTAAAAACATTTGGGTGAATTAAGCCTTCTGTTGTTGATAACTATATTGGTATTTTCACACAGTATTTATCTCTACCTTTTTCCAGTACCAATACCAATGCATTTGTTATGTAATGTCTATGAAAGTACGTATGTATCTTATTTCTCCCATACCATAAAAAAGCATGCCAGCCGAGTTGTAGATCATAACCTTCCAATGTTAATAGTCTTATATTTCTTAGCTTGACCCATTCTTTCATCCATGGCAATCCTGCTGCTTGATAATATAATTCTCAGTTCGGAAATCCAAATCCTCCTTGTAATCCCGTATCCCGAAGCATTTTTAAGCTTATTCTTGCTTTTTTGGCTTGCCATATAAATTTCCTTATTGTCTTATCTAAATATTAAAAATAAGTCTTTTCAAATTTTACCTAATAATATTATTATTAGAAATAATAATCTTGGTAATATATTCATCTTTATTATTGATATCTTCCCATAACTGACAATTGAAGATTCTTCCATTTCTCCAAGTCTCTCTCAATTTGTTCTTTAAGTCTATAATAATTGCATTCTTTAATTGTTGTGCACCTTGAAGTCAAATATATTCCTAATTATTTAACTTTTCTCACCGCTTGTATATCTAATGTCTCTTCTATCTCTCTCTTTTGTTTTTCTGTAATGTTTTTCACCAACATTTTTGGTTTTTCTTTGTTTATTTTCAATCCAGAGATTTTTCCCTAGTTCTCTATTTGAGTTAATAATTTTACTCCTCTAGCTTGTGGTTTCTCCAAAATAAATACTAGGTCATCAGCAAATGCTTGCAATTTGTATTCCTCTTTTTAAATTTTCATTTCCTTTATCTTTTTATCTCGCCTGATATTTCTATTTAACATCTCTAAAGTCAAAATAAACAATAATGGTGATAGGGGCATCCTTATCTAGTGCCCTTCGTAATGCCAACACTCTGTCATTTCTCCATTTATCATTATTTTAGCAGATTGGCTATCATAAATCATTTTTACTGTGTTTATAAATCTCTCCCCAAAGTCCATTCTCTGCAACTGTTCTATCATGAGCTGCCAATTCACATTATCAAAAGCTTTTTGGGCATCAAAAAATATCATCGCCATTTGTTTTTCTGAGTGGTTGGATTACCAAAAAATTTAAAAGAGAGAGAGAAAAGGGAAAAACCCCAATCAACCACCTCCCTCCAAAAATTTAAAGTTCCCAATCTCCCATATAGTAATTTAAAAATTTTAAAAGGAAATATGGAGAAAAAAGAAGAAAAAAAAGAAAAATGGTTAATCCAGTTGTCCAAATAGCAAGAATTCAAAAAACAAAACAAAAACAAAACAACCTCCTAAAAACTAAAAAAGAAACAAGAAGAATCCAATCAAAGGTAGCCAAAAGAAAAAAGAGAAAGTTTTTCTTCTGACTCTTCATGTCATAATCCAAATTTTTTTAAAATCCAATTCTATGAAGTTCAGTAAAAAAACCTCTGAGTAAAAGACAAGTCGAGAATAAAGGCTAAAATCAGAGATATTCTTATTGGGAATCTTACCAGAGAATTATAGAAAAGAAGATATATATTTGATTATTCATATAATAACAGCGGCTAGAACTGTATTTGCACAAAACTGGAAAGCAGATAAAATCCCATTGGAAGAAGAAATTATAAATCTTTTTTAGAATGTGCAAAAATGAATAGATTAACATTGAGAATAAAAGATAAAGAGGAGTCGATGTATTTCAAGACATGGGATAAATTTTATGATTGGTTAGAAAAGAAATATGAATAAGGATATAGAGATAAAATAGATGAAGAATAGATGGGAGAAAACAATTAGAAAAATAGATACCCAGATGATGTCAAGTAAAAGGAGAAAGGGGAGGAGGGGTGTAAAAGGGAAAAAAGTGAGATATCATAAAAATGTACGCAAATGATGTAATAAAATTAAATAAGAAATTGAAATGAGAATAAAGATAATTATAAAATCGGGGCTGCTCAAATACCACTTTAGATTAAACTAAAAGGGAAAAGAGAAATAAAAGGAGAGAGGGGAAGGAGTAGAGAGAGAGGAAAGGAGAAAGAGGAGAGGAGAGAAGAGGGGAAAGAAGAAAGAGAAAAGGAGAAGAAGAAAAGGGAGGGGATAGAGGAGCAGAGGAAAAGGTTAGAAGGGGGGAAGAAGAGAGGAGTGAGAGAAGAGAAGGGGAAGTAGGAAAAAGAAGGAGAGAAAGAACGAAGGAAGTAGGAGGAGAAACAGGAAGGAAGAGAAGGGCAGGAGAAGAAGAAAGGCTGGAGTAAAGGTAAAGGGTAAAAGAGCAGCCCCAAAAAAGTAAAAATGAAAAATGAAAGTTAAAGATGTATGAAAAAGGATGGAAATGACTGTACATGTAAATGTGTTTATGAGAAATAAAAATAAAACTTTAAAAAAAAGGAATAAAGGCGGTTTCTTTCCACCAGCAAATCTCAAAACAAAGTACTTCAAAAAATTTGTAGTAAAGTATATAAATTAGTCATCCCAGAAAAAAAGGAAAAGATTATGTAAGATTCTAAAGCCAAAAAAAGAAAAGAAAAGAAAAAAGTTCAAAAGCAAGTTCAAAGTCTCTTCTCTCCTTCACAGCTGTTCGGTTATCATTCAACTAAATATCAAGGTCAGTTATTTATTAAAGTTTCTTCACGGTAAATATCTTTTTTTTTTTGCTTTCGCCACTAGATGACACTGCAAGTTACCTTTTGACATTTATACAGCACTTTCACTTCTATTTAGCTTTGTTGTTTCAAGATTCTTTTAGCAATCATCCCCATTCTATGATAATTCATTCATGGGATTTCCATCTTCAATTCAATTCATTGTCCCAATTCTTATTATCAATTTTAAAAAGGTTCAAAATTCCCCAGTTCTCCCCCCCCCGCCCTCCCCCCAATAGTAAAATAGTAAAAAAAAGTTTCCGATTTCACTTTCCTCGCAGCCAAGTTACCGGACGTGAGAGCTAATACACACCCACTCTCACTCCTCACTTTCAGCTAGTCTTTTTCACCCTGTGAATTTTTCAGGTGGATTTGAAGAGAAACTTTTGGTAGAAAAGTCAGATCACTCTCACCTCCATGTCACATGCTGTCTTTCTTCATCCTCTTTTGTTGTAGCCGCCCCAGCTTCCTAGCAACTTCTAGGTCGCTTTCTGTGCTGTCCAAATTGAGGAGCTTCTTCTGGTCCTACCAGGGAGTTTGCGGACTTCCTGTGTTGACCGGTATGTGCTCCTCTTGTTTGTCGCCCCTACAAGAGGACTTAGGTCCCTGGGGATCCTCGGACAGCAGAGATATCGACGGGTCTTTGAGAGCCCTCAAAGGGCCCATCGTTCCACCGCAACGCTGTCCACACCTCCCCTCTCTCTGGACATTTATATTGCTTCCCTAAGTGGATTCTCTGATGAACCTGAAGCAGTGTTGCTGTGAAAAAATTTTCCCTCACTCCCCACATTTATAGGGCAACTCTCCTGTGTGCTTCTTCTGATGTCTCCGAAGTCCAGAAGACTCAACAAATTGTTTCTCACATTGTGGGCATTTATAGGGTGTGTCTCCAGTGTGAAGTCTCTGATGTCGAATCAGGTGTGACTTGTAGCCGAAAGATCTCCCACATTCTAGGCACTGATAGGGACTTTTTTCGGTGTGATGTCTCTGATGTTGAATTAGGTTTGACTTGTAGCCAAAACATTTCCCACATTCTGGGCACTGATAGGGTTTTTCCCCAGTGTGAATTCTCTGATGTTCAATTAGTTGTAACTTTGCGCCAAAACATCTCCCGCATTCTGGGCACTTTTCATTTTTCTGCACACGCTTGTAAGGCTTCTCTCCTTTGTGAAGCATCTCATGTTTTCTAAGATAATATTTGCCATGAAAAGTTTTCTCACACTCCAGACATTTATATTGCTTCTCTAAATGGATTCTCTGATGAACCTGAAGCAGTGTTTCTGTGAGAAAACTTTCCCCACACTCCCCACATTTACAGGGCAACTCTCCTGTGTGCTTCTTCTGATGTCTCCGAAGTCCAGCAGACTCTACAAATCGTTTCTCACATTGTGGGCATTGATAGGGTGTGTCTCCAGTGTGAAGCCTCTGATGTCGAATCAGGTGTGACTTGTAGCCGAAAGATCTCCCACATTCTGGGCACTGATAGGGTCTTTCTCCTGTGTGAAATCTCTGATGTTGAATTAGTTGTGACTTTGTGCCAAAACAACTCCCACATTCTGGACACTTTTCATTGTTCTGCACATGATTGTAAAGCTTCTCCCTTTTGTGAATCCTCTCATGTTTACTAAGATAATATTTGCAATGAAAAGTTTTCTCACACTCCGGACATTTATATTGCTTCTCTAAGTGGGTTTTCTGATGTATCACAAGTGAATCTTTCCGGAGATAAGATTTCTCACACACTGAGCATTTGTGGCGTTTCTGACCTGTATGGATTTGGAAGTGATCCCTAAGGGACGATGACTTTGCAAATGCTTTCCCACATTCTACACATTTGAACCTTTTTTCCCCTCTGTGAACATTCTCATGACTTCTGAGGTTTTGTTTTGTACGGAAAAATCTCCCACATTCAATGCACATATATGGCTTCATCCCTGAATGGATAATCTGATGTTGAGAAAGATTTGACATTTTAAAAAAACATTTATCACAATCCTTACATTTATACAGTTTTTCTCCCCTGTGCGTCCTTTGGTGGTTCCGAAGATCAGAAGAAACCACAAAACTTTTCTCACATTCTGAGCATTGATAGGGTCTCTCCACAGCGTGACGTCTCTGATGTAGAATTAGGTTTGACTTCTGGCTAAAACATCTCCCACATTCTGGACACTGATAAGGTCTTTCCCCAGTGTGAATTCTCTGATGTTGCAGCAAGCATGACTTGCTGGAAAAAGTTTTCCCGCATTCTAGGCATGTTTTGCTTTCCTCCTTTCTGTGTGTTTTATTATGTTGGCAAAGAGATGTGCTCCGAGTGAAACATTTTCCACACTCTAAGCATTTATAAGGTCTCTGCCTTGCGTGACTTTTCTCATGTTTTCTAAACAATTGTTTATAACGGAAAGATTCCCCACACTCCAGACATTGATAAGGTTTCTCTCTGGTGTGAATTTGCTGATGTTTAAGCAGCTGCGAGGGTTGAGGAAAGCACAGCCCACATTGTACACACTTGCAGGGCTTCTCTTCAGTCGGGCTGTTCTGAGGCCTAGAAAGACGCCGTCTCTCAGGAAATCTTCCCCAGCGCTTCCAGGATTCCTGAGATCTCTTTCCCTGGTGGATTCGCTGATGGGCTCCAAGGTCCGAGCCTTTAGCAAAACGTTCCCCGCACTCTCCGCATTTGTAAGGCCTCAGTCCAGGGTGGCTCCGGAGATGTTTGGCAAAGCTCCACAGTCCAGGAAAGGAGTTTCCACAAAGAAAACACAGGTGGGATCCATTCCCCTTATGCAGCGTCCGGTGGATCAAAAGGAGGGACCGGTGAGCAAAGGATTTCCCACACTTGGAGCATTTTGAGTGTCTCCCCTGATTCCTCTGAGGGGATCTTTGGCCAAAGAGTTCCCCCCTCTGCATAGTCTCCAGGGGCTGCTCACTTCCAGGGTTTTCTATCTGAGGAAACTCGAACAAGCAGAACTTTGGCCAAAAGGCTGGAAGATGGGCAGGAGGATGGGCTCCAGCACGAGTGCGAAAGCTCAGAAGACGAAACCTCTGGTCCCGGTGACTGAGCCAGATTGGATCCTCCAAAGTTTTTCCTGGTGGCCCCTGCAGGATGAAGATAAAAGAAGTGAAGGAGAGAAAAAATTATTTTCTTCAGCTCTCCAAATAGCCCAAACAATAGCTGGAAGACCCTCTATATGAACCCTGGAGGGCCCCCCAAAGCCTCTACTCCCTCCCTTCAGAATCAAAGCCATGCTGGGATCCTCCCTGTTGAGCTGACCTTCCCTTCCCTTTTCTTAGCAATTTATTTATTCATTTATTAGTTTTATATTGCCATCTATTCTCCATGATGACTCAAGGCGGCTTACAGGATATAAAAAACCATGTTTAAAAAACAATAAAACTCATAGAAGTTCAAATAAATTAATACAATAAAATCACCCTGACCTCCTCCTCCCGCCGCAGTGACAGCCAACCATGAGCTATTTAATGGGCTCCATCCCATTCTGGGTTGCCCAGGCCCGCTGGCAGAACCAGGTCTTCAGCACCTTCCGGAAGAGTACTAGAGTGGGGCCTGTTTTAATCTCTGGGGGAATGATGTTTCAGAGAGGGAGCCACCACGGAGAAGGCCCTTCTTCTTGGCCCCGCCAGGTGTATCTCCCCTGGGGATGGGACTTGCAACATTCCCCGCCTCCCCACTCTAATGGGTTGGGTAGATGTGACCGGCAAGAGACGGTCCCTCAGATAATCTGGTCTCAAGCCATGAAGGGCTTTAACGGTGACAACTAGCACCTTGAATTGCACCTGGGAGCAAATCGGCAGCCAATGCTGCTCCCGCAGGAGAGGTGATATATGTGCACACCGGGGTCTGCTGAAAATCGTGCAGGCCAATATCCAAAAATGGAAATAAGAGAAATAATTATGTTGCACAGAGGACAAAAATTTGAGGATACAGAAGTTGAAATGGAGTATACACAAGCGGACAAGAAAATGAAGATGAAGAAATAAGACACAGAAGTGGAGAATAAAGAAGATAATGTGGTTAAATATGAATAAGTTACTGAACATGTGAATAGTAGTAATAAAAAGGTCTCTAGAGATTATATTGAGATTAACAATAACATAATGATGATTACACTGGAATTAACAGTGAATAAAAGAATAAAAGGTTGGAAAATATTAAGGAAAATAAAAAAGTCCAGGACTTGGATTTATAAAATGACTATATTGAGATTAATAAATGTGAGAAGAAATATGTTACAGAGACTTAGAAATGAAATATGGATTGAAGTTAAAACATATGAGAAATAGACTATGTTAAAAGAAAATACATTAATGGATATAATGAAGCAATTTTTATTAAGATGTTGGATGATATTATTTGAGAAAATTGATAGCTATAATAATTGGGATACTGTTTAAATATTTATAATAATTATAATAATTTGAACACTTTTTATTTAAGCAAAAAAGAAAAAAAATTGAAACAATATATGATTATGATTTACAAACAAGAATTACTTAATTGGTGTTTATATAAATGGTATGGTTAAATAGATAGAATTTAGGGAAATAATTGGGAAATTGTGTTATGTAGCATTATTTGAATTAAGAACTATGTTTAAATGTTAAATTGCTATATTTTTAAGATTAGAGATAAGATTTAAATTTGATGAAGTAATAATGGAATAAAGATTTAATGAGCATTACATGAAGTAATAAATAAATGTAAGGAAGTTTTAGAAATGGAAATAATTTTGAAATATAAACATGTTAGAACTGTATCGTTAATAGTAAGGATTAAGGGTAAGGATTGTGAAATGTATTATGAGGTTTTAATTGAATTAAGATTTAAGGTGGGTTAATAGATGGGTAATTGTTTTGATTAAGTAAATATGAGTAAACTTTCTAAAATTGTATTAGTTGAGTTATGTGATTTAAGATTAAGAAATAAATGTGATGGCAAAATAGAATATATAAAATTTTGTTAAAGATGACAAAAAATGGAACAAATTGGTGGCCAGATCAAATCTCTGTTCTGAAAAGATGTAATTTGTGTTTGGAAAAAAAAAATTTGCAACAAACTGTGCAGGCTGCTGCATTTTGCATCAACTGAAGCTTCCGGATGCTCTTCAAGGGCAGCCCCATGTAAAGCACATTGCAGTAGTCAAGATGGGAATTGACTAAAGCATGAGTGACTGTGAGTAGGGATTGCCGGTCCAGGAAAGGGCAGAACTGGTGCACAACTCGCAGTTGTGTGAAAGCCCCCCTGGCCACGACTGTCACCTGCTTTTCAGCAGGAGTCGAGGATCCAGGAGAACCTCCAGATTAAGCACAGGGTCTGTTTGGTGTAGTGCCGCCCCATCCAAGATCAAGGAAAGCAATTCTCCGTGAGCCAACGAACCCCAAACCCAGAGCCAGTCGGCCTTCCCAGGGTTTAATTTCAACCCATTGGGGTCCTATTGTTGCTTTATAATTTAGGGAGGATGCAAATACATTGATTGGGGCCAGCAATACAGTTTGAACACAAGAGGGAACAAACTATTATATATTTTATTATATTAACTATTAACTATTATATATATTATATTATAGGGGGAATCTGTGAATTGGTGGTCCTGTGCAGAGGGCAGAGAGCTAGGCCAGCAGAGAATTGAGCAGAGAGCAAGGCCTGTATCCAAAATGGATCCCTACCCAGAGAGAGAACATTGGAGCGGATCCCCAAGCTACCAGGCAGAGAGTGTTGGAGCGGATCCCTAAGCTACCAAGTGGAGTGTTATAGCGGATCCCCAAGCTACCAGATAGAGATTAATAGAACGTCGATCCCCAAGCAGATCCCCTTGGAACTGTAACCCCCACCTCCCCGGGCAGAAATTCCCCAGCAAAGGTTCCCCAGCAAAGATTGGTGGAGCATCAGTGGATCACTGTGTCCATGTTTCCCTCATTGGATAACAGAACAAATCAGAGCACGCCTGGAGAATTGACCTAATCTGAGCCTGCTTCAGCGTTGGTTAATGGATAATCAATTGATTATCGATAGTGATTGATTTCAGTACCATTTATTGTTTTGTTAATTAAGTGTCTACTAGTTGATTAATTGATTGCCCAGTTAGATTAGTTTATCCTAATTGATTCATTGTCTAATTTAATTCATTGTCTATCATATTGAGTAATTAGTGTTATTGATTAGTATTACTGATTAGTGTTATTGAGTAGTATTATTGATTAGTGTGGCATAGATTATTGATTAGCATATTGATTAGCACAGATTCCTTAGTGTGGCATAGATTACCATCTAATAAGAAATTAATTAATACATACCAGCAGATAAGAATTCAACACTGAATACCAACAAATAAGAAGTCCTCCACAAATCTACCATGCCAGGCAAAAACTCTAAACAATCTACTACCGAACACCCACAAAAGAAAGATATCTCTACCAATGAGCACTCTAACGACTCCTGCACATGCTTTCAATGTTCTGTAATTATCAATAACAACAAGGATATCATTAAATGCCACCTATGTGAGAATTACGCCCACCTCTCCTGCTTAAAAATTAACCAAACACATAGCAAATCTCCTACAAGCATCAGCTACATATCCATGTCTCTGTCCATCATGTTTACCTAAACTGAACAATCTAAGTCTCCTCTCTGATAAAGTCGAAACCATTGAAACATCCATTGTCTCCATAGAAGAGGGCTTCGTAGCATGTTTTGAAGAAAGTTTACAAGCATGTCTAACATCTCTTGAAAAAAAAATCAGCACAGATAAGTAAATACCTAACAGCTCAAAATTCTATCTCAATCCAACAACCACAACCTCAAATAACCACCAACCCAACAAATAATATCTCCTTACGCATCAAAGACGCCACTGAATGTGAACAGAAACGTCCAAACGCTATTTTATTTGGCCTGGAAGACACCAACGAACCTGATGATATCACTAAGGTTCGCAACATTATAAGCAACTCCCATACTCCAAGCATCCCCCCTGAAGACATCATCAAAATTTGCAGAGAGGGCTCTGAGTACAAGTACAATGACGGCTCGGTGGCCCAATGATTTTGTAGAGTCATTTGCAAGAATGAGTCCAAAAGCAACCCTAACCCAATATTTCCCAGTTGTACACCACAAAGAATTACAAGGATTACGATGATCTAATACATATCGGTTTTACAGAAGACAATGTTGAAAAGGCACTATGCAGTCTAAAACCATCCCTATCTATCCATCCCCATCCAATAGAGCTGATGGACTATGTGCATACTTCTTAAAAAAGCTTTCCACTGCAATAGCAGAACCTTTAAGCATACTCTTTGAAAAATCTTTAACAACCAGCTCTTTGCCCAACCATTGGGCATTTGCCACGGTCATCCCTATGTTCAAAAGGGAGACCCCAGCCTAGTTGAAAATTACAGACCAATCACTTTATGTTGCCTCACCTGCAAAGTCATGGAATCAATCATTAACCAATCCATCACCTTCCACATAGAGACAAACAACCTACTCTCCAACAAACAATTTGGTTTCAGAAAAAAAATTATCCTGTAATCTGCAACTACTACATTGCAAAAACATATGGACTACACATCTCGATCAGGGCAAAGCAATAGACGCAATTTACATAGACTTCTGTAAAGCCTTTGATTCAGTGGTACATGACAAGCTACTTCTAAAACTAACATCTTCTGGCATTTCTGGAATCCTGCATAAATGGATAGCTGCTTTCCTGTCAAACAGGCAACAAGTGGTCAAAATAGGAAGCACTCTATCAAATCCTGTACCTGTTAACAGCGCTATTCCCTAAGGCAGTCCTTTACTCTTTATACCAACACTCTTTACACTTTACATAAATGACCTTTGCGATCATATTAAAAGCAACTGCGTTCTCTTCGCT
This sequence comes from Coluber constrictor foxii, assembly GCA_038048745.1. Lineage (NCBI taxonomy): Eukaryota > Metazoa > Chordata > Lepidosauria > Squamata > Colubridae > Coluber > Coluber constrictor. The sequence continues at coordinate 263,603,882 of CM075959.1, forward strand.
GATGATGTAAAACTATTCAAAACCACCAACAATGCTGTTACCCTTCAAAAAGACCTTGACTATGTGTCAGATTGGTCAAACAAGTGGCAACTTCAAATCCCATCTAACAAATGCTCTGTCTTACTCATTGGCAAAAAGAATCAGAACACCAAATACAAGCTAGATGGACATGACCTTGTAGACGACCCTCACTGTCAAGGACCTTGGAGTACTCATTTCTAAAGATCTAAGTGCCAGAGTCCACTGTAACAACATTGCCAAAAAGGCTTTAAGAGTTGTTAACCTAATCTTGTGTAGCTTCTTCTCTGGTAATATTGAACTACTAACTAGAGCATACAAAACATTTGCTAGACCAATTCTCAAATACAGCTCATCTGTCTGGAACCCACCCTGCATATCAGACATTAATACAATTGAGAGAGTCCAGAGATATTTCATGAGAAGAGTCCTCCACTCCTCAGCTCCCAATAGAATATCTTATGCCACCAGGCTTGAAATTTGGGGCTTAGACAATTTAGAATTACGCCGCCTTCGATTAGACCTAATCATAGTACATAAAATTATCTGCTACAATGACTACTTCAGCTTCAACCATATATGAGTACACAATAGATACAAACTAAAGGTAAACCGCTCCCAATTCGACTGCAGAAAATACGACTTCAGCAACAGAGTGGTTAAAGCCTGGAATGCACTACCTGACTTCGTGGTTTCATCCCCAAACCCCCAAAACTTTTAAACTTAGACTGTCTTCTGTTGACTTCACCCCATTCCTAAGAGGTCTGTAAGGGGTGTGCATAAGGGCAGCGTGCCTACCGTCCCTGTCCTAATGTTTCCTTTTATTCGCATTCATATCATGTATTAAAATCATGTTTAATCATATCAATAAATATAAATGGCCTCAATTCCCCGGCAAAAAAGAACCAAGTATTTAGAAAATTAATTAAACAAAAAGCAGATATAATATGCCTTCAAGAAATTCACATAAGAAAAAATGAAGAAAAATATTTACAATGTAAAAAGCTAGGGAAATTATATATATCATTAGCTGACGAGAAGAAAAAAGGAGTAGCAATTTATGTCAAAGAAGAAATAGAAAGCAAATTGAAATATGTAGATAACTTAGGAAGAATAGTAATGATTGAAGTTAATCTTAAAGGTAAAAATATATTACTAGTTGGAATATACACACCAAATGGCCAACAAAAAGAATTTTATCAAAATTTACATGGAAAAATAATAGAACAAAATATTGAAAACGTATGTTTACTGGGTGACTTCAATGCAATTATAGATAATAAAAAAGATTACAGATGTACTCAGAATAAAAAAAATAGTAAGAAAAATTTGATTCCGAAAACATTTTTATCCCTTATAGAAGAATTAAACCTAGTAGATATCTGGCGATTATATAATCCTAAAAAGGAACAATACACATATTACTCCAATCCCCATAAATCTTGGTCAAGGATTGATATGGCATGGGTCACGAAGACCCTAACACAAGAAATTCAATCAATAGAAATAGGGGCAAATGAATGGGCTGACCATAACCCACTAATAATAGAATGGAGAGGATGGAGGAAAGGTAAAGGTAGATGGATGATGAATACGCAAATAGTGAAAGAAGAAAAATATGTCAAAAGAATAGAGGAAGAACTGAAATGGTTCTTTAAGGAAACCAATAAAAATCAAACATCCTTACAAAACCTGTGGGACACAACTAAAGCATATATTAGAGGAATAACAATAGCTTACAACAGCCAAAAGAAAAAAGAGAGGGAAAAAGAATACAATAAAATTTATAATGAAATTAAAAATTGTGAGGAGAAGTTACAGGAAAGACCAGGAGACGAACAAAGAAAAATTAACTGGGCGGCCGCCAAACATAAACTAAACATACTGGAACAAGAAAAATATATCAATATATTAAAATTCACAAAACAAAACCAATTCGAACACGCAAATAAGCCAGGAAGGTGGATGGCATACAAATTAAGAAAGGAAAGGGAAAAAAGAATAATCCACCAACTTCAAGATAATGAAGGGAAACTACACCAGAAACCAGAAAAAAAGAAAGAGATAGCAGTAAACTTTTTTCAAAATTTATACAAACAAGAAAAAGTAGAAATAGAAGAAATAAACCAATACTTAAATGAGGAGCAAATGCCTATATTAACGGAAGAGGAAAGAGAGAGGCTAAATAGAGAGATTACAATGGAAGAATTACAGGAAACCATTAGGAAACAAAAAAACAATAAAACCCCGGGCACAGACGGACTGCCAATAGAACTATATAAAGAATTAGGAACATATTTAAATGGGATGATAATAATAGAGGTATATAATGAGGCACTAAAAGACGCAAAAATACCAGAATCTTGGAAAGAGGCATATATATCATTAATCCATAAGGAAGGAACGGACCCAACACAAATTAGTAATTACCGGCCGATCTCATTATTAAATACAGACTACAAATTTTTTATGAATTTAATATCAAATAGATTAAAGATAATATTAAATAACAAAATTCATTCAGATCAAAATGGATTCTTACCGACAAGACAGATTAAAAATAATTTAAGAATAGTAATAAACATAATAGAATACTACGAAGAACACCCAGAGAAACAAGCAGCCCTTATCTTCTTGGACGCACAAAAAGCATTTGACCGAGTTAATTGGGACTTTATGAAACAACAAATAAAAAATATGGAATTTGGTGAGAAATTTAGTAGCATAATATCCACAATATATACAAATCAGAAGGCAAGATTGCTAGTCAATGGGGAATTAACAAACCATTTTGAAATAGGAAGAGGAGTAAGACAAGGATGTCCACTCTCGCCCCTGCTGTTTATACTAACTCTGGAAAATTTGCTCAGGAGAATTAGATCAAATAAAAATATAAAAGGACTTAAAGTTAAAGGAGAAGAATACAAGGTCCAAGCTTTCACCGACGACCTTGTATTCTGTATAGAAGATCCATTGGAGACACAAATAAAATTAATGGAGGAAATTGAGAAATTTGGTAAAGTGGCAGGGCTAAAAATTAACAAAAATAAAACCAAAATTCTAACTAAAAACTTAAATAAAAAACAAACAGAAAAATTAGAACAACAATCGGGACTACAAATAGTAAAAAAAGTAAAATACCTAGGGATAAATTTGACAACTAGAAATATAGCAATCAAAGATAATAATTATGGAGAACTAATACAACAAATCAAAAAAGACCTAGAGAGATGGGGGAATTTAAAATTATCACTACTAGGACGAATAGCGGCGATAAAGATGAACATACTTCCAAGGATCCTCTACCTGTTTCAAACTATCCCAATAAGACTAGAAAAAATTTTTTTCACAAATTTGAATAAACTAACAGTAAAATTTATATGGGAAGGAAAAAAACCAAGGATAAATTTAAAAACACTACAAGACAATAGATTAAGAGGAGGTTTTGGCCTACCTGCCTGGGAACTATATTACAGAGCCGCTAGCATAATGTGGATCAAGGATTGGGTTAATTTAGACAATCAAAGGATACTGAAATTAGGAGGACACGATTTATTAAAAGGTTGGCATGCTTACTTATGGAATACAGGAAACAAGACATACAAACATTTTAAAAATCACATAATAAGAAATTCTTTAATTATAACATGGTTGGAAATAAAACGCAAACATTACACAAAAATCCCAGGATGGCTATCTACACTCGAGGCAACAACACATCCGAACATAATGTACCCCAACACAGTAGCCACGCAGACAATAATAAGATACAGAGACATTTTGGACAATGACGGGAAACTCAAATCCCGCGAAGAACTCAGAGATTTGGACATAAAAATAGATTGGTGGCCATACTTGTTGATACAGAACAGATATAAAAAAGACAGGGAAGACGGAGGAGTTGAAATAAAGCCCAATCAACTTGACAAACTATTAGAAACAAAAGAAGGAAAATTAGTCTCAAAGATTTATAAATACTTACTTGAATTTGACCAAGCAGAAAATATAGTCAAGGGCCAAATGATAGCCTGGGCCAGGAATATTGGAAGGAGTATAAAATTAGAAGAATGGGAAACGATTTGGACAAATAATTGTAAAATAACTAAAGCAGTAACATTTAAAGAAAATCACTATAAGATGTGGTATAGATGGCACCTGGCTCCAGCTAGATTAGCAAAAATGTACCCAAACTGTAGCCCGACTTGTTGGAAATGTAGACAAACCCCAGGAACATTTTATCACCTTTGGTGGTTATACCCAAAAATAAAAAAATTCTGGACGAAGATTCGAAAATGGATAATAGAAATAACAGAAGAAAACTTAGACTTAAAGCCCGAAATCTTTCTATTAGGTATATTTAAAAAAGAAATTAAAAAAGAAATAAAATATATCATATTACATATAATTACAGCAGCAAGAATAACCCTAGCCCAGCATTGGAAATTAGAAAAGTTGCCAACAGAAGAACAAATAATCCAAAAAATATATTGGTGCGCAGAGATGGATAGATTAACTCTTAAATTAAAAAACAAGGAAGACTCACACTACTATCAAATTTGGAATAGATGGTATACATGGATTGGAAAACAAGGGAAAAAAAATAGATGATAAATACATCGAGAGATTAAAATTAGTAAAATTACACCGTCAACATAAAAACACCATGGTATATGAAGATAAATGTATATCTATGATTATATATTGATTGGTTATAGATAGAAAACCTTTACATAGTAAATAATAGAACAAAATAATACTGAAATGTACTTTGATTTTAGTTTCAAGATTGTTTTTACGACTTTTGACTTTTTTGTCTTTTATCGGTTTATATTCAAATAAAGTTGATTTTAAAACTCAAAAAAAATAAAAAAAATAAAATCATGTTTATACCTATATATGTTATCTAATACGTGCTTGACAAAAATAAACAGCTTCCATTAAAATTGACCCTATATATGAACCTAAAGAGGAAGATCGACAGAAGACTATTGTTAAGGATATTGTTGTGTAACAACTAGCAGAGTAAAGTGCACAGAGAAATGTTGCTGAGAGCAATGAGATAGGAGATACATACAAACTGGTGTTATCAAAAGTTTTCTTTATAATGGGAAATAAACAATCTCGTAGTCTTCTAAACAGTCCAAGTCTTTACCGGTTAACTCCAAACAAACTCTTACCAAACAAACAGTAGTTGGTTCACAAACCCCGGATGGTAGTGAAGCGGGATTTGCTATTCCCAATTAATTCCCGTCAACCAGTCAAGAGGCAAGACCACAGAGATCCAGAGAATACAGGTTTTATTGAATATTGCTAGCAATAGGCCCAGTGTAGTAGCCTGGCAAAGACTGAGCCCCGGGCTACGCCCTAAGGCAGATTTTATAGGTTTTGTAATTCAGTTCCGCCTACAGATAATACAATGTGCATACAGACAGAAAATACTATGTGGGATTCACTGGAAAAGTACAAAAACAGAAGTTCTTAGCTTTGTGATACATATTCCATATATGGGTATAGTCTACATCTTACTCAATATATTCCAGTAAGTTCTATAGGGCATACAACGGCCACACACAATAACAACTTGGTACATCTTGTGGTTATAATGGTTACAACAGAAGGCTACAAATGTCAAGTTCCCTTTAGGCGTACAGAAGTAAGAGAAAGGGCATTGTGATTATATCTTTTATATAAGAGTGCAATGAAAAGTATAAATGAGGTTATAAGCAAGGCCTTTAAGATACGTAAGACCCTCAGAATACCATTTGAGGGGCTCTCCTTCAGTAGCAGATCCACCCACACACACACGTGATGATAGCAGCTTATCATCAACTGAATACCTTACAGTACCTTTCTTAAATACATTGTTAAATTACAATTAATTATAGCATGACTCAGCATTACAGCATGATGCAGCATTAAAACTTAAAGTCACAGAATACATATATTGCCTGGACAACTGTTAGGCCCAAATCATATCCTAACAACTATAACTTTTAGAAGAAAACAATAACCGAGAGCAAACCCCCTTCTGTTCCAGAGGGGCTCCAATGAAGCCCCTCTGGAACTGAACAATTGCTGTCATGTTGTTCTCCTGGAAGATAATATGCAGTCACCCACAAAAGAGCAGTCTTCAATCGTTTCTAAAAAAGAGGCAAAACCCAGCATTTCTGCAACTGGAAGAAAATATCCCAGAATTTCCTGGGGAAAGAAGGCGAGTTTCAGTGACAAGCAATTCAATTCTTAGGGGAACAGAAACTATAGTCTGCAGAGCAGATAGTCAATCTAGGCAGGTATGTTATCTCCCTGAAGCAAAAATCAAAGATGCAGCAGAAATAATCAAAGCCATGGAGTACTACCCCTTTATTCTCCTCCATGTGGAGACCCATGACACAACAATGAATCTGAAAGAACGGATGTGATTCCCATTTTCAAGAAAGGAAGAAAAAAAAAAAGAGATCCAGGAAACTACAAACCAATCAGCCTAACATCAATACCTGGGAAGTTACAGGAAAAGATAATAAAAAAACAGAGCTGCAAACATCTAGAAACAAGCCATTATGGGTTTGTTAAAAACGGATCATTCCAAATTCTCTGGTTAGCCTGGAGGAACGAAGGATTGGGGTTGATTCCAGTATTTGAGGGGCTGTCACAATGAAGTGGAGGTCAAAAAGGCCTTAACAAGTTTTCTGTGCACTTTGCCTGCTCCCTCTGACTCCCAGCTGTGCTTTAGAAGGGGAGGTCAACCTATTCTCCAAAACACCAGAAGACAAGACAAGCAACAATGGAGGGAAACTAATCAAGGCGAGAAATAACCTGCAATGGAGGAGAAGCATCCTAACAGAGAGGACAGTTAATGAGTGTGGCAACTGGTCTGCAGAGGTTGTGGCTGCTCCAACACTGGAGCCTTTTAAGCAAAGAAAGGACAGCAACTTATCTCATCAATGGCAGAGGCTCTCCTGCTGGAGCAGAGGGCTGGACTAGAAGACCTCCAAGGTCCCTTTTCCCGCCCTATTCTGATGGAGAAAACCCACCAACCAGGGGCTGCCACGTCACAGCCTCCTTCAGAGCAAAACTGGGCAAATAATGATTTTTTTTTCTACTGAGCTTTGGAGAAAGAAAAGTAAAGAATTAAACTACTAAAATAAAAGCAAAGAATTCTTAGTCATTTTTCTCCATTGAGAGGAAGAGGAAAGAAAGTGGATCTTTTCTCCGTTGGGAGGAAATGAGCTCAAACCAAGCAATTTGAACCTTTTCTCCCCCCCCAAAGAAACCCCCCCCACCCCCGATTGAAGGGAGGAGGCGGCTCTTTCCTGCATTGAGCCCATAATCCCCCCTGAAACCCTGGAGAGAGAAGCCCCGCCCTTCGCCCCCCCCCTTTGCCCAAAGGCTCCCCGTCCAGCCCCGCCTCCACCCGGGACCCTCCTGGCACCCCTGGAGAGGCCCTCGGGGCTACCTTCCTCCGGGCAGCCCGAGGGAGAGCGGGAGCCCCACCTGCCCGGAGCGGGGCCGAGGAGCAGCCTTGCCGGACAGCCCAGAATTCGCACAGCCGCAAGTGGGGAAACCACAGAGAGGGAGGAAGAACGACAGGAGATTCCTAGAGAGGCCCCACGGAGGCTTCGCCCCGCCTTTTCCGGCTTATTTCCTCCCTGTGTGTGGGGAGGCGCTCTAGCCTCTCCTCCCCTGTGATCGGCTGCAGTTTCGGGGCGCTGGGCGAGCCGCCTCTTTCCCAGCCGGGCGGAGTGCAGAGAGGCCGGGAGTCTTTCCCTTCCTTCCCTCTCTCGCCCTTCCCCGCCCCCCGATTGTGAAGAAGCGACCGGGGATCCTCGCTCCTTCCTTGCCCCGAAGTTTGGGGGAACTTGGAGGCAGGACCCGAGACAGTTTCCCCCCTTTGTGCCCTTCGGGGCATCAGGAAACACCGTCCCATAAGCTTTGGTTTCATCGTGGTTTGTTGATTGTGGGGTAACTGGGTAACTTTCCAAGCCACGGGTGAGAAAGCTGACAGAATAACAAGAGTTGGAAGGGAGCTTGGAGGTCATCCAGCCCAACCCTCTGCCGAAGCAAGAGATCCTATAGCTATCCAGACAAATGACTGCCTAGTCTCGTCTTAAAAGCCTCCACTGATGGAGGACTCACAACTTTTGGAGGCAAACAGTTCCACTGGTTAATAGTTCCAAATGTTAGGAAATTTCTCCTTAGTTCTAGGCTGCATCTCCCCTCGATCAGTTTCCAGCCATTGCTTCTTGTTCAGCCTTCAAGTGCTTTGGAAAATAGCAAACCACAATCCGCAAACCGCGATGAAATAGGTTGCCCCCCTTTTCTTTGTGACAGCTTCTCAGATATTGGAAGGCTGCCATCCTGTTACTCCTAGTCCTTCCCTTCATTTCAGTAGACATAATCAGTTCCTACAACGATTTGTCTTGCGTTTTAGCATCCAGTCCCCTAATCACCTTGGTTACTTTTCCCTGGAAATTTACTAATCTCAAAATATGTGTGTATTATGATATAAAGCATACAAAACCTCAGAGTTGAAGTCACCGCAGATGGGGACTGCAGCCAAGAAATTAAAAGATGCTCCTGGGGAGGAAAGCTATGGCAAATCTAGACAGCATATCAAAATTCAGAGACATCATCCTGCCAACAAAAGTGTGTATAGTCAGAGCTATGATTTTCCCAGTTGCAATGTATGGCTGTGAAAGTTGGACCATAAGGAAGGCTGAGTGCCAAAGAATCAAGGCCTTTGAACTATGGGGCTGGAGAAGACTCCTGTGAGTCCCTTGGACTGGAAGACGATCAAACTGATCAGTCCTAGAAGAGATCAACCCTGACTGCTCTTTAGAAGGCCAGATCCTGAAGGTGAAACTCAAATAATTTGGCCACCTAATGAGAAGGAAGGACTCACTGGAGAAGAGCCCAGTGCTGGGAAAGATTGAGGGCAAAAGAAGAAGGGGATGGCAGAGAACGAGGTGGCTGGATGGAGTCACTGAAGCAGTAGGTGTGAGCTTAAATGGACTCCAGAGGATGGTAGAAGACAGGAAGGCCTGGAGGAACGTGGCCCATGGAGTCATGATGGGTCGGACACAACTTCGCAACTAACAACAACAGCAACTGGTCTGCAGAAGTTGGATCTGCTCCAACAGTGGAGGCTTTTAAGAAAAGAATGGACGTCCACCCATCTGAAATGGTATAGCCGTGATGGTGAACCTATGGCACACGTGCCGCAGGTGGCACACAGAGCCCTCTGCAGGCACGCAATCTGTCGCCCAGCTCAGCTCCACCACACGCGTTTGTGCTTCCCACCGCCAAACTGATTTTTAGGTCTCTGGCACGGGTGCATGCAGGAGATGCGCAGGCATGCCCTGGGGTCTTGCGCGCATGCACGGGAGGTGGGGGGAGCAGCGGGGGGAGCAGTGCACCCTCCCATGCCCCTCCGCAGCCTGTTTTTGGCCGCAAGAGGCTTCAGGAAGGCTTGCAATGCCCAAAACGGGCCGGGTGTGTCACATAAACATGTGCGGGGGGACTGCAGGGTGGTTTTGGTTGCGTGCACATGTGGAGCTTTCGGGGGTTCACGCACATGTGCAGGGAGCAGGGCATGGGGGAGCATTGCATTATGAGTGTGGGCACCCATGCGCATGACCCCCCTCCCCCCACTTTTGGCACGTGATAATACAAAGGTTAGCCATCACTGTGGCAGAGGCTCTCCTGTTGAGTAGAGGGCTGGACTAGAAGACCTCCAATGTTCCCTTCGCACCCTATTCTGATGGATAAAGCCCATCAACGAGGGGCTGCCATGTCACGGCCTCCTTCAGAGCAAAACTAGGCAGATAATGGGTTTTTTCAGCTTCTACCCAGCTTTGGAGAAAGAAAAGTAAATAATTAAACTACTGAAATAAAAGCAAAGATGATCAATTCTTCTCCATTGAGATGAAGAGGAAAGAAAGTGGATCTTTTTCCCGTTGGGAGGAAATGAGCTCAAACCAAGCAATTTGAACCTTTTCTCCCCCCCTAAAGAAACCCCCCCACCCCCGATTGAAGGGAGGAGGCGGCTCTTTCCTGCATTGAGCCCATAATCCCCCCTGAAACCCTGGAAAAAGAAGCCCCCCCCTTTGCCCAGGGGCTTCTCCTCCTCCTCCTTCCTCCGGGCAGCCCGAGGGAGAGCGGGAGCCCCACCTGCCCGGAGCGGGGCCGAGGAGCAGCCTCGCCGGACAGCCGAGAATTCGCACAGCTGCCCAGCATCAAAACTCCGGGCAACTCAGCTCCCAGACACGGGGGGGGGGGGGGGGGGGGGAGGAGGGGGAGGAGGAGGAGGGGGACAGAGGAGCTTCCTAGAGCGGCCACTAGAAACATTTTCCCGCCTTTTCCGGCTTCTTTTTTTTTCCTCCCTGGAAGAATAGTGGGGGAGACGCTCTAGCCCCTCCTTCCTCTCCTCCCTCGGGAGCGGCTGCAGTTTCGGGGTCCGGGAAGCGCCGCTTCCCCGTCGGAGGGCGCTGGGCGGAGCCGCCTCTTTTCCGAGCCGGGCGGAGGCGAAGGCGAGTCTTTCAAGCGGGAGGACCAAGCAAGGCATGGGGGGTGGGGGTGGGGGGCAGAACTCCAGCAACTGTCTTCCCCAGCCGACTTGGCCGGGGATGATGGGTGAGGTTGTATCCCAGAGCTGGGAGTTGGGGGGGGGGGGGCAGCAGGAGGGTGTTTGGCGGCTCTTTCCAAGCTGCCGCTTTCCCAGTTGGGGCGAGTTCCCACGACGGCTCAAGCCAACCCGGGTTGGGTCGCCCCCCACCCCACCCCACCCCGTGTGCACGTCGGAAGGGCCGGTCTGGTGGGCAACGCAACCCCGTCCTTGCTTCTCCATTAGGGAGTTTGTGTCCAAGTTTTTCTGCGATGTTTTTTTTGGGGGGGGGGGCTGTTAAGTTTTTCTTGGGGCGCGGGTTAAGGAAGTGGCATCTGGATCTGCTGTTGACAAAGTTTTTTTTTTAAATTTGATTTATATGCCGCCCTTCTCCGGAGACTCAGAGCGGCTTACAATGTGTTAAGCAACAGCCTTCATACTTTTGTATATTTATATTTATACAAAGTCAGCTTATTGCCCCCAACAAACTGGGTCCTCAATTTACCCACCTTAGAAAGGATGGAAGGCTGAGTCGACCTTGAGCCTGGCTGGGATTGAACTCGCAAGTAATTGCAAGCAGCTGAATCTTAAATGCTGCCTTTGTAGGAGGCATTACTCCCGTAAACTATTCAGGCTCCTTTGCAGAAGAGTTGCAACCCCCTCCCGCCAAAATAGAGGTGGTCCTCAACTTAAAACAGTTCGTTTAGTGACCGAAGTTAATAGTAACAGAGTTGGAAGGGACCTTGGAGGTCATCTAGTCCAATGCTTAACGCATTGTAAGCGGCCCTGAGTCTCCGGAGAAGGGTGGCATATAAATCAATTTTTTTAAAAAAGAAAAAAAAACCCCTGCTCACGCAGGAGACCTCTACTAGGGATTCGAACCGGGGTGAAATCCAAAATTTTTCCCTACCGGTTCTGTGGGCATGGCAGGGGAAGGATATTGCAAAATCTCCATTCCCACCCCCACCCCCACTCTAGGGGAAGGATATTGCAAAATCTCCATTCCCACCCCCCACTCCAGGGGAAGGATATTGTAAAATCTCCATTCCCCTCCTGGGGGAAGGATGTTGCAAAATCTCCATTCCCACCCCCCACTCCAGGGGAAGGATATTGCAAAATCTCCATTCCCACCCTACTCGGGGGCCAGCCAGAGGTGGTATTTGCCGGTTCTCCGAACTACTCAAAATTTCCGCTACCGGTTCTCCACAACCTGCTGGATTTCACCCCTGGAGTCGAACCGCCGAACTGCTGACCGTTCTGATTGACAAGCTCAGCATCTTAATAGCCACTGAGCCACCTAGTCAGGAAAAAGTGACTTACGACCGTTGTTCAGGGTGACGACGATCCCTGCGGTATTCCCCAGGGTCACGGGATCAAAATTCCGATGCCGGGCAACCAACTCAGATGGATGACCGTTTGCAGTGTCCCCGGGATCATTGATCAACATTGGCCATCTTTGGATGAGCAAAGTCGGTGGGGGGAAACCAGATTCACCGAATGGCTTGGTTTACCAACTTAAGAATGGCTGTGATTCCCTTAACAACGGTGGCAGGAAAAGTCGTAAAACGGGGCAAAGTGCATTTTAACAAATGCCTCACTTAACGACAGGCATTTGGGGCTCAATTGTGGTCGTAAGTCGAGGACTACCCGTATTGCTTTTTGAACAATAGTTGAGGGCAGTTTTAGCACTTCCTCCTTCCATTCCTCTCCCCCCCCCCCCCCCCACACACATGCAAACCTTGAAAGTTAGTTTAGCATGAGAGAGAAAGAGAGAGAAAGAAAGAGGTTAATCCTGAGTTCCCCAGGCAGTTTTCCCAGTTGAGGGACCCAAGAGGCTGCATCTCCTGAATGCTTCTTACTTCCTAACAGTCTTTTTCAACCTTGGGAAATTTAAGATATGTGGACTCTCAGAAATCCCTAGCCATCCTGCTTGTTCACTGTTCCCAAATTCTCATCTCTAAGGATACATTCCCCTGATCCTCGACAGATTAGCTTTTTATATGCAAGGATTTGTTTGCTTTTAGACAGGGGAACCAATCTGCTTGGGTGCTCAGAAATATAAAATACAGGGACTCCATTGCAGGGGTGAGTTCTGACTAGGTGGCTCAAAGCCTGACTGGGTGGCTCAGTGACTAAGACACTGAGCTTGTCGATCAGAAAAGCTTGTCGGCAGTTCGGCGGTTCGAATCCCTAATACAGGTCTTCTGCGTGAGCAGGGGGTTGGACTAGATAACCGCCAAGGTCCCTTCCAACTGTTAATGTTATCTTAACTCTGATGATGAAATGATTAACAGGCTAATTGTTGGATTGTCTTTTCCCCATTTCTCCCATCTTCTCTGTCCCGTAGGAAGAAACGTCAGCCTTTTGGAAAAACAATTACTCCTCTGACCGAGCGAGTGAGTGAGCCAGTTCGGGAAATAAAAGTTTCCTCGGACAAATCCACGGATTGAACAGACCTGTTTGCAGGCTTCCCCTTCCTGCAGTTAGGAGAAGAGGCAAAAGGGAGGACGCAATGGCCACACTCAGCGCCTTGAGTGAGGTCCAGGCGAAACGCGTGTGGGAATTTTTTCCCAAGAAACTGGGAGAGGAGATGCTGCAGACGGACGCGGAGTTACCCCAACACTGGCAAGACCTGATCGTAACCACGGGCTCCCTGCACTCTGGCTGGGGGGGCAGCCAGGGTCCGGAGGAGCCCAGCCCCTGGGACGACCCCAAGGGTTTCCTGGCCTCCTTCGAACAAGTGGCTGAGGCCTGTCGGTGGCCCCGGAAAGAGTGGGCCGCCCGGCTTTTGCCTGCCCTCCGCGGAGAAGCCGAACAAGCCTTCAGTAACCTGGAGGCTCGAGACCGGCAGGATTACGGGAAGGTGAAAGCAGCCATCTTGCACCGGGATGCCCTGAGCCGGGAGAAACAACGCCAGCACTTCCGGCGTTTCCGCTACCAGGAGGCCGAGGGCCCACGCGGGGTTTACAACCGGCTCCAGGCACTGTGCCGTCAATGGCTGAAAGTGGAGAGTCACTCCAAGGAGCAGATGCTGGAGCTGCTGATCCTGGAACAGTTCCTGACCGTCTTGCCTCCCGAGATCCAGTGCTGGGTGCGGGAAAGAGGCCCTGCATGCTGTGCCCAGGCGGTGGCCCTGGCCGAGGATTTCCTCTGGATGCAAAGAGAGTCTTTGAGATGGGAACAACAGGTAAAGCCCCTTGCTTTTTCCTCAAGATGCTCTGCAACAGGGGTGTCAAACTGAAGGCCCGCGGGCTGGATCCAGCCACGGGCTGCTTAAATCTGGCCCGCGGGGTCAGCCCGGATATACCAAAGGACCGGTCCGCGGTGCCTCTGCTGACCAAAACACGCCATGCAGATGCCTCATGAGGCCTCTGTGTGGCCCGTTTTTGGCCTCCCTGGCCTCCAGCAGCAATCTGCCAGCCAAAAACGGGTTGCACGGAGGCCTCTTGGGACCTCTTTTCGGCCAGGAGAGTGCTGCGGGAGGCCAAAAATGAGGTGCGGAGGGAGCTGGGCCTGGTGGCTCAGCAGACTAATGCATTGTAATTAACTCCAGCTGTCTGCAATAAGTTCAAATCTCACCAGGCTCAAGGTTGACTCAGCCTTCCATCCTTTCTAAGGTAGGTAAATTGAGGACCCAGTTTGTGCTGGCAATAAGCTGACTTTGTATAAATATACAAAAGTATGAAGGCTGTTGCTTAATACATTGTAAGCCGCCCTGAGTCTCCGGAGAAGGGCGGCATATAAATCAAAAAGAAAAAAAAAAGCTGCGCGTGGCCCCCCCACACCCCATTTTGGCCGGCAGGATTGCTGCAAGAGGTGTCCAACCTGTCTCCTTCCTGCTCCCCCCACTCCCCTGCCAGCCGGCGGAAGAGAAATACAATGCTGATCCAACCCTTGAAGAAATCCAGTTTGATACCCTTGGTCGACAACCATGGTTCCTAACCTTTCCGGCTTGGTTGACCAGGGTGGGAGGGAGAGGGGATGGTTCCATGCGAGTGGCAAGCGTGTGCTCACACAAATGGAGTTTCACACATGCGCATGCTCGCCCACTGCTTGCGTGGCCCGGTTCCAATTGGGCTGTGGCTCGGTGGGGTTGTGGACCCCTTCTGTACAGTCACTGAGAAAGTGGAGGAGCAGATGATTGGATCTCCTTTCCTGCCCAAAGTTTCCCAAGGAAGCACCTGTTGGGACTAGGAGAAAACATTTTATCTGTAAAGAGGGAGTCAAGCTATTCTCTAAAGCACCTGAGGGCAGGACAAGAAGCAATAGGTGGAAAGTAATCAAGGACAGAAGCAACTTAGAACTAAGGAGAAATTTCCTGACAATTAGAACAATTAATCAGTGGAACAACTTGCCAACAGAAGTTGTGAATGCTCCAACACTGGAAGTTTTTAAGAAGAGATTGGACAACCATGAAATGGTACGAGATTTCCTGCCTAAACAGGGGGTTGGACTAGAAGACCTCCAAGGTCCCTTCCGACTCTGCTATTCTAAATCTAAATTCTGTTTGGCATGTCTCGCTGCCTGTTGGATTTATATTCACCGACAAAGAAATAAAGGGAGACTAGTATAGATCTATTTCAAGCTATTTAGCTAGCCATACCCTTTCTGGGATTCGAACCTGGGCTACTTGCATATTAGGTAGATGTGTTAACCTCTAAGCCACAGGCTCTCCTCGCTTTGTCGGCTATACCAGGGGAAAGATTGGGGCTGAAAGGCGAAAGCGGAAGCAGTATGCTCTGTCCCACATTTGGGTAGGCCAAGTTGCCCTCTGGAGTCCATTTAAGCTCACACCTACTGCTTCAGTGACTCCATCCAGCCACCTCATTCTCCGCCATCCCCTTATCTTTTGCCCTCAATCTTTCCCAGCATTGGGCTCTTCTCCAGTGAGTCCTTCCTTCTCATTAGGTGGCCAAAGTATTTGAGTTTCCTCTTCTGGATCTGGCCTTCTAAAGAGCAGTCAGGGTTGATCTCCTCTAGGACTGACTGGTTTGATCGCCTTGCAATTCAAGGGACTCGCAGGTTAATACATGTTAATTCAGCGGGGAGGTGTTTCTCATGGGGCCAGCCAACTCCATGGTTGTCGGGACCCCTGTGTCCCTCACGCAAGGCCGCAAAGCTAGGATTTGACCCCTCTGCGGAAGGCCAAAACACCGGGGTCTTTTCTCATCTCTCAGAGCAAGATATTCCCCAAAGCAGGGGCAGCAGCATAAGAGGTTCTCTTCTTTGACCCTGCCAATCAAAATTCTTTAACTGACGGGGCCTGTCGCGTGCCTTCCTTACCTGAGCGTGTGGGACAGGCTGAGGTGATGGGGCAAACTGTCATGATCTTGCCTTCCCTGTTCCTAAGTTCTATTTCGTGTTTTGATCCCATCTGCCATTGCAGGGAACCACAGCAGCTGTTCCTTCAGCCAAGGCAGAGCTGGACTCACCTGGCAGCGGAGGGATTCTCCCGAGACCATTCCTGGAGGTAGAGGAGACGGCTGGAAATTCGTGCGGTGAGTAAACAACAAAGATTCCTGGGTTTCCATGGAATAAACCGAAGAAAAATTGGTATTTTTTTGTCCCCCGTGTGCACCAGCCTTTGGCGCCCTCCACATATTGTGGGCTGCAATCCTGAAGACTGATATCTTTTTTAAAAAAATTATATTTTATATACATTTTTTAAAAAAATACATATATTTCCTGCTTTACGGATTTGTTTCTCCTTAGTTCAAGGTTGCTTCTCTTCTTGAATGGATGGAAACTAAGGAGAGAAGGACTCAGGAGAAATTTCCTAACTGTGGAACGACTTGTTTCCAGATGTTATAGGGACTCCATCACTGGAACTTTTTAAGAAGAAACTGATTCATTTGCCTGAAATGGTGTAGTGTTTCCTGCCTGAGAAGGGGGTCAGACTAGAAGACCTCCAAGGTTCCTTCCAACTGTGTTATTCTATGTTTTTCTCCCTTTTGCCCTCTTCAGTCCTCTCTTTTATTTCAGCAGGTGACGTCCGGCAGAGCAAGAACGGCAGGGGACTTTTGAAAGTTGCGTCCGACCGAGCCGAGCCGCCAAAGCTGGAAGAGATACGCCCGCTGAGGAGGACAAGGAGAAATTACCTCACGGATAAGTGTAAGAAAAACATGGCTTCCCAAGCGGCGGGATTCCATAACGCTTCCCTCCCCGAAGAGAAGCCGACTGAAAAGAGAAAATACAAGTGTAACGTTTGCGGGAAATTCTTCAGCTACAAGTCGAGCCTGAAGATCCACCTGAGAATCCACACCGGAGAGAAACCGTACAAGTGCTTGGAGTGCGGGAAGAGCTTCATCCGTAGCGACCTCCTGGCCTCTCATCAAAGGATCCACACGGGGGAGAAACCCTACAGCTGCTCCTTTTGCGGCAAGAGCTTCTGTGACTTGTCCACGCTGATCAAACATCGGAGGATCCACACGGGGGAGAAGCCGTACATCTGCGTGGAGTGCGGCAAGAGCTTCAGCCAGAAGGCGATCCTCAACTCCCACCAGAGGATCCACACGGGCGAGAAACCCCACAAATGCGGCGAGTGCGGGAACAGCTTCAGCCGGAGCACTTACCTGGCTTCTCATCAGAGAGTCCACCTGGGGGAACGGCTGTATCAACATACAGATTGTAACATCCCGGACAAGCCCAAACTGATTCACTCCCCCATCGTTCCTGTGGAGGAGAAGACCTTTAAATGTCCCGAACACGGTCAGAAGTTGAAGCCGCATTCGCCGTGCTTGGCCCACCAGAAAATGTACGCCTTGGGCAAAAGTATCAGCGTTTTTGAATGTGGAGACAAGATTCAGTTGGAAGCCGTGGCTTACGAGACTACGGAGAAGCTGAGTGATTAGCCACTTGACTGCTCTCCATTGGCGAGGGGATTTTTTTCTCACCCCGGTGATTGGAGAAATTTCCAAACCAGCTGGCATTAAAGCAATATGGGGAACTACCACAGTTGGGGGCGGGGGGTGGGGAAAGATTTGAACTATTTGTCCCTTTCTGAGAGTCGTGCACTGAGGAGCTACGAGGTGCTGCTTTTTGGGGATAGCAATAGCACTTAGACTTATATGTTGTTTCACAGTGCTTTGAAGCCCTCTCCAAGCGGTTTACTACGGGCCCCCAACAATCTTGTATCGTGGTTAGCTATCCGTTGATCAGATTTCAGCCAAGGGCTTCCGTTGCCCAGCCGCCATTACATCTTGTTCTCAAGCCGAGAAACCTCTCACCCCTGGCCATTTGATGAGTCTAAATCGAGTGTCAAAGTTAATTCCATTGAGGGCTGCATCAGGGTTGTGTTTGACCTCAAGGGGGGGCGTGGCCAGCTCGAGGTTACTCGTGTTGAGGGACGCCGTTGGTGGCCCGAGCACTCTGCCAGTGAAAACGGGCTCCCAAGCTCCATTTTTGTCCGTGACAGCCTCCTTCCATCCTCTGCCAGTGAAAACAGGCTCCTGAGCTCTGTTTTCTGCCATGATGGCCTCCTGCAACCTTCTGCCAGTGAAAACGGAGCTCCGTTTTCCCTGGCAGAGACACCGCAGGCCAGTCCTTCCCTGTTTCCAGCGCAGCCCCACAGGCCGGACCTGGTCCGTGGGCCTTGAGTTTGACACCCCTGGTCTAAATATTGGCCCTGGCAATGATTGGCTATAGATAGTCCACGATTTACAGTACTTCTTTTACTGACTGTTCGAAGTTAAAATGGCACCGATAAAAGTGACTTGGGACCACCTTTCCCACTTAACGACCGTTGCAGCATTTTCCCCATAGTCCCATGATTAAAATTCGGACTCTTGACAACTGATTCATATTTATGACAGTTGCAGTGTCCCTGTCAGCGTTCCAGAAAACCCCAACTCCAAGTAAAGACGCAGAAGCAAACATCTTTCCGAAGTTCTCCTTAGAATAGAATAGAATAGAATAGGCAAACTGGCACATCTGGGAAAACCCAAATCTGAAGCTTTTCCTTCAGTAAGACAAAGTTCCCAAAACTATCCCCTTTCCCCCCAGTCGATCACATGCTCCGATCAACGTCCGTTCCATCTCGATCCAGCCCCCTGACCACTCCTCCTCCAGATGCTGGATCTCCCTGCTCTTGACCGACAGAGAGAATGCTCTTACGTCTACTAACAACCCCACTCCTACTTTCCCACACATGAGAAGGTGGCAGTATTAAGTTTAGTTTCTTGTATTTTTATACCGCCCTTCTCCCGAAGGACTCAGGGCGGTGCACAGCCATACTAAAAACAGTAACACATAAAACATTAAAAACCAATTAAAATAATTCAATCCCTTGGCCGTTGTTTAAAACCCCAAATTAAAAATCATTTAAAAAAACCCAATTAAATCAAATTATTCTGTCAGCCTGACTTGATGGAATAAAAGGGTCTTCAAAGCACGCCGGAAGGCACGGAGGTCGGGGATCCTTCATATATCCGGGGGCAGTTCGTTCCAAAGGGCAGAGCCTCCACAGAGAAGACTCTCCCCCTGAGGGCCACCAGTCGACATTGTTTGGCCGACGGCACCCTGAGGAGGCCTTCTCTGTGAGAGCATATCGGTCGGTGGGAGGCAATCGGTGGCAGAAGGCGGTCCTGTAAATATCCAGGTCCTAAGCCATGGAGTGCTTTAAAGGTGGTAACCAACACCTTGAAACGCATCCGGAAGACTACCAGGAGCCAGTGCAGCTCGCGCAAGAAACATGGAAGCAACGTGTCGCTCCCGTAATCTTGAAGCTTCCGGCCTAATATGGCTTCCAAGGCTGACAGTCCCAGGGTCACCTGGTTCCTCTTTGAGACCTTCTGACAAGCAAAATCAAAGGGGACGCCAGATTCGCTTAACAACCTTGTTACTAACTGAACAGCTGCCGTGATTCACTTAACCACCGTGGCAAGGAAGGGTCATAAAACAGGGCAAAATTCATTTAACAATTTTCTTGCTCAGCAACAGAAATTTGGGGGGGTCGTAAGCCGTGCTGTCAATCCCATGGAGAAATATTTTCAAAGTATTATCTTTTTATTAAAACAATACAAGCAGTCATTGGCTTTTCTGTTGTTTGAAGCAGGGCCTCTGGGGTCTTTTGGACGCATGCTTTGGAATATGGGATGGCGGGGGTCACACAACACGGTTGCCATGGCAAGGGGTTGCCTATTCACCAACACACACACACCCTCAAACTACAGGTCTTTTAACAAAAGGACATTTAGTGACTATTCAAAGTTATGATTTACTGTATATTTCAGAATATAAGATGCTCCGGAGTATAAGACGCACATTAGTTTTTGGGGAAGAAACCAAGAAAAAAAAAATCTACCTCTGCCTACTAGCATCCATCGGTATTCATCTGGCTAGCGTCCTTGCAGCAAACAGCAAACAGCATGTTATCGCAGCCTGATTCAGCCTGATTGGTTGGATCGGCCTCACGGAATACCGCCAATCAGCTGTTCCAGGCTGCGGGGATCGTCACAGCCCATTGCCGCCTCCGCGCATCGCGTTTTTGGCCTCCACACGCTCAGTTTTACACCCGTTCCAGGCTGTTGGGATCACCACAGCACATTGCCGCCCATCACCGCAACCTGGAACCGGCCGAAAATGCGATGCACTGAGGCCAAAAACGGGGCATGTGGAGGCCTAAAATGTGACGTGTGGAGGCCGGAAATGCAACACGTGGAAGCGGCGATTGGCGGCGATGTACTGTGGTGAATTGCGCAGCCTGGAACAGGTCTGAAATCCCGAGACCCAAGATTCCCGTCAAATTGAAATTTGGTAAATGTTGTAAAACATTTTATGAGGTAAAAAATGACCCTAAAGGATTTTATGACATAATACAAAAGGCCATAAAGTATTCCTTGTGGTCAACTCCTGATGCTTTGACTGTACTACGCAGTTCAACGTGGGCTACTTAGAACATAGAACAACAGAGTTGGGAGCACCTTGGAGGTCTTCTACTCTCCAACCCCCTGCTCGTGCAGGAGATGCTATACCATTGTGGACAAATGACTATCCGATCTCTTCTTAAAAGCCTCCAGTGATGGAACACCCCAACTTCTGAAGGCAAGCTCTGGTTAATTGTTCTCACCATTAAGAAATTCCTCCTCAGTTCTAGTATTCTGCTCTGCTCCGCTCCATTTTCTATTCTATTCTATTCTATTCTATTCTATTCTATTCTATTCTATTCTATTCTATTCTATTCTATTCTATTCTATTCTATTCTATTCTATTCTATTCTATTCTTAAATTGATTCTAATTCCTATTCAATTAAATTTATTCTATTCTTATTCCTATTCAATTAAATTTATTCTATTCTATTCTTATTCCTCTTCTATACTTATTGAATTGCAGTCTATTCTTATTGCTACTATTGCTATTCTTATTGCTATTCTTTCCTGCCAACCGAGCGGTTTGAAAACACATAAAAAATGCAAGTAGAAAAATAGGGGCCACCTTTAGTGGGAAGGTAAGAGAGTTCTGTGCGCCTTTGGCATTTAGTCATGCTGGCCACATGACCACGGAGATGTCTTTGAGCAGCGCTGGCTCTTCGGCTTTGAAATGGAGATGAGCACCGCCCCCTAGAGTCAGGAACAACTAGAACATATGCGCGAGGAGAACCTTTACCTTTATCTTACTGTTGCTGTTCTATTCTATTCTATTCTATTCTATTCTATTCTATTCTATTCTATTCTATTCTATTCTATTCTATTCTATTCTATTCTATTCTATTCTATTCTATTCTTCTACTCTACTCTACTCTATCCCTATCCCTATCCCACTATCCTGCTCTATTCCATCCCATCCTGTCTTATCCTTTTGTATTCCTAATTCTATTTCTATTTCTATTCTCTCTGAATATCTTCCTGACTTCTTAAAGAACTTTTCAGGTACAGTAGTGGTGCTGACATTAATGAAAGCACTGAAGAATCTGGTAAGGAAATGTCGCTGATTGAGCCTGGTGGAGCTAAAGTGCTGATAAATAGCACTTAGTTGCCAGCTGCCTGCAGTTCAAATCTCACCAGGCTCAAGGTTGACTCAGCCTTCCATCCTTCCGATGTAGATAAAATGAGGACCCGGATTCTGGGGGTAATAAGCTGACTTTGTATAAAAAAAAGAACACTGCTTAGGGGGGCCCAAAAGCCCTACTAAGCAGGTATATACAAAAGTATGAAGGCTATTGCTTAATGCATTGTAAGCCGCCCTGAGTCTCCGGAGAAAGGCGGCAT
The DNA here is from genome assembly GCA_038048745.1 of Coluber constrictor foxii. Taxonomy (NCBI): domain Eukaryota; kingdom Metazoa; phylum Chordata; class Lepidosauria; order Squamata; family Colubridae; genus Coluber; species Coluber constrictor. The sequence goes on from CM075959.1 coordinate 263,625,705, forward strand.
ATAAATCGAACCAATAAATAAATAAAATAAATTGACCCAACAATTCACTGGTTGTCTAGTAACCAAGAAAGTCAAGGCAAAGCCACTTCGAGTTCCTTTCTCACGCCGTCTTCTTTCCCCCAGACATGTTTTGCTGACACTATCTGGGAATTTTCTCCAAGGTCATCTCTGCCTTCCTCTCCTTGTACTGGTTCCTCAACTTACGTACAACCATTTGTTTAGTGACTATTCAACTTACAACCTACTTACAACCATTTTTCACACTTCATGACCGTTGCAGCCTCTGCATAGTCACGTGATTAAAATTCAGACACGTAGCAACTGACTCCTAGTTATGACGGTTGCTGTGTCCCAGGGTCACGTGGTCCCCTTTTGCGACCTGACAAGTGAAATCAATGGGTAAGCCAGATTCACCTAACAACCATGTTCCTAACTTAACTGCAGGGATTCACTTAACAACTGTGGGAAGAGCGGCCATAAAACGAGACAATTTACAGCTGTCTTGCTTTGCCACAGACATGTTGGGCTCGATTGTGGTTGCAAGTTGAGGAATACCTGTATTTCTTAATTTGGCAAAATAGTTACCTTTTGTCTTTTTTAGTAAAAGATTAATTTCTCAGAAGACCTGTACAGGTAGTCCTCATTTAACAACCAGTTGATTAGTGACGGAAGTTAGGAACGGACCTCCCCAGAGTGACCTATGACTTGGTTCTGGAGTTGCGATGGCCACGCCTCTCCCTCCACGGTCACATGACCGCATTATGGGTGCGTAACATTTAGCCACTGTCTTGTATAGCGACAGAAATTTTGGGACTCCATTATGGTCGTACGTCGAGGACCACCTGTAACTGATGAGAAATATTTTTGGATTTTTCTCTCTTGCAATGGCAAATGTGCTTTTTCCCCATCCTTCCGACTTTCCGCATCGCTTCTAACAAGCAGCGCTTCTTGGAACGACCAAGCAGATGCAAAATTAAATTCCCCTCAGAAAGATGTCGGGCGCTATTTGTTTGTGTTCTCACAATCCTCCCCTGGATTAGCGACAATCTAGAATAGAATAGAATAACACAGTTGGGAGGGACCTTGGAGGTCTTCTAGTCCAACCCCCGGCCCAGGCAGGAAACCCTACACCACTTCAGACAAATGGTTATCCAACATCTTCTTAAAAATTTCCAGTGTTCGGGACATTCACAACTTCCGAAGGAAATTGTTTCACTTATTGTTCTGTCAGGAAATTTCTCCTTAGTTCTCTAGGTTGCTTCTTGATCTGTCCCCCCCTTCAGAGACCCACAAAAACACAGCCAGTCGAGGATTAAGAAGCACTTGGCACACTCCACAGTTCTTATCTCAAACTTGGCAGCGATATGCACACCGTCTGCCAAGGACTTTATTAGTTCACACAAAAAGAAAATCACCTACGTAGCTTTGCCAAAATCCGTTCTTTTAGCTCCCAAGACTACGAGATTGCTTTGTTGTTCGTCACAGAAATCATGACCCACCCTCCTGTCTTATATAGGCTCTGGGTGTGGTCCAGTGACTCATTGATCCTGTGACTCCAGTCCAGTGACTCAGGTCTATTCCCTCATGCGTCGCCGCAGCTGCAGTAAGCGTTTATCTCGCCTTCTTTGGCGTGCGGCCAGGAATGACGTCTTTCCCTCACTCTCATCTGAGACACCTGTTTCCCCACTACTTGGCTCTCTTTCAGCTGGCACCTGAGACGGTGCCGGGGGGGGGGGGGCTGGGAGATCTGGCTGGCTCCTCTTCCTCCTGCTCAGAGCTTCCTTCCTCCAATGGGATAGGCTCAGAGGACGGGGCCACAACACTTCTCTCCTTGATTAGTTTCCACTCATTGCTTCTTGTCCTACCCTCCGGTGCTTTGACAAATAGTTTGACTCCCTCTTCTTTGTGGCAACCCCTGAGAAATTGGAACCCTGCTATCATGTCTCCCCTAGTCCTTCTTTTCATTAAACTAGACATCCCCAATTCCAGCAACCGTTCTTCATATGTTTTAGCCTCCAGTCCCCCAATCATCTTTGTTGCTCTTCTCTGCTTCAAGTTATGTCACCGATGAATTGAACTAGATCTTTAGACTGCTTGATGCCGATTGTCCCAAATTTCAGGGGAAAAGATTACCGGTAGTCCTCGACTTAACGGCCACAATCGAGCCCCAAATTTTTGTGGCGAAGTGAAACATGGGTTAAATGGATTTTGCGCCATTTTACCACCTTTCTTGCCACGTGTCTGTGGAGATTCTCCACAGTCATCCTAAGTCACGGTTTTCCCAAAGGTGCTTTTGTTTTTGAGAGGCCACTGGACTTTCTGGTTTTTCTTTGAAGATGTTTTGCTTCTCATCCAGGAAGCTTCTTCAGCTCTGAAGCTTTCTTGCCACGGTGGAATCACTGCAGTGGTTAAATTTAGAAAGACAGTTGTTAAGTGAATCGGCTTTTCCCATTGACTTTGCTTGTCGGAAGGTCGCAAAAGGGGGTCGCATGACCCCCGGGATGCTACAACGGTCACAAATGTGAGTCAACCATCTGAATTTTGATCATGTGACCACAGGGCTGCTGCAACGGTCATAAGTATGAAGAACGGTCGTAAGCCACTTTTTTCAGCGCCTTTGTAACTTTGGTCACTAAGTGAACTGTTGTAAGTCGAGGACTACCTGTATTCTTCCCAACCATATTACAGAGCTGGCATTTTTTTTCCTCAGACCTCCCATCCCCCCACCCCCATCCCTGATAATGGAGGGAGCATTCTGGAATAAGGGTTGGGTGATGTGACATGCAATGATTGGCTCTTAGAACTATCAGTCGACATGTGGCGACATCGAGTACCGCCTCTGTTTGTCTCAGAGATGGGAATGAATGGAGGGGGCTCTTGGAAGGATAGTTGGAGAGCACCCTGAACCCTGAAACTATTTCGTGTATGATTTTTTTTTAATTTTTGATGAGGAATTTTTTAATATTTTTGTAATTATTATTTCTGTATGTTCTCTTTAATGGTTACTGTATGGTGCCCAGAAATGCTTCTTGTGAGATGGGTGGCCGTATAAATGTAATTAATAAATAAATAAAATGTCCATGTTTTAAAAGGAGCCTGAGTAGCGTAGGGGAGTAATGCCTCCTACAAAGGCAACATTTAAGATCCAGCTGCTGCAATTACTTGCGAGTTCAATCCCAGGCAGGCTCAAGGTCGACTCAGCCTTCCATCCTTTATAAGGTGGGTAAATTGAGGACCCAGTTTGTTGGGGGCAATAAGCTGACTTTGTATAAAATATAAAATATACAAAAGTATGAAGGCTATTGCTTAACGAACTGTAAGCCGCCCTGAGTCTCTGGAGAAGGGCGGCATATAAATCAAATTAAAAAAAAAAAGTGTGGGAGAGAAGGTTTATGTATAAATCTATCCCCTAGGGTGGGGGTCTCCAACCTTGGCAACTTGAAGACTTGTGGACTTCAACTCCCAGAATTCCTCAGCCTGGATTAAAAAACCCCTTGGACCCCTTAGCTGGGGGGGGGGGGGAACTCTGGATCTCCCCACTCCTAGTCTAGCCCAGTGGTGAAATCTAAAATTTGTTACTACCGGTTCTGTGGGCGTGGCTTGGTGGGGGTGGGGGTAATGTGACTGGGTAGGCGTGGCCAATTTTTTATTTTTTTTACTTTTAAAACCATTTTTCTACAACCTCTTTGGGGAAGTGGTTGTAAAAAAAATGCTTTCAAAAGGCTCTGAGGATCCCAGCTGAGTTGCCTGATCAGCAGAGACTTTTTTTCTTTTAAATGCCTCTTGATGATCAGGCAACTAAGGCTTGGATCGTCAGAGGCATTTAAAAGAAAAAAGGCTTTTTTTCTTTTAAATTCCTCTGACAATCAGGCAACTCAGCTTGGATCGTCAGAGGCATTTAAAAGAAAAAAAAGGGTTTTTTTCTTTTAAAAGTCTTTGACAATCCCAGCTGAGCCACACGATCATCAGAGGCTTTTTTTGTAACTTTTAAAAGCATTTTTTCCACCGAAGAGGTTGTAGAAAAAATGCTTTTAAAAGTAAAAAAAAAAGCCTCTGATGATTGTGCGGCTCAGCTGGGCATAGGGGTGGGGGCAGGGATTTTTGCCACCGGTTCTCTGAACCACCCGTCTCCATCGCTCCCGGCTCGAGTTATCCGATCCGAACTGGTAGCATTTCACCCCTGATCTAGCCCCTTCCTCATGACTGCACATAGATCTGGGGCTGGCAGGTAGCAGTGGTGGGATTCAAAAATTTTTACTACCGGTTCTGTTGGCATGGCTTGGTGGGCGTGGCAGGGGAAGGATACTGTAAAATCTCCATTCCCTCCCCACTCAAGGGGAGGGTTACTACAAAATCCCCATTTCCTTCCAATCAGCTGGGACTCGGGAGGCAGTGAATAGATGGGGGCGGGGCCAGTCAGAGGTGGTATTTACCAGTTCCCTGAACTACTCAAAATTTCCGCTACCAGTTCTCCAGAACTGGTTAGAACCTGCTAAAACTCACCTCTAGTAGGTAGACTGACTGAAAATCCCCTAAGAATACAGGCTGGGAAGCATGGACCAACAAGGACTTAGAGAGGCAAGCCAAACAGATGTATGTCTTGACTGAGTGGGACCAGGTTAAAGAGAAGAACCAGAATAAAAATAACGCAGATATCATTGTTGCAATATAGTTCGTATTTATTCCCAACGGATCAAATCATTTCTTCATTCTAGCACAGGGGTGAGCAAATATGGCTCTTTTACAACCTGTGGACTTCAACTCCCAGAATTCCTGAGCCAGCCAAGCTGGCTCAGGAATTCTGGGAGTTGAAGTCCACAAGTTGTAAAAGGGCCAGTTGCCCACCCCTGTTCTAGCATATTCAAAGTTGGTGGCAGTTTTGAGAAGGCTCAGGAGCAGCAGATCGAACGCTTAGGAAAGGAGGTGTTTGCTCTGCATATTTCAGTTTTGACTATTGTCCCCATAAGCTAGTATTTCTCAATATTGGCCACTTTAAGATGTGTGGACTTCAACTCCCAGAATTCCACAGCCAGCATGACGCATTCTGGGAGTTGTAGTCCACATATCTTAAAGGTGCCTTAGGTTGAGAAAAACTGCTATAGACAAATGATCAAGAGACATCAATTTATAACATCGCAGTGGGTATGACTGCTGTAGAAGTGTACAGGTAGTCCTCCATTTACGAGCGTAGCCGGGGCCAAAATTTAAGCAAAACATGTTAAATGAGTCATGCCCAATTTTATGACTTTTTTTTTAGCTTCAGTTATTGACGTTAATAACGTTCGAAGTTAGAGAGGCACTGAAAAAAATGACATGGCCATTTTTCACACTTATGACCTTGGACATGTGCTCCCTAGTCGCATGCTTTACATTCAGATGCTTGACAACTGGTTCATATTTCTGACGGATGCAACGTCTTGGGGGTCACATGATCACCTTTTGCGACAATGGGGAAGCCAGATTCACTTAACCACTGCGCTACTAACTTAACAGAGTGGTACGGTGGCCTAGAGGTGGAAGCTCTCGCCTCACAATCAGGAGGCTGTGAGTTCGATCCTAGGTAGAGGCTGATATTTCTCTCTCTGGGCACAATGAGAATATATCTGCTGCAAAACTCCGCACTGGCGACCGGGAAAGGCATCCGGCCAGTAAACATTCAGTTGCCCCGACTCCACCCCACAAAGGATTATGGGGTCATTAAACAACACCACACATTCACTTAACAAAGGAGGCAAGAAAAGTCGTAAAACAGGGCAAAACTCAGCAACATAAATTCTGGGCTCAATTGTGATCGTAAGTCGAGGACTACCTGTATTAAGCCTTAGAAATAGCGGGCATTTGAAACTGGAATGCAACTGTAGCGTTACAAGGAGAGGTTAATTTGTGGGCTTCCTCTCCCGTATGGATTCTCTGATGTCTAATAAGATTGGTGCTTTGGCTAAAACTCTTCCCACACGCCAGGCATTTATAGGGTTTCTGCCCCGTGTGAATCCTCTGGTGTTTAACGAGGCCCGACTGATCGCAAAAGGTTTTGTTACAGTCCGAGCATTTATACGGTCTCTCGCCGGTGTGAATCCTTTGGTGCGACGTAAGGTGGGTGCTCTGGCTGAAACTCTTCCCGCACTCCAAGCATTTGTACGGCCTCTCCCCCGTGTGAATGGTCTTGTGGTTAATGAGGCCCGACTGGTTGCAAAAGCCTTTCCCACAATCCGAGCATTTGTACGGCTTTTCCCCCGTGTGGATCCTCTGGTGGGAGGTCAGGCTGGTGCTGTGGCGGAAGCTCTTCCCGCACTCGGAGCATTGGTAGGGTTTCTCCCCCGTGTGGATCCTCTGGTGTTGAATCAGGCTGGTGCTCTGATTGAAGGTCCTGCCACAGCTTGAACAACTGTACGGTCTCTCTCCCGTGTGGGTCCTCTGATGGGAAGTCAGTTGGGTGCTTTGACTAAAACCTTTCCCACATTCTAAGCATTTGTAGGGCTTCCCACCAGAGTGGTGAAGCTGATATTCGGCGAGGTTGCCGTTCTGATGAATACTCGTCCCAAAACTTGGCTTCTTGTTGGGTTTCTCCCCTAAGTGGATTCTCCAGTGGTCGCCCTGGCACTGTTTCTTCCTCTCTTCCATTGATTGTCCCCGAACGATGACTTCGTGGACATCTTCCTCCTGGCAGGAAATGGCGACGTCACTCCTTTTCTCTAGAGGGATCCCTTCAGATCTGTTTGATCCGCCCTGCTTCCGTAAGTTTTCTTCGAGGACTTCGATAGGGCTGGTTTCTGAAGACATCTCACAAGGTTCCATCTCGCCGTCGTTCTTCATTTCTCCCACTGGAATAAAAAGAGAAAGAGATTAAAACAGTGGAAGAAGCTGGGCCTCAGGTGAAGGGCCCACCCTTGTTTGTTTTAGGCCATCTACATCTAAAACGCAAACTAACCATGGTTACAAAATGATGGTTTCTGGATGGTTACTAAACTTTAGGTTTAATCTGAGATTTGAACCCTCAGCCTAGCTCCGTGGTGGCGAACCTATGGCACGCATACCAGAGGTGGCACGCAGAGCCCTCTCTGTGGGCACACAAGCCGTCGCCCCAACTCAGCTCTGCCGCGCATCTGCGCACGCTTTCATCCAGACAGCTGGTCTTTGGGTCTCTGCCACCCATGCGCAGGGGGTGGGGGGCATGTGTGGGGGTGCAGCTGCTTGTATGGGGCATGTGTGCATGTGCATGGGGGTGGGGCGCATACAGGGAGCCATTCAGAAATTGTGAATGCTCCAACACTAAAGGTTTTTAAGAAGAGATTGGATAATCCTTTGTCTGAAATGATATAGAGCTTCTTGCTTGAACCAAGGTTAGCTCAGCCAGGGGTGTCACGGAAGCTTACAGAGGGTCCCATTCTGATCCAATGGCCTGGCATCCAGCTCACCGTCTTCCTGCTTAGTTGCGGTATACAGCTGCCTCTGCTCCATATCAGGGAGAGCCTGGCCGGCCTCAGAGGAATGCAGGGAGCTCTCTTTGATGTCGACCTGGAATTAGCAGAGAAGGAAGAGTTTTAGGATAGGACAACAGGGCTGGGAAGTGACAACTGTGTCCTTTGCCACATGGATAGTGCTCAAATCCCAAGCTGTAGGTATTTATTCCCAGATGGGATTGAGTTGGTCTCCCATTGAGTTCATTTTTCATCTCTCTCTCCCTCTCTCTCTCTCCCCCCCCCTCTCTCTCAGTAGTCTTCCAGGTGCGATTCAAGGTACATGGTTTAGGACCTGGGTACCTACGAGACCACCTTCAGCCACAGATAGCCTCCCACCGGCCAGTTCGCTCGCACAGAGAGGGACTCCTCAGGGTGCCATCGGCCAAATTATGTCGGCTGGTGACACCCAGGGGGAGGTCCTTCTCTGTGGGAGCTCCTGCCCTTTCGAACGAACTGCCCCCAGAAATACGCAAGATCTCTGACCTCCGGGTTTTTCGCTGTGCCCTCAAGACCCTACTGTTCCGACAGGCAGGGTAATGAATTTTAATTGGGATTTTAATTTGGGTTTTTAATTATTTGGCTGAAATTGTAATAGTTTTAGTTTTAATAATTTTAAATTTAAATTATGATATCTGTATATTCTGTGTTTTTACGTAGCTGTGCACCGCCCCAAGTCCTTCGGGAGAAGGGCGGTATAGAAATAAAATTATACTTATACTTACTCTTTCCTTCTCCTTTCCCCGAAAATAAGACCCTGTCTTATATTTTTTTGAACCCTGAAATAAGCGTTTGGTCTTATTGCCTTATTGTTCAAAAGCCCGATTGGACTTATTATCAGGGGATGTCTTATTTTGGGGGAAACAGGGTATCTATCTATCTATCTATCTATCTATCTATCTATCTATCTATCTATCTATCTATCTATCTATCTATCTATCTATCTATCTATCGGGCCACCATCAGTGAGCTGTTGGACAGCATTACTTGGTCTGTTGTGTGGATGTTTGGGTGGTTTAGGTGTGGGGAATTTGTGGTGGGTGGGTTGAAGTTTGGGGATTGTTATGTGTGTTGGACCTGATCTTGGGGTGTTAAGTGAATTTCGTTGTATGGATATACTGTGTATATATGTACAATGACAATAAAGTTATTAGGACAGTATACACAGCAAACGAGATGACCATGCTGGATTTCGTATCCCAAATCACTAGTCGAACACTTCCCAAGCGTTTAGGACTGAGTGATGTATCGGCAGATTATGCGAGCAGATCCCAGTAAGGTGGCCTTCTGCAGCTGACCAATGATGATCTTGTCAGCGCCAATTGTTTTTAAGTGCTTGCCTAGGTCTTTAGGCACAGCACCCAGTACCACTGGAACCACCTGTATTGGTTTATGCCAGAATCTCTGCAGTTCGATTCTCACAGGTGTATATACTGTGTATATACGTACGATGACAATAAAGTTGTTGTTGTTGTTGTTGTTGTTGTTATCTCTATATCTGTGTGTCTGTCTGTCTGTCTGCCCATCCATCCATCCATCTATCTCTGTCTGTATCTCTCTCTCTGTCTCTCTCTCTCTGTTTATCTATAGCGCCTCAATCCGGAGCTCGATTCTCGGCTATAGAGGCCTTTCCTGAAGGCCTGACTGTGAAACAGAGGCTAGGAGGCGCCATGTGCATCAATCCGGAGCCTGTTTTTCAGCTGCAGCGGCCTTTCCTAATGGCCTCTGATGGCAAAACGGAGGCCGGGGGGGCAACGTGTGCGAGCAGCGGCAAGCAGACGCAGAAGAAGTGGGCCGGCAGCAGCCACACGGGCTCCTGCTGGGTGGGGCTGTTGGTGCCACTGCTGCGAGGTGAAAAAACATCCCCCCAAGAAGACCTGGTGCCTCTTTTGGAGGATATATATATATATGTACATACATATATGTAGGTCTTTGGTTATTCGATACCTTGGTGACATTTCAACAAAGTCTCATTCGTCATTTTCAGGCTGGTATATATATTTCTCTTTAGCCAGGTTCTTCCTATGTAAACCAAGATTTTTATGCAGCCCTAGTTCAGTGAAATCACAATCCACTAGTTTCTAGGCTTTTTTTTTTCTGGCAGCCAGCAATCACTCTGCTGCCCATTGGGAGACTAAGGAGACTAGGATAGATCTATTTCGGATTTATAAGCCCTCATCAGTTAGCCACACCCTCATCCCATGTATCCTCCCTATAATGGTACAGTATTTGTTGTCTTTCCTTTTCGTAGGCTTTATGTGTATTTCTCTTTAGCCAGGTTCTTCCTACGTAAACCAAGATTTTTATGCAGCCCTAGTTCAGTGAAATCACAATCCACTAGTTTCTAGGCTTTTTTTCTTCTGGCAGCCAGCAAACACTCTGCTGCCCATTGGGAGACTAAGGAGACTAGGATAGATCTATTTCGGATTTATAAGCCCTCATCAGTTAGCCACACCCTCATCCCATGTATCCTCCTGTAAAGGTACAGTATTTGTTTTCTTTCCTTTTCGTAGGCTTTATGTGTATTTCTCTTTAGCCAGGTTCTTCCTACGTAAACCAAGATTTTTATGCAGCCCTAGTTCAGTGAAATCACAATCCACTAGTTTCTAGGCTTTTTTTTTCTGGCAGCCAGCAAATACCCTGCTGCCCATTGGGAGACTAAGGAGATCTATTTCAGACTTATAAATCCTCATCAGTCAGTCTTATTTTCAGGAAAACATGGTATCTACTGTATATCTTCCTTTCTCTCTCTCTCTGGAAATCCTTAGTTCTTCTGAAACCTAGAAACATCTTTCTTTTGTGTAAGGATGCTGGTATTTTGGCTGCAATTGGAGAATATTCACTCTTAATGAATAAAATGAAGGTATCTGATAAGATACTTTGAATTACAATTCCAATTAACCTTAGACATTGGCTGCTCTGGGACCGATGGGACCTAGTCCCAAACCTCTAGAAAACAGCTCAATGGGGAAAGCTGAGAGAGGACATTTGGTAGCTGGCCATCATTGGTACATTAGCCAGTTGAAGCCAAAGCCAAAGAGAAAACAAGACAAAGACTAAAGGAAGGAAGAATTCAAGGCTCAGATGATTCTCCAGAATGTCTGGGAAAGCAGGAGCAGCTACAATGCCCTGGATATGCCCAGCTACAATGCCCTGGACTAATGATAACCAGATGTCAATACTTGACATCTGGTTATCATTAGTATAACCTTCTCCTCTACCCAGCTTCTTATATGTTTTGACTCGCCTCCTTTGACTTAGCCTGCACCAACTTCATTATTGCGATTCTGAATCCCAAAACAGCAAACTCTAAGACAAGCAAAATATCTTTCAATGAGTATCTCTAAGATTTCTTGGCCGATGTGGAGACTTCTGCAACTTTCTAAATCAGAGTCCCACGGAGTCTCACCTGCTTTCCACAGCGGTCCTTGGTTTCTCGTTGATGCTGAAGGAACTCTTCGGCCAGGCCCACCGCTTGGGAGCAAGTCTCGGGGCTGCATTCCCGTACCCAACTCTGGATCTCCAAGGGCAGGATCGCCAGGAATTGCTCCAGGATCAACAGCTCCAGGATCTGCTCCTTAGAGTGTCTCTCCACTTTCAGCCACCCATAACAAAGATCTTGGAGCTGATTGTATGCTGCGGTAGGTCCCTCAGCCTCCTGGTAACAGAAATGCCGGAAGTGCTGACGATGTTTCTCCCTCTGTAGGGCGTCCCCTTGTAAGATGGCCGCCTTCACTTTCCCGTAATCTATCCTATCCTTGGCCACCATTCTGTCAAAGACCTGTTGGGTCTCTCCACGGAGTGCCGGCAAGAGCCTGCTTACCCATTCCTCCCTGGGCCACTGGCAAGCTTTGGCCACTAGTTCAAAGGAATCCAAAAATGCCTTGGCGTTGTCCCATGGTGTAGGCACCTCTGCCAAGGGTGCGGATCTCCAGGTGGAAAAAGGTGACTCCATCTTCTTCAGAAACATCTGCAACTGGGCTTCCCAGCATCTTGTTGCACCCTCTCTTGCTTCTTCTTTCACCCAATGGGATGTTGTCCTTTGTGGATGGTGTCCAATAAACCCAGAAGGCACTGACCCCAACAGTGGACTTCCTCCTTCTTCATCTGCCTGGGGTTTGAGGGCAACAACCTTCTGGAGGCCACCAAGGGCTTCTCTGACTTCTTCTGGGTCTTCTTCTTTTGGCCAGATGGGGAAGGGGTTCTCTTCCATTTTAATCCAGTGATGTAAGAATCTCCAAAAATAAGTTCTCGGGAGTCACGCTTTTCTCCTGAACTCCTGTTTGGAAAGCAGAGGAAAATTGAACCTAAATTAGAGATGAACGGATGTCTTTACTCAAAATCCTGGGTGTCAGATAGTTATATTAAAAAAGGTAAAGATTCCCCTCGCACATATGTGCTAGTTGTTCCCGACTCTAGGGGGCGGTGCTCATCTCCGTTTCAAAGCCGAAGAGCCAGCGCTGTCCAAAGACGTCTCCGTAGTCATGTGGCTGGCATGACTCAACGCCAAAGGTGCACGGAACACTGTTCCCTTCCCACCAAAGGTGGTCCCTATTTTTCTACTTGCATTTTTTACGTGCTTTCGAACTGCTAGGTTGGCAGAAGCTGGGACAAGTCACGGGAGCTCACCCCGTTATGCGGCACTGGGGATTCGAACCGCTGAACTGCCGACCTTTCGATCGACAAGCTCGGCATCTTAGCCACTGAGCCACTGCGTCCCCTCTAGATAGTCTATTATGTATGGTTAAATAAGGAAAATCATTTTCTTTATAAAAGCAGCATTCTGTAATATATATTCACACACATGTATCTATTTATGGATAACTGAGACAATAGGTAATTCTCGATTTTCAGCACTTTGTTTAGTGACCGTTTGAAGTTACCATAGGACTGAAACAAGTGACTCGTCACCATTCTTCACACTTACAACCGTTGCTGCATCCCCGTAGTCACGTGATCAAAATTCAGACGCTTGGCAACTGACCTCTATTTATGACGGTTGCAGTGTTCCGGGGTCACGTGATTCCTTTTTGCGACCTTCTGAGAAGCCAAGTCAATGGGGAAGTCAGATTCACTTAACAATTGTGTTGCTGGCTTAACAACTGCAGTGATTCACTTAACAACAGTGGCAAGAAAGGTTGTAAAATGGGGCAAAACTCACTTAACAACTTCCCTCGCTTTGTGGCCGTAAATCGTGGATTATCTGTATGCAAAAACTGTGGCGGGGTTTTCCCCACGTTAACCTCTACTACACACACAATCCCATTTTGGTTTGCTTTGGCAAAATGGGTAACGTCAGCTTGTATATTTAATTTCTCTTTGGTCCCACAAGATCACAATGATTACCACAGATCTATCTGAGTAATCCTGGACAGAATATGCCAAGGCATAATGTGTCATAACAGAAGACTGCCGGCGCTTTCCAGAATAAGATTTATTATTTTCTTTCTTTCTTTCTTTCTTTCTTTCTTTCTTTCTTTCTTTCTTTCTTTCTTTCTTTCTTTCTTTCTTTCTTTCTTTCTTTCTTTCTTTCTTTCTTTCTTTCTTTCTTTCTTTCCTTCCTTCCTTCCTTCCTTCCTTCCTTCCTTCCTTCCTTCTTTCTTTTTCTTTCTTTCTCTCTCTCTTTCTTTTCTTCCCTCCATCCCTCCATCCATCTATCCATCTATCCATCTATCCATCTATCTATCTATCTATTTTATATAGCTGCCCAGCTATATGGTGCCCAGCTCAGTGGTGAGTTTCAAATTTTTTTACTACGGTTCTGTGGGTATGGCTTGGTGGGCGTGGCATGGCTTGGTGGGTGTAGCAGGGGAAGGATACTGTAAAATCTCCCTTCCCACCCCACTTCAGGGGAAGGATACTGTGAAATCTCCCTTCCCACCCCAATCCAGGGAAGGTTACTGCAAAACCCCCATTTCCTCCCCATCAGCTGGGACTCCGGAGACAGAGAATAGATGGGGGCGGAGCTAGTCAGAATTTGTACTACCGGTTCTCCAGAACTGGTCAGAACCTGCTGAAACCCACCTCTGCTGCTCATCTCACCATCAAGGGACTCTGGCAGCATTCCACAAAACTAAAACAAGTAGGGCTAAACTTGTTTTTTTTTTAAAAAAAGAACATTTTACTTATTTATCTTAGTTACAAGATGAACAGCTGCTGGAAATGCCTCCCTACCCCCCCCCCCCCAACATCTACTTAGGTCCCCACGAAGGGTCCCACTCCCATCAGGCTGTTATTGGATTCCCAAACCCACCGCGCCCAGGATGATGGGTGCGGCGGTAGGACACTCAGGACACGATGGCAAGGCATAACAGAATAAATGAGTTGGAAGGGACCCTGGAGGTCTTCTAGTCCAACCCCCCCTCACCTCCTTGCTCAAACAGGGGACCCTATTTCCCTTTTCCCTGCTGTTGGCGGCTTCTTTTCTGGGATCGGGAGTGCCTCGCCTGCGATCTATGCAGGAAGGGGAAAACCTGTATAATTTGGGGAAGAAAAGTCAGCCTGTCAATCAAATACAGAGGGTTTCCCCCTAATTGTGGCGTTTCTGCACTTTCTTCCATCCCCCTTCCCTAAATCCTTTGCTTTTTTCCCCCCATACTACCTTCTCCTGGGTCCTCTTGTCCTCTTGCAGCTGTTGAAGCAATTAAAAAAAAAAACAACCCTCTTCTTGCTTTGCAGAAAAAGGAGAAGCTTTTGGCTTCCTTTCATTCACTCCCTCCACCCTCTTCCTTTCTAGGAAGCCCAGCTCTGTAGGCTTAACCCTTTGGAAACGAAGAAGGCTTTTAAAAACAAACAAACCAACTTTGATTTGAAAACCAGAGTTTAATTTTAAATCAGAAGAGACTCGGGAACTAAAAGATTTTTTTTTTTTATCGGTGGCCAGATCAAACAAGGAGGTACAATCATCCAACTATTGATAGTCTATCAGCCCGCGTTTCTCAACCTTTAAAATGTGTGGACTTCAAGTCCCAGAATTCACGCTGGCTGGGGAATGCTGGGAGTTGAAGTCCACCAGTCTTCAAGTTAACAGAAGAACAGAATAATAATAGAGTGGGAAGGGATCTTGGAGGTCTTCTGGTCCAACCCCCTACTTCTTGCAATTATTTTGTTGTTCTTGTTGGAATGAATTTTTTATTTTATTTTATTTTATTTTATTTTATTTTATTTTATTTTATTTTATTTTATTTTATTTTATTTTATTTTATTTTATTTTATTTTATTTTATTTTATTATTTTATTTCATTTCATTTCATTTTTTCATTTCATTTCATTTTATTTTATTTTATTTTATTTTATTTTATTTTATTTTATTTTATTTTATTTTATTTTATTATTTTATTTTATTATTTTATTTTATTTTATTTTATTTTATTTTATTTTATTTTATTTTATTTTATTTTATTTTATTTTATTTTATTTTATTTTATTTTATTTTATTTTATTTTATTTTATTTTATTTTATTTTTATACCACCCTTCTCCCGAAGGACTCAGGGCGGTGCACAGCCATACTAAAACAATCACCAGACAAACATTAAAACCATTTAAAAAGATTCAGTATCTGGCCACAATTAAAACCCAACTAAAAACCATTTTAAAAACCCCTTTTAAAAATTTTGAATAAACTAAGTGCTCTAATAAATTGGAAAGTAAAGACTTCTTCAAGTTGAGTTTCAGGCTTGTGACTTTAGGAAGACATCCCTGTGGTTTTCTTTGCAGAAATATTTAAGTGGTTTGCCATTTCTTTTCTTCAAGGATTTTTTTTTTCCTTTGGATGGGGATCTAGCCTGAAATTCTAAGATTTTCCGGTGGTCTCCCATCCAATTACCAATGAGAACTAACAAAACAAAACGAAATTCAGTGGTGAGAGAAGTAAGGTTCTACCTTTAGGCAAGAAAAATCAAATGCACAGGTCTAGAATAGGTGGTACTACTGGCTCAACAGTAGTAACTGTGAGAGGGATTTAGTGGACAATCATCTAAATATGAGCCAGCAGTGTGCTGCAGTCACCAAAAAAAAAGCCAACACAATCCTTGACTGCATTAACAGAGGGATAGAATCAGGATCATATGAAGTGTTAGTACTAATTTATAATGCCTTGATAAAACCACACTTGGAATATTGCATTCAGTTTTGGTCGCCAAAATATAAAAAGAAATGTTGAGAATTTAGAAAGAATGCAGAGAAGAGCAACAAAGATGATTATGGGGCTGGGGGTTAAAACATATAAAGAACGGTTGCTGGAATTGGGTATGTCTAGTTTAATAAAAAGAAGGACTAGGGTGACGTGATAGAAGGGTCCCAATATTTGAGGGGCTGCCACAAAAAAAGAGGGTGTCAACCTATTACTGGAAGAAATTTACTGAGTTCGTTCCCAGCTGAGACACACCACAGATGCTGAGAAGAAACGGATGCAGAAGCCAGCTGCCAGAAAGTGGGATTCTTTTAATGTAGGAAGGCAAGAAGCAAAAAGTGACACAGCTGGAGCGTTCCTGGCTTGCAAGCACCTTGGGGAGTGTGTCTCTGAGCCTTTTATGCTTAATTCCCCTTTGAAGCTCCTGCAGCTTGATGGGTTTTCATGTGTTTCTGATTGCCCTGGGTTTTGTTTTATTGTTTTACTGGGTTAATCCCAGATCTTTTGTTTTTCCTGTCCTTGGCAGTGGTGAAGTGCTACCAGTTCAGGCAAACTGGTAGCGGCGGTGGTGGCATGTGGTTCAATGAACCGGTAGTGGCGGCAGTGCGAGGCTCCGCCCACCTGCCCGGACGTCATTACTTCCTGGTTTTAACCAGGAAGTAACCTGTTTTTTACAGAGGGTCCAAAATCACACGAGATTCGCCCACGCCTAAGTGGAGTGAGCACACGTGCGTGGAGCGCACACTTCCGAACCAGTAGGGAAGGTAAGTAGATTTCACCCTTGGTCCTTGGGGTTTAATCCTGTCATAGGCAGGAAAAAGGGAGTTTCGGTTTATCTTGGAGAGTTTATTTTTAGCTTGATTCCCCTTATCTTAATAGCTCTACTTAAGTGTTTCCATTACTTTTCTGTTACTTTTGTAACAGTCATTAGCACTGCTGCCCTGCCTTTTCCTTTCAGCTGGTGCTTCTTGGTTTTCTTAGAGGGGGAAGGGCTGGGTTGAGTCTCTTGGCATTGTTTTCCGAGATTTTTGGTGCTGTGAGGTTTCTGGCACTATCCTTTTGGGGTGTACGTCCCACATTATTCTCCACAGGGCCTGAAGAAGTAACGGATGGAAACTACTCAAGGAGAGAACCAAGCTAGAATTAGGGAGAAATTTCCTGACAGTGAGAATAATTAATCCGTGGAACAGCTTGCCTCCAGAAATGGGTGCTCCCACACTGAAGGTTTTTAAGAAGAGATTGGAAAACCATTTGTCTGAAATGTTATAGAGCTTCTTGCTTGAGCAGGAGCTTAGACTAGAACACTCTAAGACAGTGGTGGAATTCAATTTTTTTTACTACCGGCTCTGTGGGCGAGGCTTGGTGGACGTGGCAGGGGAAGGATACTGCAAACTTTCCATTCCCACCCCGCTCCAGGGGAAGGATACTGCAAAATCCCCATTCCCTCCCCACTCTGGGGCCAGCCAGAGGTGGTATTTGCCGGTTTGTTTGTTTATTTATTTATTTATTTATTTATTTATTTATTTATTTATTTATTTATTTTCTTTTCTTTTCTTTTCTTTTCTTTTCTTTTCTTTTCTTTTCTTTTCTTTTCTTTTCTTTTCTTTTCTTTTCTTTTCTTTTCTTTTCTTTTCTTTTCTTTTCTTTTCTTTTCCTTTCTTTTCTTTTCTTTGTTTCAATTTATAAACCACCGTTCTCCTTGCGGACTCAGGGCGGTGAACAGCCAGAATAAAAACATGGTATACAAAAATTAAAACCAATTAAAAATTATTAAATATGTTCGGCCGACAATTAAAACAGTCCAATTTAAAATCAATTTCAATTTAAAACAGAGGATGGGATCAAGCCAGCCCAGCAAGATGGAACAAATGGGTTTTAAGGGCCCGACGAAAAGTCCAGAGGTCTGATATCCTGCGTATCTCTGGGGATAGGTCATTCCAGAGGGCGGGCGCCGCCACAGAGAAGGCTCTCCCCCTGGGGGTCGCCAGCTGACATTGTCTGGCCGACGGCACCTGGAAGAGGCCCTCTCTGTGGGAGTGTATTGGCCGGTGGGAGGCTATTGGCGGCAGAAGGCGGTCCCGCAAATACCCAGGTCCTAAGCCATGGAGCGCTTTAAAGATGGTCATCAACACCTTGAAGCGCACCCGGAAGACCACCGGGAGCCAGTGCAGCTCGCGCAGGAGAGGTGTCACATGGGAGCGCCATGTCGCTCCCATAATTCTCAGAACTACTCAAAATTTCCGCTACGGGTTCTGCAGAACCTGTCAGTGCCTGCTGGATTTCACCCCTGCTCTAAAATCCCTTCTAACTCTTATTCTGTTCATTGTCTTGACCTCTGTTGTTGAGAACAGTCCAAGGTGGTGCTGCTGCCCCCTAGTGGAGCCTTAACATACCTGTAAGCTTAACAAAAGAAGCAATGCAAAAATCCCCAAATTTTTGTAGGTCCCCATTCTAGACCCTTAGCCACCTCAGCCCTCGAAATCAGGTAAAATAATCACTTTAAGACAGCTTCTGTTGGGCAGAAATATTTCCCCACTGCTCTCTATGCTTCCCCAAGTGTGCATGTTGAAGTAGGTCAAAACATCTTCACAACCCTTTCCAATTCTCCAATTCCAAAACAAGGAACAGGAGCCAAGCAGAGGAATTGGATCTGCAGAACTGCATACTTAATGTCTATTTTTTTTTTAATTTGATTTATATGCCGCCCTTCTCCGGAGACTCAGGGCGGCTTACAATGCGTTAAGCAATAGCCTTCATACTTTTGTATATTTATACAAAGTCAGCTTATTGCCCCCACAAACTGGGTCCTCAATTTACCCATCTTAGAAAGGATGGAAGGCTGAGTCGACCTTGAGCCTGGCTAGGATTGAACTCAGAGAAATTACAGGCAGCTGGTGTTAATTGCTGCCTTTAGTAGGAGGCATTAGCCCTCTACGCTACGACAGGCTCCTGTCTATTGAGATTCTCAATCATGCAGGTCATGGTTTAGTTGTGAGTTGCAGTAGTAAAACTGGCGAGTGGCCCTGCTCATCGACCCCGACATCATTTGTTAGCTTCTGTGCATACATATTGTTGTTGTAATTGTTGTAAACTGCCAGAGAGTGCTGTACCGCAGTGGCCCCCAAACTTTGATGCTTGGTGGCCTGGCAGGAGGCAGGGAAACTGGGCTGTATGAATGAATGTGTGTGCACGCATGCAGCCCTTGCATGAGTGGCTGGCTGGCATGTATGAGTCAGGGGTGAAATATAAAATTTGTTACTACCTGTTCTTGTGGGTGTGGCTTGGGGCGGGGTTATTTATTTATTTATTTATTTATTGGTTCAATTTATATGCCGCCCTTCTCCGGAAACTCAGGGCGGCTTACAATGCGTTAAGCAATAGCTGTCATACTTTTGTGTATATCTGCTTAGTATTTATTTTATTTATGTGATTTATATGCCGCCATTCTCCCCAAGGACTCAGGGTGGCTTACAAAAACAATCATAAATACAAATCACAATAAACACAATTAAAACACATTAAAATCCGTATTAAAATCATTCTAAAAGAAAACTATATAACCCCACGATCGTAATATTCTTTTGACAGCCATGTCTTTAATCCCCGGCGAAAGGTGAGGAGGTTGGGGGCCATCTCGAGGTTGGTGGGCAGACTATTCCAGAGGGTGGGGGCTCCGACACAGAAAGCCCTCCCCCTGGGGGCCGCCAGCCGACATTGTTTGGCTGACGGCACCCGTAGGAGGCCCACTCTATGGGAGCGCACTGGACGGTGGGAGGAAGGCAGGAGGTGGTCCTGTAAGTACCCCGGGCCTAAGCCATGTAGGGCTTTATAGGTTAAAACCAGCACCTTGAAACGAACCCGGAGAACAACGGGTAGCCAGTGCAGCCCGCGCAGGAGAGGTGTAACACGGGAGTAATGAGAAGCCCCCGTAACTACCCGCGCGGCCGCATTCTGGACTAACTGGAGTCTCCGGATATGTCCCAAGGGCAGCCCATGTAGAGGGCGTTTAGTAGGGCTTTAGGCCCCCCTTAAGCGGTGTTCTTTTTTTTAATACAAAGTCAGTTTATTTCCCCCACAATCCGGGTCCTCATTTTGCCTACCTCGGAAGGATGGAAGGCTGAGTCAACCTTGAGCCTGGTGAGATTTGAACTCGCAGTAATTGCACGCAGCTGGCAGCTAAGTGCTACTTTAACAGCACTTTAGTCCACTGCACCACTAAGGCTCCTTAATGTGGAGGTTAATGTGACTGGGTGGGCATTGCCAACAAGGTTAATGTGACTGGGTGGGCGTGGCCAACATTTTTAAAAAAACTTTTCAAAGCATTTTTTCTAATGCTTGGAAAAGCCTCTGCCGATCAGGCAACTCAGCTGGGATCGTCAGAGAGGCTTTTTAAAAAATACCTCTCTGCTGATCAGGCAACTCAGCTGGGATCGTCAGAGACTTTTCAAAGCATTTTTTTTAAACCACCTCTTCGGCCAAGAGGTTGCAGAAAAAAATGCTTTGAAAAGCCTCTGATAATCCCAGCTGAGCCGCGTGACCATCAGACGCTTTTTTTTTACTTTTAAAAGCATTTTTTTGTCGGTAGATGTTGTAGAAAAAATGCCTTTAAAAGTAAAAAAAAAAAACCTCTGATGATCCTGCGGCTCAGCTGGGCATGGGGGGTGGGCAGGGATTTTTGCTACCGGTTCTCCAAACCACCTGGTGCCATCGCTACCGGATCGGGTGATCCGGTCCGAACCAGCAGATTTCACCCCTGGTATGAGTGCAACTCGACTTGCACAAATGCATGTGCGCCAGCCCGCACCATCTTATGTCTTGTGCAAGTTGAGTTGCACGTATGCATACTGGTCTGTCATGGCCCAATTCCAAATAGGCCAAGTCCAGTAGGGGGCCACGGACCAGGGGTTGGGGACCCCTTCTGTAAAGCACCATAGGGTGGTATATAAGTTTAAATGCTATTGCTATTACTATTGCAACAGGCACCTGTCAAACTCATGGAGTAATTTTCATTGGCCACTGTGGTTTGTAGAAAGTCAGCACCCAACCATCCTCTTAGAGAATGGAATATTTTGGGGAATATTAAAAAGGCAGGATAGAAGATTTCCCCTAAAGGAGAAATGGGGAAAAAAATCTTAAGGGAGGCAGAAACCATTATATAAGAGCCTGGTTTAGCTCTGCAGACTAAGCACCGTAATTAACATCCAGCTGTCTGCAATTACACCAGTTCGGGTCTCCCCAGGCTCAAGGTTGACTCAGCCTTCCATCCTTTCTAAGGTAGGTAAATTGAGGACCCAGTTTGTGGGGGCAATAAGCTGACTTTGTATAAAATATACAAAAGTATGAAGGCTATTGCTTAACACATTGTAAGCTGCCCTGAGTCTTCAGAGAAGGGCAGCATATAAATCAAATAAAAAAAAAAAAAACAACAGCCCGTTTCCCTGCCCCTAAGCAGAAACTGAGGAGGCCAGCTTTTAGAAATGCAGATTTGGTCATCCGTTCAGAAAGACTGGGTCAGACAGAAAACTTTAGATAAGCAACAAGTCAAAGGTTGACAAGATTAACTCAGACTTGCATTTCCCCTTTTGCCTATAGAGCCAGCCATGACCCCCTACACGACCCCATAGGAATCAAGAAGGTGTAAAACCCACCCTCTCTCAAATCCATTTTGTCAGCTGTCCCAGAACTGCATGCTGTGAGTGTGTTGGTTCTGTTTGCCAATAAACCGAATCTTTCTTTCCAATCAGTCTTCATTTTATTCCCGGCTTGGGACTGGACCTGGAGATTTCTTCTAACAGGTTTTCAGGCAATCATTGTTGTTTTTTTGTGCTACTATGATAGTGTCAGGAATATGCCATAAATCTAATGAAGGTAGGTGTTGAATAGTAGGTGTCAGTTGGCAGAGAACAAAGATAAGAAGGATTGTGGGAGATCCATTATTAGTCCTTGGGGGCAGGAAAGCAGAGATCTGTTATCAATTAACAAGGTTTGTTAAAAGGCTGACCTGTTGAAAGCATTTGCCTTTTAATAAAATGAGTCGTAAAAGGTATTACTAGACCAGTGGTGATCCAGAATCCCAGGGCTGTGTCCCGTTCGGAACTGGGGCGCGTGTGTAGTTCCACTCACACGAGCGCATAAAGCTCCACTCGCATAAGTGGCAAGCTCACCCCAGCGGGAAAGGTTGGAGACCGCTGTGCTAGATGCCTGGTGACGAGATCTGTGTTTCAGGACCTTGGACAGCTCTGATTAGGATTGAAATACTGGTTAAGGAAATGGCCATTCTATTTATCTCGTTTTGTTAAATCCTTGCCTGTTTCTTGGGCAGAAATTCAGTAGACTATGATCTGCTTCTGAGGGGCTGAAAGTTATTGGTTTTAGGTGTCAGGTTCAGAAAGTTGCAAATTAGTGGAAATAGACTTCACAACCTTGGGAAACCTTATGATGAGTGGACTTCAACTCCCAGATTTCCCCATGCTGGGTGGAGAATCCTGAGAGTTGAAGTCCATGCATCTTAAAGTTGCTAAGGTTGAGCAACATCAGTCTGGAGGCTGCGGTGGAGATGTTAAAATAGTCTCTCTTCTAAATGATCTTGGAGTCCATAAAAGACCCCAGTGATGAAATTACCTTGAAAATACTGTTCTGGCCATTTGTGGGTTAGTGGGATCATTTGACAGTATTGATTCTGGAACAATTGAGCATCCAGGGGCTGTACTTACCCCAAATCTTACAAATGGACTATGAGTTAATCCATTTTCTGGATTCATTGCAACGCAACAAGCCAATACATCACAACAAGACTTCAAAGTACTGTAAGTCTAAAATGAGTTTGCTTCAGAAGAGGCTTTCGGGAGCCTGGATAGCTCAGCAGACTAAGCATTGTAATTAAAACCCAGCTGTCTGCAATTACTGCTAGTTCGAATCTACCCCAGGCCCAAGGTTGACTCAGCTTTCCATCCTTTCTAAGGTAGGTAAATTGAGGACCCAGTTTGTGGGGGCAATAAACTGACTTTGTATAAATATACAAAAGTATGAAGGCTATTGCTTAACGCATTGTAAGCCGCCCTGAGTCTTTGGAGAAGGGTGGCATATAAATCAAATTTTAAAAAAAAAGAGGCTTTCAAGATGATTTACTTTCATCAAATGGAATGAGAATTGGTAAGACATTTTTTCCCCTCCTTGGAAAAATACAGGTAATTCTCAACTTAGAACCATTTGTTAATAGAAAAGAGTAGAATATAATTCTTTATTGGCCAACTGTGATTGGACACACAAGGAATTTGTCTTGGTGCATAGGCTCTCAGTGTACATAAAAGAAAAAATACATTCGTCAAGAATCATAAGGTACAACCCTTAATGATAGTCATAGGGTACAAATAAGCAATCAAATCATATTAGGAAACAGTCAACATAAATCGTAAGGATACCAGCAACAAGGTTACAGTCATACAGTCATAAGTGGAAGGAGATGGGTGATAGGAACAATGAGAAGATTAATAGTAGTGTAGCCTTAGTGAATAGTTTGACAGTGTTGAGGGAATTATTTGTTTAACAGAGTGATGGCGTTCGGGAAAAAAATGTTTTTGTGTTTAGTTGTTCTGGTGTGCAGTGCTCTATGGTGTCATTTTGAGGATAGGAGTTGAAAGAGTTTATATCCAGGATGTGATGGGTCTGTAAATATTTTCACAGCCCTCTTTTTGACTCGTACAGTATACAGGTGGATATTGTATAATGGAAGGCAGGTTGGTAGCAATTGTTTTTTCTGCAGTATTAATTATCCCTAAACTACCATTTGAAGTTATAATAACACTGGGAAAAAATGGCTTGCAAATGGTCCTTGCACTTACAACCGTCACAGCATCTCCGCGCTCACATGAGCAACGTTAGGCACTTGGCAACTGGTATGTATTTACAACAGTTGCAGAATCCTGGGGTCACATAATTCCCATTTGCAAACTTCCTACAAACAAAAGTTTGCAGCTTCCTACAAACAAAGTAAATGAGAAAATCCGGATTTGCTGAACAATCACGATTCGCTTAACCATTGCAGTGATTCACTGAACAATTGTGGCAAAAATAGGTTGTAAAATTGAGTGCAACTCACTTAACAATTAGCAATAGCACTTAGACGTACCCATATACTGCTTCACAGTGCTTTACAGTCTTCTCTAAGCATTTTTACAGTATCAATATATTGTTCCACCCCACGCACACAATCTGGATCCTCATTTTACCGACCCTGGAAGGATGGAAGGCTAAGTCAACCTTTAATCAGTCAGAATCAAACTGCTGGCAGTCCGCAGAATTAGCCTGCAATACTGCATTCTAACCACTACACCACTATATGGCTCCCCTACCTTACTTAGCAATTGAAATTCTGGTTCCAATTGTGGTTGTAAGCTCAGGAATATCTATGCTACTCTTTTCACTCTGATTCCTAAAACATGTATGCTCAGTGGTTATTCAGTGGGCTTGTGTTTGTTCCTGTGATCTAACAGAGTTCCCCAACTTTCTAGGTTGGTGGCCCCAAATGAGAGGAGGGAAAGAAGGGATGAATTTGGGGGGGGGGGGCAGGCGCATGTGGGACCACAAGTGCCCTCAACGACACTTGTGCGAATGGGGCCACGAACGCCTGCAATGACACTCGTGTGAGTGAGGCCACGAATGCCTGCAATGACGCTCGTGTGAGTGGGCTGTGAATGCTTGTGACGAGGCTCACGTGAGTGGGATTGCAAGTGCCTGTGATAAAACCCGCGTGCGAGAGGTCGCAAGTGCCCACAACATTCATGCGAGTGGGGCTACGAACGCCTGCGATGATGCTCTCATGAGTGCAGTTGCAATCACTGTTGACAAGGATCATGCAAATGGGACTGCGAGTGCCTGCGATGAGGCTCATGTGAATGGGACTGTGACAGCCCATGACAACGCTTGCAGAAATGAGGCCGCAAGCACTCACATTGAGGCTTGCATGAGGGGGGCTGCAAGCACTCACGAGGCTGACACGAGGGGGCCCGCAAGCACTTACAATAAGGCTGTGGCGATGCTTGGACGATTGAGGCCATGCATGTGCACCAGCCAGCCCCTCGTGCAGCCCTGTTGCAATTAGGTCACGCCTGGTAGTGGGCCTCACCCACAGATTGAGGACCCCTGATCTAATATAAGCAGTGAGTTCTTGAAGGAGCTTCTCTCCCCAGGTCCCTCACAAGCCAGGTCATGTGCCGTCCTTGTCATCGTTGTGTATGCTCTGGTGCCAAGTGAGGTGTGCCTTCCGGATGAAATCCCTCCCACACTTGGAGCATTTATACGGTTTCACTCCTTGCGTGAATCCTCTTGTGGTTAATCAACCCCGAACCGGAATGGAACTGGCTACCGCACTGTAAGCATATGTACGGCTTCTCCCCCGTGTGGGTCCTTTGGTGGATGGTCAGAAGGGAGTTACGGCTGAAGCATTTCCCGCAGGTAGGACATCTGAAGGGCTTCTCGCCCGTGTGGCTCCTCTTATGCACCAGGAGGTGAGAACTCTGGCTGAAGTTTTTCCCGCAGAAGGAGCATTTGTACGGCTTCTCGCCGGCGTGGCTGTGTTAGTGGTAGATGAGGCCTTGGCATGAGTGGAAACTGTTCCCACACTGGGCGCATTTGTACGGCTTCTCTACGTCGTGGGTCCTCTGGTGGAAATTCAGATGTGAGCTTTGATCAAAGGTCTTCCCGCAGATCGAACATTGGTGGTAAGGTCTTTCGGGAACCCGGATGTTATCGTCTGGTTCCTGTCTCAAGTCCAGCCCAGATGGGACGCTTGACTTCTGGATCTGGAATAATAGGGGTTTGCCCAAGATCTTCCTATTGATGACTGAAGCGATGGATATGGCTGCTTTGTTCCGTATATGGATTCCTTGCTGAATCTTTGGCTGGGTCTGATTCTGGAAGAGTTTCCGCTGCTCGGGGACACGAGAAAAGTTCTTGGCGAATTGTCTTTGGAGGATCCAGCACAGATCCCTTTCCTCACCTCCTTCCTGCAAACAGCTTCTCTCCTTCTGATCATTCGCAGGTCTGTACTCTGTTGGAATGAGAAAAGAAGAGATGTTGATTTCATGTAGAATAGAATAACACAGTTAGAAGGGACCTTGGAGGTCTTCTAGTCCAACCCCGTTTAGGCAGGAAACCCTATATCCGTGATGGCGAATCTATGGCATACATGCCACAGGTGGCACGTGTAGCCATATCAGTGGGCATGCCAGGTCAGCTCTGGTGCACATGTGCACACTGGCCAGCTGATTTTTGGGCTTTCTGGGCCCACCAAAAGTAGGGAAACAGGCTATTTCCTGCCTCCGGAGGGCCTGGGTGGGGTGGGGTGGGGAAGGCCTGTTTTTCTTTCTCATTTGGCTCCAGATCCTCTCTATTCATCTGGGAAGGGTGAAAACAGCCTTCCACACCCCGTCGGAGGCCTGAAACGGCCCATTTCCCAACTCCCAATTGGACAGGAAGTGACGTTTTTCGCTGTCCCCAGCCTCCAGAGACTCCTAGAGAGGCACTACTGCATGCATGCAATTTATATGCTGCCCTATCTCCAAGGACTCAGGGTGGCTCACAACAATAAAAATGCACAATCCCTCATTAAAACAATGAGAATTAAAATTCTGAATTAAAACCGTTAAAATTGATTAACCAATCCCCGTCAGTCCAAACTGCGGAACAACCAGGTCTTCACATCGCGGCAGAACGAGCGAAGGTCAGGAGCCATCCGGAGCTCCAAAGGAAGTTGGTTCCAGAGGGTGGGTGCGCCCACAGAGAAAGCTCTCCCCCTGGGGGTCGCCAGACGACACTGTCTGGCTGACCCAACGGCACCCTGAGGAGGCCCTGTCTGTGGGAACGTACCGGGCGATTGGGGATTGTCACTGGCTGCAGGGGGTCCGACAAATATCCCGGGCCTAGGCCATGAAGGGCCTAGGTGATAACCAGCACCTTGAACCTCACCCGAAGAGCAACCGGTAACCAATGCAGGTCACACAGGAGGGGTGTAACATGGGAGTGTCAGGTTGCTCCAATCACAACCCACACGGCCACATTTTGCACTAGCTGAAGCCTTCGAGTGGTTTTCAAGGGCAGCCCTAGGTAGAGAGCATTGCAGTAATCAAGATGGGAGGTGACCAGCGCATGAGTAACAATGCATAGGGCATTTTGGTCCAAGTAAGGCCGCAACTGGAACCTGGGTGAATGCCCCCCCCGGTCACGGTCGTCACATGATCTTCCAAACACAACCGTGAATCCAGGAGGACACTCAAGTTGTAAGCCCTATCCACAGGGGGGTAACACCTCACCCCCGATGGTCAGCGATGGAATATCTGGATCGGACCCAGATGCCGGTACCCACAGCCATTCGGTCTTGGCAGGGTTGAGTCGAAGCCTGTTCCTCCCCATCCAGGTCCGTACCACTTCCAGGCAGCGGGAAGTTACAGGGGATACAAATACAAAGCCATGATATATCTATCATATGTGTGCTATACAAATACAAAGGCATAATATGTGTTACAGGAAACTAATGGTTACAGAATGACAAGTTTCTACTAATTCTAGTATACCAGTCTATTATATTCTGTTATTATTTATTATATCCTTATTACCGTTTCCCTTCACTTCCATTCCCCACCATCCAGTTAAAGCTGAAGAAGCGTCTTAGATGAGAAGTGAAACGTCATCAAAGAAAAAACAAGACAGTCCAGTTGCCTCCTGAAAAAAAACACCTTTGGGACATAACCATAGCTGGTTATGGGTGGCTGAGCATCTCCATAGGCTCTCTTGGATTAGTTAAAAATTGTGGGGACTGAAAAACCAAGACAACTGACAGTCACTTGATTTGGCGTAGATGCTTTTTTTTGTTTTGTTTTGTTTTGATGCAAAACAGTGAGTGGGCTTATCCTGCCTCCCGCCCACCCTTTATTTTTAAAAACTCACCCAATTTTCCTGATTTTGACTGCACCCTCCAGGTCTTCCTTCCTGCAGATGCACCCCGCGTGACTCTGGCAGAGAAAGGCAAATGCCCCCCTTTTTTAAAAAAGAAATGCACTGGAATCCTTAGCTGGATGAAAAGCACCTGTTTCCAGAGGGAAGGGAAAAAATGTGGGAACAGGAAAAGGGTCTGCAGTATTTACAGGTCTCTTTTTTTTCAAGCTATGATTTCACATCCACCTTTTCCTCTCTAGGAATGCCTTTCCCCCCCACCAAGGAATTCATTAGACTTAACTCTTTCACACCTGGGTTTCTTCCAAGGCTTTCCTATCCTGATGCACATTTTTACAGGGATCTAAAATTTCACTGGCCTGGCTGTGGACAATGGAAGCTGTGGTTCAGCACATCGGCAGGGCACCCAGTTTGGAGAAGGAGGCTTATTATAACTCAGTGAACCCTAAGTTCTCAACGATGAATGAACTTGCTTGACCTACATCCAGGGGTGAAATCCAGCAGGTTCTGGAGAACTGGTTGCGGAAATTTTGAGTAGTTTGGAGAACCGGCAAATACCACCTCTGGCTGGCCCCAGAGTTTTTTTTTAATTAATTAATTAATTCATTTATTTATTATATTTTTATACCGCCCTTCTCCTGAAGGACTCAGGGCGGTGTGCAGCCACAATAAAACAATATGAAATACAAAATTTAAAAGCAATTTAAAAACAAATTAAATATTTTGGCCCACCCAGTTAAAAACCCCAAAATTAAAACACCCAATCGGAATTGTTATTAAGCCAGACCAGCCTGTTGGAATAGTAGAGTCTTAAGGGCACGGCGAAAGGAAAGCAGGTCGGGAATCATAAGTATCCCCGGGGGCAGTTCATTCCAGAGGGCGGGTGCTCCACAGAGAAGGCTCTCCCCCTGGGGGTTGCCAGTCAACATTGTTTGACTGACGACACCCAGAGAGGAGTCCCTCTCTGTGGGAGCGTTTTGGTCGGTGGGAGGCCATCGATGGGGTGGGAATGGGGATTTTGCAGTATCCTTCCCCTGGAGGGGGGGTGGGAATGGAGATTTTGCAGTATCCTTCCCCTGCCACGCCCACCAAGCCACACCACACCCAGCAAGCCGCTAGTAAAAAAATTTGAATTTCACCACCCTAGATCTGCCCAGTGATGGAGAGAAGAAGGGAAAGTCAACTGCTCCTCCCATTCCCTGTCTTGTCTGAATGCTCCCAGGGCAGGACGCTGGCAGCAGAGGATGAGATTGACATTCCCTGTTCTCCCTCCGGGCCTTTCCCGTGTATGTGTGTGCAGGGGGGGGGGAATGGGTGTGTGTGTGGGGGGGTGACCTTGGGATTTCCATTTAACTGGCTGGGGCAGAGGGACACCGACTAGTGGGTCTTCCCCACTCCCTCCATTGTGCATTTGGGCAAAGTGAAGCTGCGGAGAAGCAGGGAGGGAGGGAGAGTGCTGGGAAGCCCCCCTACCCAAAAAGGTTTGAGCTATCCCTGTAAAGAAAAGACAAGGTGGGGAGAGGGTGCCTTTGCAGAGCAAGCAAGCAAGAGGGTCCGTGTGGTCTCCCTTTTTCGCTGCCTTAGGGGGGATGTAGCTTAGCCCCCCCCTCCATCCCCATCGATCTCGATTTCGGTTTGATAGCTGCCTCTCCCCCCCTCCCCCCCTTACTGAATTTCCAGGAGTTCAGTGCCTCACTAGATGCCTTTTTTTAAAAAAATCCATCCTGCTCCTCATGAGTTCTAGGTGATTGGGTGAGAAATGCATCAAAGCAGCGCTTCATTCAGCCAAAACAATCCATATTTGCAATATCGTTTTCCCCCCTTATATTTAATTTATTCCCCTCCCCAACTGTAAATCAGCAAGGTAGTCAGGCTCAGGCTGCCCCATCCAGAATTTCTATAGATGAAGATGAATTTGAACGCACTATTCTCTATGCCTTGCTTCCTTCCTTCCTTCCTTCCTTCTTTCCTTCTTTCCTTTCCTTTCCTTTCCTTTCCTTTCCTTTCCTTCTTTCCTTTCCTTTCCTCTCCTTTCCTTTCCTTTCCTTCCTCCATACAGGGAATAGGAAATCTGTGACAAGGAAGCCAGGATCAATTAGTCATGAATGGATGGAGCGCATAACTACAAAACTCAGAAAAAGCAAGAAAAGGAGAGAAGAAATGGGTTGCTTATACTAGCTTAACCGTTCCTTCCTCCTCTTTTGCTTCTACGAAGCCTTTATCTTTTGCGTTGCTTGTAGGTAATCCTCGATTTATGACTACAATTGGGATTGGAATCTTGCTTGTTTAGCAAAGTGGTCATTTTGTGAGATATCATAGGACACCCTTGACAAAATTGCCAGTGATGGAGCCCTCAAGTCTCTAGGAGGCCAACTCTTTGGCTATAGTAGTTGTTAAGTGATTTTGTGGGTTGTTAAGTGGAGGGAGGCCTAGGCAAGAACTGCATGGGTGCCTGAAGGGAGTGGGGGGAGATCCTGGAGGTCTCAGGGGATTTCATATGCTGTCTGGAGAATTCTGAGAGTTGAACTCCAAAAGTCTTAAAGCTGCCAAGTTTGAAGACCTCTGGGTTACTGCTTCACTGTAACCAGGTGCCTCTGCCCGGCCTTAGATCACCTGTGGTAGGAGGGGAGATTAGAGACTTGGTGCAAATTCCGCATTCCTGTTCTCTGGATGTCCCAAGTACTACAACTCCCATCACACCCTGCCTTCAAATGTTCGGGGCACCCTTTAGAGACAGTTTCTTTTGGGGTAGTGGTGAAGTGCTTGGAAGCCTGAGGGATGTAGGGATGTTAATGATGGTATTCCTGTAACTGGCCTTGTGAATTGCCCTGTTTCCTGGGTTGTCATAGAGACCATTCTCCACCTTAAGATACCCGAACTTCAACTCCCAGAATGCCCCATGCTGACTGGGGAATTCTGGGAATTGAAGTTCGCATATAGCTTAAAAGATGCCAAGGTTCAGACACAGTGCCCTAGATAGACTACCCTGATGCATTAAACGTCCAAATCTGGTTACAGCTTCGCACCAACCACGGCCAGGTGCCTCTGCCCGGCGTTAAGTCACCTGTTGGGTGTGTGTGTGTTTACACTACAGACCAGGTGCGAATCTTGCTTGCCCCTCCCTCCCCTTTTCCCTCCCTATTTCATTCAGCCTCTTCTTGCTCCCCGCTTCGAAGGAGTTAAGTAGAGGCGATGGATTCCTAGAGAGGAAGAAAATTTGGGGTTGGAGTTTGGGGGCGAGGGAAAGAAAGCCGCCCTGAGTCTTCGGAGAGGGGCGGCTTATAAATTGAATTAATTAAATTAAATTAAAGAGGGCGCCAAAGGCTCATCCAGGTCCCATCTGGTCTTAATGCTGCGTGTTCGGGATGCTGGCAGTGGCGTTTGCAGAAGGGGCTGAGATCGACCCTGCTCTCCCTCTCTCCGGGCCTTTCTGGTGTGTGTTGGTTGGGGAGGGGGTTGCAGGGTGGGGATCGGGCCCTTGGGAAGGGGTCGCCCCTTAATGGGGGGAAGTGGGGAGTGGAAACACCCGCTGGTGGGTTCCTTCCACCCGCCTTGTGCATTTGGGCAAAACGACGCTGCAGAGAAGCAGGAAGAAGCCCCTCTGGGAAGCCCCCCCCCCCATCCTACCCAAAAGATGCTGCAAATAAAAGATTTAGGTGAGGAGGGGTCGCGTTTGTACAACAACGAGGGTCCGTGGTCGCCTCTTTTCCTGGCATTTGGACAAGGCCAAGCTGTAGCGGAGCAGGGAGGGAGGGAGAAAGAGAGCTGGGAATCCCCACCCCCACAAGATCCTGCAAATAAAAGATTAGTTGAGGAGGGGCCGCCTAAGCAGAAGCAGCAAGGGGGTACGTGGTCTCCCCTTTTCCATGCCGTGGTTGGGGGGGAGCAGCTTAGTCCCCCTCCCTCTCCATCCTTCTGACTTGCAGTTTGATTGCAGTCTCTCCCTCCTCTGCCCCCCCCCCCCAAAATCCCCCCCCCTCCTTTGCAGGTTTTGGAAGGAAAATCCATCTGGTTTAGTCCCAAGCCGGAAGAAGGACGCTGGAAACCAAATGGGGTCTGGAGGCTGATTGAAAAGAAGGTCCATTTATGAACAGAAAACCACACAGGGTTTTTGTGGTTCTGGTACAGCTGACAAAATGGAGTTTAAGATGGCTGAGTTTTTTTTTTACACCTTCTGGATTTCTATCGGGGTCATGGCTGGCTCTGTAGGCAAAATCTTTTATTACCCTTGCCAGCGTAAAAGATTGTGACCAAAGATTGACCAGCAAGACAACTTTCAAGAGAAAATAGAAATTCAGCCGAAGGCAGCAGCTGCCTGAAAGGATGGAGCCTGGGAAACTCTTGGATCCCCCGTCAGACACAAGCAGAATTCCAAAAAGTCACCAAAAAACACACAAATGCTCAGAGTGTGGGAAATCCTTTGCTGGCCGGTCCCTCCTTTGGACCCACAGGAAGATCCACGTGGGAAGTGGATCCAGTCAAGGTTTGGAGGGTGAGAAATCTTTCTCTGGGAAAAACTCCAAAAATCTCAGAAGCTCCCCTAGATTAAAACCCTATAAATGTGAGGTATGTGACTTATGCTTTGGTCGATTGTCATACCTTCTTACCCATCAGAAAATCCACACTGGAGAGAAACCTTATCAGTGTCTGGAATGTGGGACCTTTTTCCGTGAAAAAGCCACTCTCATAAAACACGAGAGGACTCACACAGGGGAGAAACCTTACAAGTGTTTGGAATGTGGGAAGAGCTTTTCCCAGAAGATAAATCTTTGTGTCCATGAGCTGATCCATGCAGGAATCAAACCTCACAAATGCTTGGAGTGTGGGAAATGTTTCACACAGGTTTCATCTCTTCGGAGTCATGAGAAAACACACAAAGGAGAGAAGAACGAAAAGTGCCTCGAATGCGGGAAATGTTTTATCTTGAAATCAAACCTGTTGCAACATCAGAGACTCCACACCGGAATGAGACCCTATGAATGCTCAGAATGTGAGAAACGATTTCTAACTTCTTCTGATCTTCGGAAACACCAAATAGGGCACAAAGATGAGAAACCGTTTAAATGTGAGGAGTGTGGGAATGGTTTCCTTGAACGAAGGAAGCTTGTGAGTCATGAGAGAATCCATACAGGGGAGAAGCCTTTCAAATGTGTGGAGTGTGGGATGTGCTTTTCCCAAAAACACCATGTTGCAAGGCATCAGAGGGTCCACACAGGAGAGAAGCCATACAGATGCGGAGAATGTGGAAAATGTTTTGCTCAAAAGGGATACCTTTCAGTACATTATAAAACCCACACAGTGGAGAAGCCCTTTCAATGCAATGAGTGTGGACAATTTTATCGTACCTCATCAACCCTTAAAAAACATGCAAAAATTCATAGAAGGGAACAAAATTTCAAATGTTTATAGGGTGTGAGAGAACATTTGCTAATTCATCTTCCCTTAGAAGTCACAGCCAAATCCATATAGAAGAGAAGCCCTAGTCCTAATCCCATAACCTTAAATTTAAGCATAATTTTCAAGAACTTCCCCCTATGACTGAAGAGAAAAGTTTTCGATCAGTGTGTGCTAGTCAAATCAAATTTTTCTTCTTAACTTATTTTTGTTTTCATTTTTGGAGATAAAGTATATTACTTCAGGAAATGTTTAATAGCTTCCATTTCTTATTACTATTGTTTTTTAATTATTTTGTTTCGCTGTTATGCACTGAGAGCTCAGCCAATCTCATTTCACAAACTTTGTGCACTGACAGTAAAGATTTGAAAAATTATATATTTAATATTGTTAGCTATTTTTTTCCATTGGATCTGGATCTGTGTTAATCAATAGGAGAGCTAAAGATTTAAAGATACTGCAAGTTTGTAAAAAATGGGATCAGGGAATACAATGAAGGTGCACCTGTTTGTAATTGAAGAGACAGTGATAAATCACTCAGGATTAATTGGAGCGCAGGTTACTTAGCACATACATCGCAGGTTGTGAGATGTGTTAACTTTGAATTATATAATATACAGTTTAGTGTGACTTTTAAATGGATACCAGGTTGCTTATCCTGTGAACCAAAATTCACAATGTCAGTTAATTGCGGTCTGTGCAATTAACGTTACTATATGTACACTTGTTTTATCTATAAATTTAAATTTTTGAAGCATATTATTCTTTACTGTGATATTTCATTATTATTCATATACCATATTGTATTCAATGTTTTTCTTGCCAGTTTCCGTCATTCTGGAAACAATTGCCTTATTTTCCACCAAGATATCACTTCAAAAAGTACAAGTCGTCCTTGAGTTACGACCACAATTGAGCCCAGAATTTATGTTGCTAAGTGAAATATATGTTAAGTGAATTTTGCCCCATTTTACGACTTTTCTTCCCACTCTTGTTAAGTGAACCATTGCAATTGTTTAGTTAGTAACACGTTATGAAATTATTGTGTTATGGAATGAAGTGACCAAGCAACATCCCTAGGTCAGCCAGAGAGAGTTTATTTGCGCAAAGACTCATAAGCTTGTTTCGCATCTTAGCTTTGAGTAAAGAGTCCATGATTGTATGACGAATTATATACTGTTTCAAACAAAGGGTTCTGCTAACACAGCAACTTTCCATATATGGTTAACATACATCCATTACATTTAATTGACATTTCCTTATTACTAAGATTTTACATTATCCTTGCCCAACAATTATTCTGTGATAGATGATTTCCCGTCCAGGTGCTATCCCTAGCCTTTTAACTATATTTCATTTGAATCCTCCCTATCCTCTGACGGGTCTAAAGGGGCCTCTCAGAATATCAAAAGAGTTTTAAGCTGACTTTGTACATTTTCTAACCGGATGTATTTCCTGCGTTCAGAATATAGTTGCTTTTAGAATGTCTTTTAGAATATAGTGAATAGAAAGTTATCCAGTGGTCATCCAGCAGCTCCCGCTACATTAATTGCTTCAATGGCCAATTGTCAGGCCTATTCTTTCCAAACACCAAACGGGCAAATAAAATAAAATGTACAAATTCGTGGGATCCATAATTAAATATAAAGACCGACTAACAACAATAGGTAGAACAAACCTCTTTAGAACTGACAATGAAGATATGGAAGCAGTGAGCAGCTCCTGCCTTTTAGGATCAACCATCAAGAGTAAAGGAAGGAGCAGAAATGCCTTTGAAATCATATTTAAATGCCAGGATGGGTCTCTACCTACAATAATCAGAATTGTGTAAACCATGATCATCTCCCCTATGATATTCTATGAATAGAATATATTCCATTGTTTCTCTCTTTTTTTCTCTCTCTCTTCATCTATTCTATTCTATTCTACCGCCCTGAGTCCAGTAGGAGAAGGGCGGTATAAAAATAGAATAAAATAAATAAATAAATTTATTCTATTCTATGTAAACAATGGAATGGAACAGAATAGGGTGGACTTAAACAAGCAGAAAAGGAAGAGGACTGATGCCTCTGAACTTTCCCCATTCTTGTTCTCTCGATGGCCCAATACTACAACTCCCATCACACCCTGCCTTCAAATGTTTGGGGCACCCTTTTGAGCCAGTTTCTTTGGGGTAGTGAAATCCTTAAAAGCCTGAGGGATAATGTCCCTGCAGGGATGTTAATGGTGGCATTCCTGTAACTGGCCTTGTGGATTGCCCTGTTTCCAGGGTTGGCATAGAGACCATTCTCCACCTTAAAAATAGCTGAACTTCAACTCCCAGAATGCCCCCATGCTGACTGGGGAATTCTGGGAATTGAAGTTCACATCAAAGATGCCAAGGTTCAGACACAGTGCCCTAGATAGACTAACCCGATGCATTAGACGTCCAAATCTGGTTATAGCTTTGCACCAACCAGGGCCAGGTGCCTCTGCCCGGCCTTAGGTCACCTGTTGGGTGTGTTTACACTACAGACCAGGTGCGAATCCTGCTTGCCCCTCCCTCCCCTTTTCCCTCCCTATTTCATCCAGCCTCTTCTTGCTCCCGTCTTCGAAGGAGTTAAACAGAGGCGACGGATTCCTAGAGAGGAAGAAAATTTGGGGTTGGAGTTTGGGGTCTTGGGGGGAGGGGGAAGAATGAGAAATGGGGGAGGGGGGAGAAGAGAAAGCCAAATGCTCCTCCCATTCCAGATCTCATCTGAATGCTCCCGCGGGCGGATGCTGGCAGCAGCGTTTGCAGAAGAGGTTGAGTGCGGCTCTGCTGTACCTTTCTGGTGGGTGGTGGGTCCTTTAACGGAGGTGGGGGGGGGGGACAGCGGCTGGTGGGTCTCCACCCACCAGCCCTCGACCCCTTTGTGCATTCGCGCAAAGCGAAGCTGCAGAGGAGCAGGGAGGGAGGAAGAGCGCTGGGAAGCCCCCCCCTACCCAAAAAGATCTGAGCTGTCCCTGCAAAGAAAAAACGAGGTGGGGAGGGGGCGCCTTCGCAGAGCAAGCAAGAAGGTCCATGGCCTCCCCTTTTCGCTGCAAGTTTGGGGGGGGGGGTGTAGCTTAGCCCCCCCCCCCTCCCCACTCCATCCCCATCGATCTCCATTTCAGTTTGATTGCTTTGGCTGAAGTGTTTAGTTTTTTGGGTTTTAATATAGGGCCAAATTATCTAATAGGTTTTAAACTGTTTTTAAATTTTGTGATAAATGTTGTTTTACCATGCTGTGCACCGCCCTGAGTCCCTCAGGAGAAGGGCGGTATAAAAATTATTATTATTATTATTATTATTATTATTATTATTATTATTATTATTATTATTATTATTATTATTATTATTATTATTATTATTATTATTATTATTATTATTATTATTATTAGTAATAATAATAATTTATTATTATTATTATTATTATTATTATTATTATTATTATTATTATTATTATTATTATTATTATTATTATTATTACTACAAACAAACAAACAAACTGCTCTTATGCATTCCCTCACCCCACCCACCCCACCTTTGAAGGGTTAAAACTTCCAGGGAGTGTTTAGCGTCTTACTAGATGTGGATCACCTTTATTGGGTGTTTTTCTTTCAAAGGGGTCCAAATCCACCTTTAATTCTCTTTATTACCTTTATTGGCACCTTTATTGCCCCTTTATTTTTAGCTGTTGGAGTCTTTTTTTTTTTTAATCCGTCCTGCTCCTCATGAGTTCTAGATGACTGGGGCGGGGTGCGGGGAACTGCATATGAGAAGTAGTTCATTCAACCAAAACAATCCTTCCTCAATATCTTTTAATTTATTCCCCTCCCCAAGGGTAAACCTGAAACATAGACAGGCCAGGGTTGGCCCTGGTTATCCAGAGTTTCTATAGCTGAAGGTGGATTTGAACCCACCTCTCTATAGCTTCCTTCCTTCCTTCCTTCCTTCCTTCCTTCCTTCCTTCCTTCCTTCCTTCCTCCCTCCCTCCCTCCCTCCCTCCCTCCGCAGTGGCACTGTGGTTAGTGTGCAGTACTGCAGGTTACTTCTGCTGATCACTGGCTGCCAGCAGTTTGGCAGATCAAATCTCACCAGGCTCAAGGTTGACTCAGCCTTCCATTCTTCCTAGGTTGGTAAAATGAGGACCCAGATTCTTGGGGGAGCAATATGCTGACACTGTAAACCGCTTAGAGAGGGCTGTAAAGCTTTCTTTCTTTCTTTCTTTCTTTCTTTCTTTCTTTCTTTCTTTCTTTCTTTCTTTCTTTCTTTCTTTCTTTCTTCTTTCTTTTATTCATTTATTTAAATTTTTATACCGCCCTTCTCCCTAGGGACTCAGGGCGGTGTACAGCCATGATAAAAGCAAACATATACTCCAAAAACTATTAAAAACAATTTAAAATGTATTAAATAATTTGGCCCAATTTTGTTTTTTTTTTTTAAAAACTAAAACACCCAATTAAAATCATACATTGAATGATTGAATCATACATACTATGAAGCGGTATATAAGTCTAAGTACTATTGCTATTTTCCTTCCTTCCTTCCTTCCTTCCTTCCTTCCTTCCTTCCTTCCTTCCTTCCTTCCTTCCTTCCTTCCTTCCTTCCTTCCTTCCTTCCTTCCTTCCTTCCTTCCTTCCTTCTCCATAGTGGAAGAAGAAATGTGTCACAAGGAAGTCATGACGGGATGGAGCTCATAACTGCAAAACACAAAAAAAAAGCAAGAAAAGGCGAGAAGAAATGGGTTGCTTATACTAGCCTAATCGTTCCTTCCTCCTCTTTTGCTTCTACGAAGCCTTAATCTTTTGCGTTGCCTGTAGGTAGTCCTTGACTTACGATTACATTTGGGACTGGAATCTTGCTTGTTTAACAAAGTAGTCAGTATGTGAGATATCACGGGACCGCTTTGCTGAAGAAGTGTCATTCTGCACTCACTGTTGCAGTTGTTAAGTGATCTCACTGGTCATTAAGTGGATGGCATCCTCGGTAAGAAGCACAGCTTTCCCAAAAGGAGAGGCCATTTGATTCTTGGCACAGTCTGCATTTGACTTGAGGGCGTTTTGGAGAAACTTAGAGATGCTTTGGTCCACTTTGCTTAGAAACGGTATGTGTGTTTGTCTAAAAATAATATATATATATATCCAGCAGACCCTCTGCTGCCCATTGGGAGACTAGGATAGATCTATTTTGGGTTTATAAGCCCTCATCAGTTAGCCACACCCTCATCTCAAGTACCCTTCCTGTAAAGGTATAGAATTTGTTTTCTTTCCTTTTCATAGGCTTTATGTGTATTTCTCTTTAGCCAGGCTCTTCCTACATAAACCAAGATTTTTATGCAGCCCTAGTTCAGTGAAATCACAATCCACTAGTTTCTAGGCTTTTTTTCTGGCAGCCAGCAGACCCTCTTTATATATATAAAAAGCAACGGTATGGAACATGCGGCTTGGAGAATGGTGCAAGGATGCAAAGGCCACCGGTCTGGGGATTAAGGCCACATTCCTCAGCGGCAGCGGTGGTACTGGGCTGAAATCCAGGACTGACTTCAGTGGCAGCTGGCTGAAACTACAGAAGGCCCCAGGCCTCCACTTAAGGCACCACCCTGGCATTTCTGCCCCATTGTAGGGCCCAGTTTGGGTGGATGAGGCTTCTGGGGGCAGCTGCAGCTTTGCACCACGCTGCAGCTCTCCTAATTCATGCGTGGCCTGCACTGGACCTCCTGGGTTTTCCCCACCCCTTGAGGCTCCACTTCACTTAACCATCCACAAAACCACTTAATTTTCAGCACAACAGAAGAGTTTGCCTCTTAGAGATGTGGGGGCTCCATCACTGGAGATTTTGTCTATGGTGCTCTGAGGTCCTAGAGTGGGGTTACATTGGAGGACCAAATGGTCCTTTTCAAGTTTAGGATTTTGTGATTCTGTACTTTTCTTGAAAGGAAATATTATTCTTCATTTCTTTTTCATTCTAACAGTGGACAAAAGATTGTGATCCCAAGATTTATCTACATGACAACTATCAACAAGCAGTAGAAAATTAGCGCAAGGCAGCAGCCATCATAAAGCATGGTGGACTTGGATCTTTCATCAGACACAACCAGCACTCCGAAAAACCACAAAACAACCCATGAATGCTCAGAGTGTGGGAAATCCTTTGCTGGGTGGTCCCTACTTTTGACCCACCGGAAGGTCCACGTGGGAAGTGGATCCAGTCAAGGTTTGGAGAGTGAGAAATCCTTCTCTGCAATAGATGCCAAAGATCTCAGAAGCCCCCCCAGACTAAAACCCCATAAATGTGAGGAATGTGACTTATCCTTTGGTCGAAAGTCACACTTTCTTACACATCAGAAAATCCACACTGGAGAGAAACCTTATCAATGTCTGGAATGTGGGAAAATTTTCCCAAAGAAAGCCAATCTCAGAACCCACGAGAGAATTCACACTGGAGAGAAACCTTACAGCTGTGGACAGTGTGGCAAGAGCTTTGCTCAGAAGGCACATCTTTGGATCCATGAGCAGATCCATGCAGGAATCAAACCTTACAAATGCTTTGAGTGTGGAAAATGCTTCATCCAGAGTTCAGCTCTTCGGAGTCATGAGAAAACACACACGGGGGAGAAAAACGAAAAGTGCCTCGAATGCGGGAAATGTTTTACCTGGAAATCAAACTTGGTGCAACATCAGAGACTTCACACTGGAGAGAGACCCTATGAATGCCCAGAGTGTGAGAGACGATTTGTAAATTCTTCTGAACTTCAGAGGCACCAGAAGAGGCACAAAGGGGAGAAACCCTATAAATGTGGGGAGTGTGGGAAAAGTTTTCTTACTCCAAGAGAGGTTCAGAATCATGAGAGAATCCACACAGGGGAGAAGCCATTCAAATGTGTGGAGTGTGGGAAATGCTTTTCCGAAAAACACAACCTTGGAAGGCATCAGAGACTCCACAGGGGAGTGAAGCCATACAGGTGTGTGGAATGTGGAAAATGTTTTGCTCAAAATGGAGACCTTTGGAGTCATCATAAAACCCACACAGGGGAGAAGCCATATCAATGTAACGAATGTGGAAGATTTTATCGCACCACATCAAGCCTTCGAAGTCATGTTAAAATTCACACTGGGGAGAAAAATTACAAATGTTTAGACTGTGGGAGAACATTTGGTAAGTCATCTTCTCTTAAAAGTCACAGCCGAATCCATACAGGAGAGAAGCCCCATAAATGCTCAGAGTGCAATAAATGTTTTTCTCAGAAAAGTACTCTTACAATACATCAACGAATCCACTCTGGAGAGAAACCATATAAATGTTTGGACTGTGGGAAATGTTTTGCCCAACCTGCAGCATTTCACAGGCACACCCGAAGTCACGCAGGAGAGTGACCTTACAAGTGTGCAGAGGGTGAGACAACTTTTCACTGCATATCAAAGCTAAAATGCATCAGAAACTCCATAGCAGAGATAAATCCCTTTACTTGTGAACAAAGTAAATATTGGGAAATGTTTTTTTCAAAAGTCACATGTTATACCATTCATTGGGAACTTCACATAGTGACAGAGGGGTAATTCTACAATTATTTGGTACGGGCAATATGTTTTTCCTTACAGGACTACCTGTAAGGAAATCTTGATAAATCCTGAAGCGTTCACCAAAGGGCGTAATTGTATAAATGCTTGGAATATTGCATAATACTTCAGCGATACCTCTGAAGGCTGTAAAGAATCCACAAGAAAAAGAAATTGTGCATTTGGGGTGTGGGAAATATTTTTCTGGAATGTCTACTTGGTCTGCAGATAAAAATGCTCTCCAGATAAACCCTCCAGGTGCTTGGACTACTGGACACTCTTTCCAGGTGAAGAACCGCATTAGAGCTTGGTGTGTGAAAAATCTGTTCCCTTGAAATGAGACAGTTTTTGTGATAACTGCCCATGGAGAGAAAGCCTAGAAATCTTAACATTTTCTCCTGAAATCTTTTCAAAGAACACAAAGCAGTTCATAACTGCAGTGAGGTGAGAAAAAGGTTCCCTGACCTGGGTATTATTAAAAAAAATGGTTGAGATCTAGAGGAGGAAAATATCCTTCAGATGTCACTTAAGCCTCAGATTCTCTTTTGCCGCCTTATCCACCCTCAGTCCTCTCGTATTCACTGTGAAAAAAACCCCAAGAGATCTGGGTCCCCAGCTCTGAACTGGGACAGAAAATTCTCTTTTAAGATTGTAAAGTAAAACTTTTTAAGGTAATTGATTCACTGTTTGCCTCTCTTGCTTACTGTAAATATATTTATTTCTATAAAACTGCTGATTCTTGACAGTATCTCTGACTCCATTTGGACCCCAGCTGTGCAACTCCCTGACCATGAAGATGCACCTGGCTGCAATTGCAGAGAGTGATAAATCACCCACAGGGATCAATTGGAGGACAGGTTACTACCGTGCGTGTTGGCGAACCTATGGAACGTGTGCTGGAAGGGGCACGCAGAAACATCCCGTGCGGAATGCGTGACCTTGCTGGCTCCTTTTCCGTATTCCTATCCACACATGCGCGCTGGTCAGCTGGTCTTCACACGCGCGGGAGTGCCGAAACCCAGAAGGGAAGGGTTCTGTCGCGCATGTGCACACCGGCACCCGAAATTCTGGGTTTCTGTCACGAACATGCGCGACAGCTGTTCTTCTGGATTTCGTTGCTCCTATGCATGCGAGGGCCAACGGGGCCGCCCAGTCCAGGCGGGATGGTTTCACATGTCATTTTCGGCACGCAAGCCGGCATGCGGTGACGTGAAAGGTTAGCCATCACCTTTCTTACTTAGTATGTACACAGCAGGTCGTGAGAAGCGCAACTTTGAATTGTGTAATACTCAGTTTAGTGTGAATTGTAAATGGATATCAGGTTTCCTATCATGTGACTGAAAATTTAGTTAATGTCAGGTTACAGTGCATGCAATTAAGGTTATTATATGTTCCATAGTTTTATCTATAAATGTAAATTGTTTTTAGCACCTTGTTCTTTACTGTGATATTTCATTATGATTCATATACCATATTAAACATTTTTCTTGCTTATTTCCGGCAATCTGGGAACAATTACTGTATTTTTTGGAGTATAAAAGACCAGCTTAGTTTTTGGGGAGGAAAATAGGAAAAAAAATCTGCCTACCAGGTATTCATTTGGCTAGCGTCCTTAGTTTGGTCAGTTTCAGAACATTAGTTCACTGATTTTTTATCCCCTGCTTGGGGATAAAAAACAGCTTCTAAGGCACAGCTGAGAGGAAGCAGCAATGAGAAAAGCAGGCAAAGCACGGGGAGATCCTTTCACTCGGCTAGCACCTCCATAGGGCTGAAAAAAAGCTTTGAAAAAGCTACATTCAGAGTATAAGACGCACCCAAATTTTCAGCCCCTTTTAGGGGGGAAAAAGATGCTTCTTATACTCCGAAAAATACAGTAGCCTATTTTCCATAGAAATATCACATCAAATAATATAAATTTAATGTCATTTTTTGGGTGGGATTCATTAATCACACTAACGAAGGCTACCATATCTCCTCATTTGCCCTGAACAGTGGTTAATTCTCTTCTGTGTCCCCCATGAACTGGCATCTCATCCCATCACATGAGAAGGTTGCAGGAATTGGTATCTCCAGAGGTTCTCATTAAAAGAAAAAAAGAATCCAGTGTTTTGTGTGAGAGAAAAAATTCAGCTATAAATCGAACTTTAAAACTCCTTGGAAACTCCACACTGGAGTGTGGCGATGCACCTCTGGTGGGTCGCTCATGAAAGCCAATTAAAGGAAAGACACGGAGAGGTTTTCCTTTGGGATGAAGCCGACCCTGGCCAAAACCTGAGTCGCCCCTTTTATTGAGTACAAACAAAGAACTGGTGTGTACAATTACATCATAAGCACATGATTAATAACAAGCCAATAATGGGGTTACAGCACATTAAGAAGCGATGCCTCAAAGATGGGGAAAAGGGGTGAAACGGGGGGGGGGGGGTAAAGGATCCTACACATATTTCTATGGTCCATCTCAAAAGCTCACCAGCCAGGCATTTCTCATGTTGCTTTGTTGTTAGAAGTGCTTATCAGTTGATATATTTCGAAATGCCAAGGCCTTCTTCTTCACTAGCAGCATGTTACATTGCTGTAGCTAGCTAGAAGGAATGTTACACCAAGATAATGTTGTCCATCAACCTGAGCTTTGTACATGTCTCGAGAGGAGAGTTTTAGATAGGGCTGGGTACAATTTGTTGCAACTTTATATGTGAGCTTAGAAATAGCATAATGGCATATTGTTGTAGCAAATATAAAAGCATAGAAAAGCATATATGAAAGCATATTACAATACATGATTATATATTGTCATGAGAAATATAATGCGTATAATTTCATACAAAAGCATATAAAAGGCATATAAAAGTATATTGCAACACTGGAGAGAAACCCTTTCAGGGCTCCGAGTGTTGAAAGCGCTTCAGTAAAAGAAAAATCTCTCATTTACCATCCAAGGATCCACGCTGAAGAGAACCCGAACCTGTGTTCAGATTGCAGGAAGAGCTTCAATGTGAGAGGAACAGCTCACATCTCATCAAACAATTCACAATTCTTTTTCAATTCT
This sequence comes from Coluber constrictor foxii, assembly GCA_038048745.1. NCBI lineage: Eukaryota > Metazoa > Chordata > Lepidosauria > Squamata > Colubridae > Coluber > Coluber constrictor. Next base: position 263,669,244 of record CM075959.1, read on the forward strand.
GTATTTTTAGCTTATTTTGATGACAGTGATTGCTTCAATGGCCAACTGTCAGGGCTATTCTTTCCAGACATCAAACAGGCAAATCAAACAAATCAGTGGAGTCTAGAATTAAATTTAAAAAAGACTGACTAAGGACTATAGGCAGAACAAACCCCTTTAAAACCGACAATGAAGGCACCATAGTTATGAGCAGCTTCTGCCTTTTAGGATCTTTTTATTTTTTGGAAAAACTTTTTATTTGTTTTTTAACATAAAGCATAAAACAACATCTTTTTAGAGCAAAGTTTTGGATCCGGTATACAATAAGTATAAATTCCAAATTTCATCAATTAACATCTTTTTTTTTTATTGAAAAAGTTTTACAATACAGTTTTTATACCACTTTCCCCCCCCACTCCCCCCACCCAGCTATCACCCCCTCCCTTCCCCCCCTGACTTCCATTATTAACCAATCATATATATCAATCAGCATCAATCAACAAAAAAGAAAAATAGGTGAGATCCAACTAAGAAATATAACAAATTTAACCTTAAGTAATAAAAAAAATAATCTAAACTTCTAACATCTTTTACCCCCCTAATTCAAATATATAATAACCATAAATCATTTATAAGAGCTCATGGCAATCTAACAAATATGACAAATATATAAAAAAACTAACTTTGAGCATCGTAAGTTTTTAAAATAAAATATAAAATATCATATGAATATTTAACATTAAATATAATTCCCAATATTCAATCCTAGTAATATTATTTAAAAAAGTATATAGAATTCAGATAATACATCATAAATTTTTTTTAAAATTAGATAATATAAGGCTAATCTATAAATATATAAACTTATTTTTAACATTATAATATATCTAAATATTAATATAAATATATAGCTTAAAAATATAAAGTCAAATATATAATAAAATAGTTAATAGATATAATTATGAATCAAATGCTAGTTGAAACTTCTTACTTTGATATTTATTCTGTGTATACACTACCCATTTCTTCCACTCCTTAGCAAAGGCTTCGTGGGTCCTGTCTTTTAGGTATGCAGAAATCTTAGCCATTTCTGCAAAATCAATTAACATCTTAACAGAAAAAAAAAGAGAAAAACAAAAATTAAAAAAACAAAAAAAAACCAGAAGAAAAAACAAGTCTAAATCCAATTTTTGTCATTCAATTGAACATCTTATTCTAGCATTTAACGTTTTATTATGTAATCACCCTAAATCTTAAACTTCAAATCTAAACAGCTCTTTGTAATGTTCATTTATCATTTTAACAATCAGTATTTCATATATTCTCCTTATTTCAGAAACCCAATTCAAGTCAATATTTCTTTTAAATCACATCTAGTAGTCAACGTATAATATTTTATTCCTCTCTTAAAAATATTTCAAAATCAGTAACTATTCTTCAAAGATATCTCCTTCACTCCTCCTAATTTTATTTTTGGCTGGATCAGAGATGTTCTTTCACTCAGCCTTATTTGTTAGCTGGATCACAGTTTAATTTTAACTGCATTCCAATATTTTCTCCTGCACTCCTCCTAAGTTTATTTTTAGCTGGATAGCGGCTTTTCAGCTGTTTTCCAGTGGTGCTTATCTCCACTCCTTACCTTATATTTAACTGGTTCACAGTCAATTTTAACTGGTCCCCAATATTGTCTCCTCCACTCTTCCTAGGTTTATTTTTGGCTGGTCACAGCTTAGTTAGCTGCTTTCCAGTGGTGCTTCCCTCCACTCCTTACCTTATATTTAACTGGTTTACAGTTTGACTCTAACTGCTCTCCAGCATTTATCTCCTCCGCTCCTCCTACCGTATTTTCCGGCGTATAAGACGACTGGGCGTATAAGACGACACTCCTCAGAGCCATTTAAGGCTCGTCAGAGCCTTATGGGCTGGTCTGCCTGGTTACAGGAGAATGAGACCCGGCGTATAAGACGACCCCCAACTTTTGAGAAGATTTTTGTGTGTTAGAAAGTCTTATATGCAGGAAAATACAGTAAGTTTATTTTTGGCTGGTTCACAGCATAATTAGATGTTTTCCAATTGTGCTTCCCTCCACTCCTTACCTTATATTTAACTGGTTCACAATTAGATTTAACTGGTCCCCAGTATTGTCTCCTCCACTCCTCCTAGGTTTATTTTTGGCTGGTTCACAGCTTAGTTAGCTGTTTTCCAGTGGTGCTTCCCTCCACTCCTTACCTTATAATTAACTGGTTTACAGTTTGACTCTAACTGCTCTCCAGCATTGTCTCCTCCACTCCTCCTAGGTTTATTTTTGGCTGGTTCACAACTTAGTTAGCTGTTTTCCAGTGGTGCTTCCATCCACTTCTTACCTTATATTTAACTCGTTCACAATTGGTTTTAACTGGTCCCCAGGATTGTCTCCTCCACTCTTCCTAAATTTATTTTTGGCTGGTTCACAGCTTAGTTAGCTGTTTTCCAGTGGTGCTTTCCTCCACTTCTTACCTCATACTTAACTGCCTTTTAGGATCAACCATCAAGAGTAAAGGAAGTAGCAATCAAGAAATTAGCCCCAGTCCAACACTTAGTAGAGCAGCCAGAAAGGCCTTTGAAAAAAAGAATGGAACAGAATGGAAACGAAAATTGGACCTGAAGAAGCAGGAAAGGAAGAGGACCGATGCCTCTGAACTTTCCCTATTCCTGTTCTGTGGATGGCTGTAGCGCTACAACTCCCACCGCACCCTGCCTTCACATGTTTGGGGCACCCTTTTGAGCCAGTTTCTTTGGGGTAGCGGTGAAGTCCTTGGAAGCCTTGAGGCATAATGTCTCTGTAGGGATGGTAACGGTGGCATTCTTGTAACTGGCCTTGTGAATTGCCCTGTTTCCTGGGTTGTCATAGAGACCATTCTCCACCTTAAAACACCTGAACTCCAATTCCCAGAATGCCCCATGCTGACTGGGGCATTCTGGGAGTTGAAGTTCACATGAAAGATGCCAAGTTTCAGTAACAGTGCCCTAGATCAGGGGTGGGGCAAATGTGGCTCTTTTGCAACCTGTGGACTTCAACTCCCAGAATTCCTGAGACAGCGAAGCTGTCTCAGGAATTCTGGGACTTGAAGTCCACAAGTTGCAAAAGAGCCACATTTGCCCCACTCCTGCCCTAGATAGACTAACCTGATGCATTAAACTCACAAATCTGGTTACAGCTTCACACCAACCAGGGCCAGGTGCCTCTGCCCGGCCTTAGTTCACCTGTGTGTGTTGAGGGGGGGGGCTCAGATGTGCTGTGTGTTCTGCTTTCTCCCCCCTCCCCTTTTTCCCTCCCTATTTCATCAACCTTCTTCTTGCTCCTGTCTCCGAAAGAGTTAAGTAGAGGCGATGGATTCCTAGAGCGGAAGAAAAATTTGGGGGTTGGAGTTTGGGGGTGGGGCAAAAAAAGAGATCTTCAAAGGCTCCTCCCATTCCCGGGGGTCCTCTGAATAGTGCCCGTTCGGGACATTTGCAGCGGCGTTTGCAGCAGGGGTTGAGATCGACCCTGTTTTCCCTCCCTTTGGTGAGTGATGGTGGTGGGGGGGATATGAGGTTTGGGGGGGAAAAGGGGAGGTGCGTGGGGGGATCGGGCTCTTGGGGTCCCCACTTCACGGGGTGGGGGTGGGGGGAAACACCCGCTGGTGGGTTCCTTCCACCCGCCTTGTGCATTTGGGCAAAGCGACGCTGCAGAGGATCAGGGAGGGAGGAAGGGCGCTGGGAAGATCCCCCCACCCAAAAAAGATCCGAGCCGTTCCTGCAGATAAAATATTGAGTGAGGAAGGGCCGCCTTTGCAGAACAAGCAAGAGGGTCCGTGAGTTCCCTTTTTTCCATGCCGTGGGGAGGGGGGAGCATCTTAGCCCCCCTCCCACCCCCACCCCCACCCCGCGTCCTTTGCAAGGTGAAAACTTGCAGGATTATTCCATGCCTTACTAGGCATTGAAAGGCAAATCCATGTGGTTCAGTTCTAAAGCTGAGAGAAAGACGCTGCAAACAACATGGAGGCTGATTGGAAAGAAAGTTTACTGAAGAGAAACAGACACAAAGACAGCCTGCAATTCTGGGTCAGCTGCACAACTAGCTAGATGAGTGCCAGGATTTTTTAGGCAGGTCCTGAAATGCGCTCTGTGTGTGTGTGTGTGTGTGTGTGTGTGTGTGTGTGTGTGTGTGTGTGCAATGAAGGGGCTTGGGTTCTGAAAGGGTGTTGGGCAATTCCTATTGTGACTAAGGGCTTTCTTCCAGTGCTGGATCTTAGGGGTGAGGGGCTGCTGTGCTAATCCTACCGTTCTGCTTTTGTCAGCTGCAAGCAGAAAATATCCTGCCTTGAATTCATTTCTGCCTGCAGTATGTGCTTTGCATATGAATAGAGCCATTCTGGATAGTCGGCTGCTGCTTCTTTCAATAAGCTCTTTATCTCCTTAAGGGTTGGCAGCTGCTCTGAGCTCTGAAGAAAAAATGGGGGCTGCCTTCTGTCTTTTAAGAGCATGTTTCCCCATTTCTTCTTTAGGGAAATATAATATTCTGCCTTTTTTAATAATATGTTTAATAATATGTTTCATTCTTCTGGGATGGGTGGGTTTGACACTTTGTGGTCCGCAGAAAAATTATTGCACTAAATCAGGGGTCCTCAAACTATGGCCCCTGGGCCGGATACATGCAATGAACATTTCTGTTGCTGCAGAGAATCTCTCCCTTCAGGGTCTTTTTGTGCAGGTCGAAAGGAGGCAGAAATTCCGACTTGGGATCTGCTTCAGCTTCCAGATGTGGGGCTTTGGGCGAAGGCTGGAGGGAAATGCTGGTGGTGGCGAAGAGCCCGAGGGCCTCGTTCCAGTGGGGACTGCATTATGGCCTGGAACTGGCTGACCATCTCAGCCCGCTGAGCCTCCAGGCATCTGTACCTGGCCTTGCACTCCTGCAGGTCTTCCCTCTGCTTAGAAAGCCTAAGCTTGTAGTCCTCAGTGAGGTGCTTCTGCTGAGCCTCCTTCTTGGTCAGAACCAATTTAAACTGAGCTGTTCTGCCAACTGTCAGGGTGGCTGCTTAGCTCCAACAACTGCTTCCTGTGCGGTACTAAGGAGCCTGGGCGGGCAGGCGAGGAGGGGAGAGATGAGTAGAGGCCTGCGAGGCGCCCATCAACGTGAGTGACATCGAGTTGACCATGCCCACCCAGTCACATGACTACCTAGCCACGCCCACCCAGCCGGTCATTAGGCAGATCATATTAATGGTCCGCGGGAATAAAAAATATGAATTTAGTGGTCCCTGAGATCTGAAAGGTTGGTGACCCCTGGATTGGGAGACCTGGCTGATCCCTCCCAAGTCTCAGATATTGGGAATCTCTACCTTTCTCAAAAGGAAATATTATTCTGCATTTCTTTTTTTTCCTATCAAACAGGGTAAAAGATTTTGACCCAAGATTTACCTGCAAGACAACTCTCACAGAAAATAGAAATTCAGCCCAAGGCAGCAGCCGCCACAAAACATGGAGCCTGGGAAACTCTTGGATGCCCCATCAGACATAAGCAGCACTTCAAAAAACTACAAAAAAGCACATGAATGCTCAGAGTGTGGGAAATCCTTTGCTGGCCGGTCCCTCCTTTTGACCCACAGGAAGATCCATGTGGGAAGTGGATCCAGTCAAGGTTTGGAGGGTGAGAAATCCTCCCCTGGAGAAAACTCCAAAGATCTCAGGAGCCCCCCCAGACTAAAACCTTATAAATGTGATGAATGCGACTTATCCTTTGGTCGATCATCATACCTTCTTACCCATCAGAAAATCCACACTGGAGAGAAACCTTATCAATGTCTGGAATGTGGGACGTTTTTCCGTGAAAAAGCCACTCTCATAAAGCATGAGAGAACTCACACAGGGGAGAAACCTTACAGCTGTGGACACTGTGGGAAGAGCTTTTCCCAGAAGATAAATCTTTGTGTCCATGAGCAGATTCATGCAGGAATCAAACCTCACAAATGCTTGGAGTGTGGAAAATGTTTCACACAGATTTCATCTCTTCGGAGTCATGAGAAAACACACAAAGGAGAGAAAAACGAAAAGTGCCTCGAATGCGGGAAATGTTTTATCTTGAAATCAAACCTGCTGCAACATCAGAGACTCCACACCGGAATGAGACCCTATGAATGCTCAGAATGTGAAAAGCGATTTCTAACGTCTTCTGATCTTCGGAAACACCAAATAGGGCACAAAGACGAGAAACCGTTTAAATGCGGGGAGTGTGGAAAAGGTTTCCTTGAACGAAGGAAGCTTGAGAGTCATGAGAGAATCCATACAGGGGAGAAGCCATTCAAATGTGTGGAGTGTGGGATGTGCTTCTCCGATAAATACAACCTTGCCAGGCATCAGAGGGTCCACACAGGAGAGAAGCCATACAGATGCGGAGAATGTGGAAAATGTTTTGCTCAAAAGGGATACCTTTCAGTACATTATAAAACCCACACAGGGGAGAAGCCCTTTCAGTGCAACGAGTGTGGACAATTTTATCGTACCCTAACAACCCTTAAAAAACATGCAAAACTGCACACGGGGAACAAAATTTTGAATGTTTAGAGTGTGAGAGAACATTTGCTCATTCATCTTCCCTTAGAAGTCACAGCCAAATCCATATAGGAGAAAAACCCTAGTCCTCAAATCTTAAATTCAAGCATAATTTTCAATATGAACCCTCACCCCCACAATGACTGAAGAGAAAAAGTTTTTGATCAGTATGTTCTAGTCAAATCAAATCTTTCTCGTTAACCTTTTATTTTTGTTTTCATTTTTGGATATAAAATTTCAGGAAATGTATAATGGCTTCCAATTTTAATACTACTGTTTTGTAATTATTTTGTTTAGTTGTTAGGGGGATTTAAGATAAATGGAAAGGGGAATTATATACTTATGTCATTAGCAATTTTTGTCCATTGGATCTGGATCTTTGTTGATCAATAGGAGAGCTGAAGATTTAAAGATAAGTTTGTAAAAAATGGGATCAGATATACAATGAAAATGCCCCTCTTTGTAATTGGAGAGACCTTGATAAATCACTCAGGATTAATTGGAGCGCAGATAATTTAACACATTGCAAATTGTGAGATGTGCTAACTTTGAATTAATTTAATATTCAGATTAGTGTGAATTGTAAATGGATACCAGGTTCCTTATTATTTGACCCAAAATTCACTTAATATCAGATTACAATATGTGCAATTAAGGTTACCATATGTGTAGTTTTTTTTATCTATAAATTTAATTTTTTAAAGCATATTCTTCTTCTTTACTGTGATATTCCATTATTATTCATATACCATATTGCATTAAATGTTTTTCTTGCCTATTTCCATCAATCTAGAAACAATTACCCTATTTTCCATCGAGATACCACTTCAAATAGTACAGGCAGTCCTTGAGTTACGACAATTGAGCCACAAAATGTAGGTTGCTACGTGAAACATTTTTAATGTGAGTTTTGCCCCTTTTTACGAGTTTTATTCCCATTCTTGTTAAGTGAAGCATTGCAATTGTTTAGTTAGTAACACGGTTATTGAGTGAATCTGGTTTCCCCATTGACTTTGCTTGTCAGAAGGTCACAAAAAGAGATCTCATGACCCAGAGACACTACAACTGTGATAAAATTAGTTGCCAAGCATCTGAATTTCGATCATGCGACCATGGAGATGCTGTAGTGATTTTAAGTGTGAAAACGGTCATAAGTCACATTTTTCAGTGCCCTTGTAGGTCACTAAACAAACTGTTGTAAGTTGAGTACTTGTAGAAATTGAATGGGATATTTTTGTGGGATTCATGAACCTCACTAAACGAGACCTAACATATCTCCTTGCTTGCCCTGATCCGTGGTTAATTCTCTTCTGTGCCCTTCATGAAGTGGCATCTCATCCCCAGCCCATGACAATTATTGCTTCAATTGCCAACTGTCAGGCCTATTCTTTTCGGACATTAAACAGGCAAATAAAACAAACTGTGCAAATCAGTGGAGTCTAGAATTAAATATAAAAAAGACTTGACTAACGGCTACAGGTAGAACAAACCCCTTTAGAACTGACAATGAAGATATTAAAGTTGTGTGCACCTTCTGCCTTTTAGGATCAACCATCAAGAGTAAAGGAAGTAACAATCGAATAATAAGCCCCAGTCCAGCACTTGGTAGAGCAGCCATAAAGGTCTTTGAAATCATATTTAAATGCCATGTGGCGTCTCCTACTACAATAATTAGAATTATATAAACCATGATCATCTTCCCTATGATCTATGAAGAGAACAATATGGAATGTAAAAAATGAAATATAAAGTATAGAAAATAGAATAGGCAAAGCGAAGACTTGAAAGAAAAGAGAAACAATGGAATACAAATATATAAACATTAGAATGGAAGGGAGCAGAATAGAAGCGAAAGTGGGACTTCAACAAGCAGGATAGGGGGAGGAATGATGCCTCTCAACTTTTTCCATTCCTGTTCTCTGGATGGCCCTAGTACTACAACTCCTATCACACCCTGCCTTCAAATGTTCGGGGCACCCTTTAGAGACAGTTTCTTTTGGGGTAGTGGTGAAGTGCTTGGAAGCCTGAGGGATGTAGGGATGTTAATGATGGTATTCCTGTAACTGGCCTTGTGAATTGCCCTGTTTCCTGGGTTGTCATAGAGACCATTCTCCACCTTAAGATACCTGAACTTCAACTCCCAGAATGCCCCATGCTGACTAGGGAATTCTGGGAGTTGAAGTTCACATATATCTTAAAAGATGCCAAGTTTCAGACATAGTGCCCTAGACTAGCCTGATGCATTCAATCCCCAAATCTGATTAGAGCTTCGCACAAACCAGGTGCCTCTGTCTGCTCTTAGGTCACCTCTGTGTGTGTGTGTGTGGGGGGGGGGAATGTTTACAGACCTGGTGGGAATCTGAACTTCAACTCCCAGAATGCCCCATGCTGACTGGGGAATTCTGGGAATTTAAGTTCACATATAGCTTAAAAGATACCAAGGTTCAGACACAGTGCCCTAGGTAGACTAACCCGATGCATTAAACGTCCAAATCTGGTTACAGCTTCGCATCAACCACGGCCAGGTGCCTCTGCCCGGCCTTAAGTCACCTGTTGGGGGTGTGTGTGTTTACACTACAGACCTAGTGCGAATCCTGCTTGCTCCACCCTCCTCTTTTCCCTCCCTTTTTCATCCACCCTCTTCTCGCTCCCGGCTTCGAAGGAGTTAAGTAGAGGCGATGGATTCCTAGAAAAGAAGAAAATTTGGGGTTGGAGTTTGGCGGCGGGGAAAAGAAGAGAGTTTCAAAGGCTTCTCCCTTTTCCGGTGTCCTATGAATGCTGCCTGTTCGGGACGCTGGCAGCGGCTTTTGCAGAAGGGGCTGAGATCGACCCTGTTCTCCCTCCCTCCGGGGCTTTCTAGTTTGTGGGGGGTTGTATGGGGGGCGAGTGCCTGGTGGGGTGATCGGGCCCTTGGGGTCCCCACTTCACGGGGAGGTGGGGGGGAGAAACACCTGCTGATGGGTTCCTTGCACCTGTCTTGTGCATTTGGGCAAAGCGAAGCTGCAGAGGATCAGGGAGGGAGGAAGGGCGCTGGGAAGCCCCCCACCCAAAAAAGATCCGAGCCGTTCCTGCAGATAAAATATTGGGGGGGGCGCCTTTGCAGAACAAGCAAGAGGGTCTCCGTGGTCTCCCCTTTTCCATGCCGTGGTGTGGGGAGCAGCTTAGGCCCCCTCCCTCTCCATCGTTCTGTTTTTTAGTTTCATTGCTGCCTTTCCTCCCCCCCCCCCCCCCCGCCTTTGCAGGGTTAAACCAAATTTAACCAAATGCATGTGGTTCTGTTCTAACGTGGGAGAAAGACGCTGCAAACAACATGGAGGCTGATTGGAAAGAAAGTTTATTGAAGAGAAACAGACATAAAGACAGCCTGCAATTCTGGGCCAGCTGCACAAGTAGTTAGATGAGTGCCAGGATTTTTTATACAGCTCCTGAAATGCTGTGTTTTGGGCAATTCCTATTGTGGCTAAGGGCTTTTTTCCAAAGCTGGATCTTAGGTGAGGGGCTGCTGTGCTAATCCTACCATTCTGCTTTTTTCAGCTGCAAGCAGAAAATATGCTGCCTTGAATTCATTTCTGCCTGCAGTATGTGCTTTGCATATGAATAGAGCCATTCTGGATAGTTGGCTGCTGCTTCTTTCAATAAGCTCTTTATCTCCTTAAGGGTTGGCAGCTGCTGTGAGCTCTGAAGAAAAAATGGGGGCTGCCTTCTGTCTTTTAAGAGCATGTTTCCCCATTTCTTCTTTAGGGAAATATAATATTCTGCCTTTTTTAATACTTCCTAATATGTTTCATTCTTCTGGGATGGGTGGGTTTTCCACACAAAGTTAAAACTTCCGGGGTCTATTCAGTGTCTTACTAGGTGTAGATCGGCTTGATTGGGTGCTTTTCTTTCAAAAAGTGGCAAAGCCGCTGTTAGTTTTTTTATCGCCTGTGTATTTTAGCTGTTGGAGCATTATTTCTTTTTTTTTTAACCCATCTTGTTCCTCATGAGTTCTGGGTGGGGGGAAGCAAAATGCATAAAAGTCCATTAAGCCAAAACAATCGGTTCTCATAATATCTTTTCCCCCCCTTATACTTAATTTATTACCCTCCCCAAGTGTAAACCTCCAAGTAGACAGGCTGGATTCGTCCCCAGTAACATCATTTCTATAGCTGAAGATCTATTTGAATTTCTTTGAATTTCCATCCTTCCATCCATACATAAAAATATCTATCTGGTTCAGTTCCAAGCTGGGAGAAAGGCACCGGAGACAAAATGGAGGCTGGAGGCTGATTGACAAGTGCGTCCATTTATTGATGAAGCAGAAGCACATGAGTGATTCTAGGCAGCTGGCCACATGGAGTTCAGAATGAGGGGTTTTTATACTTTCTCTTGGGCTTTGTCCTTGAGCTTCCTGTTCCTGTGCAAGAACATGTATTCTGCTGGCTGTTGTAGGGGTCACAGCTGGCTCTGTAGGTTGTCTGTGCTCCCAGGTTTGGTTGAAGTTTGGAGGGTGTGGTGCAACTGAGGTGATGCAATGAAGGAGCTTGTATTCCGGGCAATTCCTATTATGGTTGAGGGCTAACCGTACAATTTGTTCAGACCTTACTGCAGGGAATTTACCTCTTAAGGGCTGACATCTGCTGAGGGCTATTAAGAAAGGTGGGGGTTGCTTTCCAAGAGCATGCGTGTTGCCTGAAGGTAGTCCTCGATTTACGACTACAATTGGGATTGTAATCTTGCTACTTTAGCAAAGTGGTCATTATGTGAGATATGACATGATGGCTTTGCTCAAGAATTGTAATTCTCCATTTACTGTTGCGGTTGTAAACTGATTTCGTTGGTCATTACGTGCACAGAGTCCCAGGTAAGAAGCATGGGTTTGTGAGGGCGGGGGGCAGGGGAGGCCATTGGAGTCCCAGCGTTGGCCACATTTGACTTGAGGGCGTCCTGAAGAAGCTTAGAGATGTTTTGGTCCACGTTGCTTAAAAACTGTATGGAACATGCAGATGGGAGAATGGCGCAAGGCTACCAAGGACTCCAGTCTCAGTAATTAAGGCTGCATTTCTTGGTGGCAGTGGTGACACTGGGCTGAAGTCTAGCCCTGGTATCATTGGCACTGGCTGAAACTGCTGAAGGCCCCAGTCCTCCACTTAAGGCACTGCCCTGGCATTTCTGTCCCATTGTAGGACTAACAATTACTATAAAAACTGGGTTTCCCTCAGGGGTGAAATTCAGCAGGTTCTGACAGGTTCTGTAGAACCCGTAGCGGATATTTTGAGTAGTTCGGAGAACTGGCAAATACCACCTCTGGCTGGCCCCAGAGTGGGTGGGAATGGAGATTTTGCAGCATCCTTCCCCTGCCATGCCCACCAAGCCATGCAAACAGAAATGATAGTATAAAAAATTGAATTTCACTACTAGTTTCCCTCCTAGTGATGTGGGGGCTCGCTCACTGGAGAATTTGTCTAGAGCGTTCTGAGGGGTTTGGAGTGGAAGACTTTCCTGATCTCTCCCAAGTCTCAGATATTGCAAATCTCTATCTTTCTCAAAAGGAAATATTATTCTGCATTTCTTTTTTTTTTCTAACACAGGGTAAAAGGTTGTGACCAAAGATTTACCAGCAAGACAACTCTCAAGAGAAAATAGAAATTCAGCCGAAGGCAGCAGCTGCCAGAAAGGATGGAGCCTGGGAAACTCTTGGATGCCCCATCAGACACAGGCAGCATTTCGAAAAACTACCAAAAAACACACGAATGCTCAGAGTGTTGGAAATCCTTTGCTGGCCGGTCCCACCTTTTCACCCACAGGAAGATCCACTTGGGATGTGGATCCAGTCAAGGTTTGGAGGGTGAGAAAGTCTTTTCTGGGAAAAACTCCAAAGATCTCGATAGTCCTTCCAGACTAAAACCCTATAAATGTGATAAATGTGACTTATACTTTGGTCAAAAGTCACACCTTCTTACCCATCAGAAAATCCACACTGGAGAGAAACCTTATCAATGTCTGGAATGTGGGACTTTTTTCCGTGAAAAAGCCACTCTCAGAAAGCACGAGAGGACTCACACAGGGGAGAAACCTTACAAGTGTTCGGAATGTGGGAAGAGCTTTTCTCATAAGGCAAATCTTTGTGTCCATTTATTTATTTATTTATTTATCAAATTTCTATACCGCCCTTCTCCTTCCGGACTCAGGGCGGTGAACAGCCAATTAAAAACCAAAACAGTACAGTGAATTAAAACTTACTAAAAACCATATAAATTTAGGCTGAATATATCGAATAAAACTAAAACTCTAAGAATTTAGACAATTTAAAATAATTTAGGATTTAAAATATTTAAAATATTTACAATATTTAAAATATATTAAAAATAGGAGGGATCAGGCAAGTCCAGCAAGTTGGAAGAAATAAGTCTTCAACGCCCGACGAAAGGTCCGGAGGTCAGTGATAGTTCTCAGATCTGGAGGGAGATCGTTCCAGAGGGTGGGGGCTACCACAGAGAATGCTCTCCCCCTGGGGGTCGCCAGCCGACACTGTCTGGCTGACGGCACCCTGAGGAGGCCCTCTCTGTGGGAGCGAACCGGCCGGTGGGAGGGAATAGGTGGCAGAAGGCGGTCCCGTAAGTACCCTGGTCCTAAGCCATGGAGCGCTTTAAAGGTGATTACCAATACCTTGAAACGCACCCGGAAGTCAACCGGCAACCAATGCAGCTCACGCAGGAGAGGTGTCACATGGGAGCGCCCTGTCGCTCCCATAATCCCCCGCGCGGCCGCATTCTGCACCAGTTGAAGCCTCCGGATGCATCCCAAGGGGAGCCCCATGTAGAGAGCATTACAGTAGTCCAGGCGAGACGTGACGAGCGCCTGAGTGACTGTGCGCAGGGAGTCCCGATCTAGAAAGGGGCGCAACTGGCGTATCAGGCGAACCTGATAAAAAGCCCCCCTGGCCACAGCTGTCGTATGATCCTCTAATGACAGCCGTGGATCCAGGAGGACGCCCAAGTTGCGCACCCTTTCCGTGGGGGCCAATGATTCGCCCCCAATAACCAACGATGGAGTCAGTTGGCTATATCGGGACGCCGGCAGCCACAGCCACTCGGTCTTGGAGGGGTTGAGTCGAAGCCTGTTTCTCCCCATCCAGACCCGCACAGCTTCAAGGCACTGGGACATCACTTCCACGGCATCGTTGGGGTGGTCTGGGGTGGAAATGTACAGCTGAGTGTCATCAGCGTACTGATGGAATTCCACCCCAAAACCACGGATGATCTCACCCAGCGGCTTTACATAAATGTTGAACAGAAGGGGCGAGAGGACCGACCCTTGTGGCACCCCACACATTAGGCGCCTCGGGGTCGACCGCTGCCCCCCTGTCAACACAGATTGCAACCGGTCGGAGAGGTAGGAGGAGAACCACCGTAAAACGGTGCCTCTCACCCCCAGCCCCTCCAACCGGCGCAACATGATACCATGGTCGATGGTATCAAAAGCCGCTGAGAGGTCTAACAGCACCAGGATAGAGGAGTACCCCCTACCCCGGGCCCTCCAGAGATCATCCACCAACGCGACCAATGCCGTTTCAGTGCTGTAACCAGACCTGAAGCCGGACTGGAGCGGGTCTAAATAGACAGCTTCATCCAGGTACCGGGGGAGCTGCCACGCCACCACACTCTCAACAACCTTCGCTAGAAAGGGAAGGTTGGAGACTGGACGGTAATTAGCCAAAACAGCCGGGTCCAGGGAGGGCTTCTTGAGGAGGGGCCTCACCACCGCCTCCTTCAAAGCGGTCGGTAGAGCACCCTCACTCAAAGAAGCGTTTATAATCTCCTGGAGCCAGCCTCGTGTCACCTCCCGGGAGGCCAGCACCAACCAGGAGGGACACGGGTCCAATAAACATGTGGTAGCGTTCAGTCTTCCCAGAATCCTGTCCACGTCCTCGGGAGCCACAGGATCGAACTCAGCCCAGATAACACTCTCAAGACCGGGCTCAGTCACCTCGCCTGAACTAACCCAGTCGGCGGCCAGATCATCCCGAATCTGAGTTATTTTATCATCCAGATATTGAACAAAATCTTCAGCACGTCCCTGCAAGGGATCCTCCCGCGCTCCCAGATGAAGGAGGGAGCGGGTCACCCTAAACAGGGCGGCTGGGCGATTATCTGATGACGCGATAAGAGCAGCGAAATAATTAGATTTCGCTGCTTTTATCGCCACTAAGTAAGTCTTAATATGAGCTCTTACTAGTGTCAAGTCAGACTCAGAGCGACTGGCCCTCCAACCGCTCTCTAGGCGTCTTTTCCGGCGCTTCATCTCCCTCAGCTCCTCGGTGAACCAAGGAGACAAGTGAGTTCGGCGCCGGGTCAGAGGCCGCAAAGGTACGACTCGGTCCAAGGCCCCACCGGCCGCCCTATTCCAGGCAGCCACCAGGTCCTCGGCCGAGTCGCGTGTCAGTGTCTCAGGAAATGGCCCAAGCTCCGTCTGGAACCTATCAGGATCCATCAGGCGCCTGGGGCGGAACCACCTGGTTGGTTCCGCCTCCCTGCGGTGGGGTGCAGCGGTCAGAAAGTCGAGTCGAAGGAGCGAGTGGTCAGTCCATGACAAGGGTTCTATAGCTATGGCCCCAATATCGAGACCACTCAACCACTGACCAGAGACAAAAACTAGATCCAGGGTGTGTCCACCAATGTGAGTCGGGCCCTGAATTACCTGGGTCAGGTCCATGGCCGTCATGGAAGCCATGAACTCCCGAGCCATCTCAGATGCTTCCCCGACAGATGGCAAGTTGAAATCCCCCATGACTATAAGCCTGGGGGTACCAACCGCCACCTCGGCTATCACATTGAGAAGCTCGGGCAGGGTCGTTGCCACGTGGCAGGGAGCCAGGTACGTGACTAACAGACCCATCTGCCCACCAGGGCCCCACCTCACAAAGATGGACTCACACCCGGCTATCTGAGGTACAGTGGCCTCCCTCGGACCCAGACCCTCTTTAATAACAACCGCTACTCCCCCACCCCTACCCTGGGCTCTCGGCTGGTGGAATGCAAGAAAACCTGGTGGGCACATCTCCACGAGGGGAACCCCCCCCCTCGTGGCCCAACCAGGTCTCGGTGATACCAGCCAGGTCCGCACCCCCCTCTTTAAGAAGATCACATATGAGAGGGGCTTTATTTACAACGGACCTGGCATTGCACAACATCAGCCGGAGCCCAGGGTCCTGAGACCCTAGACAACCCGGGGAACAGGAATAGCTCTGGGGACCGGGGCAAGCAATCGCTCGAAGGCAGCGAGTGCGTGCCCCCGCCACACGATATGGTCCCCTGCTCTCGCCATATCTGCCCCTCCCACATAGCGTATTTATCACACAACCCTCTGCAGAGGGCTCAGTAAGAGCCCTCTTACCTCCAGACACTAGACCCCCAGTGGCATCTGAGACTACCTGGCCTGTCCCTTTCCCCCCTAAATTTTCCCCCAAGCCCACACCCTCCCCCACCCCAGAACCCCTTAAAACACCCGTTAAAAAAGTTCTTAAAAAACCCCTCAATCCCCGTTTTTTCACATGCCACCTCTCGGGGTCCCAAAACCCGTCATTAAGGTAGGCCCTCGATAACGTAGAGGGCCAAACCTGCGAGAGGGGGGAATCTCGCAGGGCAAGAAGCGAAGACCTAGGGAACATCCAGCAATTAGCAGACAAGAGAATGGGGGGCATGGCATAGGTCCATCATCAGAGTTCGAAAATGTCCTGAAGCAAGGCCAGGTCAATCAGGAGAAACGGAGAAACGGAGAAACGCCGCTACCCTCTCACGGTAGCGGCTAGGAGTTCCCAACTGAGGGGATGTCCGGGCCGCCCTCTCACGGCGGTCCAACCAACGGCAGGAGCGTTAGAAGAGTCCAAGTCCAAGGCCACTCTCTCACCGTGGCCTGGCAAAATTCCTCCTGCCGGTATGGCCACCCCTCAGGGTAGGTGACAAAGATCGACTCCATAAGTCCTCCCATGAACTGGCCTGTTTCAGCGGCCAGCCAGTGGAATGATGGAAGAATGGTAAAAGGCCAAAGTTTAAAATACCGCTCCGACAGAAACGGACAAATAGCAGGAAGAGTTGACAAAAAGTTCGAGGGCCGGCAAAGACAGGTGGGATGGGAGGGGGGGGGTGGGTCCATAGGCCCGATGACAAATTGGGCACCGCTGGAGTCGCCGGAGCCATCTTCTCACCGTTCAAGTCGTTGGGTCAAACAGACCACCTCCAGGCCATCTCCATGCCAAGAGCTTTCGTTTCCATAGGCACTCGCACCAGGGCACCCACAAATCAGTGCAGGGCCACTTCCAAAAACAGATGTAACTCACGGCTCTAGCGCCTCCCCGGCATCCCCCCAGCTCGAAAAACTCCCTCCTCATGCACTTTTACAGCGGCCACCAGGCACCCTCTCACAGTCGCAGCCACTCGCAGCCACACGCTGTTCATTTGCCGCCCTCTCCTCGCAGGTCACCGCCGCGCTGCTATCCCCCGTAGCGCCTCTCAGCTGTTCTTGTCAGGACGGGAGCTGGAACACATGGAGGGCTTCGCAGTGACAGCCAGCCCGCTCACCGCCGATGCCACCGCTCGCCACCTCATGCTGCCGCCTGCAATTTGTCTCTCGCTCCCTCGTTGTTATTCGCTCCTCGTTGTTGCTCGCTCCACGCCGCGCCGCCATCTTCCGCAGCGCAGCCCAGCGCCTCTCAGCTGTTCAGCGCAGCTCAGCGCCTCTCAGCTGTTTTCATGCAGGAATCAAACCTCACAAATGCTTGGAGTGTGGAAAATGTTTCACACAGATTTCATCTCTTCGGAGTCACGAGAAAACACACAGAGGGGAAAAAAACAAAAAGTGCCTCGAATGCGGGAAATGTTTCATCTTGAAATCAAACCTGCTGAAACGTCAGAGACTCCACACTGGAATGAGACCCTATGAATGCTCAGAATGTGAGAAACGATTTCTAACTTCTTCTGATCTTTGGAAACACCAAATAGGGCACAAAGATGAGAAACTGTTTAAATGGGGGGAGTGTGGGAAAGGTTTTCTTGAACGAAGGAAGCTTGAGAGTCATGAGAGAATCCATACAGGGGAGAAGCCATTCAAATGTGTGGAGTGCGGGATGTGCTTTTCTGATAAATACATTCTTGTAAGGCATCAGAGGGTCCACACAGAGAAGCCATACAGATGCGGAGAATGTGGAAAATGTTTTGCTCAAAAGGGATACCTTTGGGTTCATTATAAAACCCACACAGTGGAGAAGCCCTTTCAATGCAATGAGTGTGGACAATTTTATCGTACCCTAATAACCCTTAAAAAACATGCAAAACTGCACATGGAGAACAATATTTTGAATGTTTAGAGTGTGGGAGAACATTTGCTGATTCATCTTCCCTTAAAAACCAAATCCATACAGGAGAGAAGCCCTAGTCCCATAACCTTAAACTTAAGCATAATTTTCAAGAAGATTCTCCCACTATGACTGAAAAGTTTTCGATCAGTGTGTGCTAGTCAAAACAAATCTTTCTTGTTAACCTTTTATTTTTGTTTTCATTTTTGGATGTAAAGTTGTTATTTCAGGAAATGTATATAATAGCTTCCAATTTTATTACTACTGTTTTGTAATTATTTTGTTTAGTTGTTATGAGGGGAATTTACGATAAATGGAAAGGGGGATTACCGTATTTTTTGGAGCATAAGGCACACTTTTTCTCCCCCTAAAAGAGGGGGAAAATTTGGGTGTGTCTTATACACTGAATGTAGTCCAGCTCACGAGGCCAAAAGCACGAGGCACGGAGGTGGCGATGGTGTGTGGCAATCCCTGCAGCCTGGAATGGCTGATTGGAGGTATTCCGGGAGGCGATCCACCCGCCAATCAGCTGCTCGTTCTGAATCAGGCTGCAATAATATGCTGAAGCTGATCTGGCTATTTGCTGCAAAGAGTTGTCAAGTGTTTGCAGCAGCAATCACATCCGGAAAGCACACACAAGTAACTGATTCAGCAGGATTCAATAACTTCTCTTTATATAGAACTCATGAAGTAAATGTACAATACCAACTTTTTTTAAACCTGCATTTAATTTTACCTCATTTCCCTAACAATTATTGCTTCAATTGCTAACTGTCAGGCCTATTCTTTCCAGACATCAAAGCAGTGGTGATATCCAAACTTGGTTTGCTACCGCATGCGCACTGCGTGCCAAAAGGAGGCTTGAGAAGGTAAGTAGAACAGTGGAGGGGGGATCAGCTGTGCAGCACAGTGTAGCATTGCTAGAATGCAGGATTTCCTGATTTCTAGCAAAACTAAACCCCGCTGCACAGCTGATCTTCGGAAATACCAGTTGGGAGGAAAGTGTAGCTTTTTTAAACTACCGGTTTGCCCGAATTGGTAGCTAACTACTGGTTCACCTGAGACACTAGCTTTTTTTCCCCCTACCGGTTCGCCCAAATCGGAGCGAACTGGTAGCATTTCACCCCTGCATCAAACAGTCAAATAAAATAAAGGTACAAGTCAGAGACATCCAGAATTAAATATAAGGAAGGCCAACTAATGACAATAGGTGGGACAAACGCCTTTAGAACTGACAATGTAGATATCAGAGCAACGAACGGCTTCCGCCTTTTAGGATCAACCATCAACAGTAAAGGAAGAAATAAACTCCAGTCCAGCACTTGGTAGAGCAGCCATAAAGACCTTTGAAATCATATTTAAAAGCCATGAGGAGTCCCTTACTACAATAACTAGAATTATGTAAACCATAATTATCTTCCCTATGAACAGAATAGAATGTAAAACATGAAATATAAAGTATTGAAAACAGAATAGACAAAGAGAAGATTAGAGAGAGAGGAGAAATAATGGAATACAAATATATAAACAATGGAATGGAACAGAATAGAAGCCAAAGTTGGACATAAACAAGCAGGATAGGACTAGGACTGATGCCTCTGAACTTTCCCCATTCCTATTCTCTGGCTGGCCCTAGTACTACAACTTCCATCACACCTTTCCTTCACATATTTGGGGCACCCTTACGAGCCAGTTTCTTTGGGGTAGTGGTGAAGTGCTTAGAAGAAGCCTGAGGGATGTAGAGATGTTAATGATGGCATTCCTGTAAGTGGCCTTGTGAATTGCCTTGTTTCCTGGGTTGTCATAGAGACCATTCTCCACCTTAAGATACCTGAACTTTAACTCCCAGAATGTCCCATGCTGACTGGGAAATTATGGGAGTTGAAGTTCACATATATCTTAAAAAGATGCCAAGTTTCAGACACAGTGCCCTAGACTAGCCTGATGCATTAAACTCCCAAATCTGATTACAGCTTCGCAAAAACTAGGGTGCTTCTGTCTGCCCTTAGGTCACCTGCAGGGGTGGGTTTTTTTTTTTTACAGACCTAGTGCGAATCCTGCTTGCCCCTCTCCCCTTTTCCATCCCTTTTCCATCAACCTTCTACTATTTCTTTCCTTTCCTTTCCTTTCCTTTCCTTTCCTTTCCTTTCCTTTCCTTTCCTTTCCTTTCCTCTTTCCTTTCCTTTCCTTTCCTTTCCTTTCCCTTTCTTTCTTTCTTTCTTTCTTTCTTTCTTTCTTTCTTTCTTTCTTTCTTTCTTTCTTTCTTTCTTTCTTTCTTTCTTTCTTTCTTTCTTTCTTTCTGCCCTTCTCCCGAAGGACTCAGGGCAGTGCACAGCCAACAGTAAAACAAACCCAAGTACAAAATTTAAAAGCATTTTAAAAAACGTATTAAACCATTTGGCCTTAAGTCATTAAAAATAAACCCCAATTGAAATAATATCTAGGCCAGCCCCACTATGGCCCTCTTTATGACATGTGGACTTCAACTCCCAGAATTCCTAGAGCCAGCTTGGCTGTCTCAGGAATCCTGGGAGTTGAAGTCCACAGGTTGTAGAAGGTCCACAGTTGCCCACCCTTGACTTAAGGAGTTAAGTAGAGGCGATGGGTTCAGATGTGCTGCTTGCCCCTCCCTCCCCTTTTCCCTCCCTATTTCATCAACCTCCTTGCTCCTGTCTTCGAAGGAGTTAAGTAGAGGCGATGGATTCCTAGAGCGGAAGAAAATTTGGGGATGGAGTTTGGGGGCGGGGCAAAGAAGAAACCAAAGGCTCCTCCCATTCCTAGTCTCGTCTGAATGCTGCATGTTCGGGACGCTGGCAGCGGCTTTTGCAGAAGGGGCTGAGATCGACCCTGCTCTCCCTCCCTCCGGGGCTTTCTGGTGCGTGGTGGGGGAGAAGGGAAGGTGCGGGGTGGGAATCGGGGCGTTGGGGTCCCCACTTCAAGGGAGGGGGGAGTGGAAACACCCGCTGGTGGGTTCCTTCCACCCGCCTTGTGCATTTGGGCAAAGCGACGCTGCAGAGAAGCAGGAAGAGCGCTGGGAAGCCCCCCCCCATCCTACCCAAAAGATGCTGCAAATAAAAGATTAGATGAGGAGGGGTCGCCTCTTTTCCTTGCATTTGGACAAGGCGAAGCTGCAGTGGAGCAGGGAGGGAGGGAGGGAGCTGGGAATCCCCACCCCCAAAAGATCCTGCAAATAAAATACTGGATGAGGAGGGGCTGCCTAAGCAGAAGAAGCAAGGGGGTGCGTAGTCTCCCCCTTTTCCATGCCTTGGTGAGGGGAGCAGTTTAGTCCCCCCCACCCTCCCTGTCGTTCTGGCTTTCAGTTTGATTGCAGCCTCTCCTTCCTCTGCCCTGCCGCATTTGCAGATGTTGGAAGGAAAAATCCATCTGGTTCAGTTCCAAACCAGGAGAAAGAGGCTGGAAATAAAATGGGACCCTGGAGGTTGATTGAAAAGGAGATCCCTTGATTGGGGAACAGAAAACCACACGGGGTTTTTGTGGCTCTGGTACAGCTGACAAAATGGAGTTGAGGGCAGGTGGGATTTTTATATCTTCTGGATTCCTAGGGGGGTCATGGTAGGCTAAAGAGGAAATGCAAATCCTAGATGTTTGTCTGAACATAATTATTATTATTATTATTTATTGGATTTATATACCGCCCTTCTCCTTGCGGACTCAGGGCGGTGATAATATCTATTATCATAACGTTTCTCTTCTTAATTTATATAACTTTACTATACATTACTTTCAAATTTATTCCCTAACCCGTTGGTAAAATAAATCCCATATATTATAATAATCAGGTTCTTCCTTCCCTCTAATTGCAAGTGTTAATCTGTTCATTTCTGCACATTCCAATATTTTCTTTAAAATATTGGTCAACCATTATTTTTTTTTATGTTGCGTATCCCAGTTTGTGCCTTAACCCAGTCGTCGAATGGGTTTCTGCATTTCTAAAAGCTGGCCTCTTCAGTTTCTGCTTGGAAGACAGGGGCTAGTGTCTGCCTCCCTTACGACTTTTTCATTTCTTCTTTAGGGAGAAATATTTAATCCTGCTGTAGAAAGTTAGCATCCATCCCTTTCTTAGAAGAATGAAATATTTTGAGAAATATTAGAAAGGCTGAAAATATTATATTTCCCTGGATGAGAAATGGAGAAACATGCTCTTGGAAAACAGCTCCCACCTTTCTTAATAGCCAACAGCAGATGTCACTACTTAAGAGATAAAGAGCGAGCAAGCTCTATTCATAAGCAAGTACCCTCACCCAAGATCTAACAAAGGTAGGATTAGCCCTCAACCAAAATATGAATTGCCAATGCCCCTTCGTTGCACCACCTAGCAAACTTCAACCAAAGTTAGCTCAGAGAAACTCCTAGGACAGGGGCCTGCAACCTTAAACACTCAAAGAGTCATTTGGACCCGTTTCCCACAGAAAAGAAAACACTGGGAGCCACAAAACCCTTCCCGTGCCTGACTATTTCTTGAGCGGCCACAAAACTAGCATATGTAGTTGGATTATATGTTCTGTTTTCTTCTGAAACTTCTTTTCTTGGATTTATCCATGGTTGGCCTACTGGGGGTTGAAAAGCTCAAAAAATTGCGTGCCAGCGGATGTCGCACATTGGCGGTTGTGATGGATATTTTGAGTGACAGGGAGCTGCATGTCAGAGCGGCAATCAGCCCCCTTACCTTGCGTGGGGGTAATTGCCCTCATTTTGAATTGGATCGTGACTTTTATCCTTCTGTATACTTTGATCAATAAAACCAGAATACATCTTCTAATTAAACTCATATTTATTGTAAGAAAATAAAGACATCTCACTATCTAAATTATATTACATGTTGGCAAAGAATCCCCAGCCTGACCTTAGCTGGCTGGAGAACAAAGGAAAGTTTCTAGAAGAAGTAAGTGAATGCAAGACATGCGCAGTAGATGCTGATAAGAAATTTGGCAAGCTACGGTGAGTCTGGCAGTCCAGAAATAATAGCTCTGCTGGTAAATATAAAAACGCAGTGACACCGCAGCAGAGGGGTGAAAGAGCCACATGCGGCTCCAGAGCCACAGGTTGCTGACCCCTGTCCTAGGACTTCTACCTGGTCCCATGGGAGTCTGACAACAGCCAATAGAATACATGCTCTTGCACAGGAACAGAAAGTTCAAATGCAAAGTCCAAGAGAAGGTATAAAAATCCCTCACTCTCAACTCCATATAGTCAGCCGCCCAGAATCACCCATGTACTTCTGCTTCATCATTAAACCAATCTTTCCAATCAGCCTCCTGTCTACATTTTGTCTCCACTGCCTTTCTCCAAGCTTAGAACTGAACCAGATGGATATTCCTTCTAACACTGCCTTATTTTAAGATTTCCCAAAATATTCTTCGGGGGAGGGGAGCAGGCTTTCCACACATGGTTAAAACTTCCAGGTTGTATTCAATGTCTTACTAGTTGGGAATTGGTTTTATTCTGTGCTTTTCTTTCAAAAAGGGGCCTTTAATTTTCTTATTGCTTGTATATTTTAGCTGTTGGAGCCTTATTATTATTATTATTATTGGTTAATCTGTAGTGAGATTCACAGTCTTTGAGGCTGGTTAATAGCTCAGCAGCTCGAGTCCTAACCAAGGACCTAGGAACTGTTAAGATATCGTTGGAGGATGTAAGCTGTTCCGAGTAAGGTGGTTTTTTGTAGAGTCAAAATGCTCAAGTCCGGTAAATTTAGAATTTCTAAATAGCGGGGTAGCCCTTTGGGTATTGCTCCAAGGGCTCCAATTACAATCGGAACAACATATGATTTCTTTTTCCATAGTCGCTCAACTTCGATTTGCAAGTCCCGGTACTTTGTGATTTTTTCTTGCTGCTTATCTTCAATCCGTGCATCACCAGGTATTGCAATGTCAATGAACCATACTTTTTTCTTTTCAACTACCGTTATGTCAGGTGTGTTGTGGACCAAGTGTCTGTCAGTCTGGATCCTAAAGTCCCACAAGATCTTGAGTTTCTCATTCTCTAGAACTTTCTCAACCTGATGTTCCCAGTGGTTTTTGCTGTACTCAAATCCAAACTTCTGGCACAATTTCCAGTGAATGATCTTAGCAACACGGTC
The DNA here is from genome assembly GCA_038048745.1 of Coluber constrictor foxii. Lineage (NCBI taxonomy): Eukaryota > Metazoa > Chordata > Lepidosauria > Squamata > Colubridae > Coluber > Coluber constrictor. Next base: position 263,693,225 of record CM075959.1, read on the forward strand.
ATGGCGTTGTAGGTAGTCGGTTTGTGAAATTTTGCTGCATCCACTGATCAGGTGGTCGACTGTCTCATCTTTCTCATTACAGAGGCGGCATTTGCTGTTGGTGGTAACATGTTGAATTTTTGCCTTCATGCAGTTTGTGGCTAGGGCTTGTTCTTGAGCTGCCAAAATAAAGCTTTCTGTTTCTTTTTTCAGTACTCCTGATCTTAACCAGTTCCAAGTTAGGTTCTGGTCACCTTTGCCTTCAATACTTTTCAAGTATTGGCCATGCAGAGCTTTGCTTTTCCAATTTTCAGCTTGCTGCTCAATTACTTCTTTCTTATATTCTGCTTTTGTTTTAGTTGTCTTTAAAAGGCCTCCTTTATTTACTTCCTTAATCATTGGTTCTTCACTTTTCTGGATGTAATCATTCAAGCTACATTTTTCTTCTTCCACAGTCTGCTTTACTTGTAAGAGTCCTCGGCCACCCTCTGCTCTTGGTAAATATAATCGGTCAACATCACTTTTAGGGTGCAAGGCATGATTCATTGTCATAAGCTTCCTTGTTTTTCTGTCCAAATTGTCTAACTCCATCTGGGTCCAGTCAATTATTCCTGCAGAGTATCGAATCACAGGTATAGCCCAAGTATTTATGGCTTTTATGATGTTTCCTCCACTCAGTTTGGACTTTAATATCTTACGAATTCGCCGAATGTACTTGGCTGAAGTTATTTCCTTGACTTTATTATGCATTAAGTCAGAGGCCTCTAAAATCCCCAAGTACTTGTAGCCTTCTTCTGATTTTACTGCCTTTATCGTTTCTTCATTCTCTAGTTCTATTCCATCCTCTTCTATGATCTTACCTGCTTTGGTTGCTATTGTTGCACATTTGTCAATTCCAAACTGCATACCAATGTCTTGGCTGAATTCTTTTGTGTGTTCAGTTAATAAATTCAGTTCAGCTTTTGTTTTACCAAACAGCTTTAAATCATCCATGTACATCAAGTGCGAGATTTTCAGTCCTTTCTTTGCAAGTTCGTATCCACAGCTCAGATTTTTCAAAATGATTGTCAGTGGTAGCATTGAGAGTATAAAAAGTAGGGGGGGAAAGGGAATCGCCCTGGAAAATGCCTTGTTTAATTTCAACTTCACCTAGTTCTTCTTCATTAGCCATAAGTTTTGTTTTCCAGAGGTTCATTGAAGATTCCATGAATTTTTGTATGTTTCTGCTGATGCCAAAGATTTCCAGGCATTTCTTGAGCATCAGCAGAAACATACAAAAATTATTATTATTATTATTATTATTATTATTATTATTATTATTATTTTAACTCATCCTGTTCCTCATGAATTCTAGGGGTGTGGGGGGGGGGATGCCTAAAAACAGCAGTCCATTAAGCCAAAACAATCCTTTCTCATGTTTTCTTCTTCTTCTTATACTTAATTTATTACCCTCCCCAGTGGTGAAATCCAAATTTTTTTACTACCGGTTCTCTGGGCGTGGCTTGGTGGGTGTGGCAGGAGAAGGATACTGCAAAATCTCCATTCCCACCCCACTCCAAGGAAAGGATACTGCAAAAAATCTCCATTCCCACCACACGCTGAGGCCAGCCAGAGGTGGTATTTGCTAGTTCTCTGAACTACTCAAAATTTCCGCTACTGGTTCTCCGAACTGCTCAATTTTTCCACTACTGGTTCTCCAGAACATGTCAGAACCTGCTAGATTTCACCCCTGATCCGCTCCCAAAGTGTAAACCTGCAAGATAAACCCCAGTAGCACAATTTCTATAGCTGAAGGTGTAATTGAATTTCTTTGAATTTGAATTCCTTCCTTCCTTCCTTCCTTCCTTCCTTCCTTCCTTCCTTCCTTCCTTCCTTCCTTCCTTCCTTCCTTCCTTCCTTCCTTCCTTCCTTCCCTCCCTCCCTCCCTCCCTCCCTCCCTCCCTCCCTCCCTCCCTCCCTCCTTCCTTCCTTCCTTCCTTCCTTCCTTCCTTCGTGCAGGTACAGGAAATGTGTCACAAGGAACCCAGGATTAATTAGTAATGATGGGCTGGAGTTCATAACTGCATAACTCAAAAAAAGCCAGAAAAGGGGAGAAGAAATAGGTTGCTTACACTTAACTTCAACTTTCTTTCCTCCTCTTTGGCTTATGTGATGCCTTAATCTTTTGCGTGGCTGAAGGTAGACCTCGACGTACTGGGATTGGAATCTCACTTGTTTAGCAACGTGGTAATTGTGTGTGATATCACCTGATGGCTTTGCTCAAGAATTGTAATTCTGCATTCACAGTTGCGGTTGTTAACTTGATTTCATTGATCATTAAGTGCAGATAGTCCCAGGTAAGAAGCATGGGTTTGTGAGGGTGGTGGGCAGGGGAGGGTATTGGAGTCCCAGCGTTGGCCACGGGGTTCCTGCAGAAGCGTAGAGATGTTTTGGTCCATGTTGCCTAGAAACTGTATGGAACATGCAGATGGGAGAATGGCACAAGGCTGCACAGGACTCCAGTATCAAAAATTAAGGCTGTGTTTCTCGTTGGCAGCCCTGACACTGGGCTGAAGTCCAGGCCTGGTGTGGCGGGCCCGGAACGGGTCTCCCTCCCCTGCCGTGGGCCTTACCTTCCAGCCTGTGGGGCTCACACCGCTTTGCTCCCTGCAAAGGTAAGGCCCACCCAGTGGGAGTGGGAAACCTGCTCTGCATCTGTCCCACTTGGCCGAAAGACGTGGGCCGCCTCAGTGGATAGATAGATAGATAGATAGATAGATAGATAGATAGATAGATAGATGATAGATAGATAGATAGATAGATGATAGATAGATAGATAATAGATAGATAGATAGATAGATAGATAGATAGATAGATGATAGATAGATAGATAGATAGATAGATAGATAGATAGATAGATAGATGATAGATAGATAGATAGATGATAGATAGATAGATAGATAGATAGATAGATAGATAGATAGATAGATAGATAGATAGATGATAGATAGATAGATGATAGATGATAGATAGATAGATAGATAGATAGATAGATAGATAGATAGATAGATGATAGATAGATAGATAGATAGATAGATAGATAGATAGATAGATAGATAGATAATTTTATTTCTATACCGCCCCTCTCCCGAAGGACTCGGGGCGGTGCACAGCCAAGTAAAAGCACAATACAAACATCATAATTTAAATTTAAAAATTATTAAAAGTACATGGCAAGGCTTGACCGCCTCTTGGATTTCACAGAGTGGCAAATGGCTACATAGCTGTCATATGCCATGGAGGCCAGGAGAAAGTTATCTGCTGCACAGAAGCTAACAAAAAAATACACCTGTCAGGGAACCACTAAAGGATATGGAGTTTATGCGGGAGAGCAGGTTCTGCGTCATTTGGGGTGCAATGGTGGATCTCAATCCAAGATCAGCCAATGACAAGCGACAGAGGAAGAAATACATGGGAGCATGGAGGAGATAATCAGCAAGATTATCGCGAGGTTTCCTAGCAAACAAAGCAGGTACATGCAAAGGAAAGTTGGAAAAAGTAGTACTTGAAACTCCGGAGAGGAAGAAAAACCCAGGAGGTTGAATCCAATGAAGTTGGTTTGGTTCTCCTGATTCTTTTCTGTAAGTCAGCTGCTCAGGCAGGAAAACTGAAGATGCCAGAATTTGAGTGGAGTGTGTGTGTGACACTGTACCATTTCAGAGAAATGACTGTCCAGTCTTTTCTTAAAAATCTCCGGTGATCAAGAACCCAGAACTTCTGGAGACAAGAATTCCACTGGTTAATTATTCTGTCAGGAAGTTTTGGTTGCTTCTCTCTTTGTTCAAGTTTCCATCCGTTGCTTCTTGTTGTGCATTTTGCTGCTTTGGAAAATACATTCCCCACCCCCCTCTTTGTGGCAGCCCCACAAAAGGCTATTTTCTGACCTGCCTATCACACTCTTGGGTAAAGCATGTGAGCCATTTCCTCCTTTCAGTGGGCCCAGAAATTACATCTATAGTATGTAGATGCAGATAATAAAGTCGAAAAAAGGTGAACAACATTTTTACACAACTATAGATTCATTGAGGCCACTGAGGTGAGTGGCCGGGAGGCGAGGCTGGGTGTGACAAGGAATGGCTGGAAGGGGAGTGGCGAGGCGGAGGCCGGGCATGGTGAGGAGAGGCCAGGCGAGGCAAAGCACCCCTTGACGTGAGTGACATCGAGTTGGCCATGCCCACCCAGTCACATGGCCACCCAGTCATGCCTACCCAGCCAGTCATTAGGGCAAAGAACCGATTGTTAAATTATTTGAATCCACCACTGCCCCAGTCCTCCAATTAAGGCACTGCCCTGGCATTTCGGCCCCATTGTAGGGCCCAGATTCTGGGTGCAGCTGCATCTTTGTACACTGTAGCACTCCTAATTTTTTTTTAATAAGATTTATATGCCGACCTTCTCCGGAGACTCAGGGCGGCTCACAATGCGTGAAGCAATAGCCTTCATACTTTTGTATATTTTTTTTATACAAAGTCAGCTTATTGCCCCCACAAACTGGGTCCTCAATTTACCTACCTTAGAAAGGATGGAAGGCTGAGTCAACCTTGAACCTCGAACCTTGCAATAATTGCAGACAGCTGAATGTTAATAACAGGCTATTAGCCTGTTGAGCAATCTGAGGCTCTAATTCATGCATGGCCTGCAATGGACCTCCAGGATCTCCCCCACTGCCTTCAGGCACCCCTCCACTTCTTCCCCAGGCCACCCTTAACAATCCACAACATAACTTAACCACTGGAATAAAACTGGGTTTCCCTTCTAGTGATGTGGGGGCTCAGTCACTGGAGAATTTAGAGTGTCTTGAGGTCCGGGAAAGGGGGTTGGATTGGGGGAACTTCCTGATCCCTCCCAAGTCTCAGATATTGTGAATCTCTACCTTTCTCAAAAGGAAATATTATTTTGCATTTCTCTTTTTTTTCCAAACAGAGGGTAAAAGATTGTGGCCAAAGATTTACCTGCAAGACAACTCTCAGAAGAAAATCGAAATTCAGCCCAAGGCAGCAGCTGTCAGAAAGGATGGAGCCTGGGAAACTCTTGGATCCCCCATCAGACTCAAGCAGCACTTCGAAAAACCACCAAAAAACTCATGAATGCTCAGAGTGTGGGAAATCCTTTGCTGGCCGGTCCCACCTTTTGACCCACAGGGAGATCCATGTGGGAAGCGGATCCAGTCAAGGTTTGGAGGGTGAGAAAGCCTTTTCTGGGAAAAACTCCAAAGATCTCGGAAGCCCCTCCAGACTAAAACCCTATAAATGTGATGAATATGACTTGTCCTTTGATCAAACGTCACATCTTTCTACACATCAGAAAATCCACACTGGAGAGAAACCTTATCAGTGTCTGGAATGTGGGACATTTTTCCGTGAAAAAGCCACTCTCAGAAAGCACGAGAGGACTCACACAGGGGAGAAACCTTACAGGTGTTCAGAATGTGGGAAGAGCTTTTCTCAGAATTCAGGTCTTTGGCAGCACGAGCAGATCCATGTAGGAATCAAGCCCTACAAATGCTTGGAGTGTGGAAAATGTTTCACCATGAGTTCAGGTCTTCAGAGACATGAGAAAACACACACAGGGGAGAAAAACGAAAAATGCCTCGAATGCGGGAAATGTTTTACCCTGAAATCAAACCTGCTGAAACATCAGAGACTCCACACTGGAATGAGACCCTATGAATGCTCAGAATGTGAGAAACGATTTCTAACTTCTTCTGATCTTCGGACACACCAGATAGGGCACAAAGACGAGAAACCGTTTAAATGTGGGGAGTGTGGAAAAGGGTTCCTTGAACTAAGGAAGCTTCAGAGGCATGAGAGTATCCATACAGGAGAGAAGCCATTCAAATGTGGGGAGTGTGGGAGATGCTTTTCCCAAAAATACAACCTTGCCAGGCATCAGATGGTCCACACAGGAGAGAAGCCATACAGATGTGGAGAATGTGGAAAATGTTTTGCTCAAAAGGGATACCTTTGGATTCATTATAAAACCCACACAGTGGAGAAGCCCTTTCAATGCAATGAGTGTGGACAATTTTATCGTACCTCATCAACCCTTAGAAAACATGCAAAACTTCACACAGGCAACAAAATTTCGAATGTTTAGAGTGTGGGAGAACATTTGCTGATTCATCTTCCCTTAGATGTCACAGCCAAATCCGTACAGGAGACAAGTCCTCATACGCTTAAAAGTATGCTTAAATTTAAGCATACTTTTCAAGAAGAACCTAATTGTTATGAGGAGAATTTAAGCTAAGTGGAAAGGTGGATTATATATTTATGTTGCTATCTATTTTTGTTCGTTGGATCTGGATCTTTGTTGATCAATAGAGCTGAAGATTTAAAGACAAGATTGTAAAAAAATGGGATCAGGTATGCAATGAAGATGCACCCGTTTGTAATTGGAGAGACGGTGATAAATCAGACACTCAGGATTCATTGGAGCGCAGATTACTTAGCACATACATCGCAGGTTGTGAGATGTGTTAACTTGGAATTATGTAATATTCAGTTTCTTCTTTATTGTGATATTTCATTATTCATATACCATATTGCATTTAATTGCCCCATATTATGACTTTTCTTCCCACTCTTGCTAAGTGAACCATTGCTATTGGTTCACTTAGATTCACTTTGCTATTGGTTCACCAGATTCACTCAATAACCGTTATTGAGTGACTCTGGTTTCCCCATTGACTTTGCTTGTCAGAAGGTCACAAAAAGGGATCTCATCACCCAGAGACACTACAACTGTGATAAAATTAGTTGTCAAGCATCTGAATTTTGATCATGCGACCATGGAGACGCTGCAGTGATTTTAAGTGAGAAAACGGTCATAAGTCACATTTTTCAACAAAACAAACTGTTTTGTTGAGTACCTGTAGAAATTGAATGGGATATTTTTGTGGGATTCATGAACCTCACTAAACGAGACCTAACTTTAACTCCTCGCTTGCCCTGAACTGTGGTTAATTCTCTTCTCTTATGTCCTCCATGAAGTGGCATCTCATCCCCAGCGCATGACAAACTCGCATGAATTGGGATCTCCAGAGGTTCACATAAAAACCGAGAGAAAAATCCAATGTTTTGTGTGTGTGAAAACTTTCAGCTATAAATCGAATCTTAAACCTCAGTGAAAACAGTGGAGAGAAACACTTTGAGTGCTACTGTCACCCTTTCCAACTTGGTCATCCAGCAAAGAAAGACTCTTGGCCCATTGTTCAGCCAAAATTAAACCTTACTAAAGCAAAAGTAGCGAAGCTGGATTTGGTATCTTCGCGCACAATTAACTTTCTCTTTTCCCCTGTTGTCCCACTGTTATCAGTTAATATTCAATTGGGTGCTTGTATATTCTGAAAAGCACTGTGAAGGGATATATAAGTGCTATTGCTATCGGGGGATCCACACCAGAGAGTGACCTGTATCAATGTTTGGACTCCCCAATTCACACTGGGGAGAAACCAATCATTTATTTTTTTTAAAATCTGCATTTAATTTTACCTTATTTTGATGACAATTATTGCTTCAATTGCCAACTGTCAGGCCTATTCTTCCCAGACATCAAACAGTCATATAAAATAAATGTACAAGTCAGAGATGTCCAGCATTAAGTATAAGGAAGAGTGACTAATGATAATTGGTGGGAGAAACCCCTTTAGAAACTGATAATGTAGATATCAAAGTAGTGACCAGTTTCTGCCTTTTAGGATCACCCATCAAGAGTAACAATTGAATAATAAGCCCCAGTCCAGCACTTGGTAGAGCAGCCATAAAGGCCTTTGAAAACATATTTAAATGCCATGAGGGGTCTCTTACTACAATAATTAGAATTCTGTAAACCATGATCATCTTCTCTATAATCTATGAAGAGAACAGAATGGAATATAAAAAATGAAATATAAAGTATAGAAAATAGGATAGGCGAAGAGAAGTTTAGAGAGAAAAGAGAAATAATGGAATATAAAGTATGTAAACGAATGGAATGGAATGGAACAGAGTAGAAGCCAAAGTGGGACTTAAACAGGCAGGATAGGAGGAGGGTTGATGCCTCTGAACTTTCCCCATTCCTGTTCGGTGGATGGCCCTAGTACTACAACTCCCATCACACCCTGCCTTCACATATTTGGGGCACCCTTATGAGCCAGTTTCTTTGGGGTAGTGGTGAAGTGCTTAGAAGCCTGAGACATAATATCCCTGTAGGGATGTTAACGGTGGCATTCCTGTAAGTGGCCTTGTGAATTGCCTTGTTTCCTGGGTTGTCATAGAGACCATTCTCCACCTTAAGATACCTGAACTCCAATTCCCAGAATGCCCCATGCTGGCTGGGGAATTCTGGGAGTTGAAGTTCACATATATTTTAAAAGATGCCAAGTTTCAGACACAGTGCCCTAGACTACCCTGATGCATTAAACTCCCAAATCTGGTTACAGCTTTGCACAAACCAGGATGCTTCTGTCCGCCCTTAGGTCACCCGTGTGTGTATTTGTGTGTGTGTGTGTAGGAGGGGATTAGAGACGTGGTGCAAATACTGCTTGCTCCCCCCCCCCCTTTCCTTCCCTATTTCATCCAGCCTCTTCTTGCTCCCGTCTTGCAAAGAGTTAAATAGAGGCGATGGGTTCCTAGAGAGGAAGAAAATTTGGGGTTGGAGTTTGGGAGCGGGGCAAAGAAGAGAGCGCCAAAGGCTCCTCCCATTCCCGGTCCCGGAATGCTTGCCTCTTCGGGACCCTGCAGGAGGGGCTGAGATCGACCCTGCTCTCCCTCCCTCCGAGCCTTTGTGGTGCGTGGGGGGGTGGAGGGCAGAAGGTGAGGTGCGTGGTGGGAATCGGGGCGTTGGAGTCCCCACTTTCACGGGAGAGGGGAGTGGAAACACCCGCTGGTGGGTTCCTTACACCCGCCTTGTGCTATTGGGCAAAGCGACGCTGCAGAGAAGCAGGGAGAGCCCCATCCTACCCAAAAGATGCTGCCAATAAAAGATTTAGGTGAGGAGGGGTCGCGTTGGTACAATAACAAGAGGGTCGGTGGTTTCTCCTTTTCCTTGCATTTGGACAAAGCGAAGCTGCAGTGGAGCAGGGAGGGAGGAGGGGAGCTGGGAATCCCCACCCCCAAAAGATCCTGCAAATAAAATATGGGATGAGGAGGGGCCGCCTAAGCAGAAGAAGCAAGGGGCTACGTGGCCTCCCTCTTTTCCATGCCCCTTCTCTCCTTCTGGTTTTCAGTTTGATTGCTACCTCCCCCCCTCCCCACACCCTGCAGATTTTGGAAGGAAAATCCACTTCGTTCATTTACACAGCAGGAGAAAGAGGCTGGAAATAAAATTGACCCTGGAGGCTGAAAAGAAGATCCATTTATTGGTGAACATTTATTGGGATCATGGGCTGGCTCTGTAGGCAAAAAAAGGCGAACAGCATTTTTGCAGAGCTATAGATACGTCGAGGTTCTGAAGAACTGGTAGCAGAAATTTTGAGTAGTCTGGAGAACCGGCACATACCACCTCTGGCTGGCCCCTGTAGTGGGGCGGGAATGGGGATTTTCCCCTGCCACTCCCACCAAACCACAGCATGCCCACCAAGCCACGTCCACAGAACCAGTAGTAAAAAAAATTTGAATTTCCCCACAGCGGGTCGAGGCCTTTAAGGTGAGTGGCTGGCAGGCTGGGAAGGGAGGGGCAAGGTGTGGCTGGGCGTCGCAAGGAAAGGCTGGGTGAGACGTCCCTCAACATGAGTGACATCGAGTTGGCCATGCCCACCCAGTCACATGCCACGCCTACCCAGCCAGTCATTAGGGTAGAGAATCGATTATTAAATTATTTGAATCCCACTACTGCCCAGTCCTCCACTTAAGGCACTGCCCTGGCATTTCTGCCCCATTGCAGGGCCCACCTTGGGTGCCTGAGGCTTCTGGGGGCAGCTGCATCTTTGTACTTCACTGCAGAACTCCTAATTCATGCATGGCCTGCAATGGATCTCCAGGGTCTCGCCCATCCCCTTCAGGCACCCCTCCACTTCTTCCCCAGGCCACCCTTAACAACCCACAACATCACTTAACAACTAGTATAAAAACTGGGTTTCCCTCCTAGTGGGCTCGCTCACTGGAGAATTTGTCTAGAGTGTCTTGAGGTCCTGGAAAAGGGGCTGGATTGGGAGACCTTCCTGATCCCTCCCAAGTCTCAGATATTGTGAATCTCTACCTTTCTCAAAAGGAAATATTATTCTGCATTTCTTTTTCTGACAGAGGATAAAAGATTGTGATCAAAGATTTACCGGCAAGATAACTATCAACAGGCAGTAGAAACATAGGACAAGGCAGCAGCTGCCAGAAAGGATGGAGCCTGGGAAAATCTTGGATCCCCCGTCAGAAACAAGCAGCACTTCGAAAAACCACAAAAAAGCACACGAATGCTCAGAGTGTGGGAAATCCTTTGCTGGCCGGTCCCTCCTTTTGACCCACAGGAAGATCCATTTGGGATGTGGATCCAGTCAAGGTTTGGAGGGTGAGAAAATCTTTTCTGGGAAAAACTCCAAAGATCTCGATAGTCCTTCCAGACTAAAACCCTATAAATGTGATAAATGTGACTTATACTTTGGTCAAAAGTCACACCTTCTTACCCATCAGAAAATCCACACTGGAGAGAAACCTTATCAATGTCTGGAATGTGGGACTTTTTTCCGTGAAAAAGCCACTCTCATAAAACACAAGAGGACTCACACAGGGGAGAAACCTTACAAGTGTTCGGAATGTGGGAAGAGCTTTTCTCATAAGGCAAATCTTTGTGTCCATGAGCTGATTCATGCAGGAATCAAACCTCACAAATGCTTGGAGTGTGGGAAATGTTTCACACAGATTTCATCTCTTCGGAGTCATGAGAAAACACACCGAGGGGAGAAAAACGAAAAGTGCCTCGAATGCGGGAAATGTTTTATCTTGAAATCAAACCTGCTGAAACATCAGAGACTCCACACCGGAATGAGACCCTATGAATGCTCAGAATGTGAGAAACGATTTCTAACTTCTTCTGATCTTCGGACACACCAAATAGGGCACAAAGACGAGAAACCATATAAATGTGGGGAGTGTGGGAAAGGTTTTCTTGAACGAAGGAAGCTTGAGAGTCATAAGAGAATCCATACAGGGGAGAAGCCTTTCAAATGTGTGGAGTGCGGGATGTGCTTTTCCGATAAATACAACCTTGCAAGGCATCAGAGTGTCCACACAGGAGAGAAGCCATACAGATGTGGAGAATGTGGAAAATGTTTTGCTCAAAAGGGATACCTTTGGGTTCATTATAAAACCCACACAGGGGAAAAGCCCTTTCAGTGCAATGAGTGTGGACAATTTTATCGTACCCTAACAACCCTTAAAAAACATGCAAAACTTCACACGGGAAACAAAATTTTGAATGTTTAGAGTGTGGAGGAACATTTGCTGATTCATCTTAGATGTCATAGCCAAATCCATACAGGAGAGAAGCCCTAGTCCCATAACCTTAAATTTAAGCATAATTTTCAAGAAGAATCTCCCCCTATGACTGAAGAGAAAAGTTTTTGATCAGTATGTGGTAGTCAAATCAAATATTTCTTGTTAACTTATTTTTGTTTTCATTTTAAATATAAAGTCTATAATTTCAGAAAATGTTTAATAATGTCCAATTTTATTACTCTCGTAATTATTTTGTTGTTAGGGGAATTTAAGCTAAATGGAAAGGATTTATATACATATGTCGTTAGGTATTTTTGTCCATTGGATCTGGATCTTGGTTGATCAATAGAGCTGAAGATTTAAAGATAAGTTTGTAAAAAATGGGATCAGGTTTACAATGAAAATGCCAATCTTTGTAATTGGAGAGACCCTGATAAATCAGACACTCAGGATTAATTGAAGCACAGGTAACTTAGCACATGCATCGCAGGTTATGAGATGTGTTAACTTTGAATTACATAATATTCAGTTTCTTCTTTACTGTGGTATTTCATTATTCATATATATTGTATTAATTTGCCACATTTTATGACTATTGTAAGCTGAGGACTACCTGTATAAATTGAATGGGATATTTTTGTGGGATTTATGAACCTCACTAAATGAGACTTAATGTAACTCCCCACTTGCCCTAAACTGTGGTTAGTTCTCTTCTCCTCCATGAACTGACATCTCATCCCCAGCCTATGACAAAGTTGCAGGAATTGGCATCTCCAGAGGTTCTCATAAATAAAAGAGAAAAAATCCAGTGTTTTGTGTGTGAGAAAACTTTCAGCTAAAAATCTAATCTTAAAAGTCAGTGGAAACTCCACAGTGGAGAGAAACCCTTTCAGTGCTAATGTCAACCTTCCCCACTCGGTCATCCAGCAAAGAAAAAGACTCCTGGTCCATTGTTCAGCCAAAATTAAACTTTACTAAAGCCGAAATCGTTACAGAAGAAGCGAAGCTGGATCTGGTATTTTCATGCACAATTAACTTTCTCTTTTTCCCTGTTGTCCCACTGTTATCAGTTAATGTCCAATTGGATGCTTGTATATTGTTTGGGTAACACCTCCAGTTCAGAGTTGTACTGGTGCAGTGGTTACAAGGCTGTATTGCAGAGTAACTCTGCCTACAGCCAGGAGTTTGACCCTGACCAGCTCAAGGTTGACTCAGCCTTCCATCCTTCCAAGGTTGGTAAATTGAGGACCGAGATTGTGGGGGAAAATATGCTGACTCTAAACTGCTCAGAGAGGGCTGTAAAGCACTGTGAAGCGGTATGTACGTCTAAGTGCTATTGCTATCAGAGGATACACACCAGAGGGAGTGACCGTACCAGTGTTTGGCCTGTCAAACAAGTCACACCAGGGAGAAACAGTTCAATGGTTTATATATTATTTTCCAAATTTGCATTTAATTTTTCCTTATTTCGATGACGGTTATTGCTTCAATGGCCAACTGTCAGGCCTATTCTTTCCAAACACCAAACAGGCATATAAAATAAGGTGTACAAATCGGTGGGGCCCAGAATTAAATATAAAGACCGACTAACAGCAATAGGTATAATGAACCCCTTTAGAACTGACAATGAGCAGTTTCTGCCTTTTAGGATCAACCCTCAAGAGTAACAATTGAATAATAAGCCCCAGTCCAGCACTTGGTAGAGCAGCCATAAAGGCCTTTGAAAACATATTTAAATGCCACGAGGGGTCTCTTACTACAATAATTAGAATTATGTAAGCCATGATCATCTTCTCTATGATGTTCTATGAACAGAATAGAGTAGAACAGAACAGAAAATGGAATATAAATTATATGAAGAATATAGAATATTAAGAATGGAAATATAATGAAAGCAAAAGTTGGACTTAAAACAAGCAGGATAGGAGGAGGGCTGATGCCTCTGAACTTTCCCTAGCCTGTTTTCTGGATGGCCCTAGTACTACAACTCCCATCACAACCTGCCTTCACATGCTTGGGGCACACTTTCAAGCCAATTCTTTTGGAATGGTGTTGATTCCTTAGAAGCCTAAGGGATAATGTCCCTGTAGGGATGTTAATGGTGGCATTCCTGTAACTGGCCTTGTGAATTGCCCTGTTTCCTGGGTTGTCATAGAGACTGTTAACCGCCTTAAGATACCTGAACTTCAACTCCCAGAATGCCCCATGCTGACTGGGGAATTCTGGGAGTTGAAGTCTGCAATTACACCAGTTCGAATCTCCCCAGGCTCAAGGTTGACTCAGCCTTCCATCCTTTCTAAGGTAGGTAAATTGAGGACCCAGTTTGTGGGGGCAATAAGCTGACTTTGTATAAAATATACAAAAGTATGAAGGCTATTGCTTAACACATTGTAAGCTGCCCTGAGTCTTCAGAGAAAGGCGGCATATAAATCAGCGAATCCTGCTTGCCCCTCCCTCCCCTTTTCCCTCCCTATTTCATCCAGCCTCTTCTTGCGCCTGTCTTCGAAGGAGTTAAGTAGAGGCGATGGATTGCTAGAGTGGAAGAAAATTTGGGGTGGAGTTTGGGGACTGGGGTGTGGGGGTGTGGGGGGAGAGAAAGGAACACCAAACGCTCCTCCCATTCCAAGTCTCGTCTGAATGCTCCCTGTTGGACCCTGCTCTCTCTCCGGGGCTTTCTGGTGTGTGTGTATTGTGTGTAGTGGGGGTGGGAGGGGGGCGGGAAACACCCGCGGGTGGGTTCCTTCCACCCGCCTTGTGCATTTGAGCAAAGCGAAGCTGCAGTGGAGCAGGGAGGGAGGAAGGGTGCTGGGAAGCCCTCCCCACCCAAAAAAACCCCCATCGGACCGTTCCTGCAAATAAAAGATGGGGTGAGGAGGGATCGTCTTTGCAGAACAAGCAAGGGGGTCCGTGGTCTCCCCTTTTCCATGTCGTCGGGGGGGGGGGGGGGGGGAGCAGCTTAGCCCCCCTCCACGCCGTTCTCGTTCTCAATTTGATTCCAGCCTCCCCACTTCCCCCCATTCCTCCATCCCACCCCTTCCCTTGCAGCAGTGGTGGGTTTTAACATTTTTTACTATTGGTTCTGTGGGTGTGGCTTGGTGGGTGTGGCTTGATGGGCGTGGCAGGGGAAGGATACTGTAAAATCTCCATTCCCACCCCAATCCAGGGGAAGGTTATTGCAAAATCCCCATTTCCTCCCTATCAGCTGAGACTTGGGAGGCAGAGAATTAGATGGGGCAGGGCCAGTCAGAATATTTACCAGTTCTCCGAACTACTCAAAATTTCTCCTATCGGTTCTCCAGAACTGGTCAGAACCTGCTGAAACCCACCTCTGCCTTGCAGGATTAAAACTTCCCTGGGGTGTTCAGTGTCTTATTAGGTGTGGATCAGCTTTACAGTATTGGGTATTTTTTCTTTCTTTCAAAAAGGGGGCAGAGCTTTCTTATCACCTGTTTATTTTAGCTGTTGAAGCTTTATTCTATTTTTCTTTCAATCAGTCCTGACCCTCTTCATGAGTTTGAGGTGAAGTGGGGAGGGGGGGTTTCAGGAAATGCATAAAAGCAGCAGTCTATTCAGCCAAAACAATCCTTTCTCATATGTTTTTCTTATGCTTAAAATTTATTACCCTCCCCAAGTGTAAACAGAGCCACCTAGTCAAGCTTTCTATAGCTGAAGGTGGATTTGAACTTCCTTTCATTTTCTTTCTTTCTTTCTTTCTTTCTTTCTTTCTTTCTTTCTTTCTTTCTTTCTTTCTTTCTTTCTTTCTTTCTTTCTTTCTTTCTTTCTTTTTTTCTTTCTTTCTTTCTTTCTTTCTTTCTCTCTCTCTCTCTCTCTCTCTCTCTCTCTTTCTTTCTTTCTTTCTTTCTTTCTTTCTTTCTTTCTCTTCCTTCTCCTTCCTTCCTTCCTTCCTTCCTTCCTTCCTTCCTTCCTTCCTTCCTTCCTTCCTTCCTTCCTATTTCTTTCTTTTTTTCTGTCTCTCTCTCTCTCTCTCTTTATTCTTCCTCCCTCCTTCTCAGAAAAAGCAAGAAAAGGGGAGAAGAAAAGCTTAACACTAACCTCAACTTTCTCTCCTCCACCTTTGCTTGTGCGATGCCTTAAACCTTTACGTTGCCTGAAGGTAGTCCTCGATTTCCGACTACAATTGGGATTAGAATCTCGCTTGATTAGCAAAGTGGTCATTATGTGAGATATCACTTGACTGCTTTGGTCAAGAATTGTAATTCTGCATTCGCTGTTGCAGTTATTAAATGATTTCACTGGCCATTAAGTGGATGGAGCCCCAGACAACAAGGTTTGCTTCAGGGGTGGGTGGGCAGAGGAAGCCACTGGAGCCCCAGTGTTGGCCACGTTTGACTTGAGGGGGTCCTGGAGAAGCTTAGGGATGCTTTGGTCCATGTTGCTTAGAAACGGTGTGGAACATGCGGCTTGGAAAATGGCGGAAGGCTGCAAAGGCCACCGGTCTGCGGATTATGGGCGCATTTCTGGGTGGCAGCAGTAACACTAGGCTGAAGTCCAGGCCTCGGGTCAATGGCAGATGGCTAAAGTGGCTATACTCCCCGGTCCCCACGTAAGGCACCACCATTCCTGCCCCATTGCAGGGCTGAGATGGGACGGCTGAGGCTTCTGGGGGTGGGTGTAGCTTTGCACCATGCTGCAGCTTTCTTAATTCATGTGTGGCCTGCACTGAAACTTCAGGGTCTCCCCCACCCCCTTCAGGGCACCCACGCAGTTCTTGCCTAGATCTCCCTCCACTTAACAACCCACAAAGTCACTTAACAAGTACTATAACAAAAGAGTTTGCCTCCTAGAGAGGTGGGGGCTCACTCACTGGAGATTTTTTCTAGAGTGTTCTGAGGTGCTGGACGGGTTGGACTGAAAGACCTTCTCAAATCTCAAGATTTTGTGACTTTTCTCAGAAGAAAATATTATTCTGCATTTCTTTTCTTTTTTCCGAACAGAGGGTAAAAGATTGTGACCAAAGATTTACCTGGAAAGACAACTATCAACAGATAATAGAAATCCAGCCCAAGGTAGCAACCACCAGAAAGAATGGAGCCTGGGAAACTCTTGGATGCTCCATCAGAGACAAGCAGCACTTCGAAAAACCACAAATGTCCAGAATGTGGGACTTTTTTCTGTGAGGAAGTCACTCTTGCAAACCACGAGAGAATTCACACAGGGGAGAAAAACAAAAAGGGCCTCGAATGTGGGACATGTTTTTCCATAAAATCAAACTTGCTGCAACATCAGAGACTTCACACTGGAGAGAGACCCTATGAATGCCCAGAATGTGAAAAACAATTTGTAAATTCTTCTGAACTTCAAAAACACCAGACTGGACACAATGAGAAGAAACCCTGTAAATGTGGGGAGTGTGGGAAAAGTTTTCTTACTCCAAGAGAGGTTCAGAATCATGAGAGAATCCACACAGGGGAGAAGCCATTCAAGTGTGTGGAGTGTGGGAAATGCTTTTCCGAAAAACACAACCTTGGAAGACATCAGAGGCTCCACACAGGAGAGAAGCCATACAGATGCGTAGAATGTGGAAAATGTTTTACTCGAAATGGAGACCTTTGGAGTCATCATAAAACCCACACAGGGGAGAAGCCATATCAATGCAACGAATGTGGACACTTTTATCGCACCGCATCAGCCCTCAAAAGTCATGTTAAACTTCACGCAGGGGAAAGAAAGTTCAAATGTTTAGAATGTGGGAGAACATTTGCCAATTCATCTAATCTTAGAAGTCACAGCCGAATCCATACAGGAGAGAAGCCCCATAAATGCTTGGAGTGCAATAAGTGTTTTTCTCAAAAAAGTAATCTTGTGATACATCAGAAAATCCACACTGGCGAGAAACCTTTTCAATGTTTGGAATGTGGGAAATCTTTTCTTCAAATAGGAAGTCTTAAAATCCACGAGAGAATTCACACAGGGGAGAAACCTTACAAGTGTTGGGAATGTGGGAAGAGCTTTTCTCAGAAGGCAAATCTTTGGGTCCATGAGAAGATCCATGCAGGAATCAAACCTTACAAATGCTTTGAGTGTGGAAAATGTTTCACTGAGAGCTCATCACTTCGGAGTCATTGGAAAACACACACAGGGGAGAAAAACGAAAAGTGCCTCGAATGTGGGAAATGTTTTACCTTGAAATCAAACCTGCTGCAACATCAGAGGCTTCACACCGGAGAGAGACCCTATGAATGCCCAGAATGTGAGAAATGATTTGTAAATTCTTCTGAACTTCATAGACATCAGGAATGGCACAAAGAGGAGAAACCCTATAAATGTGGGGAATGTGGGAAAGATTTTATTTCACAGTACCGTGTTCAGATTCATCAGAGAATCCACACAGGGGAGAAGCCGTACAAATGTGTAGAGTGTGGGAAATGTTTTATCCAAAAGTGTGATCTTGGAAGGCATCAGAAGGTCCACACAGGAGAGAAGCCGTACAGATGCGTAGAATGTGGAAAATCTTTTGGTTATAAGGAACTACTTTGGAGTCATCATAAAATCCACACGGGAGAAGCCATATCAATGCAATGAATGTGGAAGATTTTATCGTACGACATCAGCCCTTAGAAGTCATGTGAACATTCACACAGGGGAAAAAAACTACAAATGTTTAGACTGTGGGAGAAAGTTTGCTCGGTCATCTCTCCTCAGAAGTCACAGCCAAATCCATACAGGAGAGAAACCTCACAAATGCTCGGAGTGCGATAAATGTTTTTCCCGGAAAGTTACTCTTTTGAAGCATCAGAGAATCCACACTGGGGAAAAACCATATAAATGTCTGGAGTGTGGAAAATGTTTTGCCCAACCTTCAGCAGTTTGCGTGCACTCTGTAAATTACGCTGGAGAGTGACCTTACAAATATGCAGAGGGTGAGAAACCTTTTCATTGAAAATCACAGCTAAATAGGGCGCCAGAAGTCCACAGCAGAGATAAATCTTTTCCATTGTGAACAACGTTGGGAATACTTCTTTTCAATAGTCACACCTAGCAATTCAACAGAAACTTCACACAGAAGCGAAATCTTACAATTGTTTGGTGTGGGGAAAAAGTTTTTCCTAGTCAAGTCACCTTAAATACCAATAGAGAGTAGATAATCTAACAAAAGTGTATCTATGTTAGGAAGTTAAGAAGGTTTGGCTCACAAGCAGCAGCAGTAGTAGTAAATAAATAAATAAATAAATAAAATAACATAAAATTTATTGTCATTGTATGTGAATACACGTACAACGAAATTTACTTGACACCCAAAGACCAGGTCCCACACACATAATCCCCAAACACAGTGTGATAATTTACCACACTGAGTTACAAGTGTGGGGTAGTGTAGCAGTGGTGGGTTGCCCCTGGTTCAGACCAGTTCTATACAACCGGTAGTAAAACTGGTCGGGGGCTCTGCCCACTGACCCTGACGTCATCAGAAGCAATCTGGGCATGCACAGAAGGCATGTGTTCGAGCAAAACCATCCCGTTGCGAAGGGATCGCGTTGCAAACTGGTAGTAAGGGTAAGTAGAACCCACTCCTGGAGTGTAGGTTATATTTTGCAGAGCACAGCTAGTCCTTGACTTATGATTGCAATTAGGAACAGATTCCTAGTCATAGATTTATACAGTCATACTTTTTGGCGCCCATATGACCAGATTTTATGACATTTTTTTTGTGGTCAATAAGTAATAAGCAGTCCTAAGTGTAAAGCCGCTCTTCAAAATTTGCATTTTTTGCCAAAAATGCCAAAAAAACCCTGCAAATTGTGATCCGATAGCTGCAGGATTATGGAACTGGTTGCAAAAGCCAAGTGCTCATAATGTGGTCACATAATTTGTGTGTGTGTATGTGGGGGGGACAACATTGGAGAGCAACCTATAAGGAAACCTTGATAAACCCTGAAGCATTCACAAAAGGGCGAAATTATATAAATATTTGGAATATTCTAAAGTACTGACTCCACTGAGACCTCTGGAGAACCTCAAGAAAAAGAAATTGTGGGTTTGGTGTGTAGGAAATATTTTTCTGGAATGTCTACCTGGGAAAAATGCCCTTCAAAGAAACACTCCAGGTGCTCGCATGACTGGACATTTTTTCCGGGTGACAAACTGCATCACAGCTTGGTGTGTGGAAAATCTGCTCCTTGAAATGAGGCAATTATCATGAATTTCTGAGTCCTGACAGAGAAGAGCCCTAAAAATCCTTGTAGCATAGAAAACGCTTTATCCTAAAATCTTTTCAAAAAACCTAGGTAATAAAGAGAACTTTATAAAGGTAAAGGTTCCTCCGCATATATGTGCTAGTCGTTCCCAACTCTAGGGGGCGGTGCTCATCTGGGTTTCAGAGCCAAAGAGCCAGTGCTTTCCGAAGACGTCTCTGTGGTCATGTGGCCAGCATGACTAAATGCCAAAGATGCACAGAACGCTGTTACCTTCCCACCAAAGTGGTCCCTATTTTACTACTTGCATTTTTTACGTGCTTTCGAACTGCTAGGTTGGCAGAAGCTGGGATAAGTAACAGGAGCTCACTCTGTTACGCGGCACTAGGGATTCGAACCGCTGAACCACCGACCTTCTGATCAACAAGCTCGGCGTCTTAGCCACTTAGCCGCCGCATCCCTTTAAAATAGAAGTTCTTTTACGATAAAGAACTTTATTACCTAGATAATAAAGAGAAAAGAAAGGGTTCGGAGGAAGAGGAAGAAGAAGAAGTCAAATTAAGTTTTTCTTGTTGATTTATCATTTTTGTTTTTGGATATTTTGTTTTTGGTTATTATTTCAGGTAATATTTAATATCTTCCAATTTTATTATTTTATAATGTTTATTATCGGGGATTTAAAGTAAATGGAAAAGGGGATTACATACTTAGGTTGTTAGTTACTTTTTTCCCCATTGGATCTTTGTTGATCAATAGGGAGAGTGGAAGATTTAGAGAGAAGTTCGTAAAAAATAGGATCAGGTATAGAATGAAGATGCACCTGTTTGAATTGGAGATAAATTGCACTCTTGGGATAAATTGGAGCACAGATTGATTACTTAGCACATGCATCACAGGTCCTGAAAAACGTAACTTTGAATTATGTAATATTCAGTTTAATGTGAATTGTAAATCGATACCAGGTTGCCAGTCATGTGATCCAAAATTCAGTTAATGTCAGGTTGCATTGTGTGCAATTAGGGTCACTATATGTACAGTTGTTTTGTTTTTTTTAATTTGATTTATATGCCGCCCTTCTCCGGAGACTCAGGGCGGCTTACAATGCATTAAGCAATAGCCTTCATACTTTTGTATATTTATATTTATACAAAGTCAACTTATTGCCCCCACAAACTGGGTCCTCAATTTACCCACCTTAGAAAGGATGGAAGGCTGAGTCGACCTTGAGCCTGGCTAGGATTGAACTCACAGAATTACAGGCAGCTGGATGTTAATTGCTGCCTTTAGTAGGAGGCATTAGCCCCCTATGCTACTCAGGCTCTCTTTTTTCTTTTTATCTATAAAATAGATTTTTTTTATCTATAAAATATAATATTCTTGTTTTTTACTGTGATATTTCATTATTACTCATATACCATATTAGATTAGATATTTTTCTTGCCTATTTCCCTCAATCTAGAAACAATTAGCCTATTTTCCATGGAAATATGAGGTCAAGTAATTTAAATTTAAATAGTTAAAGGCCACACTTGAAATACTGCATTCAGTTTTGGTCTGAATGCCATGATGTAAAAAAGATTGAGACTCTAAAAAAGATTGAGATTCTAGAAAGAGTGCAGAGAAGAGCAACAAAGATGATTAGGGGACTGGAGGCTAAAACACAGGAAGAACGGTTGCAGGAACTGGGTATGTCTAATTTAATGAAAAGAAGGACTAGGGGAGACATGATAGCAGTGTTCCAATATCTCAGGGGTTGCCACAAAGAAGAGGGAGTCAAGCTATTCTCCAAAGAATCTGAGGGTAGGACAAGAAGCAATGGGTGGAAAGTAATCAAGGAGAAAAACAATCTAGAACTAAGGAGAAATTTCCTGACAGTGAGAACCATTAATCAGTGGAACAACTTGCCTCCAGAAGCTGTGAATGCGCCAACACTGGAAATTTTTAAGATGTTGGATAACCATTTGTCTGAAGTGGCGTAGGGTTTCCTGCCTAAGCAGGGGGTTGGACTAGAAGACCTCCAAGGTCCCTTCCAACTCTGTTATTCTATTCTATAAGTTTATACAATTTTTTTCTGATGGATTCATTAACTGCAGCAATCAAGATTACCTTATCTCCTCACTTGCCCTGATCCGTGGTTAATTCTCTTCTCCTGCGTCCACCATGAACTGGCATCTCACCCCCATCACATGACAAGGTTGTAAGAATTTCTCTTAAAAGAATAAATCATTTTATGAGAGAGGTTCTCATAAAAAAAAAGAATCCAATGTTTTTTATGTGAGAAAACTTTCAGCTATAAATCGAATTTTAAAACTCCTTGGAAACTCCATGTTAGGATATGGTGTAAGCCTAACAAGTTGTCCAGGCAATATATGAACACATGAAAATGTATTCTATGTCTTTAAAATGTAATGCTGAATAATTGTACTGCTGAGTCATTGTAATAACTGCTGACTGACTGCTGACTCCAATTATCCTAAGTGTACTGTTGCGTCATTGTGCTGCTGGCTCCACCTATCCTAATTAGATAATTACTACTTTAAGGCTGAACTATAGTCATTGTTGGAACTGTTGCCATTGTGTATGGATATGCTCTCATTGTGGATGGATCTGCTACCATCGTGACTTGTTATCAGCGTGAACTGTTTAGTGCCTACTGCTGTTTTGTATGGTAAGAAGATTTCTCTAACTCTGGACTGATTTGAATGGCTAAAGACTTGGATTGACTAAAGACTATGCAATTGTTTTTCACTACAAAGTAAAGTAAAACTTTGACAAACCAGTTTGTATGTATTTTATTCATTGCTCTCAGCACCGTTTTTCTGTGCTCTACGCTCTGCTGGTTGGTTAACACAACAATATCCTTAACACTCCACACTGGAGAAAAACCTTTCAGGGCTCCATGTGTTGAATGAGCTTCAGAAAAAGCACATCTCTCATTTATCATCCAAGGATCCACACCAAAGAGAGCCCAAACTTGGGTTCGGACTGTGGGAAGAGCTTCAAATGTGAGCAGATACCTCGCTTCTTATCAAACAATTCAACTGTTTCTTTTTTTCAAATCTGCATTTATGACAATTGATGGCAATTAACGCTTCAATTGCCAATTATCAGGCCTATTTTTTCCACACAACAAACAGACATATAAAACAAGCTGTGCAAATCAGTGGAGTCTAGAATTAAATATGAAGAAGAGTGACTAAAGGCAGCAAGTAGAACAAACCTCTTTAGAACTGACAATGAAGATATGGAAGCAGTGAGCAGCTTCTGGCTTTTAGGATCAACCATCAAGAGTAAAGGAAGTAACAATCGAATAATAAGCCCCAGTCCAGCACTTGGTAGAGCAGCCATAAAGGCCTTTGAAAACATATTTAAATGCCAGGATGGGTCTCTACCTACAATAAACAGAATTAAGCCATGATCATCTTTGCTATGATGTTCTAAATACAATGGAACGGAAAATAAAGAATAGAGTAGATTAAGAATAGAATGGAACAGACTAGAAGCGAAATTCAGACTTAAAACAACAGGATAGGAAGAGGACGGATGCCTCTGAATTTTTCCCATTCTTACTCTCCGAATGGCCTTAATACTACAACTCCCATCACACCCTGCCTTCACACCTTTGGGGCACCCATTTGAGCCAGTTTCTTTGGAATAATGCTGAAATCCGTAGAAGCCTGAGGCATAATGTTTCTGTGTAGATGTTAATGGCGGCATTTACTTATTTATTATTTTATTTATTTATTTGGCTTATATGCCGCCCTATCTCCCAATGGATGCAGGGCAGCTCACAATAATAAAAACACAAGCCACAATACAAAACAAAATCTAAAAAAATTTAAAAATTAACCCTTAAAATCCCACCAGTCCAGGTCGAGGGATTTAAAAAGCCAAGTTTTTAATTCACGGCAGAAGGTGCGAAGGTCCGGCGCTAATCGGAGCTCCAAGGGAAGTTGATTCCAGAGGGTGGGCACACCCGCCGAGAAGGCTCTACCCCTGGGAGCCGCCAGCCAACACTGTCCAGCTGACGGCACCCGGAACAGGCCCTCTCTATGGGTGAGTTATTTATGTAACTCACCTCATGAATTCCCCTCTTTCCTGGCTTGGCATAAATCCATGTTTCCCAACCTTGGTGACTAAGTTATGTGAAGTTCAACATCCAGAATGGGGAATTCTGGGAGTTGAATTTCACATATCTTAAAAGTTACTAAGGCTGAGAAATGCAGCCCTAGATTAACCTGATACATTAAAGCGCCAAACCTCAGAAGAACAGAGCAGAGTTGGAAGGGACCTTGGAGGTCTTCTAGTCCAGCCCCCTGCTCAAGCAGGAGACCCTAATACAATTCCAGACAAAGGGTTGTCCAATCTCTTCTTCAAAACCTCCAGTGTTGGATCACCTACAACTGTGATGGCGAACCTATGGCATGGGTGCCACAAGTGACATGCAGAGCCATATCTGTTGGCATGTCAGCATTGCCCTACTCAGCTCCAGCATGCATATGCATGCCGATCAGCTAATTTTCGGGCCTTCCGGGCCCACCTGAAGTTGGGAAATGGGCTGTTTCCGGCCTCCGGAGGGCCTCCCAGGTGGGGGACGGAAGGCCGTTTTCATCCTCCCCAGGCGCCAAGAAAGCCTCTGGAGCCTGGGGAGGGCGGAAAACAGGCCTACCAGGCCCACCGTGCCATTGCTTGCCAAAAGAGGGGGTAGCGCAGGTGGGGGTCATGCGCACATGTGCAGGGGGTGGGGCGCATTGAATTATGGGTATGGGCACATGCATGCGTGACCCCCTCTTATGATCCCCACTTTCGGCACGCGAGAGCAAAAAGGTTAGCCATCACTGACCTACAACTTCTGAAAGCAAGCTCTTACAACTTCACCTTATCCACGCCCAGGTGCATCTGCCCGGCTTTAGGTCACCTGTAAAGGGAGTGGGTGGGTGGGTAAAGGGACGCGGTGGCTCAGTTGCTAAGACACTGAGCTTGTCGATCGAAAGGTCGGCAGTTCAGCGGTTCGGATCCCCAGTGCCGCCTAACAGAGTGAGCTCCCGTGACTTGTCCCAGCTTCTGCCAACCTAGCAGTTCGAAAGCACGTAAAAAATGCAAGTAGGACCACCTTTGGCGAGAAAGTCACAGCGTTCCATGCGCCTTTGGCATCGAGTCATGCCGGCCACATGACCACGGAGACGTCTTCTGACAGTGCTTAAAAACTGTTTTAATTTGATTTATATGCCGCCCTTCTCCGGAGACTCAGGGCGGCTTACAATGCATTAAGCAATAGCCTTCATACTTTTTGTATATTTATACAAAGTCAGCTTATTGCCCCCACAAACTGGGTCCTCAATTTACCTACCTTAGAAAGGATGGAAGGCTGAGTCGACCTTGAGCCTGGGGAGATTCGGCTTTGAAATGGAGATGAGCACTAATCGGGAACGACTAGCACATATGTGCGAGGGGAATACTTACCTTTACCTTAAAGGTGTATGTGTG
This sequence comes from Coluber constrictor foxii, assembly GCA_038048745.1. Classification (NCBI taxonomy): domain Eukaryota; kingdom Metazoa; phylum Chordata; class Lepidosauria; order Squamata; family Colubridae; genus Coluber; species Coluber constrictor. Next base: position 263,718,288 of record CM075959.1, read on the forward strand.
TGAGGGGGTAACAGACAAGATGCGAATCCTGCTTGGCCACCCCATCCTCTCCTCCCTCCTATTTCACCAAGCCTCTTGTTCCTCTGGTACCCAAAAGGGTTAAATAAAGGCAATGGATTCCTAGAGAGGAAGTAAAATTGGGGTGGAAGTTGTGGACTGAGGAAGAGGGGTGAGAAGAGAGCATCAATGCTCCTCCCATCCACTGTGTTGTCTGAATGCCCTGGGAACGGGACGTTGGCAGTGGCGTTGGCAGAAGGGGCTGAGGTCGACCCGGCTCTCCCTCCGGCCCTTTCTGGGGTGTGGGTGTGTGTAGGGGGGGAGAAGCAGTAGGAGGGACGGGGTGGGGGGCAGGATCGGGCCATTGAGGTCCCCACTTAACACGGGGACACCAGCTGGTGGTTCTTCCCCTTCCTCCGCCTTGTGCATTTGGGCAAAGCGAAGCTGCAGAGGAGCAGAGAGGGAGGGAGGAAGAGCGCTGGGAAGAGCCCCCCCCCCCACCCCAAAGAGATCCTAGCTGTCCCTGCAAAGACAAGACCGGGGGGGGGGGCGGGGGGTGTTGCAGCTTAGCCCCCCCCCCATCACCATTGCCCTCGTTTCCAGTTTGACTGCTGCTTCCCTTCCCCTTGCAGTGTTAAAACTTCAGGAGAGTGTTCAGTCTCTTATGAGTTGGGAATTGGTTTTATTGGGTGTTTTTCCTTCAAAGGGAACCAAAGCTGCCTTTAATTCTCTTATTGTCTGTTTATTTTAGCTAGTGAAACCTTTTTTTTTATTTTTTAACCCTGCTCCTCAGGAGTTCTAGGTGACAGGGGAGGGGAAATGCATCAAAGCGGCAGTTCATTCAGTCAAACAATCCTTCCACACAATATCCTTTCCCCCCTTACACTTAATTTATTCCCCACTCCAAGTATAAATCTGGATGACCGCGGTTTCTATAGCTGAGGGTGGATTTTGAACCCAGGGGTATGTTTTCCTTCCTTCCTTTCTTCCTTTCTTTCTTCCCTCCCTCCCTCCCTCCCTCCCTTTTTTTTTACACACCATAATGTTTTTCCCTATGAATCTTAGTGGAGTTTCAGAAGTCTTAAGAAACGTCTCCCTGCACAATGGAGGACACTACAGTCAGGTATCAGCTGTCCACCGGGGCCTGTGTGGCAAAGCCTCTTTTGATGGGTAAGGAAAAACTTTTATCTGAATTGGTTGGAGGGAGAAGGTGCCATCTCAACTTTGGGGGAATGCAGTCATGTGACTGATGGAAATGTTGTCATTTACATGTTTGGGTAGGCAAATGTGAATGACACCATTCCTTCTTCCTATCTTCCTTCCTTCCTTCCTTCCTTCCTTCCTTCCTTCCTTCCTTCCTTCCTTCCTTCCTTCCTTTCCTCCTTCCTTCCTTTTTCTTTCTTTCTTTCTCTTTCTTCTTTCTCTCTTTCTTCTCTTTCCTTCCTTCCTCCCTCCCTCCATTTCCTTCCTTCCTTCCTTCCTTCCTTCCTTCCTTCCTTCCTTCCTTCCTTCCTTCCTTCCTTTCTTTCTTTCTTTCTTTCTTTCTTTCTTTCTTTCTTTCTTTCTTTCTTTCTTTCTTTCCTTCTCTCTCCCCCTCCCCCTCTCCCTCCCCCTCCCCCTCTCTCTTTCTTTTTCTTCTTCTTTCCCATTTTACCAGAAGGTAATATTGGGCAGTTTACAATATTAAAAAGATATATTTTTTTTTACAAAACCTGTACACAATAGGAACTAAATAATAAAGAAGGGAAATGCATAACCCTAATTAAAAGATGGGGAGGAAGGGAGTAGGATGAGCAGTGGGGGCGGGGGGGAGCATGGGATCTGTTATTAGTCTGAGTTCTGTGGAGAGAGGTTTTTCCATGGACCGGAGGAGCCATGCCGCCTGCATCCCTTGGGAGTTGGGCGGCATAGAAATGCGATAAATTAAATTAAATCCCATGGATGGGCTTCACTTATTTGGATCATCTGGTTTTTGGCATGCTGCGGCCCAGTGGCTGGTCCACAGACTGGGGGTTGGGGACCCCTGCTGTAACCGATTGTAAATGCAAACCAGTTGACAAGCACCCAAATTGGATCACTTGACTATGGTGATGGTGCGACAATCATAAATTTGAGAGCAGGTGTTGTGACCTAGGCTTACTGAGTCATTACAATACACAATTAGTCCCAAAAAAACCTATTTTATTGTAACAGCTGAGAATTACATTCATTCCCAGCTGAGTCCAAATTAGTTGCAAAACAAATCCTTTGGAAGAAGTCCTTCAGGATAATCAACAACCTTTATCTTCTTTGACACCCTGCCAAAGGCCTTACTTGGCAAAGCCCCACAAAGTTCAGAAGCAAACAAGAGATGCCGACTGGAAACAAAGTTAACAACGTTGCTTTCCTGCAAAAGGACCAAGTGCCTTTGTTTCTCTTTTAAGCCTTATGGGAGGGGCCAATCATCTCTTGGCCTTACTCTTGAGTCATCCCTTTTGCTTTAGCTGCTCTTGCCTTCTGGCAGCTCTGTGCATGCGTGCACTAGGAACAGGCTCCTCCTGTGCCTCTGCCTCTCTGGGGGCTCCGGAGTCCACACATCATTCCCAGATGGCCCTAGTCCCATCTCTGCCTCTGATGCAGAGCCCTCGTTTGGGCCTTCCCCAGACTCCAGGACTGGTCCGTGTTCCTCCCCAGCCTCCTCACTGTCTGACTCGGCTGCCAGCTCCACTGGCTGCTGGTGGACCACAAAAGGTCATAACTTTTTTCCCCCAAGGCCATCGTAACTTTGACTGGTTGTGAAATGAATAGCTGTACCTGCAATTGACAGAAATTGGAAATTTTGTGAATGTGCAAGTTTTCTAAGCGTCATCCAAAATTTTTTGGTATGGCACCGAGTGTGCTGGTAAACGCTGGGGCCACTGTGGTTGGTTCCTGCCATAATCGTTCAGTTTTGATTTTCAGATCTTGATACTTTGAGATCTTCTGCAATTCTTTTGTTTTCTATTCTGCGATCTCCTTGGCATTGTCACATCAATTATCCCCACGTTCTTCACACAGATGGAGGAGCTTCATCGTTGATCAATATTTGGCCATTAATCGAACAAGATGGAGTCCAACAGTCCTCTCTGCAACCCTGTCAGGTAGGGCGATCATTCTTAAAGGTCCTCTTTTCCTCAACGTATAGCCATGACAACCATGTTATTAGCTAAGGTAGGAGATTGGAATTAGAATCAGAATAGAGCTGGAAGGGACCTTGAAGGTCTTCTAGTGCAACCCCCTACTCAAGCAGGAGACCCTATACAATTTCAGACAAGTGGCTGTGTAGTCTCTTCTTGAAAGCTTCCAGTGATGAAGCTACCACAACATCTGAGGACAAAGCTGTTCCATTGGTTGATTGTTCTCACTGTCAGAAAATTTCTCCTTATTTCCAGGTTGAATCTCTCTCTGTTCAGTTTCCATCCATTATTCCTTATCTGGTCTTCAGCTGCTTTGGAAATTAGCTTGACCCCTTCCTCTCTGTGGCAGCCCCTCAAATATTGGAAGACTGCTATCATGTCTCCCCTGGTCCTTCTCTTCACTAGACCAGCCATGCCCAGTTCTTGCAACCATTCTTCATGCTCCCTGTCTCCTTCTCTCCTATTGGAAGACAGACAAAATTACAAATGAATGATTGATAACACTAAATGGTTCTCAAATTTTGGTTTTCCCAACTTGATGGGGCAATTGTAGCAACATTGCTTTCCTACAAAGAGCCCAAGAGCCTTTGCTGCTCTTTTAAGCCTTATGGGAGGGGCCAATCATCTCCTGGCCTTACTCCCAAGTTGTCCTTTTTGCTTTAGCTGCTCTTGCCTTCTGGCAGATTTTTGCACTAGGAACAGGCTCCTCCTGTTCCTCTGCCTCTCTGCTATCCACCTCTGGAGGCTCTGGAGTCCGCGCATCACTCCCAGATGGCCCTGGCCGTATCTCTTCCTCTGACGCAGAGCGCTTGTCTGGGCCTTCCCCTGACTTCAGGACTGGCCCATTGTCCTCCCCAGCTTCCTCACTGTCGGACTCCGCTGCCAGCTCCGCAGGCTGCTGGCAGACCACAATAGCCTAGCACACTTTGGCCCATTACTTCTATAGCTGGCAAGGCTTTCCCAAAGGCCTCTGTAGCTGATAACAGAGCTCCGGATCGATCTGGAGCTCTGTTGTCAGCTGCAGAGACCTTCGGGAAAGACTTGCTGGCCAAAGAAGTTCCTGAAGGCCTCTGACAGTGAAAAGGAGGCCGATGGCGATGTGTGCGAGTGAGGTGAGTCAGTGGATGACATCCCCCTGCCCCCCAAAAATAAGACCTGGTGCCTTTTTTTTAATGGCATATATATATATATATATATAAGACAAGGTCTTATTTTTGCGGAAACACGGGTACTATTTTGTGCTGCTTACTGATTTTTATTATTATTATTATAATAACTTTATTGTCATTGTACGTATATACACAGTATACCCATTGTCAGTGTTCCAGAAAACCCCCCACTCCTAGTAAAGACTCTGAAGCAAGCATTTTTCAAAATTCTATTTACTAGAATAGATAAACTGGCACATCTGGAAAACCCAAATCTGAGAGGTCCTGGTTTCCCCTCAGTAAATCAATCCCCCCCCCCAAACCATCCCCTCACTCCTCAGTTGATCACATGCTCCAATCACCATCTGTCCCATCTCGAGACCTCACTCCAACCACTCCTCCTCCAGATGCAGGATGGGCCTGACCTTGACCGACAGGAAGAATGCTATTATGTCTACCAACAACCCCTCTACTAAATCCCCCCTCCTGCTTTCCCACACAGGAGAAGGTGGCAGCATGGAAGCTTCTGGCCTAATATGGCTTCCAAAGTTGACATCCATACAACTAAATTCACATCACACCCAAAGACCAGGCCCAACACACATAACAATCCCCAAACACCCCACCACCACAACCACATTATCAGCCCTTCTTCAGCTGAATGCCTTTAGCATTCCTAAAAGTCCATAAAGTATCTCGAAATAGTTAAGTTGGGAAAATCTTTTGACTGATTCTGGCAACGAGGTGAACAGTTTCTTCTCCTTTCAGGATTTGGTGACCTTTGAGGACGTGGCTGTATATTTCAGCGAAGAAGAATTGGTGCTGCTGGATTTGGACCAGAAAGCTCTCCATAGAGAAGTGATGGAGGAGAATTTTTGGAATGTGGTCTCCTTGGGTAAGTTTCTCCCTTATTTGCCTCGGCTGGGTCTGCCTGCAAATGTTTAAACAGGTAGTCCTCAACATACGACCACCACTGAGCCCCAAATCCCTGTTGTTAAGTGAGGCATTCATTACGTGCGTTTTGCCACATTTTACGACCTTTCTTGAGACATTTGTTAAGTGAATCCCTGCAGTTAATAAGTTAGTGATACGGTTGTTAAATGAATCTGGTTTCCCCCATTGACTTTGCTTGTGAGAAGGTCGCAAAAGGTGACCACGTGACCCCAGGACACTGCAACCTTCGTAAATATGAATCACTTGTCAAGGATCTGAATTTTTTTTTTATTGAAAAAGTTTTACAATACAAGTTTATCATTTTTCCCTCCCATTTTCCCCCCTCCCACCCCCCCTTCCCTTCCCTCCCCTCTTTTCCCTCCCTTGGCTTCCCTCACAAGAAAAATATTATTCTTATATGTCTATCAACGTTAAACAAAAATATAGGTGAAATCCAAATAACATATCTTATATTTTAACATTAAATGCTAACAATTCTTTATATAAAATAAAATCATTCTATCAAATATATGCTGACAGTCAAACATGTATATAAGCTTATCAAATATTTTTAACATTAAAATTTTTCTAGATAATATAGTAGATATATATAAAATAAAATCATTCTATCAAATATATGCTGTATTAATGATTTAAACATACCAAATATTTTTAACATTAAAACTTTTCTATATATCAATATAGTAAATATAGTAAAACTAATTATCAGTCAAATACTAATTGATACTTCTTAGTTTGATATTTATTCTGCACATGATCCACTTTTCTGCAAGTCCACCAAATATGAAAGTATGTAGCATCCAAACAATCACACCTCCAACATTTGGATACATACACGACAATTTCTTGGGGTCTAAATGCCATCTATAAAACATTTTATAAAAGTTTTCCTGCAAATTCTGTGCTTGAGTAAATTTAACATTCTGGACCCAAATCTTTTCCCATGTTTCCAACATAACTGGTTCTGCAAGGATTTGAATTTTGATCACATGATTATGAAGATGCTGCAAAGGTTGTAACTATGAAAAACCGTCATAAGTGACTTTTTTCATTGCCATTATAACTTTGGTCACTAAATGAACTGTTGTAGTTGACTACCTGTAGTTGTTATAGGTATTGTAAACTATTTGGAGAAATTGTTAAAGGAAAACAATTTCCTGGGTAGCTGGATAGCTCAGCAGATTAAGCATTGTAATTAAACACCAACTGTCTGCAATTACTGTAGTTCGAATCTCCCCAGGCTCAGGGTTGACTCAGCCTTCCATCCTTTCTAAGGTAGGTAAAGAGCCTGAGTAGCGTTGGGGGCTAATGCCTCCTGCTAATGGCAGCAATTAAGATCCAGCTGCCTGCAATTTCTGTGAGTTCAATCCTAGCCAGGCTCAAGGTCGACTCAGCCTTCCATCCTTTCTAAAGTAGGTAAATTGAGGACCCAGTTTGTGGGGGCAATAAGCTGATTTTGTATAAATATACAAAAGTATGAAGGCTATTGCTTAACGCATTGTAAGCCTCCCTGAGTCTCCGGAGAAGGGCGGCATATAAATCAAATTTAAAAAAAAAACCAAAACATTTACAGTCTGTTACTATTAACAGAGGGATAAAGATCGTGTGAAGGGTTAATACCACTTTATAATGCCTTGGTAAGGCCACACCTGGAACACTGCATCCAGTTTAGGTCGCCCAATGAAAAAAGATGTTGAGACTCTAAGAAAGAGTGCAGAGAAGAGCAACAAAGATGATTAGGAGGACTGGAGGCTAAAACATATGAAGAGTGGTTGCTGGAATTGGGTATATCTAATTTAATGAAAAGGACTAGGGGTAACTTGATAGCAGGGGATGCTACAAAGAAGAGGGAGTCAAGCTATTCTCCAAAGCACCTGAAGACAGGACAAGAAGCAATGGATGGAAAATAATCAAGGAGAGAAGCAATTTAGAACTAAGGAGAAATTTCTTGACAGTTGGAACAATTAATCAATGGAACGACTTGCCTACAGAAGTAGTGAATGCTCCAACACTGGAAGTTTTTAAGAAGAGCTTGGACAACCATTTGTGTGTGGGTTGGGTTTCCTGCCTGAGCAAGGGGTTGGACTAGAAGACCTCCAAGGTCCCTTCTAACTGTTAATTCTATTCTATTCTATTCTATTCTATTCTATTCTATTCTATTCTATTCTATTCTATTCTATTCTATTCTATTCTATTCTATTCTATTCTATTCTATTCTATTCTATTCTATTCTATTCTATCCCATCCCATCCCATCCCATCCCATCCCATCCCATCCCATCCCATCCCATCCCATCCCATCCCATCCCATCCCATCCCAATTGATTTTTTTAAAAAATTTGATTTATATGCCACCCTTCTCCGGAGACTCAGAGCGGCTTACAATGCGTTAAGCAATAGCCTTCATACTTTTGTATATTTTTTTATACAAAGTCAGCTTATTGCCCCCACAAACTGGGTCCTCAATTTACCTACCTTAGAAAGGATGGAAGGCTGAGTCAACCTTGAGCCTGGTGAGATTCAAACTTACAGTAATTGCAGACAGCTGGATGTTAATAACATGCTTTAGTCTGCTGAGCTATCCAGACTCTTGATTATCCAAGCTATCTCGATTATTATCAAGAGCATAAAATATGAAATTAAAAGAGGCTTGCTGCTTGAGAGGACAGCTATAGCAAACTAGGCAGCATGTTAAAAATTAGAGACATCACCTTGCCGAGGAAGTTCCATATAGTTAAAGCTATAGTTTTTCCCAGTAGTAATGTATGGCTTTGAGAGTTGGACCATAAGGAAGGCTGAGCACTAAAGAATTGATGCCTTCGAATTGTGTTGCTGGAGAAGAGGCTTAAAAGTCCTTTGGCCTACAAGGAGATCATATGAATCATTGTTAAAGGAAAGCAACCCTGGCCGTTCTTTGGAAGGACAAATCCTGAAGCTGAAGCTCAAATACCGTATTTTCCGGCGTATAAGACGACTGGGCGTATAAGACGACCCTCCTCAGAGCCATTTAAGGCTCGTTAGAGCCTTTCGGGCTGGTCTGCCTGGTTACAGGAGAATGAGACCCGGCGTATAAGACGACCCCCGACTTTTGAGAAGATTTTTGTGTGTTAGAAAGTAGTCTTATACGCAGGAAAATACAGTACTTTGGCTACCTAATGAGAAGAGAGGACTCCTTGGAAAAGACCCTGATGTTGGGAAAGATGGAAGGCGAAAGGAGACAGGGATGGCAGAGAATGAGATGGTTAGACATTGTCATCAATGCGATGAACGTGAGTTTGGGCTCTGGGAGAAGTGGAGGACAGAGGGGTGTCTGGTATGCTATGGTCCACGGGGTCGCAAAGAGTCAGACACAACTTAGCAACTGAACAATCCCCCAAAATTGAGGGTAGTCAAACATTAAATATTGAAAAGTTCCTTTTGTTCCCAGTTTTCTTACCACTTAAAAGCACAAATAGAATAGAATAGACTAACAAGAGTTGGAAGAGACCTTGGAGGTCTTCTAGTCCAACCCCCTGCTTAGGCTGAAAACCCTACACCACTTCAGACAAATAGTTATTCAACATCTTCTTAAAAACCTCCAGTGTTGGAACATTCACGACTTCTGGAGGCAAGTTGTTCCACTGATTAATTGTTGTAACTGTCAGGAAATTTCTCTTTAGTTCTAGGTTGTTTTTCTCCTTGATTAGTTTCCACCTATTGCTTCTTGTCATGCCCTCAGGTGCTTTGGAGAATAGCTTGATTCCCTCTTCTTTGTGGCAGCCCCTGAGATATTGGAACGCTGCTATCATGTCTCCCCTAGTCCTTTTTTTCATTAAATTAGACATACCCAGTTCCTGCAACCATTTTTCATATGTTTTAGCCTCCAGTCCCTTCATCATCCTTGTTGCTCTTCTCTGCACCCTTTCTAGAGTCTCAACAAATATATGAAGCAGAGGGCTCTGTCTTCTCAGACAACATGAGCTCCTTTTGATTCTTTGATGTTTGGCTCCATTTTAGTCACTCAAAGTCACTTGACAGTGAGATGGTTGGTATATAAATTGAATGATTGAATGAATGAATAAAAGATAGATAGATAGATAGATAGATAGATAGATAGATAGATAGATAGATAGATAGATGATAGATAGATAGATAGATAGATAGATAGATAGATAGATAGATAGATAGATAGATAGATAGATAAATAGATTTGGATGGATGGATAAATATCTTTATTCTTGGATTTGGACCCTAATCTTCTCTTTCCCTTTTCTAGCAGGTGATGGGACAATCAGGATCACGAAGGAAGAATGGGAGCGAGGATCATTTGTGGTGCTCTTAAACAGATCCAGATGCAAAGAGGAAGAAGAATGGAGAAGGGATAGAGTTGTAACGGATCAGCATAATTGTTTCCAGGAACTCTCAATGCAAACAAAGGAGAAACTATTTAATGCTGCACCACCTACGCACAATTCCGCTCAGAGCACAAACTTCAACCCCGATGAAAAAATCAGTACGGATGGGAAGCCCTATAAATGTCTTGAGTGTGGGAAGAGTTTTAGCAAGAAGGGAGTCCTTACGGCACATGAAGGAATTCACAAAGGGCTGAGGCCTTTTAATTGCTTGCGGTGTGGAAAGGGTTTCCGAAAAAATGCGAACCTCACCCAACAGCAAGGGGAGAGGACGTATATGTGTTTGAACTGTGGTATGTGTTATCACCATTGGCACATCCTTGATGGAAATCAAAGTTCTCAATCGAAGATAAGTATGGGAGAGAAACCCTGTAAATGTCTGGAATGTGGAAAAACCTTCTTGAAAAAAGGGGATCTGATTCGACATCGGAGGATTCACACAGGAGAAAAACCATATCATTGCTCAGAGTGCGGGAGGAGCTTCGGGCTTAAGATGAGTCTGATTTCCCACCAAAGGACTCACACTGGCGAAAAACCGTATAAATGCGTGGAGTGTGGAAAGAACTACTCCAGAAGGACAAACCTGAGTGCTCATCAGAAGATGCATACGGGAGAACAACCCTACAAATGTGTAGAGTGCGGGAAGAATTTTTCCCGAAGGACCAGTCTAACGTCAGAGAATTCACACGGGGGAAAAGCCATACAAGTGTCTAGAGTGCGGGAAGAGATATTCTCGCAGAACGAATCTGATTGCTCATCAGAGGATTCACACAGGGGAGAAACCATATCATTGCTTGGAATGTGGAAAGGCTTTCCGGAGGAACTGGAATCTTGTCAGGCATCAGAGAATCCACTCTGAAGAGGCGCTGTATTCATGCTTGGAATGTGGCATGACATTTCGTTATGTGGTCAACCTTCGGCATCATCAGAGATTTCATACGGGGGAACAGCCGTATAAATGTCTCGAGTGTGGGAAAAAATATTGCACTAAGGGGAGCCTGGCGACGCATCAGAAAATGCACAGAGGGGGGAAGCCTTATCAGTGTGTGGAATGCGGAAAGGGTTTTCTGAAAAACGGGGATTTCAAGAGACATCAAAGAATTCATGCTGGCGAGAAACCTTATCAATACTCGGAGTGCGGGATGAGCTTCGGACTGAGGGCCAGCTTGAATTCCCACCTAAGGACTCACTTAGGAGACCAACCGTATAAATGCTCAGAGTGCGGGAAGAGTTATTCCAGAAGAACGAACCTTACTGCGCATCAACGGATTCACACAGGGGAGCAACCCTATAAATGCCTAGAATGTGGGAAGAGCTACTCCCGACGGGCGAACCTCATTGTGCATCAGAGAATCCACACGGGGGAAAAAACGTGTGTATGCCTGGAATGCGGAAAGGGATTCAGGAAAAACGGGGGTCTGACGGTCCATCAGAGGATCCACACGGGAGAGAGGCCGTACGCCTGCGTTGACTGTGGGATGAAGTTCCGCCGCAGAATTAACCTTAAGGGTCACCAGAAATTTCATACTGAAGAGCAGCCGTATAAGTGCGTGGAGTGTGGGAAGAACTACTCGAGCAGTGGCAGTCTAGCATCCCATCAAAAAATCCACCAAGGTGAGAAACCGTACAAATGTTCGGAATGCGATAAGGGTTTCTGGAGGATCAGGGACCACAACGATCACCAAAGGATTCATATGGGCGAGAAACCCTATCAATGCTTCGAGTGTGGCAAGAGCTTCCATTTCATCAGCACCCTGACTTCCCACCAGAGAATTCACACAGGTGATCAACCGTATAAATGCTTGGAGTGCGGAAAGGTTTACTTGAATCAGGCAAATCTAACTTTGCATCAAAGGAGTCATACGGGGCAGAGATTGTATGAAGACAGGGAAAGATGGAAAAAAAGTCCGGACAAAGTTGGAACTTGCTAGATACAAAGAATTCACCCAGCGTATCAATGCTGTGTGGAAACTCTAAGTTACGTTAAGTTTAAGTTTACTTTATTGTCATTGCACCTCGAAGAGAGAAATTAAATGCCATCTTCAGTGTTCATCATACATAAGAAAACTATAAAAAAATAAAACACACACATCCTTCACATCCTTCTGTAGGCCGTCTTTGACCTACAACTGGTTGCCTAGCAACTGTTCAAAGTTATGGTGCACCTCCCTGGGGGGTATTTACCACCTGGTTCTGAAGTTCCAATGGCCACTCCCCCTGTGGTCACGTGACCGCATGATTGTTGCTCGGCAACCGGCCTACATTTACAGCTGTTTGTAACAATCCTCACACACAAGATTGTGACTTTTACTTTCATATTTTGGCAAAACTGGCCTATAGCAAACCATGGGTTTGCTTAATGATTGCCACAAAACAGGCTGTAAAAATTGGGTCGGTTGCAGGGTGGTGGTGACCCGATTTATGACCGTCACGACTTACAGCTGTGATGGGCAGGCTCCACTATGGTTGTAAGTTGAGGACCACTTGTATTCCAACACAGCACTTTCCTACAGGTCCCTCTCGGGTGGTAGGGCTGGTGTGAAAGGTGTCAAGATGGCAATCTCAACCACACACAACCACACTTATTATTTCACATCAAAAAATGTACCTCAGAGTGGATTCTCTGAATGTTTTAAGACTAAGAATGATCTTTCGGTGACAGTTTGCAATAATTTTAAAAAATCAGATAAACAGATCAGAGCCTTTTCTAATTAAATGGATAGAAGTAGTTTGAGGAGGAAGAATCCCTCCTGGGCTAAATAAAATATTTGAAGAATTGATAGCTCACTGTATTCCAGTTAACTGTACATTATTCTTCATTGTTTGGGATTTGTTGTGTAGTCTTGAAATAAACAAACACCAGCCAAAACTCCCAAGAGGAAACAATGGTGATTTTATTTACTAGTTTGCAAAGAGGGTGGACTATGCAAATGCAGATACAGTGGACACACCTTAAATCACCAATATGAATGGAATGGAATAGAATAATAGAGTTAGAAGGGACCCTGGAGGTCTTCTAGTCCAACCCCTGGCCCAGGCAGGAAACTTTATACCACTTCAGACAAATGGTTAAACTCTTCTTAAAAATTTCCAGTGTTGGGGCATTCACAACTCCTGCAGAGAAGTTGTTCCACTTATTAATTGTTCTGACTGTCAGGAAATTTCTCCCTAGTTCTAAATTGCTTCTCTCCTTGAGTAGTTTCCACCCATGGCTTCCTGTTCTACCCTCAGGTGCTTTGAAGAATAGTTGGACTCCCTGTCTATAATGTTTTCTTTATATTCCCTATTGCCGTGATGGCGAACGTATGGCACGCGTGCCCAAAGTGACATATGGAGCCATGTCACCTGGCATGTGCGGCATCACCCATTTCTCTTCTGGGTTTCTGGCGTGCGACAGTCAGCTGGCCTTTTTGCATCGGCAAACAGAAGATCCCAGCGCCATGAGATGCTTGTGCCTGTTTGCTTCAGGCCACGGAGGAGGAGATGACTTTGCCAAACTTTTCTGTTTCCCTCTCTTATGACACTGGCCAGGCAGGTGAGCAGCCTCCTGACCAGTGGGGGAAGTGTCCTCCCAGTGGGGCCATTCTAGCGCGGCCATGCGGTTCCCGGCCACGGGGGAGAGAGCGGAGCAGTTAGCGCGATCATGTGGCTTCTTATCCGGCATTCAGAGGCAAGAGGGAAGTGCGGGAATGGAGCTGTGCCCACTGGCAGCGAAGCAAGACAAAAAAGCCCGGGAATGGTGGGGCAGCTAGCTAGCTAGGTCGCAAGTGCTGCGTGCGATGGAGATGTGGCAGTGGCGGAGCTAGCTAGGCAAGGTCAGGGATGGAGGGGGGGAACAGCGCAGCAGTGGCAGCCTAGGCCACCCCGGGAGTCGGCACTCGACTGGGGCTTTCTGCTGCAATAGGTGGGACAGGCGGGGTGGCCCGGGAGTTGACTCGACCAGGGCTTAGCTACTGGTTCACAAATGTGAGTGCACGCGCCACCTCTGTGCATTCGCAGCACCTTCTGTGCATGTGTAGAGCGTCAAAAACAGGACGTGATGATGTCATGGAGGGTGGGCGGAGCCTCCTGCAGCTGCAGCTACCAGTTCGCCCAAACCGGGTTGAACTGGCAGAATTCCTCCACTCACTCACTCACTCTCTCTCTCTCTCTCTCTCTCTGTGAGAATACTGTATGTATATGTATATGTATATGTATATGTATATGTATATGTATATGTATATGTATATGTATATGTGTATGTGTATGTGTATGTGTATGTGTATGTGTATGTGTATGTGTATATGTATATGTATATGTATATGTGTATATGTATATGTATATGTATATGTATATGTATGTATATGTATATGTATGTCATAAATTGAATATCCGGGTATATGGAATTAAGAATTCTCGTAAACCTGATCCTGTCTTGCTGTTTAATAATGGCAAACATGTCACAACATGCCCAAAACGTGGCCTTATAGATTTTCATTGCCTCATATTCCAATTTCTGGAGGACCACCTCTGCGGTCACTCCCGAGATTGGGGGTTCCATAGGTGTAGCCTTTATCTGTTCATACCTGTGGCTGTCAAATGTAAAATAGGTCCTAAGGCAGAAATTCAACAAGTGGAGGAGATCGTCCGTGCTGAGGGATTTGGGTTTTCGCAGAGTGGTGAAATCCACTTACCTTCTGTACTGATTTGGAAATGGGAGTGCATGCGTGCTGTATGTGTGTGCGCCTCTTCTGCGCATGTGTAGAACCTTCTGCACATGCACAGATGGTAAAAAAATGGATGTAATGATATCCTGGCGGGTGAGCGGAACCTCCTGCCTCCAGCGCTACTGGATCGGTAAGCCGGATAGAACCGGGGGGGGGGGGGGGTGGATTTCACCACTGGTTTCGCGGTTCCTTCTCCAGTAGTAGCTCCTTTATAGTTTTATTTATTTATTTATTCAATTTAGGGCCGCTAACTCCTGGGGGATGGATGTAAACATTGATTCTGGGCTTTCTTTCTTCTGGCAGCCAGCAGGCCCTATGCTGCCTAGTGAGGGACTTATATAGATCTATTTTTGGCTCGTTAGCCATCATCAGTAAGTCACACCCACATCTCATGTATCCTCCCTGTAAAGGTACAATATTTACTTTCTTACTTTTCGTAGGTTTTATGTGTGTTTTTCTTTTAGCCAGGTTTTTCCTACGTAACCAAGATTGGTTACTTAGGAAAAACCTGGCTAAAAGATATAGATATATAGATATATAGATATATAGATATACACATATACACATATACACATACATACATACATACATACATACATACATACATACATACATACATATATATATATATATATATATATATATATATATATATATATATATATAGGTCTTTGATTATTCAGGTCTTCTCCCACGTAAAATTGGAAGTATCTCAGTGACGTTTCGACGAAGTCTCATTCGTCATCTTCAGGCTAGTGTTCTCGGCTTCGTGCTTCCAGGAGCAATGTGCCACTTCAGGCACGCGTGCCAACTATTGCTCCTGGAAGCACGAAGCCGAGAACACCAGCCTGAAGATGACGAATGAGACTTTGTCGAAACGTCGCCAAGATACTTCCAACTTTACGCGGGAGAAGACTCGAATAACCTACATACAAACACCCGCGAAAACCTCAGAAAACACACACACACACACACACGTTTATATGTATATGTATATAAAATGGAGCCCCAAACACAAGAGTTCCATTGAAATTTCCCCATTTTTGTGCCTTGGCTTGTGAACCTCACAACCATTACTCACCCTGACCAGCTGATGAATTGGCTAAAAGCTCCGGCCTTCAGACTCCTGGAACAGACTCTTGGAACTGGAAGTTTTCTAAGCCAAACTTGTTGAACTCTCTGGAGTGGGGGGAGTGGGGGAGAGATTTGTTCCTCCCCTGCAATTATGGAGTTTGCAAGCTTTGTTTATGTAAAGAGTACAAAATTACCCCTTCATGTATTTGTGGGTGCCTGGCCTGGGACAGGACATCTAGTGATTATAGCTTAGGCAGGAAACCCTACACCACTTCAGACAAATGGTTATCCAACATCACCTTAAAAATTTCCAGTGTTGGAGCATTCACAACTTCTTCAGGCAAGTTGTTCCACTGATTAATTGTTCTGTCAGGAAATTTCTCCTTAGTCCTTCTCTCCTTGATTAGTTTCCACTCATTGCTTCTTGTCCTACCCTCAGGTGCTTTGGAGAATAGCTTGACTCCCCCTTCTTTGTGGCAACCCCTGAGATATTGGAACACTGCTATCGTGTCTCCCCTAATCCTTCTTTTCATTAAGCTAGACAAACCCAGTTTTTGCTACTGTTCTTTTGCCTCCAGTCCCCTAATCATCTTTGTTGCTCTTCTCTGCACTCTTTCTAGTCTCCACATCTTTTTTACATCGTGGCAACCAACACTGAAAGCAATATTCCAAGTGTGGCCTTACCAAGGGATTATAAAGTGATATTAACACTTCAAGTGATCTTGATTCTATCCCTCTGTTTTTGCAACCTAGAACTGTGTTGGTTTTTTTGGCAGCTGCTGCACACAGCTGGCTCATATCTAAATGGTTGTCCACTAGGACTCCAAGATCCCTCTCACAGTTACTACTATTGAGCAAGGTACCACATACACTGTACCTGTGCATTTTGTTTTTCTTGCCTAAATGTAGAACCTTGCTTTTTTCACCACTGAATTTCATTTTGTTAGATAGCGCCCCATGTTCAAGTCTGTCAAGATCCTTCTGTATCTTGAGCCTATTTTCTGGAGTGTTGGCTATTCCTGCATTTGGTGTCATCTGCAAATGGAATAGCCAACACTCCAGAAGATAGGCTCAAGATACAGCTTCGTTCAGAGCTGAAGAAGCTTCTTGGATGAGAAGCGAAACATCTTCAAAGAAAAACAAGGAAGTCCCGTTGCCTCTTGATAAAAGTGGCACAACACGACCTGGATGATTGAGAATTCTGATAGATAAATTTGTTAGGCAAGTTTTGCCCCATATTATGACTTTTCTTGCCACAGTTAAGGTGGTTACTATTAAATACAAGCATTATTTCTTTCTTTCCTTACTTGTGTAATCCCTTTTTAGCCATGACGATGTCTGGTATCAAGGCAGGCCTTATTATGGCATCATGGTCCTTTTGTTCTTGCGTGGCAGTGCATTTAAGAAGTTGAGTTGGCATTGTGATGCCTTTTTATTCATCGCTTCCTCTGCAAATTACTTTATACCTCCTGAATTTTATGCCCAGTAATCAATTTTAGACCTCAGACTTAATGGCCTCCTAGGGATGGGATTATCCTACTGGAAAAAAAGGTGCAAGAAAGAACTTTGGACAGCTACAGTAGTGGCCAAAATTGTGGAAATCTTTTGGGAAAAGTGTATTTTCTAAAACTGGCTAATAACACAACTTTTTGGGGGAGCAGTACCTTAAAACTATATATCAATGGAAAGATAATTTAATCAAGAATATAATGCAGTAAATTTAATGAAGATTTTGCTATTAGAACAGCAATTATAGTATAAAGAAAAGCGAAACACGTAGAAAAAATGAGATATACAAAAATGATCACCATAGAAAAAACGATATATGAAAATTATCACGTCAGTTAATACTTAAGTTGGGTAACCTTTAGCATGAAATAGGGCCTTACGATGTCTTCCCATGGAGTGAACCAAGTCTTTTAATTCTGCAGCTGTTTTAATGTGAAAACAAGATTGAATGATTGCTTGTTTGTTGTTGTTAGTTGCAAAATCGTATCCAACCCATTGGGACCTTAACTGGGTTTTATTGCTGGGTCGCTTCTGACTAACAAGTTTCTTTAGTCTACTCCATAGATTTTTAAGTGGGTTAAGATCTGGGCTATTCCCAGGCCATTCCAGCAGTGGAATAGGATTATTTTGAAACTCCAAAAAATAAAATAAAATAAAATAAAATGATGTTATTATTTATTTATTTAAATCGAATTTGTATACCGCCCTACTCCCAAAAGGGACTCAGGGCGGTGAGCCATGAGCCATCAAGCCTCAAAAATATACTTTTCCCAAAAGGTTTCCACAATTTTGGCCTCTACTGTATGTTGTGTCAACCCTGTTAGGTAGACCAAACCAGGAAATCAACTCCACACGAAGTCAAAGGTTTTTCCCCCCTGAGTTTGGAGTATTGACAGAATCATGCAGGTTTGAATATGTTAATATTCCTCTTCTTCTCCGGCGAATCAGGGAGGCATCTCCTCAGATCTCTTCCAAATGTTATCTCATGACCAGTGACTAAAAAAAATAGTCCCTTTGCCCGGATAATGATCTTGCATATTACCTCATCAAGGACATCTTCCTTGCTCATTATAGGTAACCCTTGACTTACGACGTTTGCTTAGTGACAAAAGCACTTAAAAAAATGACTTAGGATCGTTTTTCACTTACAATCGTTGCACATGATCCTCAAGGACACATGATCAAAATTTAGATGCTCAGCAACTGGCTCATATTTATGATGGTGGAATTGTCCCGGGGTGATGCGAGTACTTTTTGTGACTTTCTGACAAGCAAAGTCAACGGGATTCTCTTAACAACCCTGTTACTAATTTAACAACTGCAGCGATCCACTTAACAAGAAAAGTCGTAATATGGGGCAAAACTTACCTAACAATTTTATCTATGGGGATTCTCAGTCATCCAGGTCACAGTTGTCTTAAAGATGCTTTTATCAAGAGGCAACTGGACTTTCTGGTTTTTTTATTTATTATTATTTTTTCTACAAACAAAACAAAACAAATAACAAAACATACAAAACATGTAAAGAAAAAATCAAGTATACATCTTGTCAAAGTTGTTGCAACTGGTCTATTGCATAATCTTATTTGTGGTTTTGACTCCTCATTTTGGTCTTCTAATTTTGTAAGTCACTGTTAACCTGCAGAAATGGTTTATATTCCTATTTCTATATTAGGTCACATTAATTGGTTCCTGGTCTCCCCCCCCCCTTTCTATCTTCCAACCAATTCCTTTGTGAGTCTGTCCATTTCAGCACATTCCATGATTTTACTAATTACTCTATCTTCTGTTGGTATGTCGTTACTCTTCCAATTTTGTGCAAAAGTTATTCGTGCTACTGTTGTTATATGGATTATTAAATATTTTATTTCCTTTTCATATTGTCCATTTATTATGCCTCCTTTCTATTCTTTGTAGTGTAATTTGTTCTGTTTGCATTCTAATCATTTGCCAATATTGTTTTGCTTTTGGGCAGGTCCACCATGTGTGATAGTAGGTTCCCTTATGGAGTTTACATTTCCAGCATGTTGGAGAGGTATTGGGGAACATTCTTGCTAATCTGGCTGGTGGGAGGTGCCACCTATAAAACATTTTGTATAGATTTTCCTAGAAAAGCAGAAAGTCCAGTTGACTCTTGAAAAAAAAGCACCTTTAGGGTCGCCTAACAATTGTCTGTCTTAGCAACGGAAATTTTGGGCTCAATTGTGGTCGTACGTTGAGGACTACCTGTACACATTATTTGTGAATAAACACCATTGTGTTCTAGACCAGCAGTCCTCAACTTTTACCGTTTGGCCTGGCGGGGGAAGGGGGAGAGAAGCAGCCCGACGCACACTCGAACCCATCGCTCGTGCAAGTTGAACTGCTCCCTTCATGCGGCCTGGTTCCGAACAGGCCAGAGTCTGGTAGTGGGCCACGGCCTGGAGGATTGGGGACCTGGTCTAGAATACATCTGGCTCCAGAGGGGTCCAAATCAGGGGTGGGCTTCACTTACCTTTGCTACTGGTTCGCCCGAACTGGGACGAACTGGTAGCAACCAATCACTGGTCCAAATGGGTGGGTGGGAACAAATGATGACAATGTTGTTTCATTGTGCATACACAAGATACGGTGCTTGCATTGTGAAGGCACAATGCTATTTTCATTGCATTGATGGCAGGTAGTCCTTGCTTACTGACTGCAGCTGGGACTGGAAATCACAGTGATTCATTTAATGACCATCATAGAAAGGATCATTTGATTTCCCCTGGTCTTAAAAGACAGAGAAGAATTAAGTTTAATTGAGGAGGGAAAATGCTCTTCTGACACATGCAATTCTTGTTACTTACACGTGCAATTCTTGTGAATTGCCAACAAAAGTTATATTTTGGAAAACCAGTCTTGATGCACAGAAAGCCCTATTAGCGCACTATCTTCTTCATCCGCCAAACCAGAGGTCTGCAACCTTACATACTCAAAAGAGCTATTTGGACCAGTTTCGCACAGAAACCATCGGGAGCCACCAAACCAGGGTGGGCGTGGCCAACTCGATGTCACTCACTTCCACCAGTCACATGACTCCCCTAGCCACGCCTATCCAGCCGGTCATTAGGGCAGAGAACCAGTTGTTAAAAAACACCAGGAACCACAAAATCCTTTTGACATATTTCTCTCCCTTCCTCCCTCTCCCACCCACTCTCTCTCTCTCTGTATCTCCCTATGTCTCTCTCTCTCCCCCTCTCTCTGTATCTCTCTATCTATGCCCTGGCTGCTTCTCTCATTCCCCGCCGTTGCCCTTATTTTCTCAGGCCAGGTGAGGAGTGACTGGAAGGGGAGAGCGAGGGGCGGGACCAACCAGTGATGGAATGATCTGACAGGGAACCACAGCAGAGGGCCCAAAGAGCTGCATGCGGCTCCGGAGTCGCAGGTTGCTGACCCCTGCGCCAAACTATGGCCTGTTTTATTTGTTAAACCCAAAAGCAGCTAGGCAGGCAAGGTTGACATTGAGTTGCTCCTAGTTTTGGGTCAGTTTCTGTTTCTTTTTCTTTCCCTTTTAGCAATCACAGGGACTCCTCAACTTATGACCATATTCGAGCCCAAAAATTGTGGCTAAGCAAGAGACTTGTTAAGTGAGTGTTGCTCCATTTTCCTTCTCTTACCACCGTTGTTAAGTGAATCACCGCAGTTAAGTTAGTAACAACAACAAGCATGGTGGAGCAGTGGACTAAGGCGCTGTTAAATAGCACTTAGCTGCCAGCAATTACTGCAAGTTTGAATCTCACCAGGCTCAAGGTTGACTCAGCCTTCCATCCTTCTGAGGTAGGTAAAATGAGGACCCAGATTGTGGGGGCAATCAGCTGACTTTGTATAAAAAAAGAATACCGCTTAGGGGGCGACCAAAAGCCCTACTAAGTAGATATATACAAAAATATAAAGGCTATTGCTTAACGCATTGTAAGCTGCTCTGAATCTCCGGAGAAGGGCGGCATAGAAATCGAACCAATAAATACATAAATAAAATAAAATAAACATGGTTCTTAAGTGAATTTGGCTTCCCCGTTGACTTTGCTTGTCAGAAGGCTGCAAAAGGTGATCCATGTGACCCCGGGGACACTGCAACCGTCATAAATATGAGTCAGTTGCAACAGTCATAAGCGTGAAAAACTGTCGTATCATTTTTTCAGTGCTGTTGTAACTTTGAACGGTCGGTAAATCGTCATCATTTCGCAACCCCATAATCCCTTGTAGGGTGGAGTCTGGGCAACTGAATGGAGCTAGCAGAGTGTATTAATGGCCGGATGCCTTTCCTGTTGCCAACACGGAGTTTTGTTCAGCAGATATATTCTCAGTGGGCCCTCAGACAGAAATATCTGTGCCTCTACCTAGGATCGAACTCACAGCCTCCTGATTGTGAGGCGAGAGCTCCACCTCTAGGCCACTGCACCGCTCCTTTCGAACGGTCACGAAACGAACGGTTGTAAGTCAAGGACTACCTGTTATCAGCTGCTATAATGTCAGTCATACCATGCGTGACCTCACTGCAGTATCACGACGTGTGATTTGTCCCCTCCCACTGCAGATTGTGCACGACACTGCCTTTTGTACACCTCCCACGAAAACTGTCACTCAAAATACCCATCTGTAATTCCATGCTTTTAGTACAGGAGATTAATCAGTTAACTATCCGAGAAGGCATACAAAAATGAAATTACAGAGAAAAAAAGAGGGGGGGGGAGAAAAAAAACAACAACCAAAACACAGAGAGCAAAAGCTGAATGTAACTCACTGGATTTCTCTTAAAACATGCATAGACTGGCACCGTTTAAACAAGAAACGCCATGGAAAAAAACAAGACTGTGTCTCTAGACACTAAAGCCGAATTCTCGGCAACGAAGCCCAGCCATTCAGAAGAGCCTCTGTTTCCAAAGGCACCGGAAAGCCTGTAGGCCCAATTCAGGCTGCCAGTCTACCGGAGTCTCGGTTGGTCTTTGAAGACAGTGGTCCCCAGCTTTTCCGGCTTGGGGACTGGCGGGAGGGGAGAGGGGATGATTTAATGTGAGCGGCAGGCGCATGCACAACTCCATTCGCGCAAATGGAATTGCATGTATGTGCTTGTTTGCCCGCTGCTTGCACAGCTCGGTTTCAAACCCCGGCCCCGGAGTTGAGGTCTCCTAATCGATTCACACCTCTCTTCTCCAATTCAGTGCCTCCCCTGAGCGGATTCCTACAATGGGGGAGAAGTTGCTTAAACGTAGGATTACTACTCTACTTTTCCCATTAAACCCACTTTTCTACACATCTAACCAAAATTCATCAACAACACAGGGCTGGGCCCGAGAAAAGAATCAACAGTTTGTTTCGAACGCAGAACCGGCCATCGTGTTTCAGAAGTTCTGCCAAACTCAGCCACAGTCCAGCAGTAACAAACTCTTAAGTGCTTCGGCTGTTTGGTTTGGGGCGAAGCAAAATCCGGACAGGACAAGCTTGAGTGCGTCTGATGCACGTCGGTCCTTCTCGGCGTGACGTCTCCCGCCAGCTCCAGCCTGCAACGTCTTTCTCTCCTTGCCACCAATGTCCTTACAGTGATGCCTCCCACTGTCCACCCTGTTTTCTTCCCCACCTTCCCAGGCCATCATCATCCTCCCCATTAGACCACTTTCATCTGGACCGAGTCTGTTCAGGAGGGACAAAATGGCCCCATTTTGTTTCTGCTGTGCCGTGGTGGAATATAGTTCAGCGTCACAGGATGGAGGGTTTTTTTTTCATGAAGAGCAAACTTCTTGATTGTTGGTCTGATAGCAATTGTAATAGCGCTTAAGACTTACATACTGCTTCACAGTGCTTCTCTAAGCGGTTTACAGAGTCAGCCTATTGCCCCCAACAATCTGGGTCCTCATTTTACCATCCTCGGAAGGATGGAAGGCTGAGTCAACCTTGAGCCGGTGGGAATCCAACGTCTAACAGTCGGCAGAATTAGCCTGCAATACTGCATTCTAACCACTGCGCCACCACATTATGAACCTTGGAGTTAATACCGACTTTTGGAGTTAATACGGTCCTTGGACCATTAACTACAAGGTTAACATCAGACCAACAATCAAGTAAACAATACCCCAATCAAGAAACTGCCAACGAAGCCAACGGCAAACAGCCCAACTAAAGAATCTCTAAGAGCACCCTCACCAACACTGACAAGCAGCAGAATATAAACTGACAGCAAACCCCACTCCTTACTAGCACTGAAGCTGTTACCAAGTTTGGGTAATAAAACGTTTGCAGGAAAACAAGCCAACTCAGAGAGCACCAAGGACCCTTCATTTCAACCCTAAACTCCAAATATTCTCCTTCATTAGAGACAACATAGCTTAGAAGATCTCCATCTCTAGATGAGCAATAATGAGAAACTAATTAGAAGCAATTCCTCCTGTGGTGTCATTGTTGGCTCCTTGGCTGGATATCAACCTTGCCTGAATCAGGCACTTACCTACGTAAGTGTTCAATATACTCTCCCAGGGGTGGGGCACGATGGCCCTTATATGATTTTTGTGGACTTCAACTCCCAGAATTCCTGAGCTACCCATGCTGGCTCAGGAATCCTGGGAGTTGAAGTCCACAAGTTATAAGAGCCGTGGTGGTGCAGTGGTTAGAACGCAGTACTGCAGGTTCCTTCTGCTTCCTGCCGGCTGCCTGCAGTTCAGCAGTTCAAATCTCACCGGCTCAGGATTGACTCAGCCTTCCATCCTTCCGAGGTCGGTAAAAATGAGGAGCCAGATTGTTAGGGGCGATATGCCGACTCTGGAAAGCACTGTGAAGCGGTATATAAATCTACCGTATTTTTCAGACTATAAGACACACTTTTTTGTCTCCCAAAAGGGAGTAAAAATGTGTGAGATAGATCGAATATTGCCAAAGTCCCACCCACCTGCTGGCTGTTTTTTGGCCTCCGCACACCCTGTTTTCAGGCCTTTTTCACACCCATTTTTGAGGGGTTTTATTGGCCCGTTTTTTCCGAAAAAACGGGCCGAAAAAAAGACTAAAAAAAAAGGAGGCCAAAAACATTTTGTTGTTGTTTTCCTCTTCTAAATTTAGGTGCGTCTTATAGTCCAAAAATACGGGTGTTATTTTTATTGCTATAGGTCCCCACGTCTTTGGTAGGGGATGCTCTGCCTTCAATCTCTTCCTGCATATGAAAGGTCCCCAAGCGACATTATCTCTTTGCTCTCTGTGAAGGAGCCTCTCCCCCTCCTGCAGCCCTGGACTATATGCCATCACACGTGCACAGGTCAACACACCTCATGCAGCTGTTATTTTGATGGAGGCACGGCCCGCTCAAAAAGAGCTCTTCCCATGTAGATCCGTGCTCTGCACATGGCTATGATTTTATCGGGAGTTAAATCCAGAGAAGCAGCATTGTAGCACGGCCCAAACGGATCTGCAAGGAAAATTGCCGTGAGCTGTTAGCAGCGGTGGAAGCGACCCGCAGGAAAAAAAAGAATTCGCTTTTTGCAGTTTGTCAAACGATGCAATGTCCGTCGTTCAGGCAGATGGTTTGTCTTGCTGCCACCACTAAAAAGGCCCTGCTGCTTGGATCCACCCATGACCCCACCCACAAGTCTCAACGGGGTGCGAGTGCTCCTAAACGGTCTGTGAGGATAAGATCGACGTCCCCACAAAGAAAGGAGCCTAGAATGATGAGTGGGAAACACAAGTGGGAGAAACCCCAGAAAGGATGATCCATTCGGCCTGCTCGAGTCTTTGGGTTTGGGGACGATTGTCCCCCCCAAATATTTCCAAAGTCAGCCTGGAGGAAGAGGAGATGAACGAGAAGATCCAGAGGCTAAAGCAGGGACGTCCAATCTTTCAGGGTTTAGCAGTCACATTTTGGGAATGGTTGCAATGCATTGTGGGCCCCTGTTGCAAAACATCAATCCGAGGATGCGCCATCAAACTTCCATATAAGGACTTCCTGGCAATTCTGGGATTAGACTATGCAGGAGAGACCCGAGTTCAAATCTACCTTCCAGCACAGAAACCCTCAGCTGATGTTGAGTTACGACATCATACCAAAGGCCTGTTCCTTGGGTACCTGCATACTGATGCCAGAAACAAGTATGTCAGGGTTGAGGTTTACACTAGGACACGGCTACAGGTGTTCCCCCTGCCCCATTTCCGCCTCCACTTTGTGGGCTCCTATGACAAAAGAGCAATGTTTAGGATTAGACCAGAACGGAAAGATCCGAGTTCAAATCCACCTTCTGTCCGAGTTCGAGTTCGAACTTGCATTTCATTCAGGGCTGACTCCTTCCATCGTAGAAACCTTCTGGTTGATTTGGAGCTGATTACCTTGCCGAATTTTGCTGAAGCGACATCCCATCAGGGAGGCTCCAGGATCAAAGGCGGGATATAACCATAATTTTTTAAAAAAATACAACAAACGAATTGGGAACACCCACAAAATTATCCCCCTCCACTTGCAGCCAATGAATGTTGTTGCATTTGCTACAGAAAGAGAGTAAACAGGAATCTTGCACACTGATTCTGCTTGCTGGAAGCCATGTTTTCTTCTTGAAATTCTGTGTCTGGAAGACTTGGTGGTACTGAGCCACGATGGCGCAGTGGTTGGAATGCAGTACTGCAGATTACTTCTGCTGACTGCCGGCTGCCAGCAGTTCGATTCTCACCAGCTGAAGGTTGACTCAGCCTTCCATCCTTCTGCGGTCTGTAAAATGAAGATCTAGATTACTGAGGGCAATATGCTGAATCTGTAAACTGCTTAGAGAGGGCTGTAAAGCACTGAGAAGCGGTATGTTACTAAGGACTCTCAAAACCGGAGAGTCAAGCATTTCGGCTAGTAGACTGAGGGAAACTTGGTGGCCAAGGATCAGAAGATACCTGTGAGCCTGACTTACAGAAATAGGTCAGGCAACTTTGATTATGATGAGATATCCTTAAATCATAGAGCTTTAGAAGTTCAATTTCGTAGGAACCCACAAGGAATATATTATGGAAGAGCAATCCTAAATGCCTAGCATCATCATTTTTTAATGACCCCATAATCCCTTGCAAGGTGGAGTCTGGGAAACTGAATGGAGCTAGTAGAGTGTTTAATGGCCGGATGCCCTTCCCGGTCGCCAATGCGGAGTTTTGTTCAGATGTATTCTCAGTGTGCCCAGAGAAAGAAATATCTGCCTCTACTTAGGACTGAACTCACAGCCTCCTGATTGTGAGGCAGGAGCTCCACTTCTAGACCACCACACCACTCCTCCTAAATTCCTAGCATATTCCTAGCAAACCTACAACAGGGAATCCTTGAGTCATCATCTCCAACTGAAAGATCTCTGCAAAACTCCAGGCATTTCTACAGATCCTCTTGCATCTCTGGTCCTCATTGAGAAGCGAGATCACTGCACAGAATTAACACTCTTTCCTTCTTGCTCCAAGAACTCAAATTAGGGTCCAATGATTGCTTAGATGTGGCGCGAGCTGAAGATTCAAATCCAGTTCCCAGTCCTCGAAAGCGGGGCTGGCAAAAGAAGGCATCGGAAATACTGGACAACCACAATGGGCCAACGCACCCAGGAAAAAAAAAAAAGCACACAGAGACACATATATTCATATCTAATGCAAATAAATGGCGTCCGTGTTCTACAGAAATCTCTTTCCACAATGATTTCTATAGTTTTTCTCTGAAATCCTTCCACAATAAGGGCTCCTTCATCCTTCCGTCCCCACATAAAAAATAATAATAATCCAAAACCAGAGTAATTTTCATACTCCTAGCATTTAAATCCATCTTCACCTGCGTGGATTCTTTGATGCAAAGTCAGGGAATATGCCCAACAGAAGCTTTTTCCACATTCCAGGCATTTAAATGGCTTCTCTCCGGTGTGAATTCTTTGATGGCAGCTGAGGTATTTGCTGGTGCTAAAGCTCTTCCCGCACACCAGGCATTTATAAGCTTTATCCACAATATGGATCCGCTGATGGCAAGTCAGGTACCTGTTAGTGCTGAAGTTCTTTCCGCACACTAAGCATTTGTACGGCTTCTCGCCAGTGTGGATCCGCTGATGCGAGGTAAGGCTGGTGCCTCGGCTGAAACTCTTCCCGCATTCCATGCATTTAAAGGGTTTCTCTCCCGTGTGCGTTATCTGGTGCAAGGTGAGTGAGTTAGCCCAACAGAAGGTCTGTCCGCACTCCAAACATTTGTAAGGTTTCTCTCCGGTGTGGATCCTCTGATGGGAAAGGATGTACTTACTCGTCGTGAAGCTCTTTCCGCATTCCAGGCATTTGTACGGCTTCTCTCCCATGTGGATAGCCTGGTGGGAAATAAGGCTCGTGCGTCTCCGGAAGGTCTTCCCGCACTCCAGGCATTTGAAGGGTTCTTCCCCCGTGTGGATTCGGCGATGTGAATTGAGGCACTGGCGTGTAATGAAACTTTTCCCACAGTCCAAACACTGAAAGGGCTCCTCCCCGCGGTGAAGGCGCTGGTGGTAGCTGAGGCTGGTGCTGTGGACGAAGCGCTTCCCGCACTCGGCGCATTTGTACGGTTTCTCTCCTGTGTGGATCCTCTGGTGGGACATGAGGTACTGTCGGGTACTGAAATTCTTCCCGCACTCCAAGCAGGCGTGCGGTTTCACCCCAGTGTGGCTGCGCTGGTGGTAGGTCAGGCTTGTCCTGTGACTGAACCTCTTGCCGCACTCGGGACACTTGTAGGGCTTCACGCCAGTGTGGTGCTGCCGGTGGTAAGTGAGGCTGGTGTTGTGGATGAACCTCTTGCCGCACTCTAAGCATTTATATGGCTTCTCCCCCGTGTGGATCCTCTGATGGGAGGAAAGGCTGGTGCTCCTGCTGAAAGTTTTCCCGCACACCAGGCACTTGAACGGCTTCTCTCCGGTGTGGACGATCTGGTGTAAGGTCAGGGAATTGGCCCAGCAGAAGGTCTCCCCGCACTCCAGACACTTAAAGGGCTTCTCCCCGGTGTGGATTCTCTGGTGACAGGAGAGGTATTGCCTGGTGCTGAAGCTCTTCCCGCATTTGGCGCATTTGAAGGGCTTTTCCCCAGTGTGAACTCGCTGGTGGCAGCCCAGGTACTGTCTGGTGCTGAAGCTCTTCCCGCACTCCAGGCATTTGTAGGGCTTCTTGGTGGTGTGGCTCTCCCAGTGAGCGATCAGGCTCGATTGGCAGTCGAAGGCTTTGCCGCACAGGAGGCATTGGCTCCATTCGATCCCGTCTTCTATTTTTTCGCGGACCGGAAGCTCGTAGAATTCGGTGTTGTAAGGACCTGGAGATTCATCCTTCACTCTGCCGGCTTCGGTGTTTGGTTTCTGCTTGTCATCCTTCTCGCTTCCAATTTTTCCGAACAATATCTCATAGATTTCTCCATTTTCAGTGTCCGGCCAGTCACTTCCTGGCAGGAGGGAAAAACAAAAAGATTTTTGGTAAATTATAAAATGAAGTCTGACATTCTACATTCCTTCCTTCCTTCCTTCCTTCCTTCCTTCCTTCCTTCCTTCCTTCCTTCCTTCCTTCCTTCCTTCCTTCCTTCCTTCCTTCCTTCCTTCCTTCCTTCCTTCCATCCATCCATCCATCCATCCATCCATCCATCCATCCATCATCTAATCTAACCTAACCTAACCTAACCTAACCTAACCTAACCTAACCTAACCTAACCTAACCTAACCTAACCTAACCTAACCTAACCTAACCTAACCTAACCTAACCTAACCTAACCTAACCTAACCTAACCTAATCTGGCAGCCGTTGGGCTGGACTATTTGCAGCCAGAGGCTGCTTGAGGTGTGTGTGATCACTTTGCTCTGGGAACGTGGGAACGTTTGGGGAAATTTGGAGCAGAAAGGGGGCGGTTTGAACTGCCAGCTGCCTATGTTACCTCTGTGCCCGGCCCCGGGTCATCACACTTACCCAAAGAGGAGGCAATGCCACTGTTCTCCGCCATCACATCCCTGTGTAGGGCTCTTTGGTCTGGATCCAGCAGCGCCCACTCCTCCTCGCTGA
The DNA here is from genome assembly GCA_038048745.1 of Coluber constrictor foxii. Lineage (NCBI taxonomy): Eukaryota > Metazoa > Chordata > Lepidosauria > Squamata > Colubridae > Coluber > Coluber constrictor. The sequence continues at coordinate 263,747,215 of CM075959.1, forward strand.
AAGTCACAGAGACTTCCTCAAGCATCACCTAAAAAAGCAGCAAATGTTGGCTTTGTACAATTAAAGCATTCCTTAGCAAAGTCCAACTTTGGACTTTGGGGACTTGACGATCCAGTGAGACAGAACACGAGCCCACTTGGTCCTTGAAAAGGGTACTTTAGGGATACCCAGGTAGTCCTTGACTTACGACCACAGCCGAGCTCAAAATTTCTGTGGCTAAGCAAGAGAGTGGTTTAGTGAATTTTGCCCCATCTTGCTTGTCACAGTTGTTAAATGAATCGCTGTTGTTGTTAAGTCGTTAACATAGTTGTTAAGTGAATCTGGCTTCCCCATGGACTTTGCTTGTCAGAAGGTCGTAAAAGGGGACCCCGGGACCCCATAACACTGCCACTGTCATAAATATGAACCAATTGCCAAGTGTCTGAATTTTGATCACATGGGCATAGAGATGCTGCAATGGTCGTAAGTGTGAAAGATGGTTATAAGTCATTTTTTTCAGGGCTGTCGTAACTTCGAATGGTTGTAAGTTGAGGACTACCTGTATCTGACAGCAGAAAATTTTTTTCTAATCCAAGGAGATGAATCCCAAGTTATCTTTCTGAGAGTTTATTCCCTTACCTGATCCAGCTGTGCAGAAGGTAGGTTACATCCAGTGGCCAGCTGTGGTTTGTTCCCTGGGAGAGAGAGAGAAAATGCAAAGATGATTTGATTTCTGGGATCTGGAAGGCGAACTCAGTGTAAAGGTTCCAACTGATGAACCCAACCAAGCAAGCACTGTTGCAATCTCTTAATGCAAAACTTTACTGAGAACATCAAAACCAGCTCTGGCTGATCCTCGGGAAATTCAGTATAATTAAAGTATAGAATCTTCCTTCCCCCCATTAGTACAGGTCACATTGTCCGATTAGGTGTCCAGATGTTGCTATGGGAAAACCTCCACAACTCTGGCAGAAACCTGATGGAACGTCCTTGGTTCCCATGAGATAGTTTATTGTTTTGGTCTGGAATGCACATTCCAATCTCTCCCTCCCTTTTCCCCTGGTCTGTTGGTAAGCTGTGAAGCAGTAAAAGTGAAAGCAGCTGAATACAATTTGAAGCTCGGCACTCAGGTTCTACAATGAAGGTAGAGAAATGTCAATGAAAGTCCACCTTCAATAACCCTCATGTCCGTCTGAGAAAGTTCATTGGCATCCTTCAGTCTTAAGAGACTATAGTATCGTGCTCTGGAAAGAGATCCTAAAACAGCATCTAGTGTGATTAAAAAGGCCAATTCGAGAGTGGCAATCCCTTCCACGTTGAGGGCAGATACATTCTGTCCTCTGCCCAGCCCCCAGATTTCGCTGGTTCCGGGACTGCCTCTTTGCCTCAGCCGGCCGAACAAGTGGCTCTTCGAATTGGAGAAGGCCATGCTGCGTCTTTAGCCTCCAAGCTGAACAATTGGAGGTCATTCTGAGAAAGATATGGTCAAAAATGCTTCATCCTTTCCCACAATAATTTTGGAATGGGGCTGGGTGAAGCAAGAGGGACCATCCCAGTTCCTGCCAGAGGGCTTCTGTGTCCGAGAGGTGTCTAGAATCTAGTACCTTCACCCATATCCCACCCTGAGGTTCTCAAAGAGGGACCAGTTCAGGTTCTCCAGGGAGCTTCTGCAGTTTAGGAGAACCAGATCTTGGTTCTTCCCACTTCTAGTCCAGCCCCTTCTCTCCCACACTGTTTCTCCCTACAATAAAGAGAATCCAGGGTTCTGCAATGGTTCTCTAATTGGGCAAATATGTTTAAAAAACCCTGATGTTTTTTTGTTTTGAGGGGTTTAAAGGGCAAAACCTGTTTGCTTTTGCTTGCTTTTTTCAAGAGGCAACTGAACTTTCTGGTTTTTCTTTTCTTTTTTTAAAAAGACGTTTGGTTTCTCATCCAAGAAGCTTCTTCAGAACTGTGGCTTATGACCATTTCCCACACATTCTTCAGAACTGAAAAAGCTTCTTGGATGAGAAAGCGAAATGTCTTTAGAGCAAAATCAGAAAGTCCAGGTGCCTCTTGAAAAAAAGCACCTTTGGGATGACTATGTCTATATAGTATTTTTCAACCTTGGGCACTTTTAAGGGCTGGGCTTCAACTCTCAGAGTTCCCTCTGGATTCATCGTTCATCATTCCATGCTGGCTGGGAGAATTCTGGGAGTTGAAGTCCACTCGCCTTAAAGTGGCCATGCTTGAAATACATGAATCTAAAGCAACCCAATCAAAGACCTTTCTTTCTTTCTTTCTTTCTTTCTTTCTTTCTTTCTTTCTTTCTTTCTTTCTTTCTTTCTTTCTTTCTTTCTTTCTTTCTTTCTTTCTTTCTTTCTTTCTTTCTTTCTTTCTTTCTTTCTTTCTTTTCCTTCCTTCCTTCCTTCCTTCCTTCCTTCCTTCCTTCCTTTCTTTCTACTGCCCTTCTCCCCAGGGGGACTCAGAGCGGCGAACAGCCAAATTTAAAACACATATAATACAAAAATTAAGAAAAACTAAAATAGATTAGATAATGGCATTGACAATTTAAAATCCAAAACTACACAATCAAAAGATCCCAATTTAAAAACCCAACATCGATTAAATTTAAAAATTTTAAAAACCCCATTAAAACCATTTATGCTAGGCCGGCTTGTTGGAAGAGATAGGTCTTCAGGGCCTTTCGGAAAGCGCGGAGGTCCTCCCAGGAGGTAGCTCATTCCACAGGTTGGGTGCTCCCACAGAGAAGGCTCTCCCCCTGGAGGCCGCTAGCCGACATTGCTTGGCCGACGGCACCCTGAAGAGGCCCTCTCTGTATGAGTGTGTTGGCCGGTGGGAGGCTATCGGTAGCAGCAGGCGGTCTCGCAAATATCCCGGACCTCTGCCATGGAGCGCTTTAAAGGTGAGAACCAACACCTTGAAGCGCACCGGAAGACCACCGGGAGCCAGTGCAGCTCGCGCAGGAGAGGTGTTACGTGGGAGCGCCCTGTTGCTCCCATAATCACGCGCGGGGCTGCATTTTGGACCAGCTGGAGCCTCTGGGTACACCTCAAGGGGAGCCCCATGTAGAGAGCATTACAGTAGTCCAGGCGAGACGTGACGAGGGCATGGCTGACTGTGCATAAGGAGTCCCAATCCAGAAAGGGGCGCAACTGGTGTATCAGGTGGACCTGATAGAAAGTCCCCCTGGCCACGGCCATCATATGCCCTTCCAAAGATTTAATTCCTTGTTATCCCATGTTTTCTGTCTGGGGGAAAAACAGCATTCTGCTTTTGCCTTTTTATGATCCTGACTGCCTCACCATGACAATCCCAAAGATGTTTTATCCATTCGCCACTATCCTGTCAGAGCTGAGGAAGCTTCTTGGATGAGAAGCGAAACGTCTTCAAAGAAAAAACAAGAAAGTCTAGTTGCCTCCTGAAAAAGCACCTTTTTGGGACAACTATGATCTGGATGACTGAGAATTTCTACAGACTCACCACGACAGCCTTTTCAGGAGAACCTTCGCAAAATATGCCCCAAATTTCAAATAGCTGTCTAACCCAAGCTTTACGTTTATTATTGTTTATTGGTTCGATTTATATGCCACCCTTCTCCGGAGACTCAGGCCGGCTTACAATGCATTAAGCAATAGCCTTCATACTTTTGTATATACCTTAATAAGACTTTCAGCCCCCCCCTAAGCGGTGTTCTTTTTTTATACAAAGTCAACTTATTGCCCCCACAATCCGGGTCCTCATTTTTCCTACCTTGGAAGGATGGAAGGCTGAGTCAACCTTGAGCCTGGTGAGATTCGAACTTGCAGTAATTGCAGGCAGCTGGCAGCTAAGTGCTAATTAACAGCACTTTAGTCCGCTGTGCCACCAAGGCTCTTTTTGCATTGCATTGATTCAGAACAATCAATGTTTGCATTGATTCAGAACAGAAAAGCGGTTGGTATAATTTTAGTTACGCTTACCAGCAAAAAGGCAAAGCTAGAAAATGGACTCCAAGCACTTACCTAGTGGAATGGCAATCTTGTCCACTTCTTGCTTGATCCGCCTTACAGGTGGCTTGGGATGAGGCCCTTGTGCTTTTTTTCCTACCCTGGGAAAGTTGTTGGGTTCTGCCACAACTCGGTCCTTCAAAGGAAAAAGAAAAGGATAAACCCCAAAGAGCAAAGAGAAAGACAAGAAAAGAAATACAGGTAGTAGGAATAATGGATGGAAACTGATTCAAGGAGAGATTCAATCTAGAAATAAGGAGAAATTTTCTGACACTGAGAACAATCAAGCAATGGAACAGAAGTCGCCTTCGGACGTTGTGGGAGCTTCATCACTGGAGGCTTTCAAGAAGTGACTGGACTGCCATTTGTCAGAAATGGTGTAGAGTTCTCCTGCTTGGGCGAGGGGTTGGACTAGATGACCTACAAGGTCCCTTCCAGCTCTGTTATTCTGTTATAGTCCTCGACTTGCAACAGTTCATTTCGTGACTGATCAAAGTTGCAACGGCTCTGAAAAAAGTGACTTATGACCGTCTTTCACACATATGACCATTGTAGCATCCCTATGGTCCCATAATCAAAATCCACCTTCTGACCAGCAAAGTCAATGAGGAATCCAGATTCCCTTAACAACCGTGTGACTGGCTTAATAAATGCAATGATTCGCTTAATAACAGTGGCAAGAAAAGTCGTAAAATGGGGCAACTCACTTAACAAATGTTTCAGAGAAATTTTGGGCTCAATTTTGAGGATTGAGGATTACCTGTAGCAGAAAAAAGGAGGGGAAGTCTGGCTGAATATTCGCCATTAATATTGTAACTTGTCCTTGACCTACAACCAAAAATGGAGCCCAGAATTTCTGTTGCTAAGCAGGACAGTTGTTAAGTGAGTTTTGCTTCATTTTATGAGCTTTTTCACCACAATTGTTAAGTGAATCACTGCATATGTTAAGCTTATTTATTTCATTTATTTATTTTGTTAAATTTATATACCGCCCTACTCCCGAAGGACTCAGGGTGGTGAACAGCCTTAGATAAAATACAGCATACAAAACTTAAAAGACTATTAAAAATACATTAAATAATTTAGGCTTAAGTCAAATTTAAAACACCCAATTTATATAAAACTTAAAAGCCAATTTAAAAGGCCAGACCAGCCTGCTGGAATAAAAATGTTTTGAGGGCACGACGGAAAGTGCGTAAATCTGGGATCCTCCGTATCTCCAGGGGGAGCTCATTCCAGATGGCAGGTGCCCCCACAGAGAAGGCTCTCCTCCTGGGTGCCGCCAGTTGACACTGTTTGGCCAACGGCACCCTGAGGAGCCCCTCTCTATGGGAGCATACTGGTCGGTGAGAGGCTACTGGTGGCAGAAGGCGGTCTCTTAAGTACCCAGGTCCTAAGCCATGGAGCGGTCTGAAGGTGGTAACCAAGACCTTGAAGCACACCGGGAGCCAGTGCAGCTCGCGCAGGAGGGGGGTCACAAGTTAGCTTCTCCGTGGAACGACTTGCTTCCAGACATTGTAAATGCTCCAACACTGGAGGTTTTGAAGAAGAGATAGGACAATCATTTGTCTGAAATAGTATTGGGTCTCCTGCCTGAGTAGGTGGTTGGACTAGAAGACCTCCAAGGTCCCTTCCAACTTTGTTAATTCTATTCTATTCTATTCTATTCTATTCTATTCTATTCTATTCTATTCTATTCTATTCTATTCTATTCTATTCTATTCTATTCTATTCTATTCTATTCTATTCTATTCTATTCTATTCTATTCTATCCAACCCTACCCTATTATTCTATTCTATTCTATTCTATTCTATTCTATTCTATTCTATTCTATTCTATTCTATTCTATTCTATTCTATTCTATTCTATTCTATTCTATTCTACTCTACTCTACTCTACTCTACTCTACTCTACTCTATTCTATTCTATTCTATTCTATTCTACTCTATTATTCCATTCCATTCCATTCCATTCCATTCCATTCCATTCCATTCCATTCCATTCCATTCCATTCCATTCCATTCCATTCTACCCAACCCTACCCTATTATTCTATTCTGTTCTGTTCTGTTCTGTTCTGTTCTGTTCTGTTCTACTCTACTCTACAATGCAGTGAGGAAAAAGCAGCTGTGGGATGCTGAAGCAAACCATCTCAGCGCCCTGTTCTCACCTGCTGCCTTTTCTCCTCCGCCTGGCTCAGCAGGAAGCCTTCGGCCAAGGCCACCGCCTGGGAGCTGGTCTCTGCCTTACATTCCCGCACCCAGTTCTTCATCTCCGGGGGCAGAACGGCCAGGAACTGCTCGAGGATCACAAGGTCCAGCATCTCAGCTTTGGAGCGCATCTCCGGCTTCAGCCACTGGTGGCAAAGATCGTGCAGTTGGCTGCAAACCTCTCGGGGACCCTTCGCATCCTGATAGGCGAACTGCCGGAAGTGTTCTCGTCTGACATCGGAACTGGGCAGGTCCTTGATCGGGACCTTCTGCACCTCAGGTTCTCTGCTGCTCAAACCCCGGAGATGATAAGGAGTCTTTTTGGCCTCTGGGCAGGCTTTCTTCTTCCCCAATTTCTTCTCCAATCTGTGATCCAGCTCGGTTTGTGATGCGGCCATGTTTGGCCTGTCCTGCAAGGTCATTTCCGACAGCATAGTTCAATGCTTTCTCTTCCCGACAAAGACTGGCCCAAATAGAAGGGGTGCCAAGCCCCAGAAGGGCTTGGATGGACCCTTGTAACAGAAGACGCTGTTATGCAGCCCAATTGCAGCTCCTCTGCCTGCAGACAAAGCGAAAAACCAAGACGTGATTCGCATATTACGGGTAAAAACCTTAACCCCAAGTTAGCAAAAGACGACTGCTGCGTTCACATGATCTGCCTGAGCAAAGAAATCACACAATGGCTTACGGGGGAGTGGGAGGGGTAAGCCTTTTGAAACAACACGCTGGGGAACTTGGGATTGCCCCCTCTCCTACTCTAACATCTTCAGATCCATGATGACCATAGAGTGAGAAAGGGATGAGATCAGATGGTAACCTCAAATTTACGTCTACAACAGGGATCCTCAAAGTATGCCGAAGTCATTAATCTGGCCCACGTGGGACCACAAGGCTCCCCCGCTCACATCGCCCTACCTACCCACGGTCCCCACCCGCTTTCTGGAGGCAGAGGAGGCCAAAAACAGGATGCACGGAGGCTAAAAACAACCTGTTTTTGGCCTCCCTGGCTTACAGAGAGACACAGACACACACACAATCAGAAGTCCCTCATCTCCCCACCCCCACCCCCAAGGCAGCCACATCTCTTCACTAACTTGCTTTCCACTCCCAGGAGCAAAACAAAGTTTAATTTATGTGTATTGTTTAATAGATTGCTAAATTGGCCACGTCCGCCCAGTCACATGTCCACCTAGCCACACCCACCCAGCCCCGGCCACCCAACAGTCCGAGAGACTGTGAATCGGCACCCTGTTTAAAAAGTTTGAGGACCCCTGGTCTCAAACAACCCCGAGAGGTAGAGAGTCTAGGAGTCTCTGGAGGCTGGGGACAGCAAAAAATGTCACTTGCTGTCCAACCGGGAGTTGGGAAATGGGCTGTTTCAGGTCTCCGAGGGGGTGGGGAAGGCTGTTTTTGCCCTCCCCAGATGCGTAGAGAGTATTTGGAGTCAGTCGAGAAAGAAAAATGGACCTACCAGGCCATTGCATGCCAGGAGCAGAGGGGGATGGGGGGGGGGGTTTGCACATGCATGTACAGGGCGTGGCGCATATAATTATGGGTGTGGGCACACACATGCGCAAACGTCCCCTGCCCCCCTCCCCTTCCTGGCATGCAATGGCAAAAAGGTTAGCCATCACTGCAATAGAACAAAGTCAAATTAGAGTTTTGGACTTTAATAGAGATGATTTCAATAAACTTAAGAGAGAACATGGGAAGGATCCCATGGATATAAACCAGTGATGGGATTCAAATAATTTAAGAACCCGTTCTCTGCTGGGTGTGTGTGACCGGGGGGCATGACAGGCAGCAGTTGCACCCCCCTGGGAGCGAAAACGGGCTGCGGGGGGGGGGGGGATGCGCTGCACCCCACTATGGCCTCCCTGAAGCCTCCTGGGAAGCGAATACGGGCCTAGAAAGCCTCCCTGAAGCCCCCCTGTGCCTCATTTTGGGCCTAGTAGGCACCCCTGCACCCCCCGGGGAACAAAATTGGGCCGTGGAGGGGACACATTGCACCCCACTGTGGCCCATTTTGGGCCTAGGAGGCCTCTCTGAAGTCTCCTAGGATGGGAAAATGGGCCTAGGAAGCTTCCCTGAAGCCTCCTGGGAAACGAAAACGGGCCTAGAGAGCCTCCCTGAGGCCTCCTGGGAAATGAAAACGGGCCTAGAAAGCCTCCCTGAAGCCTCCTGGGAAATGAAAACGGGCCTTGAAAGCCTCCCTGAGGCCTCCTGGGAAACGAAAACGGGCCTAGAAAGCCTCCCTGAAGCCTCCTGAGAAGCGAACACGGGCCTAGAAAGCCTCCCTGAAGTCTCCTGGGAAATGAAAACGGGCCTAGAAAGCCTCCCTGAGGCCTCCTGGGAAACGAAAACGGGCCTAGAAAGCCTCCCTGAAGCCTCCTGGGAAACGAAAACGGGCCTAGAAAGCCTCCCTGAAGCCTCCTGGGAAATGAAAACGGGCCTAGAAAGCCTCCCTGAAGCCTCCTGAGAAGCGAACACGGGCCTAGAAAGCCTCCCTGAAGTCTCCTGGGAAACGAAAACGGGCCTAGAAAGCTTCCCTGAAGTCTCCTGGGAAATGAAAACGGGCCTAGAAAGCCTCCCTGAAGCCTCCTGAGAAGCGAACACGGGCCTAGAAAGCCTCCCTGAAGTCTCCTGGGAAATGAAAACGGGCCTAGAAAGCTTCCCTGAAGTCTCCTGGGAAATGAAAACGGGCCTAGAAAGCCTCCCTGAAGCCTCCTGGGAAGCGAACACGGGCCTAGAAAGCTTCCCTGAAGTCTCCTGGGAAATGAAAACGGGCCTAGAAAGCCTCCCTGAAGCCTCCTGAGAAGCGAACACGGGCCTAGAGAGCCTCCCTGAAGTCTCCTGGGAAATGAAAACGGGCCTAGAAAGCCTCCCTGAGGCCTCCTGGGAAACGAAAACGGGCCTAGAAAGCCTCCATGAAGCCTCCTGGGAAACGAAAACGGGCCTAGAAAGCCTCCCTGAAGTCTCCTGGGAAACGAAAACGGGCCTAGAAAGCCTCCCTGAAGCCTCCTGGGAAACGAAAACGGGCCTAGAAAGCCTCCCTGAAGCCTCCTGGGAAATGAAAACGGGCCTAGAAAGCCTCCCTGAAGCCTCCTGAGAAGCGAACACGGGCCTAGAAAGCCTCCCTGAAGTCTCCTGGGAAATGAAAACGGGCCTAGAAAGCCTCCCTGAAGCCTCCTGAGAAGCGAACACGGGCCTAGAAAGCCTCCCTGAAGTCTCCTGGGAAACGAAAACGGGCCTAGAAAGCTTCCCTGAAGTCTCCTGGGAAATGAAAACGGGCCTAGAAAGCCTCCCTGAAGCCTCCTGAGAAGCGAACACGGGCCTAGAAAGCCTCCCTGAAGTCTCCTGGGAAATGAAAACGGGCCTAGAAAGCCTCCCTGAAGCCTCCTGGGAAACGAAAACGGGCCTAGAAAGCCTCCCTGAAGCCTCCTGGGAAACGAAAACGGGCCTAGAAAGCCTCCCTGAAGCCTCCTGGGAAGCGAACACGGGCCTAGAAAGCCTCCCTGAAGCCTCCTGGATAACGAAAACGGGCCTAGAAAGCCTCCCTGAAGCCTCCTGGGAAACGAAAAGGGGCCTAGAAAGCCTCCCTGAAGCCTCCTGGGAAACGAAAAGGGGCCTAGAAAGCCTCCCTGAAGCCTCCTGGGAAATGAAAACGGGCCTAGAAAGCCTCCCTGAAGCCTCCTGGGAAACGAAAAGGGGCCTAGAAAGCCTCCCTGAAGCCTCCTGGGAAGCAAAAACGGGCCTAGAAAGCTTCCCTGAAGCCTCCTGGGAAGCGAAAACGGGCCTAGAAAGCCTCCCTGAAGCCTCCTGGGAAGCGAACACGGGCCTAGAAAGCTTCCCTGAAGCCTCCTGGATAACGAAAACGGGCCTAGAAAGCCTCCCTGAAGCCTCCTGGGAAACGAAAAGGGGCCTAGAAAGCCTCCCTGAAGCCTCCTGGGAAACGAAAACGGGCCTATAAAGCTTCCCTGAAGCCTCCTGGGAAGCAAAAACGGGCCTAGAAAGCCTCCCTGAAGCCTCCTGAGAAGCGAACACGGGCCTAGAGAGCCTCCCTGAAGTCTCCTGGGAAACGAAAACGGGCCTAGAAAGCTTCCCTGAAGTCTCCTGGGAAATGAAAACGGGCCTAGAAAGCCTCCCTGAAGCCTCCTGAGAAGCGAACACGGGCCTAGAGAGCCTCCCTGAAGTCTCCTGGGAAATGAAAACGGGCCTAGAAAGCCTCCCTGAGGCCTCCTGGGAAACGAAAACGAGCCTAGAAAGCCTCCCTGAAGCCTCCTGGGAAATGAAAACGGGCCTAGAAAGCCTCCCTGAAGCCTCCTGGGAAATGAAAACGGGCCTAGAAAGCCTCCCTGAAGCCTCCTGAGAAGCGAACACGGGCCTAGAAAGCCTCCCTGAAGTCTCCTGGGAAACGAAAACGGGCCTAGAAAGCTTCCCTGAAGTCTCCTGGGAAATGAAAACGGGCCTAGAAAGCCTCCCTGAAGCCTCCTGAGAAGCGAACACGGGCCTAGAAAGCCTCCCTGAAGTCTCCTGGGAAATGAAAACGGGCCTAGAAAGCCTCCCTGAAGCCTCCTGGGAAACGAAAACGGGCCTAGAAAGCCTCCCTGAAGCCTCCTGGGAAACGAAAATGGGCCTAGAAAGCCTCCCTGAAGCCTCCTGGGAAACGAAAACGGGCCTAGAAAGCCTCCCTGAAGCCTCCTGGGAAATGAAAACGGGCCTAGAAAGCCTCCCTGAAGCCTCCTGAGAAGCGAACACGGGCCTAGAAAGCCTCCCTGAAGTCTCCTGGGAAATGAAAACGGGCCTAGAAAGCCTCCCTGAAGCCTCCTGAGAAGCGAACACGGGCCTAGAAAGCCTCCCTGAAGTCTCCTGGGAAATGAAAACGGGCCTAGAAAGCCTCCCTGAAGCCTCCTGGGAAACGAAAACGGGCCTAGAAAGCCTCCCTGAAGCCTCCTGAGAAGCGAACACGGGCCTAGAAAGCCTCCCTGAAGTCTCCTGGGAAATGAAAACGGGCCTAGAAAGCCTCCCTGAAGCCTCCTGAGAAGCGAACACGGGCCTAGAAAGCCTCCCTGAAGTCTCCTGGGAAATGAAAACGGGCCTAGAAAGCCTCCCTGAAGTCTCCTGGGAAATGAAAACGGGCCTAGAAAGCCTCCCTGAAGCCTCCTGGGAAGCAAACACGGGCCTGGGAAGCAAAAACAGGCCTAGGAAGCCTCCCTGAAGCCTCTTGGGAAATGAAAACGGGCCTAGAAAGCCTCCCTGAAGCCTCCTGGGAAACGAAAACGGGCCTGGGAAGCAAAAACAGGCCTAGGAAGCCTCCCTGAAACCTCCTGGGAGCGAAAACTGTGACCACTGATATAAATGCTCAAGGGGAAAACCAGGGCTGTGGAGTTGGGAGATAAATGTTCCGACTCCTCAGTTTTTTGTACTTCCGACTCTGACTCCAGGTACCCAAAATTTCCTCCGACTCCAACGCCACAGCACTGGGGAAAACAACTTCAGAAGTGTTGAAACCAGCCTGCTGCATAAAGAACTCTGATAAACCGAGAGACAAAAAGGACAAGTATAAAAAGTGGAAAGGAGGGCACATACTAGGGCAGAATTATCAGCAAATTGCCCGAATCTGCAAAGATAAAGTCAGGAAAGCAAAGGCCCAAGATGAACTAAAGTCAAAAATAACCCAAAAACAAAAACTTCTTTCAACATGTAAAGAAACAAAACAAAACAAAACAAAACAAAACCCCCAACAACCTCAAAACCAAAACCCCAAGGAAACAATTAGTCCATTAAGGGGAGAAAATGGGAGAGAAGGTGATAAGCAGCAGGGAGAAAGCAGAAGCGTTTAACTCATTTTTTTTGCATCTGTCTTTACACAGAAGCAAAAAAACAGTCCAACCTATTAAAAAAATTCTATAAAATGAATAATAGGAATGCAAGTCAAAATAAGCAAGAAAATGGTTAAGAGAATACCTATCCATTCTAGGTGAATTCAAATCACCAGGACCATGAATGAATATGCATAGAATAGAGCAAAAAGGCACCTTGGAGGTCTTCTAGTCCAACCCCCTGCTAAAGCAAGACAACCTATACTATTTCAGATGTAACTGTCTAGTTTCTTCTTAAAAACCTCTGGTGATGGAGCGCCCACGGGGTCTAGGACTCAGCTGGGGCTGAGCCTCCCTCTGAACTGCAGCCCCCATTCCACTCCTAAAGCCGCCGAGCCCTTGCATCAATTGGCTGGCTTCAAACTGTCCTCTGCGCCCAAAAGCGCAATGCGAACTATACTGCAACGAATGGGCTGCGGCGAAGGGACTGGGACAGAAGGGCCGTGGCCCAAAATGCCGAGGTGTAATAATGTGGAGGCGAAACCCTGGTGGAGAAACAGGCAGCAGCAAGAGTTTGAGCCGAAAAGTCCCATTCCGTACCCACAATGTCGGAAGGCAAGCTGTTCCATTGGTTAATTAACCCTACTATTTCATCAAGCCGGTCTGACTTAAATTTGTGTTAATTTTAATAGGGGTTTTTAGGGGTTTTAAATTTTACGGCCAAATAGTTTAATTATTTTATTAGTTTTAATTTTTATACGTGATTGTTTTAATATGGCTGTAAACCACCCTGAGTCCCCTCGGGGAGAAGGGCGGTATATAAATGCAATAAAACTGAAACTGAAATTGTCCTCGCTGTTAGGAAGTTTCTCTTTAAAATGGATTACCAGATGGATTACACTCCAAAGTTCTGAAGGAATTGGCAGACGTGATCTCAGAACAACTGAAACATATTTTTCAAATATCCTGGGGCACTGGGGAACTACCAAATGAATGGAAAAGCGCTGATGTAGTTCCCATCTTCAGAAAAGGAAAAGAAATGGATCCAGGAAACTACAGACCTATCAGCCTGACCTCAACACCTTGGGAAGATTCTGGAAAAGATAAGCAACGAATCTGCGAACACCTGCAGGCAAAGTCATAACCAGAAGCCAACGTGGGTTTGCCAACAACAGATCATGCCAGACAAATCTTGTTGCATTCTTTGACGAGGTGACAAAATTAGCAAAAAAAAAAAAATTAGTCAGTTTCTTCAGAACTTTGGGGTATAAACCATTTGGTTCTTCTGATTTGAACTCGTCTAGAGTGGACAGGAGTCCATTTTTCTTGCTTATGTTGACTGGCAGTCCTAATCTGATTTTTACAGAATATTTTTTGGGGATAGGTTTAAAAATGACTTGCACCAAACCCTTCAACTTCAGGAAAATTATCATTTTATGCACTGAAAAATGTGACTTATGACCATTTTTTACAATTGCAATCTTTGCAGCATCCCCATGGCCACGGAGTCAAGATTCAGACGCTTGGCAAATGACCCATATTTACGACGGTTGCAGTGTTCCCGGGGTCGCGTGATTACATTTTGTGACCTTCGGACAACAAAGTCAACAGGGAAGCCAGATTCGCTTGACAACAGTTATTAATTTAACAAGGGCAGTGATTCACTTAACGACTGCGGCAAGAAAGGTCGTAAAATGGGGCAAAACGCACATCAAGTGTCTTCCTTAACGACAAAAAATTGGGACTCAATTGTGGTCGCACGCCCGAGGACTACCTGTACTGGGAAATACCTTTCCTTTTGAAAGAAAGGTATGTGCATATGTGTATGTGTGGAAATCTGTACACACCGAGCAACCACAAAAAATTTCAGCAGATATTCAGGCAAGCTGCAAACCCTCCACCCCATTAGACTTCACCTGATAGTAAAACATGTATTTACTGTATTTTTTGGACTGTAAGATGCACTCCCCGTGCCATCTGCTGGAGGAAAGAAAAAGTTTTGTAACATTCTATTCAAATAGACAAAACAGAAGAAATAACAGCTGGAAACTTTGACCTTAGCTATATAGAAGAATTGGATACCATGTGAAAAATTAAGAAGTGACTCTGTTTTACATCTGGGTGGTTGTTTTACTTTCCTTCTCTTTTGGAAGATAGTTTTATATTTGGATTTGACTGTTGCTGAATTGAGATAATAATTAATAATTGAGAAGAATATTCTGACTGTTAATAATAAAGGAATAATTGGAGCAGAAAAGAAGAGGAGAAATAAGAAAATTAAATAGACTTAAAATTTGGACTAAGTGTATATAATTGGGGGAGGTAGTAGTAATTTTTCAAATTGTTATAAAATGGAGTTGCAGATATATGAAGAGTTATTTTTGATGCTCAAAAATGTGCATGAATCTCTAATAGGCCAATATATATATATACGGAAAATTCACCTAAATATATAGAAAAAGAAAATGAAGAGAAGTTGGAAGAGGGAAATTTGAATGAGAAACAAGAAATTAATAATGGTGAAGAGAAAATGTTAAAAAATAGAAATCAGACAATGACCATGATAGAAATGGTTGGGAATGTAAAAAGAGTAGAGAGGAAAGGAGGAAAACTCCTCCTAAAAAAGAAACAAGGAAAAAGGAAAGAATGGGAAAATCTGGAAGAGACAAGGGAAAGCTTTGGGGAGGGAGGTTCAAACAACACAACAACAACAACAACAACAAAAGATAATGGAAGCCAGAAGATGAAATGTAGTATATTTAAAAAAATAAAAAAACAGAATTGAGAAGTTAGAGCAAGATAAAGGGTCATGCAAAAAATTATTAGAAAAGAGGATACTAAAAAGATTTAGAGATGATGGTTAAAGATAAAGAATGATGGGATAAAAATAGGCAAATATAAATGAGGTAGATTAATAAATGGGAAGGGGAAAGTAGACAATATAATAACGATAGTATTTTTGATAGTTTTTAAAATTAGAATGGAATTTTAATTGTTATAGTAGTGTGAGATACTGTGATATTAATTAGATGAAGGCATTGAAAATGAAATGATAGAGAAATATGCAAAAAATAATATGGTGGAAGTGGAAAAAATAAGATAAGGTGGAAAAGGATTATAAGTGAATATATGAAGATGAATGAATAGTTTGTCTACATTAAATTTTAATAGACAGAAATGTGAAAATAAGTAAGTTGACAATATTATGAATTGTGATATCAATGTTAAAAATGTTAATTATAAAGAAAAAAAAGCTGAAATCATGAAAGTGACTATTTATGTAAAAAAAAAGAATAGAACATATTTCTGACCACAGCAGATGGAAAGATGAAAATAAGTAATATAAGAATATTAATAATGTAAATTAAGATATTTTATTGTTCATGATTGGGAAGGGAATTAGATAGCTATTTCTAGAAATGAAGGAAGAATGTAAACAACTGGAGTGATTGTAACAAAGAAGAAGCATAAAGTGTAAAGTGATGTTATTTAAAAATGAAATTGAACAGGAAAAAAAATGATGGAAAGAATATGGCAGAAGTTGAAATAAGAAGAGATGGAAAAAAATGATAAATTTGTGATAAAAGATGTATAAAAGAGATAAACATTGAAAAAATTGGAAGGAAAAATATAAGGATGATTTTGATTATATATAAGTTGTATAAGATGTGACCTGGTCAGCACTCTGTTCATAAAATATGTATGATGAAAATTTTTTCAATAAAACTTGTTAAAAAAAAATGCATTCCCACTTCCCCAAAAAAGTGGGTAGAAATGTCTGTGCGTCTTATAGACTGAATACGGGCCCGTTTTTGGCCTCCTGAATCTACCGCGTGTTGTGTTTTTGCCCTCCCCAGCCCACAGAAGCACTCTGCAGTGCTCTGCACGTCCCGTTTTTGCCAAAAATGGGCTCATTTTTGGTGTCCTGAACCCTCCATGCATCCCATTTTCGCCATCCCCGGCCCCCAAAACACTCTGAAGGCCAAAAATGGAGCGCAGGAAGGGTTCAGGACGCCAAAAAGTGTTTCTGGGGGCTGAGGAGGGCAAAACAGAATGCCCGGAGGCCAAAAACTATTTTTTTTCTTGTTTTCCTCCTCTAAATCTAGGAGTGCCTTATAGTCCGAAAAATACGGCAAATCTCTCCATGTTCATAAAAACTTAGCTTTCTTTACTCTTGGGGGGAGCTAGGGGGTTGCAGGGTGGGGGTGGGGAAGGGATTCCTTTATCCATCTTCTCTTCCTTCATCCCCAATCCAGATTATTCGCCCCCCAAACCAAAGGCTCTCCACCCTGGAGAATCTTATTCCCCAAAAGTCCTCCTATTACAGGTAGTCCTCGCCTCACGACCACAACTGAGCCCAACATTTCTGTTGCTCAGCGAGACATTGGCTAAGGGAGCTTTGCCTCATTTTGCGAACTTTCTTGCCAGAAATGAATCAAGTTAGCCACACAGTTGTAAAGTGAATCTGGCTTCCCCGTGGACTTTGCTTGTCAGGTCGCAAAAGGGGACCCCAGGATCCCGCCACCATCGTAAATATGAGTCAGCTGCCAAGCGCCTGAATTTTGATCGTGGGAACCATGGTGCAGCCGTCGTAAAGGTGAAAAATGGTCGTAAGTCACTTTTTTCAATGCCGTTGGAACTTCAAACGGTCATAAACGAACCATAAATCGAGGATTACCTGTACTGGGATGATCGGAGCTGCAGCCCAAAGGTGCGAAGGGTGAAAAAAAAATCCCAGCAATAACCAATTTTGAGCCTTTCGCCAGAAATCTCCAAAATAAAAGAAAAAGGCCAAAAGCTCAGCTTGGCTCACGGAGACTTTGTGGGCACCGCAATGCCATTCTTTTGGCAACTGTGCAGAAATGGTTCCCGACTAACTTCCTTCACCGTTTTGTTTTTGTTTTTTTGGTCTTTTTCCTTCTTAGGATAAGTCATGGCCGGAGCTGAGATCTCCTGGTGGTCTCCCTGCCAGGCCTGAGAGCCAGAGTGGGGGAATGGGAAAGCGATCCAACCCTGAGCACGGAAGCCCAGTTTGTTGGTCTAGAGAGACACCCATTTTTCAACCTGGTTAACTTTTAAGATTTGTGGACTTCAATCCCCAGAATTCCCCAGCCATTGATTCCACTCTTCACTCATGAACAATTCTGCATGCAGACATGAGGTTGTGACCTTTTCCATGGCTGGCTGGGGGGAATGCTGGGAGTTGAAGTCCACCCAAGGACTTCTTCAAGTGGCCAAGTTTGAGAAACAGGTTCTTAATGAAAAGGGGGGGGGGGGGTTGGTCTCGAAACCTGGCCATTTTGAGGTCTATGGACTTCAACTCCCAGAATTCCTCAGCCAGCCTTGTTGGCTGGGGGAATTCTGGGAGTTGAAGTCCACCCAAGGACTTCTTCAAGTGGCCAAGTTTGAGAAACAGGTTCTTAATGAAGGGGGGGGGGGTTGTCTCGAAACCTGGCCATTTTGAGGTCTATGGACTTCAATCCCCAGAATTCCCCAGTCACTGATTCCACTCTTCACTCATGAACAATTCTGCATGCAGACATGAGGTTGTGACCTTTTCCATGGCTGGCTGGGGGGAATGCTGGGAGTTGAAGTCCACCCAAGGACTTCTTCAAGTGGCCAAGGTTGAGAAACAGGTTCTTAATGAAAAGGGTGTGTGTGTGTGTGTGTGTCTCGAAATCTGGCCATTTTGAGGTCTATGGACTTCAACTCCCAGAATTCCTCCGCCAGCCTTGTTGGCTGGGGGAATTCTGGGAGTTGAAGTCCACCCATCTTAAAAGTGGCTGAGACATTTTTTGAACTCTTTAATAAGGCCAGTTTTTCTGCCTCCCAGGATTGTAACTGCTATGGAGACAATTAGAAGTGTGTGTGTGTGTGTGTGTGTGTGTGTGTGTGTGTGTCTTAGGTACCCCTTCCCCTCCCCAAAACTCCCAATGAATAAAGCACCGGCCAAACCCGAAGCCGTGTTAACTTTTCCCAATTCAATCCGGTTTAGAAATCTGGTTTGCACTCCCTCCCTCCCTCTCCCGCGCTCTTGCAAGATCCTGATCCGAAAGGGACCGGGCGGGTAAAACGCTACGCCTCCCTTCTGGGCTCCGGGCTTCACCTTTTCCCATCCCAAAGAGACGGGATCGGAGACGGGGAGGAGGCTGGGGAAAAGAGCTGTAGGCGCGCCAAAATAAACCCCCGGAGGGAGAAATCGCATGCAAAGGGTGGGGGGGGGGGGGGGGAAAGAGATTTGGAGGGTCCTGGAGGAATTGGGGGGGGCGGCTTGATCGTCTCACCTGCTGTTTTCCCTTCTCTCCCCCCCCCCCCCACTCAAAAGGCCTCCTTGCATTGTCTTCTCCAAGCGCAGCCTAGTTTCCCCTCCCCGCCCCGCTTCGCGGCTCGATCCATCCATCCCTCCCTCCCTCCCTCCCTCCCCGCCAATCCCCAAAGGCAAGGCTGAAGATCCGGACTCACCGGCCCCCTCCCTTCGGATGGGGAAACAAAGGCCCAGGGAGACGCTGAGCAGGAGCGGGCGGGTGGACCCCAGACCCAAACTCAGCCCCCCCAGCCGGCTCCCACCTCGCCCCACCCTTTTCGCATCGGATCCGTCCTTCCTCGCTTGCATCCCCCCACCTCCCTCTCCGTCCCCGACCGTCCGGCGCTGCTGCGAGGGATAGGCTCGCCAGTCCGGATGGGGAGGTGGCTTGGTCGTGGAGGGCCCCCTCCCCTCCCCAAACTTTCCTCCCTCCCTCCCTCCTTTCCTTCCTTCCTTCCTTTCTCCCTCCCTCCTTCCCTCCCTCCTTTCTTCCTTCCTTCCTTTCTCTCTAGGAATCTCCTTCCCACCATCCCTGTAACCCTTCAGAAGCCAAGAAGCAGATTTGGGGTGGGGTGGGGGAGAAAGGGAGAAGGGAAAGGGGGGAAAGGAAGAGAGGGAAACTTCGACACTTACAAGGATTGGTGGTGGTGGTGGGAGATATGATGATATAAAAGAAGATGAGAGATGTAACGATGACTTGTTAGTACGATGTTATACATCCTTAGTAAGATCGCACCTGGAATACTTCCTCCAGTTTTGGCCACCATATTACAAAAGAGATGCTGAGACTTTGGAAAAAGAGTAAAGATAAAGGTAAAGGTTCCCCTTGCACATATGTGCTGGTCGTTCCAGACTCTAGGGGATGAAAGCCGAAGAGCCAGCGCTGTCCGAAGACGTCTCTGTGGTCCTGTGGCTAGCATGGGATGCTGTTCCCTTCCCACCAAAGGTGGTCCCTATTTTTTCTACTTGCATTTTTTACGTGCTTTCGAACCGCTAGGTTGGCAGAAGCTGGGACAAGTCACCCCGTTATGCGACACTACGGATTCGAACTGCTGAACTGCCCACCTTTTTGATTGACAAGCTCAGCGTCTTAGCCACTGAGCCACTGTATCCAGTTTCCAGTCTAGGAAAAAGAGGAGAGAAGAGCAACTAGGATGATTAAAGGCCTGGAGACAAAAACGTGTGAAGAACCATTGCCGGAATTGGGTATGGCTAGTCTGGATAAATCAGGATGCGGTGGCTCAGTAGCTAGGATGCTGCGCTTGTTGATCGACAGTTCAGCGGTTCGAACCCCTAGTGCCGTGTAACGGGGTGAGCTCCCGTGACTTGTCCCAGCTCCTGCCAACCTAGCAGTTCGAAAGCACGTAAAAAATGCAAGTAGAAAAATAGGGACCACCTTTGGTGGGAAGGTCACAGCGTTCCGTGTGCTTAGTCACGCAGGCCACATGGCCACGGAGACTTCTTCGGACAGTGCTGGCTCTTCGGCTTTGAAACGGAGATGAGCACCGCCCCCTAGAGTCGGGAACAACTAGCACATATGTGCAAGGGGAACCTTTACCTTTACTTTAGTCTAGCTAAAAGAAGAGGTGGGGACGGTGGGGCGGACGTTACATTAGTATTCCAATATTTGAGGGCTTGCCACAAAGAAGAGGGGGATCAACTTATTTTCCAAAACGCCAGAAGGAAGACAGACAATGGATGGAAACTAATCAAGGAGAGAAGCAATTTGGAATTAAGGAGAAACTTCCTAACAGTGAGAAGAATTAACCAGGGGAACAGCTTTGCCTTTAGATCTTGTGGGTAATTCATCACTGGAACTTTTTAAGAAGAGACTGGACAGCCACCAATCTGAAATGGTGTGGTCTCCTACTTGAGCAGGCGGTTGGACTAGAAGACCTCCAAGGTCTCTCCCGACTTTGATTTTTTTTTTTTGAAAATTTTTTCATTTTTTTTTAAAACATAAAACAACATCTTTTTGGAGCAAGAGTTTGGCCCTCTTATAACATAGGTATAAATTCCCAATTTCATCCATTAACATCTTAAGACAAACAAAAAAATAACAAAAATAACAAAAAACCAAGAAAAGCTCAAATCTAAACCCAATTTTTATCATTCAATCTAACATCTTATTCTAACATTTAAATTTCTATTGTGTCGTCACCCTAACGCTTAAACTTCAAATCCAAACAACACTTTATAGTATTCATTTATCATTGTAACAATCAGTATTTCGTGTATTTTCTGTACTTCAAGTCAATATTTCTTTTAGAACACATCTAATAACCAATATAAAAATATTTCATTCCTCTCTGAAAGACATTTTAAAGTCAATATCCATTCTTCAAAAGTATCTCCTTCATTCCTTCTAGGTTTAGTTTTAGCTGGATTGCAGCTTAGTTAGCTGGTTTCCAGAGATGTTTTCCTTCACTCCTAACCTTATTTATTGGCTGGATCACAGTTAGTTTTAACTGCTTCCAACAGTTTCTCCTTCACTCCTCCTAGGCTTATTTTTAACTGGATAACAGCTTTTCAGCTGTTTTCCAGGGATGCTTCCCTCCACTCCTAACCTGTATTTCGCTGGTTCACAGTTTAGCTTTAACTGCTCCCCAGTATGTCTCCTCCTCTCCTCCTAAGTTTATTTTTTGCTGGATCACAGCATAATAAGCTGTTTTCCAGGGATGCTTTCCTTCACTCCTTACCTTATATTTACCAACCCTGTTCTGATTGATTGATTTATTGGTTGGTTGATTGATTGATTATGGCCCTCCAGCCTGCAACACAGGACTACAAGTTTTTTTTTTCAGTCTTGATAACTAAAATGCGTGGACTAGCAACTCTTTTGCAGCTGGCATCATCTGTGGTTTCAGCACCCGGGATTCCAAGATTGTTTTCCAATCCTCTCATCCTGCAGGTGTTTTGGACTACAAATCCCATCAATCCAACCCTGCAGCTGAGGCTTGGGGTTGATAGGATGATAGGGGTTGACATGACTGGAGACCACCTAGTTGGAGAAAAGGTTGTTGAGAAGCTTGAAAGACAGGTGGGATCATCTTTTACTACCCTGCCGAAAACTCTCGGTTCTTGGGTTGTTAGGAAATGGTCATTGCCTAACTAGTTGGCCAGGTAATATATAAGCCAACATTATATGCTTATAGTATAAATATGTATAATATAGCCTTAAGAGTACTGCTGAGTCATTCTGCATCCTGATTAGATGAGCTCTGTAGCAACTGTATATAAGGAGAGTTTTGGTTGTGGTCAATATGGACATTACACCATATTGTTACCTGCTGCTATGTTGTAGATATCTTTGGTCTCTTTACATGGCCAATTTGATCGTGGTTTATTTATTACTGCTTTTATGAACTGTTTTTTATATTGTTCCTGAATGATTCGTGTATTGTTCTACAAACCGGTAAGAAGTTTTGTATCTCTGGATTGATTATGCATGACTAAGACTTGGATTGGTAAAAAGACTATGAATTTGCTTTCCTCTATGCAGTTTGTATGCAGTTTATTTTTATTTATTTTTTTATTGAAAAGTTTTAACAAAAAAGTTTTACATAAATCACCCCTTTCCCCTTTCCCATCCTCCTCCCGTCCTAACCCTCCCCTCCCCTCCAAACCTCCCAACCCACCCACCCCCCACCTCCCAGAGCAAAATACAGAGTATAACATGTAATAATCCTAAACTAACATAAAATAGAATAACTAACTATTATGTCATGTCTCCCTCTTGAACCTTTAATTCCTCTTTTGTTAAACTACGTTTAGATATATATATATATTTAAGGTCTTCTTGTTTTTTTATCAGGTTTGCCTGATTCGCCAGTTACGTCCCTTTCTGGATCGGGACTCCTTACTCACGGTCACTCACGCCCTCGTCACTTCCCATCTGGACTACTGTAACGCTCTCTACATGGGGCTCCCCTTGAGGAGCACCCGGAGGCTCCAACTGGCGCAGAGTGCGGCCGCGCGGGTGGTGATGGGAGCGACATGGCGTTCCCATGTGACACCTCTCCTGTGCAAGCTGCACTGGCTCCCGGTGGTCTTCCGGGTGCGCTTCAAGGTTTTGGTTACCACCTTCAAAGCGCTCCATGGCTTAGGACCTGGGTACTTGCGGGACCGCCTACTACCACCAATCGCCTCCCACCGGCCGGTACGCTCTCATAGAGAGCGGCTCCTCCGGGTGCCGTCAGCCAAACAGTGTCGACTGGCGGCCCCCAGGGGGGAGAGCTTTCTCTGTGGGGGCACCTACTATCTGGAACGAGCTCCCCCCGGAGATACGGAGGATCCCGGATCTGCGCACCTTCCGCCGCGCTCTTAAGACCTTTTTATTTCACCAGGCGGGCCTGGCCTAACCTCTCTTCTTCTTTTAGCGTTGAATTTTAATCTGTTTTAAATTGTGTGGGGTGTTTTAATTCCATCTGGGCCAAATTTATTTAATTTGATTTTATTTGGGCTTTTAAATTTTGTATACATGTATTTTTATTGTTGGCTGTACACCGCCCTGAGTCCTTCAGGAGTAGGGCGGTATATAAATCTAATAAATCTAATCTAAATCTATTCATACGCTATTTGAAATTTTTTAGTCCGATATTTACTTTGAATATAATCAATCCATGCAGTTTATTCACAACTACTCTCAACACCGTTTCCCTGCGCAAACACTCTATGCTCTGCCTCATAACCGTTCCTGGTTATCTCACAACTATATCCTTAACATTATTGTTAACAGTCAGCCAGATATTTGGACTGGATCTGTCCTTTTTATCCCCTGAGGGAGTTCTTCCCAGGCACCCTTTTTGGCTAAGAAACAATGGAAAAATAACTCTTCACCCCTGTTTTTGGCAAATTCTGGCATTCTGCTTGCAAGCTCCCAATGTCCCAAAAATGCTTCCCCACCCCCATCTCCCAAGAGGGAAGTGTAGTTTCTGGTTTTTTTCTTTGGAGACGTTTTGCTTCCCATCCAAAAAAGCTTCTTCAGCTCTGACTGAACAGCTCCCAATAAGCCCAATTTGTGGCATTGTGCTTCCTTCACCTCCAGATGTGAATGGGGAGGTATGTCTTGCCTGGTTTTGGCTGACCTCATCTTTCCACTACCACCTCCTCCTCCTCCTCTTTGTCCCTTGCTTGCCACCTCTATCCTTGCATCCTCGCCCTTCCTTTTGCCTGCTGTTCAAGGAGCAACTGGACTTTCTCGGGTTTTTTCTGAAGACATTTCGCTTCTCATCCAAGAAGCTTCTTCAACTCTGACTGGAAGGTGGGGAACGGAAGGATTTATTTATTTATTTTTATTTTTACCAAGAAATAAGACCAGTTCGCTCCCACAGAGAGGGACTCCTCAGGGTGCCGTCGGCCAAATTATGTCGGCTAGCGACACCCAGGAGGAGAGCCTTCTCTGTGGGAGCTTCTGCCCTTTGGAATGAACTGACCCCGGAAATACGTAAAACCTCTGACCTCTGGGTTTTTCACTGGGCCCTCAAGACCCTACTGTTTCGACAGACGGGGCTGTCTAATTAAATGATTTTAAATTGGAGTTTTAACTTGGGGTTTTAAAATTCGGCCGAAACTATTGAATGATTTTAATTAATTTTAATTATGATATTTGTATATATAGGTTTTAATTTGGCTGTACACCTGCCCCGAGTCCTTCGGGAGAAGGGCGGTATATAAATAAAATTATAAATATAAATAAATAAATAAATAAATTTATATGCCGCCCTTCTCCCGAAGGACTCAGGACGGCGAACACAAGTTAAAAACATACAATACTAAAAGGTAAAATAATTAAACCCCCAGTTAAAACAACAATCAAAATCATAAAACCCAAGGATCAGGGACAAGCCATTTGTTGAAACAGCCAAGTCTTTTAAGTCCCGACGGAAAGATCGGAGATCAGGCGCCATCCGAAGCTCGGTGGGTAACTCGTTCCAGAGGATAGGGGCGCCTACAAAGAATGCTTTTCCCCTGGACGTCGCCAGCCGACATTGTCTGGCCGACGGTACCCTGAGGAGGGCAGCCCTGTGTGAACGGACAGGATGGTGGGAGGCGGGTAGGAGATAGTCCTGCAAATACCCCAGACCTAAGCCATGTAGGGCTTTAAAGGTAAGTACTGTTGTGGTTCCGTTGCCTGAGCCTGTGTCATCGGCAGATACAGACTCTGAGAGTGACGGGGAGGAATTAGCAAGGCCTCCCTCTCCAGGACCCTCCTCTCTGGCAATGCCTCTGGAGGACACCGAAGTGCAAGAGATAGGCCCAGAGCCAAGCACGTCCACGCAGCCACAGGTGGACAGTGATGAGGGTAATGAGTCTTGGCTGGATCCTTGGCAGCGTCGCAGGGATAGGCACGCGCAACAGAAGAAAAGTTGTGCCAGAGATTAGGCTGAGTCACTGGACCACACCCCACAGGGTATCAAAGGGAGTGAGTTAGCCTTTCAGACTCTGTGACGGACAAAACTAACTCCTATCGAGTCACATTGCATCTCTGGAAACAGTAAGATCAGCTTGGTTTTATGTTTACGAATGGGGCAATTCCTTACCATGTGTATATCTGTTTGTTGATAAAAGTTCTTGGCAAGCAGGTACTGGGTGGCTGCCAAGCGTCTTATCGGAAGAATTGGTTGTCTGCCAGTTTATTTAACCCCCGGCTGTCTGTGTGTGTGTGTGAGAGAGACGGGGACAGAACAAGTACCAGCACCTTGAAGCGGATCCGGAGGACCATTTATGACCAGCTGTCTGCAAGGAATATAAATCCTTAAATTCCCCATCATCCAGTCAGAGGTCTGTAGAGATTCTCGGTCATTCAAGTCATGGCTTTTTCAGGAGGCAACTGGACTTCCCCAGCTAGCATGAGACTTGAAGCCCACCTGTCTTAAAGTGGCCAAGCTAAAAAAAAAAAACTGTGGTAGGAGACGGTGGAGAATTGGGGGGAAAAAAAGCCTCCGAAGGAATGGCTGGCTACTTCTGCATTGCTCTAAAGACAACATCTGGGAGTTGTCCATGACGTCACTGGCTGAATTGACTTCAAACGAATTTTACTGCTCCTACTAATGATCAATGATCTGACTTAGAAAAGCATTTCCCAGTTTGTTAGGGTTCTTATATTAAAAACTTGGGGGGGGGGAGTTTCTTATCTAAAAGAAAAATTTCTGATAATGAGGATGTTGACTGAATCAACTGGAGAAAAGGCTTTTTGTCCTTTATTTACAAACACACCCGAAGTAATGCACACGGATCATCTGAAATGTCCTTACAACCATTATCTTGATAGCTCTACAATCCAAGAGGGATTAAAATGTGGTCACAATTAATACTAACATTAAGGACAGCAATTTCTATCACACAGCTGCTTTAATAATTGGCTCAGTGTAACATGTGGATGAAAGCAATGTAGCCCTTTGCAATTGACAGATGCAAATTTTGTCAATGTCAGGTATTGTCCAAGACGTTTTTGCTACGGCATCCAGTGTAATGTTAGCCGCTGAGACCATGATGGCCAGTTTATGCCTTAATCTTTCAACTTTGATTTTCAGATCTTGATACTTCGTGATCTTCTCCAATTCTTTGTCTTCTACTCTCCTACCCCCTGGTATTGCCACATCCATTATCCACACCTTCTTCTTTCAACCACAGTTAAAACTGGTGTGTTGTGTGTCCAGACTTCGAGCAGTTTCTATTTTGAAATCCCACAATATTTTAATAACAACATTATTATTTATAACACCACCCTGATTTTCTAGTGTTCCCTTACAATTTAGGGTAACTAGCAACAATTTAAACCAGGGGTGTCAAACTGGTGGTGTCATGTGATGTATTGTGACTTTTCCCTTCGCTAAACCGGGGGTAGGCGTGGCCAGAGTGTGACGCATCTGGCCCGCCGGCTGTGACTTTAACACCCCTGATTTAATACAAGGGTCATTTTGAAAATGACAAAGGACTAGTGTTATATAGCAAGCACAGACAGATAGAACACAAAGTAAAACATCATATAAAAACTATATCTCCATGGAACAAATCACACCATAAATAAAGATATAGTCACATTTGGTGAAAGAACATGAACAAAGGGAGCAGGGAATTTCACAGGTGTACGGAAGACCTTTTCTTTGGTCCTGTTCTAAGGAAAATTTCTGAGATATCCCTGTATGTTATTATCCCCTTTGCACACTCTGGGTGATTCAAAGAAGTAATCTGTTAATTGCTGCAATCTTTTTCAAAGCCACTGTAGCACTCTGGATTAATTGCAATTTCAAAAAGTCTTCAAACATCTCCCCAGGAAGGATTCACCAGAATCACCGTTATGTATTCAATGGAGTTGTTTCATCACAACACTTGTGGGGTTTGTGAGGGATGGTGAAATGCATGAAATCTAAGGCATTCCACAATTTATTTGAGCCTCTTCTCTTTCTGAATGTGTTTATCCTGTTGTGGCAAGAGGTTTAAGAACAGAATAATTCTCATTTTGCCTAGGGCTTAGTTCAGGGGTCGGCAACCTTAAACAAAGAGCTACAAAGGTCCTAACCTGAAGCCTCCATTCAATTCTGGAGACTCTATGATGGGGGAACCGTTCAATTCTGGAGACTCTATGATGGGGGAACCGTTCAATTCTGGAGACTCTATGATGGGGGAACTGTTCAATTCTGGAGACTCTATGATGGGGGAACCGTTCAATTCTGGAGACTCTATGATGGGGGAACCGGAGGTCTGGTTCCCCCATCATAGAGTCTCCTCCTAGCGCGGCATCCTTTTTTCCTCTACTGTCCTAACCGAAAATCCTATCAATTGTGGAGCTGACCAGGAATAGGAAGTCACAGCAGAGGCATGAAAGAGCCACATGCGGCTCCAGAGCCACCGGTTGCTGACCCCTGGCTTAGTTGATCTGTGCTGCAAGGATCGAGACGACCACTAGATGGCAGGAAAGAGACACAGGGTCTAGTGACCCTTTGGAATTTCTGCACCTCAAATCATCTTCATCCTCCCAACTCTGTAATAGTCTGTGAGAATAACCTTGGGAGGCGGAAGGAGGAGGAAGAGCAGCCTAAGTCAGTCAGATAAAAGATATCTCAGCCCACAGAAAAAAAAGGGGTGTGGGAAGCATCTCAGAAGGAACCTACCCTAGTTCTCTGGAAAGTAAATGCAGGGGAAGGGAGAAGTGCTTTCAGACTTGCAAGATATTCTTCCTGTGACCTTACAATAAAAGTAATGTTAAGTACTCATGGTTTGGGTTTCTTGTTTGGATTACAGGTAAGACCTCGACTTGCAGCCATTCACTTACCGACCAAAGTTACAACGGCACTCAAAAAAAGTGGCTTAGTTGTTCTCAATTTCATCCGATGCAGCATCCCCATAATCACAATCATGATCCAAATTCAGACGCTTGGCAACTGGTTCATATATATGACCGTTGCAGTGTCCCGACGTCATGTGATCCCCTTTTGCGACCTGACCAGCAAAGTCCGTAGGGAAGCCGGATTCGCTTAACAACCGGGTTACTAACTTAACTGCAGGGACCCAACTGTGAAAATAAAGGTTATAAATGGGGCAAAACTCACTTAACAACCGTCTTGCTTAGCGACATGTCAGGGCTGGAAGCCATATTTTGCCTTGGGCCTTTAGGCATGCCACATTTACTATTGTGGAAAACTGGGAGGGGGGATTGTATGGAGCCAGGGTGATATATAGTCATAATAACATTCCTTTCTCAGGGAGTCAAGGACATCTTGCCCTGGACCTGGAGGGGTGTGAGTGGGAGGCATCTCCAGATGGGACGGTGATTTGATTGGACCATGTGATGGACATGTGGGTGCTGGGCAGGGACCTGGACACTCCTTTGGGTGGGGAAAACCTGGAAGCTTTCAGATTCAGGTTATCCCAGATGTGCCAATATGACATCTCTAATAAAATAAAAGAGCCTGTGTAGCGTAGGGGGCTAATGCCTCCTACTAAAGGCAGCAATTAACACCAGCTGCCTGTAATTTCTGTGAGTTCAATCCTCGCCAGGCTCAAGGTCGACTCAGCCTTCCATCCTTTCTAAGGTAGGTCAATTGAGGACCCAGTTTGTTGGGGGCAATAAGCTGACTTTGTATAAATATACAAAAGTATGAAGGCTATTGCTTAACACATTGTAAGCCGCCCTGAGTCTCCGGAGAAGGGCGGCATATAAATCAAATAAAAAAAAAAAATTGAACTTTTGAGGAACTTAGAGGAATT
Organism: Coluber constrictor foxii; assembly: GCA_038048745.1. Taxonomy (NCBI): domain Eukaryota; kingdom Metazoa; phylum Chordata; class Lepidosauria; order Squamata; family Colubridae; genus Coluber; species Coluber constrictor. The sequence goes on from CM075959.1 coordinate 263,775,731, forward strand.
GGACTCGGTTGTGATCTTAAGTCGAGGACTACCTATACCTCAAAGGAGTGACACGTACCCGTTTCGCTTCTCCTCCCAAGGAGCATTCACCCCTTTGGGGTTTCTCCCCAGTGAGTCCTTTGATGAGTGGCGAGTTGCAGCTTCCGGCGAAAGCTCTTCCCACAGTGCAAGCACGCGTAGGGTTTCTCTCCGGTGTGAACCTTCTGGTGGGAAAGAAGGTATTTGCTGCTGGTGAAGCATTTCCCACATTCGAGGCATTTATAGGGTTTCTCTCCCGTGTGGATCCTTTCGTGAGTGATGAGGTAAACCTTCTGACTGAAGCTCTTCCCGCACTCCAAGCATGTGTACGGTTTCTCCCCGGTGTGGATTCTTTGATGGGAAATGAGATTTTTGCTACTGCTGAAGCTCTTCCCGCACTCCAGACATCCATACGGCTTCTCCCCGGTGTGGAGCTGTTGATGGTGGGTGAGGCTCGCCCCGTGGCTGAACCTCTTCCCGCACTCCGGGCATTCGTAGGGTTTCTCCCCGGTGTGACTGATCTGGTGGGAGTTGAGGTTCGACTGCTGAGCGAACGCCTTCCCGCAGGTCGGGCATTGGTACGGCTTCTCCCCGGTGTGGATCCGGAGATGGGAAGTGAGGCTGGCGCTCTGACTGAAGCCTTTCCCGCAGTCTTTGCATTTGTACGGCTTCTCTCCCGTGTGGATCTTTTTATGGGAGCTGAGGTATTTGATGTCGCTGAAACACTTGCCGCATTTGAAACATTCGTAAGGTTTCTCGCCCGTGTGAGTTCGGTGGTGGGAAATCAGGATATCTCTCCTCTTGAAGCTCTTGCCGCACACCTGGCACTGGAACGGTTTTTCTCCTGCGTGGGATCCCATGTGGAGATAAAAGGAGGATTTAGAGATCTTCCCACATACCGCATATTCATTTTCCTCCATCATTTTCTCTATTCGCCCTTCATGGGCCTCACTATTCAACTCGGCCTTTGTTATCTTCTTTTTTCTCTCTTCTACTTCACTTCCGATTCCTTCAAAAAACAGATTGCTTGACTCTCCTTTAGACTCACTCTGCTGTCTCTCAGCCTCTGAGGGGGGAGAATTGGGATTAAGAGGTAAAAAATCAAAGAATGTGCACAATAAGAATGACAAGCAGATTTTGACATGTATGAAAGTTTTTTTTTTAAGCAAATAGTCAAGTCAGGGATTGTGTAGCTAAGGTTTAGCTCACAATAATAAATCCTGTTGGTCAATATTTTTTTTTAAATCCAACTTTAGACTTAGAATAACTTTATAGTCCCTTTTGAATGTACACTAATTGGCGTACATCAAAAAATACATTAAAAAATCTTTGGAAGGATCGGTTAGTGAAAATCTCATAAACCTCTAAAAAACCTATATTGGTAGTCCTTGACCTACATCTATTTGTTCAGCAAGTATTCGTAGTTATGGTGACACTGAAAAAAATGACGACTGATCCTCAAACTTTCAACTGTCATAGCATTTCCATGGTCAAAATTGATTCCCAGGAAGTAAGAGACTGGTTCTAGCAAATACCGTATTTTTCGGAGTATAAGATGCTCTGGAGTATATGACGCACCTTAGTTTTTGTGGAGAAAAATAAGAAGAAAAAAAAATCTGCCTCTGCCTACCAGCATCCATCGGTATTCATCTGGCTAGCGTCCTGTCAGTGTGTGAGGGAGTTGAGGGCTGTTTGGAAACTGAAACAGTATTTGCTGTGTGAGCAACAAGGAAGGAGACAGCAAGGAGCCTGGGCATGGCTTAGGTCTGCAGCTCTGAGTCTGTGCTAAAGCTGCAAACTAGTCTGCTACTCAAAACTGAAACTGCTCTCCTCTGCTTGAGTGTTGCTTGGAAAACCTGCTTTTGGTATTGTATCTTTCACTTCATGTGTTATATTATATTATATATAAAAAGAAGTTATTGAATCCTGCTGAATCAGTTATTTTTTTGTGCTTTCTGGATGTGATTGCTACTCCAAACTCTGAATCCTTGCAGCAAATAGCAAACAGCCAGGTCAGCTTCAGCATATTATTGCAGCCTGATTCAGCATGAGCAGCTGATTGGCGGGTGGATTGGCCTCTCGGAATACCCCCAATCAGCTGTTCCAGGTTGCAGAGGTTGCCACAGATCATCATTGCCTCTGTTCCTTGCATTTTTGGCTATTTTTGGCATTTTTGCCTTGCGTCTTATTTGCTGTATAAGATGCACTCAAATTTTCACCCTCTTTTGGAGGGGGGGCGCGAAGTGCGTCTTATACTCTGAAAAATACGGTAATAAAACCTCAAGTGTCCCTGCTATTTATTTCTTGAGTTTCTGCTTTGCCAAACCATTTTTTTTTTAAAAAAAATTGATTTATATGCCGCCCTTCTCCGGAGACTCAGGGCGGCTTACAATACGTTAAGCAATAGCTTTCATACTTTTGTATATTTTATACAAAGTCAGCTTATTGCCCCCACAACTGGGTCCTCAATTTACCCACCTTAGAAAGGATGGAAGGCTGAGTCGACCTTGAGCCTGGGGAGTTTCGAACTGGTGTAATTGCAGGCAGCTGGATGTTAAATGCTGCCTTTAGTAGGAGGCATTAGCCTCCTACGCCACTCAGGCTCCTTGAAATTCATGGCAACTTACAACTATAAAGCTGAGCAGTATGTACTACACACAAGGATAACATGAATAAAACAAGCATCTGTAATCTGTAGGTACTGTCAGATAAGGGGTATTGACTGGTTAGGCCTGAAGGAGAGCCTTTTCTGCTGTGGCCCCACATGTCCCTCTGGAACATTCTCACCCTGAGATCAGGCTGCTTTCCACAGTACCGGCCTTCTGTAAGGCCTTGAAGGGCTGCTTCTCTGCTTGTGGGATGGAGAATGTTAAAATATCCTGCAAATTCAACCGCACACATTCAAAGACTTAAAAACGTGAAATCTTTCTGAATGGGTTGTCCTAAACTCAAGAGACGGATGGCTGCCTGTTTAAAAAAATAAACAGGATGGCTTTGACACACTGATTTTGAGAAACGAGCGTCAAAGGGGGGGTGTTGTGGCCCGCCAGCGGACAGCAAAGATGGCAGCATATTCAGACAGTGAGGAGGTTGGGGAAGAACATGGGCTAATCCTGGGGTCTTGGGAAAACTCTGATGAGGGCTCTGTATCGGAGGCAGAGAAGGGGCCAGGGCCGGATGCCAGTTATCAATTGCCTTCGGAGTCAGACATCAGTGAGGCAGACCAACAGCTGGAGCCTGTTCCCAGTGTGCGCATGCGCAGAGTTGCCAGACGAAGGGAACAGCTAAAGAACAAAGGTCGCCTTGGGAGTAAGGCCACAGGTGGACGATGAATGGCCCCTCCCAGAGGGAATAAAAGAGGAGCGAAAGGGGAGTGGAGTTTACAGGAGACAATTACTTCGCTTAATTGGTTTGTGACTCTTTGCCAAGTTTTGAAGATGGAACCTGGCAGCTCCTCAAGCCAGATAAGGTCTGTGACTATAAATTCATCCTTGAAAGACTTCGCTAGATGTGAATGAGAAGAATTCACAGTAACTTAATAAAAACAGATTTTCGTCGGAGCACGGAGTCTGCTTCATGGTTTTGGGGAGCCTAGGCCAGAACATGGGGAGGAGGAACTTACCGAGAGAAACCACAATTCCCTTAATCTCCTCCATCACTTCTTTGTACAAAGCTTTTTGCTCCGGATTCAGCAGCCCCAACTCCTCCTCCGTAAAGCCCAGAGCCACATTCTCCAACGTCACCAGACCCTGAAAAGAAATAAAGGTTTTTCTTATACCCATCCTGTGCCAGGCTTTTCCTACTGGGCAAAGTCTTGGCCAAGCTGCAGTGAGCGTTATTCGACTAAGCTTCCTTCGGCAAATTCGGTGCCCTGCAGAGAGGCTGGGACTACAACGCCGATTGTTCAGAGCTGGTTTAGTTGTCAAATCTGGCGCAGCACCACACCAGCCTCCTTGCTGTCGGAATCAGCTACTAGCTGCACAGGCCGCTGACGGGCCACAACAAACCGTCATAAATATGACTCAATTGTCAAGCACCCGAGTGTAAAACCACATGATCACACTTATGCAACAATCATAAGTGTGAGGAATGGTCATAAGTCACTTTTTCAGTGCCATTGTAACCGTGAACGGCCACTAAATGGACTGTTGTAAGTTGAGGACTACCTGTCCTACTGCGCCACCATGGCTAACCCATCAGCTTCCCATCCCTGGCCTTCCTATTGCAATGGGAGCTGAGAGAGCGCGCCAGAGGGAAGATAAGAGAAGCAGCATTCTAGCAATTGTGGCCATCTCTCCTGTTGTTTATCACGTACCTGATTTTGCGGCAAAGGACAGCTTTCCACCAAACCATCAAGAGAAAAACCAGAGCATAAGCCAGGTGGCTTTGGTGCATCTCCTAGAAGGGGAAAAATTATAAGGGATATTTATTATAGTTAGGATCAAACCTTCTCACTGTTCGGGCCTAGGCTTCCCAAGAGCATGAAGTAGACTCCTTGTCCTGACAAAAAAAACACCCGTTTTTATTAAGTTACTGTGAATTCCTCTCATTCACATCCAGCAAAGTCTTTCAAGGGAGAATTTACAGTTATAAAACTTATCTGGCTTGGAGAGCTGCCAGGCTGGTATCTTCAAAACTTGACAAGAAGTCTCTGAGAGTCACGAACCAATTAAGTGAACGAATTGTCTCCTCCAGACTCCCCTCCCCTTTTGCTTCTCTTTATTCCCTATGGGAGGGGCCATTCACCATCTACCTGTGCAGGGGTGGGTTCTAAAATTTTTTACTATCAGTTCTGTGGACGTGGCTTATTTTGTGGGGGTGGCTTGATGGTCATGTGACAATTCTTTAGGACTTGGCAGGGGGTACTGGTCTACCAGGCTTTTAACTGCTTGCAGAGCTGTACCGGTCTACCCATTTATTTTTTGCAGGCATTGGTCTACCCATTTATTTTTGCAGGTCTACTCATTTGTTTTTGGAGGCACCGGTCTACTAATTTGTTTTTGGAGGCACCGGTCTACCACATTGCCTTTTAACACTGATCAGCTGTAGGGCGGCCCTTTGAAGCCCCGCGGCAAGAGTTTAAACAGTTTTTTCCTTCTAGCCAATCAGCTGGGACTCAGGAGTCAGCAATAGATTGGGGGTAGGGCCAAATAAAAGGTAAGAATAACAGGGAGGGAGGCAGGAGGGGCAGAACCGGTTTGGTGATGTCATATCATCACCGCTACCGGCTCAGCAGAACCAGGCCGAACTGGGAAGAACCCACTACTGCACCTGTGGCTTTACTCCTGAATTGACTCTTGTTCCTTAGCTGTTCCCTTCTCCTGGGAGCTCTGCGCATGCACACACTGGGAACAGGCTCCAGCTGTTTTTCTGCCCACTGATGTCTGACTCCGAAGGCAGCTGACAACTGTCAGACAGCCCTGTCCCCATCTCTGCCTCTGACACAGAGCCCTCATCAAAGCCTTCCTCAGACTCCAGGACTGGCTCATGTTCCTTCCCAACCTCCTCACTGTCTGAGTCTGCCACCAGCTCCATTGGCTGCTGGAAAGCCACAGCACTCACCTGCTTCCCATTTCTAGGCAAAATGACCAAAATTGTCTACTATACAGGTAGTCCTGATCATTTTATGACCTTTTGCAATTACGATGGATGTTTTACACCTTTGTAAAGTGTCCCAGAATTTTGATCACGTGACCATGGGGACGCTGCAATGGTCGTAAGTGTGAAAAAGTGTTGTGGCTCCGTTGCCTGAGCCTGCGTCATCAGCAGGGGAGGACTCTGAGAGTGAGGGAGAGGAGTTGGCAAGGCCTCCTTCTCCAGGACTCTCCTCTCTGGCAATGCCTCCGGAGGACACCGAAGGGCAGGAGATAGGCCCAGAGCCAAGCTCGTCCCCGCAGCCACAGGAGGACATTGACGAGGGGAGCGAGTTTTGGTTGGACCCTCGCCAGCGTCGGAGAGACAGGAGAGCCCAGCAGAGGAAAAGGCGTGGTCGTAATTAGCTGGTGGACCACGCCTCTTCCCAGACTATATAAGTGAGGGATCGTAGGCATATCTTTGTGACGAACAAAAACAAAGATACGTGGATCCCAGTGTTGAATCGGCCCGGCGTCTTAGCTGTGGTGTGTATGTGACGGACTTTTTAATAAACACGTTGGCAAGCAACTGCGGAGTGCTGCCGACCTTTTGTTATCATCTCACTTGGTTGCCTGCCAGTTCCTTAGCCTCTGGGTGTCTGAGGGGGGGGGGGTTCTTTCTGGGCACGGGGCCAGAACAAAAAGTGCTCATAAATCCCTTTTTTCAGTGCCATTGTAACTTGGAATGGCCACTAAGTGAACTGTTGTAAATCGAGGACTACCTGTATTTCAATCCCAATGGGAAAAGAGAACAACAAAATCTATCTCCGCATTTAAGCTCTTTTGAATGTGGTAGTATGGGTAGACAAAATCCCAAAAGTATTTCCCCGAAGCCAATAACACCCAATATAACAGTTATTTTTGAAGAAAATCAAGGAAGGCGGGAAGTGAGTTAGAAAATGACTCCATATTCCTTACCCAGTGATGTATCATCTTGGTGATCTCCTTCTAAGATCCACTGTGGAGCCACTTCAGTGACACGGTTCTGCACCAGAGAGAGAGAATCATCCAAGGACAGAGATTAGAAAGAGGACAAGATTTGGGGAAAGGATCTCCACAATCTCCTCCAGAGATGATTTCCAGAAAAAATCTGATGGGAATTAGGAAAGGAGTGACTTCCAGGACAATTTTACCCACCTCTCAAATCAGCCAGGAGGCATCTCCCTCACCTTTTGATCTTCCTGATTCCTGTCCTCCTCTTGGCTCAGGAGAAATCCTTCGGCCAGGGCCACCGCCTGCGAGCTGGTGTCTGCACCACACTGACTCACCCAGCTCTTGATCTCTGGGGGCAAGATGGTCAGAAATTGCTCCAGCACCACCAGATCCAAGATCTCCGCTTTGGTGTGATGTTCTGGCTTCAGCCACTGACGACAAAGCTCGTGGAGTCGGCTACAAACCTCTCGGGGACCCGCAACTTCTTGATAGCCAAACTGCCGGAAGGGCTGGTGCTGTGTGCTGCTCAGACTCACTGTAGGTCCTCCTGAGATATTTTCAACAGTCGTTGCCCAAATGTGGGCACTGCTACCCATCTGATTGCAAGGAGTGGTTCGTTTTTCTTGGAAGCCATCAATGTTCGGTCGTCGTAGATTCGATTGCAGCACCTGGGCAACATTCAACATGGCCACAGAATTGCTTTCTGCTTTTTTTTCCACCCAGCCCTGTTAAAACCAAGAGAAGACACAATTTATCTTTCGGTGAAAGCAGGGGATTATAGATAGGCCTCGACTTTCGACCACAAGCACTTGGTAGAGCAGCACGGAAGAGATATTTAGATGCTAAAAGATAAAGGTAAAGGTTCCCCTTGCACAAATGTGTTAGTCGTTCCTGCCGCTAGGGGGCGGTGCTCATCTCCGTTTCAAAGCCGAAGAGCCAGCGCTGTCCGAAGACGTCTCCGTGGTCATGTGGCCAGCATGACTAAACGCCAAAGGCGTACGGAGCGCTGTGACCTTCCCATCAAAGGTGGTCCCTATTTTTCTACTTCCATTTTTTACGTGCTTTCGAACTGCTAGGTTGGCAGAAGCTGGGACATGTAATGGGAACTCACCCCGTTACACGGCACTAGGGATTCGAACTGCTGAATTGCCAACCTTTCAATCGACAAGCTCAGTGTCTTAGGCACTGAGCCACTGTGTCCCTTTTTAATTTAATGTAATTTAAATGCTACGATGAGGCTATTCCTACAAGGATCAGGACTAAGCAAGCCACGGTCTGTGACACTCTATGGAAGTGAAAGTTGAGACTCTGACGAAGCAAGATAGGAAGAAATTTGACGCTTCTACAGTGTTAAATAAGACGCCTGAGAATCCATAGTCAGTCCTGAAAACAAACAAAGGGATAGCCAGAGTTCTCACGCAAGGCACACAAACGACCGGATTCAGATTAACCTACTTTCAACACATCATGGGAAGACTCAGCTTTCTGGAGAAGACTCTGATGCTGGGAAAGATGGAAGGAAAAGCAAAGGAGAAGATGACCAGCAGCAAGGACTCAGTTACAGAATAACTGGAAGGGATTTTGGAGCAGTAGTGGGTTTCAATTTCATTTGCTACTGATTTGCTCATGGGCACGGGCACATGCGCTGCTTCTGCGCATGCGCAGAGACATCCGGGCGGGTGGACAGAACCTCCCGCCGCTACCAGTTCGCTCGATCGGGGGAGAACCTGTAGCAACCAACCACTGCTTTGGAGGTCTTCTAGTCCAATCTCCTACCCAGGCAGGAGACCCTACACCTGTGATGGCGAACCTATGATACACATGCCACAGGTGGCATGTGGAGCCATATCTGTGGGCACGCGAGCTCAGCTCCAGTGTGCATGAGTGCACCGGCCAGCTGATTTTTGGGACTTCCGGGCCCATCAGAAGTCAGGAAATGGGCTGTTTCCGGTCTCCGGACAGCCTCCGGGGGTGGGGTGGGGGAGGCCGTTTTCACCCTCCCCAGGCTCCAAGTAAGCCTCTGGAGCCTGGGGAGGCCGAAAAACAGGCCTACTGGGCCCACCGTGCCATAAGCGGGGGTTGCACGGGGAGGGGGGTCACACATGCATGCGTGGCGGGTGGGGCGCATTGAATTATGGGTGTGGGAACACGTGCACATGACCCCCCCCTGCGCTCCCCCCACTTTTGGCACGTGACGGCAAAAAGGTTAGCCAGCACTGCCCTATACCATTTCAGACAAATGGTTGTCCAATCTCTTCTTCAAAACCTCCAGTGATGGAACGTCCAAAATTTTTGGAGGTACGTCGTCCCACTGATTAATTGTTCTGTCAGGAAATGTTGTCAGTGTATAAGAAATCATGAGCTGGGCTAGCCATAACAAGAAGACAGCCAATGGGAACTGTTTGGTGACTAAGAAACAGCATCTGTTGTGAGCCATGAGAGACGGCTGAGAGCCTGGGCGTGGCTTAGCTTAACTGGTCTGTATATATATATAAGAGTTCTTCTAGTTCTGGTCCTCCCTTCCGATTCTGTGATTTCTGGTTCTGGCTTCTGCTTCTTGTCCTTGTATTTGCTACCACGTTGCAAGAGCTGCATGGCTATTGTATACATGCATCATGTTTTATATTATTGTTCTTCTATAAATGAATCCCGCTGAATTATTTACTCGTGCGCTGGTTGGATTGCTGCAAACTCTTAACAAATTTCTCTCTGGTTCTAGGTTGGACTGCCTCTGGAAGACCTGAAGGATCGGCTTCTTGTTTAACGTTTTTATTGAGTTATAAAATATAATAGAATTCTTTATTGGCCAAGTGTGATTGGACACAGAAAGAATTTGTCTTAGGTATATATGCTCTCAGTGTACATAAGGAGAATAAAATTCATTCATCAAGAATAAAAAGATACAACACTTAGTCATGGTCAAGGTTACTAATAAGCTATCAAATCGTACTAGGAAACAAATAAAAACAGTATAAATTGAAAGATGCAAGCACCATGGTTACAGCAATAAGTGGGAAGAGATAGATATTAGTAAGGAAGAGAAGAACAATATTAATAGTCTTAGTAGTTAATTTGACAGTGTTATGGGAATTAGTTGTTAAGCAGAGTGATGGCATTCGGGAAAAAACTGTCCTTGTGTCTAATTGTTCTGGTGTGCAAGACTCTATAGCATTGTTTTGAGGGTAGAAGATGAAACAATTTATGTCTAGGATGCGAGGGGTCTGTAGCAGGGGTGAAATGTAAAATGTGTTACTATTGGTTCTGTGGGCGTGGCTTGGTGGTGGGCGGTAATGTGACTGGGTGGGCGTGGCCAACTTTTTTTTTAAAACTTTTCAAAGCATTTTTTCTAATGCTTTGAAAAGCCTCTGCTGATCAAGCAACTCAGCTGGGATCGTCAGAGACTTTCAAAGCATTTTTTTAACCACCCCTTCAGCCAAGAGGTTGCAGAAAAAAATGCTTTGAAAAGTGTCTGGGGATCCCAGCTGAGCCGCGCGATCATCAGAGGCTTTTTTTTTTCTTTTAAAAGCATTTTTTTGTCGGAAGAGGTTGTGGAAAAATGCTTTTATAAGTAAAATTTAAAAAAGCCTCTGATGATCGTGCGGCTCAGCTGGGCATCGGGAGGGGGCAGGGATTTTTGCTACCGGTTCTCTGAACCACCTGCTGCCATAGTTACCGGATCGGGCGATCCGGTCCGAACCAGGAGCATTTCACCCCTGGTCTATAGATATTTTCACGGTCCTCTTTTTGACTTGTGCAGTATACAGATACTCAATAGAAGGCAGGTTGGTAGCCATTGTTTTTTCTGCAGTTCTAATTATCCATTGAAGTCTGTGTTTGTCTTGTTGGGTTGCAGAGCCAAACCAGCCAGTTATGGAGGTGCAGATGACAGACACAATAATTCCTCTGTATAATACAAAATACAAAAGTAAATAGGAAAATGGTGGGGAGGAAGAGGGGGGAAGAAAAGGGAGGAGGGATAAGAAAAAAAAAGGAAGTAGAAACATTGACTTCGGACTCTCTCTGTTGCAGTAAAATAAGGCATTAGCATCAAGTCACAACTTTTAGTTTTTTTAAAGATGTATCAACCTACTCGGTAAAAAGGAAGCCCTGAAGGATCGGCTTAAGGACAGGCTCATCCAAGAGAAAAATCTCTCTAGCTATCTGGTCGCTCCCAGTTGAAACGGACTCGATCAACAGCAACCCATCCTCAACAAGACCAGGAGGACCTAGATTCAGGTCAACCCTCCACCGCCCCCTCGCCAGGTGATTGGCAACACTGAGCAAATTGCACGCCCAGCTTGCGATGGCCAAAACAGGAACCTCCCAGCCCATGGTGCTGATGCAGGGTGACCCAGAAGGCACCGCCTCCCACCTGGGCCAGGATGTATTGGGCTGCTCTGCAAGCAGCTGCTTACCAGATGCTCTTCGGAGAGACGATCAGGGGCTGCAGCTGCCTGCCAGAGTTTGCAGGCAGAGGATGCAACCTGCAAGAAGCACCGATGCCATGTCTGCCAGAAGCGGGGCGGGTCTTTGCTGGAAAGACCCAGTCCTCCACTTCCCTCCGCCCCCCCCTCCTTCCTCTCTAGGAATCCGTCTTCTTTTGTCTTAACCCCTCTACGACCGAAGAGCTCTAGGGTGCGATGCCCTGTATCCTATGCATGCTTAAAGCAAGCTCTGTTCTGTTCTTTCAGATAAATAGCTGCCTAATCTCTTCTTAAAAGATCTCCACTGATGATTGTATTTTATGATGATGATGATCACTTGTTGCTCATATGTACACTGAGAGCTTATGTACCGGAGACAAATTGTTTGTGTGTATCCAATCACACTTGGCCAATTAAAATTCTATTTAATTCTATTCTATTCTATTCTATTCTATTCTATTCCTATTCCTATTCCTATTCCTATTCCTATTCCTATTCTATTCTATTTGTTAGGTTTGATGGATCTAGCCCAATAACACTCCATACAAAATGACTGCTTTAATAAACTAGTTTATTTAAAGATGCATGTATGACATAAAACTAAGAACACATCCTTAACTGACCTTTGGCCTTCCCTTGCAGACCTGTGTCTGGAACAACCGGATGGCCACATGGGAGCGGTTTTTTATACTCAGGAGGAGCTTTGAGGTAAGGTGGGGCTATGGGGATAATGGGTTGTGTGGTTGAGTTAACCCTTGCAGGGCTGTAGGAATAGGGGCATAAGCAGGTTAGACATTTCACCTGACACCTATTCTATTCTATTCTATTCTATTCTATTCTATTCTATTCTATTCTATTCTATTCTATTCTATTCTATTCTATTCTATTCTATTCTATTCTATTCTATTCTATTCTATTCCATTCCATTCCATTCCACTCCACTCCACTCCACTCCACTCCACTCCACTCCACTCCACCCTACCTTACCCTACCCTATTCTTCTATTAATTTTTGGAGGCAAGCCAGTCAGTCCTGGAACTTCAGGAGTGTCCCCTACCAGGAGGCTGAGGGTCCCTGAGAATTTTGCAGCCGACTCAATCACTTTTGTCAACAACGATTGAAACCAGAAAAGCACACCAAACGACAGATGCTGGACTGGGTAGTTCTGGAGCAGTTCGTGGCCATTTTGCCCCCAGGGACGGGCAGCTGGGTGCGGGACTGTGGAGCAGAGACCAGCTCCTAGGCTGTGACCCTCGTGGAAGGTTTCCTTCTGAGCCAGTCGGAGAAGCAGCAGAAGGAGCAGGACAAATTGCTGGTAAGAGACCTTCATCTTGGAGCTCTGACGTGGTTTGAATGAGGGGTCCTGGGTGCTCTCTGAGCTTGGCTGTTTTCTTGCAGATGTTTCATTATCCCAACTAGGCAACATCATATTAGATGTTGGAATGGAATAGGAATAGGAATAGAATATAAAATGCACTGGCTCCTGGTGGTCTTCCGGGTGCGCTTCAAGGTCTTGGTTACCACCTTCAGACCGCTCCATGGCTTAGGACCTGGGTACTTAAGAGACCGCCTTCTGCCACCAGTAGCCTCTCACCGACCAGTACGCTCCCATAGAGAGGGGTTCCTCAGGGTGCCATCGGCCAAACAGTGTCGACTGGCGGCCCCCAGGGGGAGAGCCTTCTCTGTGGCTCTTCTCTGTGGAGCTCATTCCACCTGCCATCTGGAATGAGCTCCCCCCCCCCCCCCCCCGGAGATACAGAGGATCCCAGATTTACGCACTTTCCGCCACGTCCTCAAAACATTTTTATTTCAACAGGCTGGTCTGGCCTGACTCTCCCTTTTAAATTGGCTTTTAAGTTTTATATAAATTGGGTGTTTTAAATTTGACTTAAGCCTAAATTATTTAATGTATTTTTAACAGTCTTTTAACTTTTGTATGATGTATTTTATCTAAGGCTGTTCACCACCCTGAGTCCTTCGGAAGTAGGGCGGTATTTAAGTTTAATAAAATAAATAAATAATAAAATAAAATAGAATCAGAAATGAATAGAATAAACATATCCCACCACTTCTGAAGACAAAGCTGTTCCACTGATTGATTATCCTCACTGTCAGAAAATTTCTCCTTATTTCCAGGTTGAACCTCTCCTTGTTCAGTTTCCATCCATTATTCCTTGTCTGGCCTTCAGGTGCCTTGGAAAATAGCTTGACCCCTTCCGCTCTGTGGCAGCCCCTCAAATATTGGAAGACTGCTATCTTGTCTCCTCTTCACTAGACTAGCCCAGTTCCTGCAACCATTCATCGTACGAAGTTCATAGGTTCACATAAGACGAAGCTCACGCATCTTAAAATGGCCAAGGTTGAGAAACTCTGCCATATGGAACACTTCTCTTTACAAAGTAGCTCATTGCTAGTCTTAATAATGTTGCCGGTGCAAAGGAGTTGCCTCATTTTATGACTATTCTTGCCACAGTTGCGGCAGTTTTAAGTGAATTCCTGCAGTTGTTTTAAGTTCGTGTCACGTTAAATGAATCTGGCTTTCCCCGTCGAATTTGCCTGTCAGAAGCACAAAAGGTGTTTGCATGACTCCAGGACATAGCAAACCATCATAACCATGAGCCAGTTTGCCAAGTGTCCAAATTTTGATAATGGGGATGCTGCAATGGTGGTTGGAAAAATGGTCATAAGTCACTTTTTTCAGTGCCATTGTAACTGGTCACTAAACAAACCATTGTTAAGTCGAGAACTATCTGTAATGCCAGTGAGATGTAATCAACCCAGTCTGGGACAATTTAGCGTCTACGAGAGCAGGACAAAATCAAGAGAGTAGCCATTGATGGTGCAATAGAATACACATTAAAAAACAGGGAGACCTTCAATTATGGGGTTGTGGCCATCTTGACTTTATTTAAACAGACGTTTTGGATACCCTTATGCAGAAGATTTTGGCTTCCTACCCACCATTTATTTATTTATTTATTTATTATTAAATTTATATACTGCCCTACTCCCAAAGGACTCAGGGCGGTGAACAGCCAAAAGATAAAAATACATATAATACAAATGTTAAAAGAATCATTTAAAATATATTAAATAGTTTGGCCCAAAATACAAATTAAAACACCCCAATTTAGACAAATTAAAAATTTAAAAGCAGAGTAAAAGAGAAGTTAGGCCAGGCCAGCCTGCTGGAATAGAAATGTTTTGAGGGCCCGGCGGAAAGCGCGCAGATCCGGGATCCTCCGTATCTCCGGGGGGAGCTCGTTCCACAGGAGCTCGTTCCACAGGGCGTTCCCCCACTCTCCCCCTGGGGGCCGCCAGTCGACACTGTTTAACTGACGGCACCCTGAGGAGCCCCTCTCTATGGGAGCATACTGGTCGGTGGGAGGCCACTGGTGTCAGATGGCGGTCCCGTAAATACCCCGGTCCTAAGCCATGGAGCGCTCTAAAGGTGGTAACCAAAACCTTGAAGCGCACCCGGAAGACCACTGGCAGCCAGTGCAGCTCGCGTAGGAGGGAGGTCACATGGGAGCGCCACGTCGTTCCCATAACCACCCGCGCGGCCGCATTCTGGACTAACTGGAGCCTCCGGGTGCTCCTCAATGGGAGCCCCATGTAGAGAGCATTGCAGTAAGCCAGGCGGGAAGTGACGAGGGCATGAGTGACTGTTTTTAACGAGTCCCGATCACCTGCCAGCAGCTTTGATGTATTTATCTGAATTGGGTTATTTCCAGTGGTGGAATTCAAATTTTTTTACTACCAGTTCTGTGGGCGGGGCATGGTGTGCGTGGTGTGCAGGGGAAGGATACTGCACAATCTCCATTCCCATCCCACTCCAGGGGAAGTATACTGCAAAATTCCCATTCCCTCCCCACTCCTGGGAGAAGGATATTGCAAAATCTCCATTCCCACCTAGGACCAGCCAGAGGTGGCATTTGCCAGTTCTCCGAACTACTCAAAATTTCCACTACTGGTTCTCCAGAACCTGTCAGAACCTGCTGAATTTCACCCCTGGTTATTTCTTCATATAAAAGCTGCCGAGAAATGTCAAAGATTTCTTTTGATAAAGTTACATTTCTCATATTTTTAATGCCATTTATGGTATCGCTGGGTTCACTTAACAATATTGGTAAGAAAGGTCGAGGGGCAAAACTCACTTAACAAAAGTCTCATTTAGCAACATAAATCTTGGGGTTCAGTTGTGATTGTCATTCAAGGACTATCTGTATTAATTTTTTAAAAAAACAAACAAATGTTGTTCTTTCCTTCTGATTAGAGAGGATTGGCAGGACTAAAACTCACATTCTCCTGATGTTGAGCTCGGTGCTTTAAGCATCATATCAACCTGGCTTGTACGTATGACAGCAATTTAATTAAAAAATAGGCTTTATCTCTCAACCCCAGCCTCTTTATACCACTTGATTTTCCCTCCTGAAGGACTCGTTTTTGTCACACCTCACAATGTTTTGGGTTTTTTTTACAAAAAAGCATGACTTTAGTATGGATGACATTGTATTTTATTCAAATATGGGTCAAGGAAAGAGATGTTCATCAACTCATTCTTGTTAATACAAACCACGAATTAAATGGGACACACCAATGTACTTCTATATTCAGCGGAATATATTAGCATTAATATCAGCCTTATTATCATATATGATGGACTTGTAAAAAAGTTAAAGCATTTTGGATAAAAATATGGTGGATTCTCCAAAGCATTCTTAAAAAGAAGATAAAGTTTACTCCACAGTTGTTTTTGTTGGGTATAATTACAGATTGTACGGTTGTAGAGATTAAATTGATTTTAAATTTGATAACTGCAGCTAGACTTTTGGTGGTGCAATATTGGAAGAAGGAAGATTTGCCTACTATTGAAGAACGGACCCTAAAAATAGCAAACTTAGCAGAAATGGCAAAAATTTCAGCATATTTGAAATACTATTCACAAGAAAGATATAAATCGGAATGGAGACGATGGATTGATTATATTCAAAACAAATATCGGACCAAAAAGTATCAAATAGCTTATGAATGAACAGAAAAATTAAGAGTATTCATATTTAGTTAGGTAAAAGGGGAGTTAAAGTGTGAAGGGGGGATAGGAGTCCATAGATAGCGAGCCTAGTTTAGTATATGATTGTTAATTGTTATACTCTGTATTTTGTTCCGGGAAGTTTGGGGGTGGGAGTAGGAGGGTAAGGGGTGGGGGAGGAGGAAATATTTATAATTTTTTTTTGTAAAACTCTTCAATAAAAAAAACAAAATATCAGCGTTAAGGGGAAGTGGGAATTCCAAAGGTGATTTTTCAAGAGGCAACTGAACTTTTTCCTTGCAGAGTTTTCGCTTCTCCTGAAGAAGCTTCTTGGATGAGAATTGAAACGCCTTTGAAGAAAAACAAAGGAAGTACAGTTGAAAAAAAAAACACTTTTGGGACAACCACGACCTGGGATGACTAAGAATCTCCATAGATATTAAGGGAGGGAAATGGGAAATTTCTTGTTTTTTTAAAAAAATTTGATTTATATGCCGCCCTTTTCCGGAGACTCAGCGTGGCTTACAATGCAATAGCCTTCATACTTTTGTATATTTTATACAAAGTCAGCTATTGTCCCCACAAACTGGGTCCTCAATTTACCTACCTTAGAAAGGATGGAAGGCTGAGTCAACCTTGAGCCTGGGGAGATTCGAACTGGTGTAATTGCAGACAGCTGGATGTTAATTACGGTGCTTTAGTCTGCAGAGCTAAACCAGGCTCTTTTTCCCTTCTACAATTGGGTGGGGAGATTTCTTCATGAATTCTAATAAACTTTAAAACAACACCCTAACAGAGAAACCTTTTCTGTGTGTCAGTATGTGATCTCATCTCTTCGTCCTGCGACAGAAACTCAAAAATGTTTTTGTTTGCATAGTTCAGAATGAAAGAAAGACAGAATAATTATAGAATAAGAGAAATAAAGAAGAATAACAGATTAACAAAATAACCGAGTTGGAAAGGATCTTTGAGATCTTCTAGTCCAACTGCCTACTCAAGCAAGAAACCCTATATCAGGGGTGTCTAATTCAATTTCATTGAGGGCCACATCAAGGCAGTGGTTGACTGGGTGGGTGTGGCTAACTATGGGCATGGCCAGCTTGATATCACTCACTGGGCATGGCCAACTGGGTGGGTGTGGCCAGCTTGACACCACTCCCCAAACTGCTGGCATGTTTGCTCTTCGTACTGGGTAGACCGGGCCGAAGCCACGCTGGCCTGATGTATCTTCTTGGCACTGGGTAGACCGGGCCGAAGCCGCATTGAAGTGACTTCGGCCTGGTCTGAAGCGATGCAGGCTGGCCCCTTACATTTTCCAGGACAGCCGTGTGGGTCGGATCCGACCACATCATGTGCTAAATCCAGCCCGCGCGCCTTGAGTTTGACACCCCTGCCCTATACCATTTCAGACAAATGGTTGTCTAATTTCTTCTTAAAACTTTGGTGCTGGAGCACCCACAACTTCTGGAGGCAAATAGTTCCACTGATTAAAAATTGCTAGCTGAGAAGAGGATCTTTTCGACATCCTATCCTCTTTCCGGCTTCTCCCCGGTCTGAATTCTTACGTGAGAAATAACATTTGCCTTCTAGTTAAAGTTCTTTCCACGGTCCGTGGATCAGTAGGCTCTTTTCCCCGCGTGAATTTTTTCGTGTTTAATAAGGTCAGAACCACGAGCAAAGCATTTTTCACACTCCGGGCATTTATAGGGTTTCTCTCCAGTGTGGATCCGGTAATGGGAAGTAAGGGAGCTGTTCTCGCTGAAACTTTTTCCACACTCCAGGCATTTATAGGGTTTCTCTCCCGTGTGAGTTCTCCGGTGTATACTCAGCTGGGTATTACAAATATAACCCTTTCCACACTCGGAACACTTGTAAGGTTTCTCTCCCGTGTGGTTTCTTCCGTGCCTGATCAGGTCCGAACTGCAAACGAAGCGTTTCCCACACTCCAAGCACGCAAAGGGCCTCTCGCCGGTGTGAGCTCGTTGGTGTCTGCACAGTTGTGAATTCCAACTGAAGCACTTCCCACAATCCGAGCAGCTGTAGGGTTTTTCCCCCGTGTGAGTGCGTTGATGGATAGCCAGGTTTTCTTTCCGATTGAAGCATTTTTCACACTTCGGACATTTATAGGGTCTCTCTCCAGTGTGGGTTCTCTGATGGATGTTGAGTTGCCTGTTACAAACAAAGCACTTTCCACACTCCAGACATTTATAGGGCTTCTCTCCTGTGTGATTCCTTTCGTGGATCAGGAGCTCGGAGCTGCAGACAAAGGATTTCCCACAGGCCTGGCAGATATACGGCCTCTCTCCAGTATGCAACATTAGATGTCTACTTAGCTGGGAATTCCATATGAAGCTTTTCCCGCATTCTGAGCATTGATAGGGTCTCTCCCCTGTGTGAGTGCGTTGATGGAGGGCCAGGTTTTCCTTCCGGTTGAAGCACTTTTCGCAATCTGGACATTTGTAGGGTCTCTCCCCGGTGTGAATTATGTGATGCCTGCTTAACTGAGCACTCTCGGTAAAACACTTCCCGCACTCCAGGCATTTGTAAGGCCTCTCTCCCGTGTGAGTCCTTCGATGGACAGTCAGCTTGGTGTTACGGAGGAAACATTTCCCACACTCGGCGCACTGGTAGGGTTTCTCTCCCGTGTGTTTCCTTCCGTGTCTCATCAGATCTGAACTGTACTGGAAGCTTTTCCCACACTCCGGACACATATAGGGCTTCTCCCCTGCGTGAGTCCTTTGGTGCCGAGCGATGGCTGTGCTGGAGCCAAAAGATTTCCCGCACTCTGAGCATTCATAGGGTTTCTCCTTTGTGTGAGTCTTTTTATGAATCGCTAGATTTTTCTTCTGGTGGAAACCCTTTCCGCACTCTGAACATCGATGGAGTTCATCTCCAGTCTGTGAGAACTGATCTCCGTCTGACTTGGCCCTCTGATTGGACCGCGTTCCGGAAATTCGACGTTTCCTTCTTGTAAGGGTTATTTCTTGTATTGACCGATTATCAATTTTGTCAACTTTCCTTTCATCACCTTGTGAAATAAAGGGGGAAAAATGATCACAGCTGAAGTCTGTAAATGAGCTTTCTCTCATTAAATAATCCAAATTTGTCAGAGTTTGTTGTAGCACACACAAGCAGACTATTAAGCAGGATTCATTAACTTCTCTTAACATATAATATAGCATAAAGTTAGTATACAATACCCAAAAGCAGGTTTTCCATGTTGTAGAGAAGAGAAATAGCAAGTACAAACACAGCACAAAATGGAAGCACAAAATGGAGAAGGCAAAATGGAGGAGAGAGAAGCTAGTCCCCTCATGCTTATATACAGAACAGTTAAGCCACGCCCAGGCTCCAAACTGTCTCTTATGGTCCCATACAAGAAATACTATGTTTCAGTTACCAAGCAGCCCTCATTGGCTGACCTGTTGCTATGCCCTATTCCAGTTCATGAATATACTCTGACAAAATTAGAGATTTAGGTGGATGGAAGAACGGAAAATATTGAAGATGGGAAGTGGGATGATCTTATCACACACTTTTCAGAGGCATTGACAGGAGATTAAAATTGACAGGGGACAGGGGACTGAAATGAGCAGAGTACTGGACTGGTTTATGAGGAACTGGATTTAATTCCCAGCTCTGGGTATATAGGTAGTCCCTGACTTACAACAGTTCAACAGTTTGTGTCAGCATTTCACACTGCACTTACTCTAATACTGACATAAGAAGGAGAAGTGGAGGCATCTGGAAAGGGACGGTTGACTCTTCACCTACTTATTTTCCCTGGAGAGAATATCACCTAGGAGATGGGATGGGAGGGGGGAAATTCCTTTGAGTGGGAGCAGTAGATTAGGGGCAGAGTGACTGGGAAGATGGCCAATGCAGAGGAGTGGGGAGAGGAAAAGGAGGGCTTTGGCTGAGGAAGCTAGAGTTGGCTGCGATGAGTCGGAGCTAGAATGTTCGTGCTTAATAAATAGGAGGGTTTTTAAAATCAAAGACTTTGTTTGAAATGCAATTTATTTGAGACGACTTTGAAACCTGACAGTTTGCTTAGTGATGGTTGAAGTTACAACAGCACTGAAAACAGTGACTTAGGAACATTTTTCCACACTTACAACTGTTGGCGCATCCCCATGGTCATGTGATCAAAATTCAGACAACTGAATCGTATTTATGACGGTTTCAGTGTCCTGGAATTATGTGATCCCCTTTTTTGACCTGACAAGCAAAGCCAACGCGGAAGCCAGATTCACTTAACAACTGTGTTACTAACTTAACGACTGCAGTGATTCGTTTAACAAGTAGGGAAAGAAAGGTTGTAAAATGGGGTAAAGCTCACTTAACAAATGCCTCACTACACGCAAATTCTAAGATCAATCGTGGTCATCAGTCAATGACTATCTGTGGACTGAAGGCAACTGTTCCTTTCTTACATTCTAGGCTCATTGATAGATATTGAGGTATTGAAGATGTTTTTAGAGAACAAGAACCCACCTGACGTAAGGTCGTAAAATGGGGCAGAACTCACTTAACTATTCTCTAGCTTAGCCACAGAAATTCCGGGCTCCATTGTAGCCGTACGTCGAGGACTACCTGTACCAGAGGTGAAATGTAAAATTTGTTACTACCAGTTCTGTGGGCGTGGCTTGGTGGGTGGGGTAATGTGACTGGGTGGGCGTGGCCAACTCTTTTTTTTTAACTTTTCAAAGCATTTTTTCTAATGCTTTGAAAAGCCTCTGCCGATCAGGCAACTCAGCTGGGATTGTCAGAGAGGCTTTTTAAAAAATACCACTCTGCTGATCAGGCAACTCAGCTGGGCTCATCAGAGTCTTTTCAAAGCATTTTTTTTTACCACCTCCTTGGACAAGAGGTTGCAGAAAAAAATGCCTTGAAAAGCCTCTCATGATCCCAGCTGAGCCACGCAATCATCAGAGGCTTTTTTTTTTACTTTTAAAAGCATTTTTTCAACGGAAGAGGTTGTACAAAAAGATCCATTTAAAAGTAAAAAAAAGAAAAGCCTCTGATGATCGTGCGGCTCAGCTGGGCACGGAGAGGGAGGGCAGGGATTTTTGCTGTCGGTTCTCCGAATCACCCACCGCCATTGCTACCGGATCGGGCAATCCAGTCCGAACCGGGAGCATTTCACCCCTGACCTGACCTTATAGGTTGTATGAATGCAGACAAAGTGAATCAGACAAAGTCTGGCTGACCTCTGCCTCTGAAATATTACTAATTTAATATTTAAACTTATCTCTTAAAATGTGATTGGTGTTTATTATAAAAGAAAAATGGCTCCTTACCAAGAGAGGCCACAATCCTGCCAATCTGCTCCATGACCTCCCTGTGCAGAGTTTTCTGGTCAGGATCCAGCAGCGTCCACTCCTCTTTGGAGAAATGCACAGCCACCTCCTCCAAGGTTACACAACCCTGAAAGAAACGAATGGTGCTGTTTAGACCCTTAAGGCTAACACAAAGCTAGTTTTGCTTCCGCTGAATGTCTTTGCTTGCAAAAGGCATTGAGCTAATCACAGTGAGGGGAGAGAGGGACATTTGGATACAGGAAGGGGAGCAGGTGATCCTGTCACCAAAGTTGCATCCAGACCGATTTTCCAAGAATTTCTTTCTTCAATCAACTTACTTGTATGCGCTGCACATCGGTTGTTTCCCATTCGCAAAGAACCGGTTGCCGAGGGCTTGTTCCCAGCATCCTGACGCCACCTGTAAATTCAGGAGGAGTTTTAAGTCAATGTTGTATACTTTTACACTAATAAAAATATAAACCCAATTTCTTCCCGACGAGGTATCAGTCCCGCCTCAACAGTTTCCCGCCTTGGTTCCATTTTCTGAGAAAGGTATAGTTTACTGAAAGTCAAGTGTTGTACAATAAAGCAAAACCAGAACTGAGGTTTACGCGCCAAATCCCTACACTGTAACTTTTCTCTCCCAGATGCTTCCCATTGCTGGTTGCCCCATCATCCAATTAGTTTGATAAGAGGTGTTTTTGAAAGTCACTCCTGCAGCTGCTTTCTTCTCCCGGAGAAATGGCTTTGAGCAGAGTTCCCCAACCAGTACCAGGCCTTGGCCTAATCGCCACTAGGCCACGTGAGTGGATGGCTGGTCAGTGGGTGTCCATGCGCATGCACGGGCTCACTTGCGCAAGCATCGCAGGAGCTTGCAGCCTCATCGCGGGCATTTGTGGCCCCACTTGTGTGAATCGCAGATGCTTGCGATTCCACTCATACAAGCCTGGCTGCCAATGTCATGGGTGGTTGCTTGTGCACACACAGGCAAACACACATCCACCTCTCCCACAAAAATCTTTCCCTCCCCCCCACTTCCAGGCTGCCAACCTGGAAAAGTTGGGGAGCTGGCAGCCGAGTCAGACAGTGAGGAGGCTGGGGAGGAACATGGGCCAGTCCTGGAGTCTGGGGAAGGTTCGGATGAGGGCTCTGCGTCGGAGGCAGGGATGGGGCCAGGGTCATCTGGGAGTGACTCCAGAGCCTCCAGAGTCAGACATCAGAGAGGCAGAGGAACAGGAGGAGCCTGTTCCTAATGTGTGCACGCACGGTTCTGCCAGAAGGCAAGAACATTTAAAACAAAAGGGACGACTTGGGAGTAAGGCCTGGAGATGATTGGGCCAATAATTGGCAACTGATTTATGATGTAGATTGGCAATTGAGGCCAAGCTGCCTGAAAGTTTCTGATGCTTTCAGTGGTTACAGAGTGGCAAAAAATTGTTTAAACTCTTGCCTTGGTGCTTCAAAGGGCCGCCCTACAGCTGATCAGCGGTAAAAGGCAGTGTGGTGGTAGACCGGTGCGCTCCAAAAACAAATGGGTAGACCAGTACAGCTCTGCAAGCAGTTAAAAGCCTGGCAGACCAGTACCTCTGCTAAATCTTAAAGAATTGTTTGTCACATGACCATCAAACCATGCCCACAAAATAAGCCATGCTCGCAGAACCAGTAGTAAAAAAAGTTAGAACCCATCCCTGGGTGGGTGCCTTCTCTGCAGGATTATGTGGAGCAGAGGAAGGAAGGAAGGGAGGGAAGGAGGAGGAAAGGAAGGAAGGAGGGTGGGAGGGAATGAGGCAGGGAGGGAGGGAGAGGGAAGGAAGAGGGAAGGAGGAAGGAAAGAAGGAGGGAGAGAGGGAGGGAAGAGAGGGAGAAGGAAAGGAAGGAGGGAGGATAGAAGGAAGAAGAAGGGAGAGAGGGAGAGGGAAGGAGGGAGGATAGGAAGATAGGTAGGTAGCAGGGGTGAAATCCAGCAGAGAACTGGTAGTGGAAATTTTGAGTTCGGAGAACCGGCAAATGCCACCTCTGGCTGGCCCCAGGAGTGGGGAGGGAATCGGGATTTTGTAGTATCCTTCCCCTGGAGTGGTTTGGAATGGAGATTTTGCAATATCCTTCCCCCAGGAGTGGGGAGGGAATGGGGATTTTGCAGTATCCTTCCCCTGGAGTGGGGTGGGAATGGGGATTTTGCAGTATCTTTCTGCCACGCTCACCAAGCCACGCCCACAGAACTGGTAGTAAAAAAATTTGGATTTCACCACTGGTAGGTAGATAGGTAGGTAGGTAAGGAAGGAGGGAGGGAGGAAGATAAGGAAGGAAGGAGGGAGGGAGGAAGGAAAGAAGCAAGCAAGGAATGAGGGAGGGTGGAAGGAGGGAAGGAGGAAGGTGGGAGAGAGGAAGGAAGGAAGGAAAGTAGGAGGGCAGGAGGGAGGCAGGCAGGCAAGCGAGCCAAATCTCTTTCTCCCCTCCGCTCTTACCCAGCCAGGGGGAGGCGTCGCCTCCCTCCTGCCCTCCACCCCAGTCCATAACCTGGGGCTGCTTGCTATCACACTCACCTCTGCTTTGGGTAGATCAGCTCCAGCTGTGCAAGCTTCGGCGGGGCGCCAGGCAGGGCGAAGGGGATCCGGCGAAGGGGATCCGAAAGCCCCTTCCCAGCTTTGCGTTCCTCACTGCCACTGCTCCCTTTGCCGCTGAGGCAACAGCAGCAGCAGCAGCACCGCCGGCTAAAAGAAGCAGGGAAGGAGGGCAGCGATGGCTCTGGAGGATGCCAGCTGCTCTCACCGGGCTGCCAAGGGTTAAAGCGCATGAGCGGATTCCTAGAGGGGAAGGGGAACAGGGCTGGAGGTCCCCGCTTCCCCTCCTTCCTCACAGCTTCTGCTACTTTGCGTTAGAGCTGGAAGGGATCTTGGAGGTCATCTAGTCCAGCTCCCTCTCAAGCAAGAGACCTTATATACCAGATGGCGAATCTTTTAGAGCAGGGGTCTCCAACCTTGGCAATTTTAAGACTGGCTGAGGGACTCTGGGAGTTGAAGTCCACAAGTCTTCAAGTTGCCCAGGTTGGAGACCCCTGTTTTAGAGACTGGGTGCCCAAACTGCAATCCAAAACCCACTTATTTATCGCGAAGTGCCAACACGGCCATTTAACTAATTTAACGGCGAGTTATAGTGGGTGTGCCTAGATACACCCACATTACACCAATTCTCCGTGAGCTGCACTTGCTCCCTATCGGTCTCCGGGCGCAATTCAAGGTGTTGTTTATTACTGTTCTGTCCCCGTCTCCCACACACACACACCCAAAGAGACAGCCGGGGGTTAAATAAACTGGCAGGCAACCAATTAGTCCGATAAGACGCTTGGCAGCAACCCCAGCGCAGCTGCTTGCCAAGATCTTTTATCAACAGAGAAGAAATACACACAAATAACAATTGTCCAAGAATAAATCCGAAGCCGAGATGCAAAGTGACTCCAAGGAATTCGTTTTGTCCGTCACAGAGTCTGAATGGCTAACTCACCCCCTTTTATAGCCTGTGGGCTGTGGTCCAGTGAGTCAGCTAATCACGGGCACGCTTTCCCTTTTGCTGTGCACGTTTGTCTCTGCGACACTGACGAGGGTCCAGCCAGCACTTATCTCCTTCGTCGCTGTCCACCTGTGGCTGCGGGGACGTGCTTGGCTCTGGGCCTATCTCTTGCCCTTCGGTGTCCTCCGGAGGCATTGCCAGAGAGGAGGGTCCTGGAGAAGGAGGCCTTGCCCACTCCTCTCCCTCACTCTCAGAGTCCTCTCCTGCCGATGACACAGGCTCAGGCAACGGAGCCACAACAATTACCTTTAAAGCCCTACATGGCTCAGGGCCAGGCTATCTTCGAGACCGCCTTCTACCACATAGCTCCCAGAGACCGGTAAGATCCCACAGAGTCGGTCTCCTCCGGGTCCCGTCAGCTAAACAATGTTGGCTGGCGGGCCCGCAGGGGAGGGCCTTCTCTGTGGCTGCCCCGGCTCTCTGGAACCAGTTACCTCCTGAAGTCCGGACCGCCCCCACCCTATTGGCCTTCCGCAAAGCGGTGAAGACCTGGCTCTTCTGACAGGCCTGGTGCCATTGATCTTGTCATAGTGATCTTGCGAGACCCGGCCACAAATGGGAGCGTATGTGTTTTAACGTTTTAATGTCTTTTTTAAACTTTTGTATGGGATATTGTTGCATTGTTTTATTCTCTGTTGTAAGCCGCCCAGAGTTCCTTGGGAGTGGGGCGGCATAGAAATGCGACAAAATAAATAAATAAACTTGAATAATGAGGTTTTAGTTTAGAAAAAAAAACAACTCATACGTGATTAATGGATAATCATTTGTCTAAAGTGGTGTAGGGTTTCTTGCCTAAGCAGGGGGTTGGACTAGAAGACCTCCAAGGTCCCTTCCCACTCTGCTATTCTATTCTATTCTATTCTATTCTATTCTATTCTATTCTATTCTATTCTATTCTATTCTATTCTATTCTATTCTATTCTATTCTATTCTATTCTATTCTATTCTATTCTATTCTAAACATCTTTTCCCTGGTTAAAAAAAAACCCATGATAACAGAGCTTTCAATGATACAAACAACTTTTTATTGAAAGGGAAAAGTTTGCATTCGGCATGCTTTTGATTAATGTGACTTTTGCTGTTGCATGCACAGTGATAATTTTTCTAACCTTGGCTCATACTTTGTAAGTTTGAGAGCAACACATGCAGCACTCAGATTGTCTGTTATTCGGTTTCTGGTGTCGGATTTGATATAATTCAGAGCTGAAAACAGCTGCTCAGAAGCATAAGATGATCCAAACAAAGTAAGGAAAGCCATGCCAAGTGCTTTCATTGACTTAAAATTATTTGGCAGAGAATTCCACACTTTAAGGATTTCATTTTCAGAAGTAACTGTGTCAGAACTAACCGTGGTGTCCTTTGCCATCCTTTCTATCTTCTCAAGTGTTTCACGCAGGCCGTAGAATTTATTTTTCCACATAGAGCTTTCTTGAAATTCCAATAGCTCCATTTCCAGATTTTCTAAATCTAACCAGTGTAAGCAGGAAAGATCAAGTTCTTCAAATTCGGCTTTATCTGGAGATGTAAGAAAATACAGAGTTGTCTCCATCTTACGGAACTGTAAAAATCTGTTCCTAAAATTCACCTTTGCAGCTGCTACAATGCTAGAAAATTCCTTGTAGATTCCTTGTCGATGGCTTGTGGGATTGTCTGCAAAGGTTGTAGAATTTTCTAAATGCATTTTTAGATTGGGAAAATATTTCAGCTGCCCGCTTTCTAGGTCTCTTTCAAAAACCTGCAGTTTTCTCTCAAATGTTTTGATATCACAAAACATCCTTTCTGCTGTTTTCCCTACCCCTTGTAATTGTTTTTTCAGTACACTGAAGTGTAGTGTAAAATCTGTAAAAAACATGAGGTTGGTAAGCCAGGCCATGTGAGTGAGCTGTGGATATTCCTGCCCTTTTTCATACATAAACAATCTAATTTCATCCAAGCAGGCTACAAATCTCTCCAGGACTCGTCCTCTGCTCAGCCACCGGACATTGTTGTACATAAGTAAACAATTATACTGTGCCTGAACCTCATCAAGAAGTGCTTTAAACTGTGGAAAATTCTGAGCATGAGCCATGAGGTAATTCACCATTTTGGTGACGTCTTTGAGGACATCGTCAAATTTTTTGCTGCTTTCCCTCGGAAAAAGAGCTTCTTGATGTATAATACAATGGAACCGAATGACTTGATGTTTTGTTTCTTTAACAAACAACTGTATGAAACCAGATGTTGCCCCCACCATAGAAGGTGCCCCATCACTCGTAATTGAAACCACTTTTTCTGGTCTTATGTCCTGTGACGAAAAAGCCTCCATCACAGCATTGTAGATATCTATCCCTTGTGTTTTTTCTGGCAAAGACACCAGTTTCACCAGCTCTTCTCTCATGATGTCACCAGCAGCATAACGCAAAATTACCGCTAGCCTGGCATGATTATTTACGTCTGTGCTTTCA
Organism: Coluber constrictor foxii; assembly: GCA_038048745.1. Classification (NCBI taxonomy): domain Eukaryota; kingdom Metazoa; phylum Chordata; class Lepidosauria; order Squamata; family Colubridae; genus Coluber; species Coluber constrictor. Next base: position 263,803,082 of record CM075959.1, read on the forward strand.
TCCAAGCACATGGAGTAACAGGCTGCCCTTTGTAAGTCAGTGGCGAGTTGCTGACCGACATCACTTGCCATGCGCTGAACTCGATCTTTAACAGTATTTCTGCTAAGTGGCACCTCAGAGATGCGTTTAATAATTTTATCCCTGTTTGGGAAATCATGAAAAAGGGAATTACATTTAGATAACATGGCCGTTTTGATAATATCCCCATCAGAGAGGGGCTTGCCATGTTTTGCTATGCACAGTGAAATTTGAAAACTGGCAGCCGTCAGATGATTTGTTCTGGAAAGATAGTTGGAAAAAGTAAGAGGCTGGGAATGATATTTCCTCAATTTCCCTTCAATAAACTCTTTTCTTTCAGTTGCACCAAGTTCGGCAACACTTTTGTGTTTGGTGTCAAAGTGCCGCCTGACACTTGATGTGCGACACACAACACTTTCATCACACAAAGTACATAATGCTTTCCCACTGCGTTCAATCACTCCAAATGACTTTGTCCAGGCCTCTTGAAATGCTCTTCCACTATCTGTTTTTGCTTTTTTTGCTGCACTCATTTTTTGGGTGTTCAAGACTTGGGAGTCTACAAAAAAAAACACAAATTATTTTTTAAAAAATGAAGCATCCAATGCAAATCTATCCCTGTACTAAAAATAGCTAACACTATTAGTTAACAATAAAGAAATGAATCAACAGACTACCGCAGTGGTTCTCAGCTGGTGTTCCTTTTGAATTTGCTGACCACCAGCCAGGGGTGAAATCCAGCATGTTCTGACAGATTCTGGAGAACCGGTAGCGGAAATTTTGAGTAGTCTGGAGAACCGGCAAATGCCACCTCTGGCTGGCCCCAGAGTGGGGTGGGAATGGAGATTCTGCAGTATCCTTCCCCTGGAGTGGGGAGGGAATGGGGGTTTTGCTGTATCCTTCCCCTGGAGTGGGGTGGGAATGGAGATTGTGCAGTATCCTTCCCCTGCCACGCCCACCAAACACGCCCACAGAACCGGCAGTAAAAAATATTAGATTTCACCACTGGTTTCTCCTTAATGTTAAATTAAAGGTAATTTTAAAGGGTTGTGGCAGGTTTGGTATTTCCCTTTGTGGTGGTGGGTCGGTGGGAAGAGGAAACCTGGGTTGCAGGGCTGGGCTTGTTATGGAATGAGGTGACCAAGCAACATCCCTAAGTCAGCCAGAGAGAGTTTATTTGCGCAAAGACTCAGAAGCTCGATTCCCATCTTAGCTTTGAGTGAAGAGTCCATGATTACATGACAATTTTATACTTTTCTAAACAAAGGATTCTGCTAACACAGCAACTTTCCATATATGGTTAACATACATCCGTTACATTTAATTGACATTTCCTTATTACTAAAGTTTTACATCATCCTTGCCAAACAATTATTCTGTGATAAATGACTTCCCGCCCAGGTGGTTATTTTGGCCTAATCACCTTTAACTATATTTCATTAGGATGCTCCTTTTCTTCTGACAAGTTAGGGGGCCTCTTAGAGTATCAAAGGATTTTAAGCTGAGCTTGTACTTTCTCTAACCGGATGCATATTCTGCTTTCAGAATATAGTTATTTTTAGAATATAGTGAAAAGAAAATTATCCAGTGGTCATCTAGCAGATCCTGCTTCAGCTACATTAGGCTGGTTAGAATGGGGGGCAAAGCCTGGAGCTGTCCCTCCTGCCGGGGCTGGGAAATAGAGAAAAGGGAGGGCAGGAAAAGTGGATCTTTAGAGGTTGGGGTAACAGAAGCTGTCCCTCTGCCCCACACTCTCCTCATGAGGGGTTTGGTTGAACAAGGGAATTAGAACATCTTAAGGCAGGGTTGTTCCATTGTCATTTCTTGTTAATGTTACTTTTACTTTACTTTTATTAAATTTATATACCGCCCTACTCCCGAAGGACTCAGGGCGGTGAACAGCCAAAAAGATAAACTACATGTAGTACAAACGTTAAAAACCATTTAAAATACATTAAATATTCTGGCCCAAACAAATTTAAAACACCCCAATTTATAAAACAAATTTAAAAAGCAATTAAAAAGGGAAGAGTTAGGCCAGCCCGGCCTACTGGAATAAAAACATTTTTAGGGCATGGCGGAAAGTGCGTAAATCCCGGATCTTCCGTATCTCCGGGAGGAGCTTGTTCCAGATGGCAGGTGCCCCCACAGAAAAGGCTCTCCCCCTGGGGACCGCCAGTCGACATTGTTTGGCCGACGGCACCCTGAGAAGCGCCTCTCTATGGGAGCGTACTGGTCGGTGAGAGGCTACTGGTGGCAGAAGGCGGTCTCTTAAGTATCCAGGTCCTAAGCCATGGAGCGCTCTGAAGGTGATAACCAAAACCTTGAAGCGCATCCGGAAGACCACTGGGAGCCAGTGCAGCTTGCGCAGGAGGGGTGTGTGTCACATGGGAGCGCCACGTCGCCACATTAATGTTAAGGGAACTTGTAGGGTTTGCTAATCAATTTAGGGTTTGGCAATTTATTTATTTATGTTTTGAATTTTGCTTGGAGGCAAATGCAGCCCTTCCTTGTGAGGAAAGCAAAGCAGAAAGTGCTCCAAAATGCATTATTGGGGATATTCCAAGTGCTCAATGGAAATCAAATCCCATGTTTTACATCTAATAAGGGCGACATAGCAGTATTTGAGGGGCTACCACAAAGAAGGGGTTTAACTTGAGTGTAAGAGTGTAACTTGCCTCCAGAAGGGGTGGGGGCTCCATAAGAAAAGACTGGTCAGCCACTTGTCTGGAATGATACAGAGTCTCCTGCTTGAGACTAGATCTCCAAGCAGTGGTGCGTTCGTCCCAGTTCGGCCTGGTTCTCCCGAGCCGGTAGCGGTGATGTTATGACATCACCGAACTGGTTCTGCCCTCCCACACTCCCACCAACCTCCACGTTATTCTTACCTTTTATTTAGCCCCACCCCCAATCTGTTGCTGCCTTCTAAGTCGCAGCTGATGGTTAGAGGGGAAAAAAACTATTTAAACTTTTGCCATGGGCTTCAAAGGGCCGCCCTACAGCTGATCAGTGTTAAAAGAAAACAAATGAGTAGACCAGTGCCTGTAAAAATACATGAGTAGATCAGTGCCTGCAAAAATACATGAGTAGATCAGTGCCTGCAAAAATACATGAGTAGATCAGTGCCTGCAAAAATAAATTGGTAGATCAGTGCCTGCAAAAATACATGAGTAGATCAGTGCCTGCAAAAATAAATGAGTAGATCAGTGCCTGCAAAAATACATAAGTAGATCAGTGCCTGCAAAAATAAATTGGTAGATCAGTGCCTGCAAAAATAAATTGGTAGATCAGTGCCTGCAAAAATACATAAGTAGATCAGTGCCTGCAAAAATAAATGGGTAGACCAGTGCCTGTAAAAATACATGAGTAGATCAGTGCCTGCAAAAATACATGAGTAGATCAGTACCTGCAAAAATACATGAGTAGACCAGTGTCTGCAAAAATACATGAGTAGATCAGTGCCTGCAAAAATAAATGGGTAGATCAGTGTCTGCAAAAATACATGACCGGTACAGCTCTGCAAGCAGTTAAAAGCCTGGTAGACCAGTACCTCTGCTAAATCCTAACTAATTGTCACATGACCATCAAGCCACGCCCACAAAAATAAGCCACGCCCACAGAATCGCTATTAAAAACATTTTAGGACCCACCCCTGCCTCCAAGATCCCTCCCAGCCCTACTCTGATTGATTGAATTGACTGAAGGGGGCCTCAAACCTCTTCTCCAAAGCCCCTGAAGGCAGGACACCTGAAGGCAACGAGATGGAAACCAATCAAGGAGAGAAGCAACTTAGAACTAAGGGGGAAGATGTCCTGACAGCTAGAACTTATTAATCAAGAGAAACGGCTCACCTCCAGAAGTTGCGGGTGCTCCAATATTGGAAATTTCAAAGTAGAGATCGGACAGGTGGGCCAAAGCCCTTGGAGCTTCAGCTTCAGACTCCGTCCTTGCAAAGAACAACCAGGGTTGATGTCCTTTTAGGCTTGGCCGATTGCATCTCCTTGCAGTCCCAGGGACTCCCCCCACCCCGCTCCCCAAGAGTCTTCTCCAAGCACCGCGCGGGTGGAAAGCAATATCCGAGGGCGACTTGCCAGCCTTCTGCTCTTCCACCCATCGGTGGCTGGCAAGGCTGGTTGGTTCTGCCAGCTTGGAGCCCAGAGATGTGGTGTGTGTGTGTGTGTGTGTGTGTAAATCACCTCCCCGGCCAGATTTCTGCCGGGGAGAGATCCTGAGGCTGAAGAGTTAAACTGATCGAGATCCACTTCCCAGAAGGGAAGGAGAGAAGCCATTGGAAGAAGGTGCGCGCTTGTCACTTTGGGGTGTGTGTATATGTGTGTGTGGGGGGAAAGGGCGGCGTTTCCTCTTCCTCTCTCCAGTTTTGGGGAGGGGGGGTGGTTGAAGGAAGGAAGCGTGCAGCTGGGCTTGCAAGAAGCCGAGGGGGAATCTCCCCCCCCTCTCGAGCCGTGACGCTGGAAAGTCCGGGTAAATGACAGCGGTGGATTGGGTGGGGGGAAGAGAGAGAGAGAGATGCCCTTTGCAGCAAACGGGCACGCGCGCCTTTGCAAAAAAACCCCGGGGTGGGAAAAAGCGGTGCAAGTGTGAAAGCCCCTCTCGGCCCTTTTACACATTCCCCCACGCACACCTTTAAAGACCGCCCCCCCACACACATCCACACACCCACACAGGTTGCACACAAGGCGGTGTTTTTCGCTGGAGGCGATTTAGCAAAGGTTGGGCAGCAACCCTGCCAGGCGCGATCTGCAAAGCGGCAAGCTCTCCGGAAGGTGGCTGTTAACTACATCACCCAGCATCCCCGGCCGGGGATCAGGGGTTGAGAACCCTGCGGGAGCTAGCTAACAATCAATCAATCAATCGGTTAATTGATTTTTTAAAATTTGATTTATATGCCGCCCTTCTCCGAAGACTCAGGCCGGCTTACAATGCGTTAAGCAACAGCCTTCATACTTTTGTATATTTTACAAAGTCAGCTTATTGCCCCCACAAACTGGGTCCTCAATTTACCTACCTTAGAAAGGAGTCAACCTTGAGCCTGGTGAGATTCGAACTTACAGTAATTGCAGTCAGCTGGTGTTTAGTTACATTGCTTTAGTCTGTTGAGCTATCCAGGCTCTGATTGATTTCTAGATTGATAGCTAGCTAGAAATGAATGAATGAATGAATGAATCAAGCAATCAATATTAGGAGTGGGTCAGCTGCCCTGGATTTGGCCAGTGTCACAAGGGGCGGGGGGGGGGGGTTGGACCAGTGGTGAGTTGCTCCTGGTTCTTTAGAACCGGTAGTAAAAGCAGCAGGAAGCCCTCTCCTCCCCCCAGACGTCATAATTGACGATCTGCGCATGCGTAGAAGCTTCTATCTATCTATAAAAGATAATATAAACTAATACAAGTAGTCCTCGATTCATGACCACAATTGAGCCCACCATTTCTGTTGCTAAGTGAGACATTTGTTAAGCGAGTTTTACCCCCTTTTACTGCCTTTCTTGATACCGTTGTTAAGTCAGTCATTTCAGTTCTTAAGTGAAGAGCCTGGTTGTTAAATGAATCTGCCCCCCCCCCATTGACTTTGCTCAAAAGGGGATCATATGACACTGCAACCGTCATAAATATGAACCAGCTGCCATGCATCTGAATGTTGATCATGTGACCATGGGATTGCTGCAGTGCTCATAAGTGTGAAAAATTGTCATAAGTCACTGCTGCTGTTCAAATGGACATTAAATGAACTGCTGTAAGCCGAGGACTACCTATAATATTAGTTAGCAATTTCTGCTTATGGAAGCAGGATTTTGAATCTTCTGGGAGTCCAGTGGCATAGTAGGAAGGTGAGGATGAAAACTGTTATTAAAATGGTAAGATAGGCTCATCTTGGCATAATTGTTCCCTGAAACCTCTTTTTCTTATCAACTCTTCTTCTGAAGCAGCTTTGAACCAATGTTACCATGTAGGCCCAGACATCCTGGCTGTGATTGGAGTTGACAATTTACAGGTGGATAATTTAGCTTGGAGATATGTCCATCTTTTTCTTTTAACGAGCCTATAATCCCTTGCATCGTGATTGGAGCTGAGCATTTACTTGCTGGATGCCCTTCCTGATGCCTATGCGGAGTTCACAGCAAATATTTTCTTTTTGTGCTCAGAGAGAAAAATAACTGCTGCTACTAGGGTTGAACTCACAGACTCTTGACTGTGAGGTGAGAGCTCCACTTCTAGGCTACCATGCCATTTGGACAGGTGGGCCAAAGCCCTTGGAGCTTCAGCTTCAGACTCCGTCCTTCCAAAGAACAACCAGGGTTGATGTCCTTTTAGGCTTGGCCAATTGCATCTCCTTGCAGTCCCAGGAGATGTTTATTTCATGCTTATTTGCCTAGGCTGGTCTTTCCAATTAAAAACACGCTTCCAAACTTGTGTTTCTTCAGGAGGTGAAGGAAGCTGGTCATGAGACATAAAATAATGACGGAGAAAGGGAAAAATCCAGATGCAAAATCCGAAAGAGAATTGCAAGAAGGCCTCAAAGCCGGGGTGACCCAAGAGAAGGCAGGAAGAACAACGAAAGACCTCCAAGCTGGGAATGCAGAAGGTTTTGCAAAAATGGGAGGCTCCAGATCAGCCAAGAGCGAGGCAGGAGATCGGCGGTTGAAATATTTGGATCCCCGGGCAGCTCTGAAGGCAATGCAGTCCTCCAAGCAGGAGGAACTGATTTCTGAACCGTGGGAGAACGCCAAGGCCTGCCTGGCGTCCTTGGAAGGAGCAGCTGAAACCTACTGGAGATACAAAGGACTGGTGGATCTCAGCAGAGAAACTCAAAGGGAGAACGAGCAGACCAATGCTGCCAAGATGGACGACTACTGGAAAGTGGGCGAGGACGTCCTGAGAGAGGACTCGGTGGCTACTGACACCCAACGAACCCTTTTCAGAGACTTCTGTTACCGGGACGCTGAGGGTCCCCGTGAGGCCTGCAGCCGTCTCTGGTACCTCTGCCACCGGTGGCTGAAGCCGGAGAGGCACACCAAGGAGCAGATCCTGGAGCTGGTGATCCTGGAGCAGTTCCTGGCCATCCTGCCCTCCGATCTCCAGAGGTGGGTCAAAGCCGCTGGGCCTCACACCTGTGACCAAGCGGTGGCCCTGGCTGAAGGCTTTCCCTCAGGACAGCCACAGGAGGTGAGACTTTAGAGAAAGCTAACTTTGTAATGGGATTTTTTTAAAAAATTAGATTTATATGCCACCCTTCTCCGGAGACTCAGGGCGGCTTACAATGCGTTAAGCAATAGCCTTCATACTTTTGTATATTTATACAAAGTCAGCTTATTGCCCCCCACAAACTGGGTCCTCAATTTACCTACCTTAGAAAGGATGGAAGGCTGAGTCAACCTTGAGCCTGGTGAGATTCAAACTTAAGACCTGGTAATAGAATCTTGCAAGTCTTGAGTGTGCCTTCTCTCTCCCTTTCACTCTGTGAGTGTCAGGGATCCAAGTAATATACCCATAGCAAACAGAACTCCGAGGCAGGTAGATTCGTCAAAGAACAGTTTTATTGGATATATCATTTTTTAAAAAATTTGATTTATATGCCGCCCTTCTCCGGAGACTCAGGGCAGCTTACAGTGCGTTAAGCAATAGCCTTCATACTTTTGTATATTTATACAAAGTCAGCTTATTGCCCCCACAAACTGGGTCCTCAATTTACCCACCTTAGAAAGGATGGAAGGCTGAGTCGACCTTGAGCCTGGCTAGGATTGAACTCGCAGAAATTGCAGGCAGCTGGATGTTAATTGCTGCCTTTAGTAGGAGGCATTTGCCCCCTACGCTACTCAGGCTCTTTATTGGCACAGACTGGTGAAAACCGACTCTAAAGGTCCCCGCAGTTTTCACCTAATTAAAAGTAAACATTTTCTCCTTTTCCCAAACAAACAGTCACATGGTCCAATCAGGGTGCTGTCCAGTTGCTTGGTAACATCACTCCTCCTTTCTTCAGCCACCGGTTAGCATGTCCTTGGTTCCCAGAGGAAAGTATTTTGTTTCGGCTACAAACCTCCAGCTATCTCTATTCCCCCTCACCCCCTTCTCATTGTGGCAACACTAAAGCCTCAAAGATGGCCTCATTCAGGCCAGCTTCAGAGTTGACAGTAAGAACTAGAGAGAATGTTGTCTGAGACGCTTTCTCAGGTTACAGTTCTGGCCTGGACTTCAGTTTCTTTTATCGGACCGTTGCCTTAGTAGTGGCTGTTCCTCAAGCATATTCCTTTTCTCCATTACGGATAGTCTGCGACTTAACAACCATTTTGTTTAACGACCATTTGTAGTTGCAATGGCAGTGAAAAAAAGTGACTTACGGCCCTTTTTCACACTTAACGACGATTGTGGCATTCCCCATGGTCACGTGATCCAAATTTGGGCGCTTAGCAACTGGCATAGATTTATGACAGTTGTGGGGTCATGTAATCCCTATTTGTAACCGCCTCAGCTGGGTTCCGACAAGCAATTTCAATGGAGAAAACTGGGTTCACTAACGACGGTGTGACGGTGTGACTGCAGTGATTCGCTTAACAACTGTGCCAAAAAAACGTTGTAAAATGGGGGCAGAATTCACTTAACAATTGCCTTGCTTAGCAACAGATGTTTTGGGCTTGTGTTTGTTAAATTAAATTAATTTAATTTAATTAATTAAATTAAATTAAATTAAATTATCTATAAATGAGAAGGCAACCTAAGAGACCTACAATTCTTTTGACCTTTGGTATCACTTTAGATGTCAGTAAAATGTGATATAAAAAAAACAGGGAGGGAACTACGGCCCTTTTATGACTTGTGGACTTCAACTCCCAGAATCCTCTGAGCCAGCCATGCTGGAATTCTGGGAGTTGAAGTCCACAAATCATAAAGGGGCCATTGTTCCCCATCTCTGCTTAAAGGAATATGAACCCCCTTTCTTTCTGAGGAACATGTATGATCTCCGGATGTGATGTGTCTTTTTTGTGAGGGAAGAAACCGGCATCCTCACTTTGTGAAAAATCTCCCCAACCTATTTTCCGTTCTGTTTCTTGTTGCTAAAGATAAATTTTGGGGTTATTTCAGGGACCAGGTTTGGCGCAGGAGGTGGCTGTGGGGTTCTCCACGGCCGAGCGGCCTCCGTCAGGGGCTGGAGAGAGACAAGCCAGTGCCGTCGAGGTCAAGCAGGAGCGGGATGGTGATAGCGACTCAGAAGGTAAGGGCTTGTGGTCAGGGGTGGGCGTGGCCTAAAAATTTTAGCAAGGGCTTCTCTGCCCCGTTACTGAGTGGGCGTGGCCATGGTGGGCGTGGTCTAGTCGACCTCCTGCACCACAGCCGGGGTGGGGCGGGGCGGGGAGGTTTTTGCCCTCCCCAGGCTTTGGAGGTTTTCCTCGAGCCTCCGGGAGTACGAAAATGGCCTCGCCAGGCTCTGGAGACCCTCTGGAGACCGGAAACGGGTGGGAAACGGGAAAATTGGTAGGCCCGTTTTATTTATTTATTTATTTAGCTTATATGCCGCCGTCTCTCCGACAAGGACTCAGGGCGCCTCACAACAATAAAACAAGCAGATAAATCAACATTAAATGTTAAAACCTATTAAAATTCCCCTTAAAAACCCCTTCAGTCCAATCCGGCCTTTGCCATCCCTGAGCCTCCATGCATTCCCTGCACTTACCTACATCCAAAACGGGCTGTGTCGGGACTCCTGGGAGGGGCGGGGTGGAGTGGGAGGGGCCAGCCAGGGGTGGGATTTGGGGGTTCTCCGAACGGCACAGAATCTTATCTAGAGGTTCTCCCGAAGCCCTGCGAACCCCCCCAGCAGCCTACCCCTGCTTCTGGTATGCTGCTGTCTCCAAGATGCCTGGATTTTCAGAAGTTGTTTTAAGCTGAACATCAGCCCTTCGGAGTAGGCCAGGTCAAGAAACAAATTGCAGGATTCTGGTAGGATAAACTAACAAAACCGTGGAAACCTGTTCCAAACCCTTACTGCTCTTTTTTTAAGGATAACAAGGCAGGGCTGTTGTAAGTCTCTCTCTTGCTTTCGACTTACTCAGGGCTGAGCAACCGTTTTCTACTCTCCAGCCTGTTTCTCAGAGCTAAATTATTCTGCATCGAGAAATTTGACCAGTTGAGTATACAGCTAATCCTCAACTTATAACCATTCATTTAGTCAGCGCTTGAAGTTACAGCAGTGTTCTGCCCCAGCTACGGACCCCAAAGAACGCAGCACACACAAAGTCTGTACAAACCTTAGTTTACCATATTAAATCAATCTTTTGCAATCAAAGGCTGTTAATTAACTTTCTTAACAGCCTACAAGAATCCAAAGAATAAATAATCGTAATCTTACTCTGGTTGGCAGGAAGCCCAGAAGCAATTTGCAGGAAACTGATAAGAGCACTAAGATCAAGACGCGAAGGAGAGTGAACGAAGTTGTTCCCTGCAAATTGCCGCAGTCGTCATCCTTCCTTAAATAGGCTAAGGGAGTGGCGAATTAGCCCCAAGCCTTATTCTCGAGGAGACCTCCTCCTGAGGAGCCACTCCTGCCTTTTGGCAGCTCTGCGTGCCCGTGCATCGAGAAGAGGCTCCTCCTCTTCCTCTTCACTTATGGGAGCTTCTGAAGGCCCTGGCTGAATCCCCGCCTCTGGCACCACATCTTCTCCAGCCTCCTCATTGTCTGACTCGAGTGCCAGCTGTCCAGGCTGCTGGTGCAGCACCGTACCAGCCTCCTCACTGTCCGAATCAGCTACTAACTGCACAGGCTAACTGACGGGCCACAACAAGCAGTACTGAAAAAAGTGACTTATGACTGTTTGTCACACTTCTGATCATTGCAGCATCTCCCGTGGTCATGTGATCAAAATTCAGGCACTGGATAACTCATTCATATTTATGATGATTGTAGTGTCCCAGGGTCACGTGATTACCTTTTGCGACCTTCTGAGAAGCAGAGTCAATGGAGAAGCCAGATTCCTTTCACAACTGTGTAACTATAGCATTAGCACTAACACTTAGACTTATATACTGCTTCACGGTGTCCCCAACAATCTGGGTCCTCATTTTACCGACCTCGGAAGGATGGAAGGCCGAGTCAACCTTGAGCCGGGCAGGATCGAACTGCTGAACAGCTGGCAGCCGGCAGTCAGCAGAATGAACCTGCAATATTGCATTCTAACCACTGTGCCACCATGGCTCTTAACAACTGCAGTGAATTCACCTAACAATTGTGGCAAGAAGGGTCGTAACATGAGGCAAAGCTCACTTTTTAAAAATTGATTTAATTTAATTTATATGCCGCCGTTCTCCGGAGACTCAGGGCGGCTTACAATGCATTAAGCAATAGCCTTCATACTTTTTGTATATACCTGCTTAGTAGGGCTTTCGGGCCCCCCTAAGCGGTGTTCTTTTTTATACAAAGTCAGCTTATTGCCCCCACAATCCGGGTCCTCATTTTACCTACCTTTGAAAGGATGGAAGGCTGAGTCAACCTTGAGCCTGGTGAGATTTGAACTCGCAATAATTGCAGGCAGCTGGTGTCACTTAAACACCACTTAAGCTGCTGCGCCACCAGAGAGTTTTGACAACTGTCTCGCTGAGCACTGGAAATTTTGGGTTCAATTGTCATAGTTCAAGGACTACCTATACCAGTAATGGCTAACTTTTGGCCCTTGTGTGCCAAAAGCGGGGGGGAACGCCGGGAGCTCGCAAGCACACGTGCCCACACCCATAATTCAATGTGCCTCACCGCTGCACATGCATCCGTGACTCTCCCACGCTTCCCCCGCTTTTGGCACATGATGGCATGGTGGGCCTGGTAGGTCTGTTTTTCGCCCTCCCCACACTTCAGAGGCATTCTAGGAGCCTGGGGAGGGTGAAAACAGCCTTCCCAACTCCCCAGAGGCCCTCTGGAGGCTGGAAATGGCCTGTTTCCCAACTTCCGTTGGGCCCGGAAGGCCTGAAAATCAGCTGGAGCGCTGGAGCTAAACTAGGGCAATGCTCGCGTGCCCACAGATATGGATCCGCATGCCACAGGTTCGCCATCACAGACCTATACATTTGTGATTGCTTCACTCTTCACGCATATGGGTGAACAGAATAATTCTGAAATTGGACAGGAGGTTGTGACCATTTATTGCACCTTTATAAAAAGCCAGGATTCGGCCCCTTTCCCGTCATCGTTTTCATGCAGCTGGTTCTTTGTCATATTCTAATGCAGTGCTTCTCAACTTTGGCTACTTGAAGATGGGTGGACGGCAACTCCATGGCTGGCTGGGGAATGCTGAGAGTTGAAGTCTACCCATCTACAAGTTGCCAAGGTTGAGAAACATATTCTAATGCAGGGGGTTCAAAACTTGGCAATTTTAAGACTTATGGACTTCAACTCCCAGAAATCTTTAAGCAACCACGTTGGCTGGGGAATTCTGGGAACTGAAGTCCACAAGTCTTAAAAGTTGCCATGTTTGGAGATCCTGGTTCTAATGGAATGGAGTAGGTGGGATTTTATTTTTTTTTATCATCTGAGCTTGGAACAAAATAGTTCCTACTTCATAGTTGAGAAACTGCTTGGAACCTTTTGATTGGCCAATTTGAAAATGGGACATTAGGATGTTGATGTGGCAGCCGTGCTCTGCTTGGATTCTTGAGTAACCCTTTTTCCTCTTATCTTCCCCACAGATGACAAGTGGGTGATTGAGACGAGGCAAGGGGATCTCCAGTTGGAAGACACCGAGCCGGTGAAATTGTGTGGGCCCTCCTTGCAAGAACCTTATTGGTCCGAAGAAGATGGAGATGGTCCTGCAGCTCTTGGGGATGGAGCTGACCAGAAGGATGAGGACAACTCAGGTCAACACAGACCTGAAGTGTTTCCTCTAGCAGAAGAAGATGGGGACTCAAGTCAACCCGTTATGGTCCAAAGACGGCACAGAAGTCGAGAAAAGAAGACCTGTGCCGTGTGCGGCAAGACTTTCAGCCGGAGTACGGTGCTCGCCGCCCATCAGAGGACCCACACGGGCGAGAAGCCATTCATGTGCCAGAATTGCGGGAAATGCTTCAGCTTCAAGTCCACTCTGGTTGCCCATGAAAGGACCCACACGGGAGAGAGGCCTTACACCTGTGATCTGTGTGGGAAGAGCTTCACCGTCAGCTCGGTCCTCACCAGGCACTACCGAGTCCATGTTGAAAAGAAACTCTTTAGCTGCTCTGAGTGCGACAAGAGCTTCACTCAGAAGTCTCAGTTGCTCAACCACCAGAAGATCCACGTGAGGGAGAAGCCATTCAAATGTGCCCAGTGTGGAGAAGGTTTCAGCCGGAGCTCCAGCCTCAAGAAACACGAGGGCTCCCACACAGGGGAGAAACCCTTCAAATGCCCCGATTGCGAGAAATCCTTCAACACGTCTTCCCAGCTGGTCAAGCACCACCGAGTCCACACCGGGGAGAGGCCCTACACCTGTTCGGAGTGTGGAAAGAGCTTCAGCCAGTGGCAGATCCTGATGGTGCACCAAAGGACCCACACGGGCGAGAAACCCTTCAAGTGCGCCACCTGCGGGAAATGCTTCTCCGATCGGGCCGTTCACATCCGCCACCAGAAAGTCCACACAGGGGAGAGGCCTCACCAGTGCCCCACTTGCGGGAAGAGGTTCACCCACCGCACCGTCTTGGTGAAGCACCAGAAGATCCATGCCCGAGAAGCTCTGAACCTAGCCAAATTGCAAGAGGAGCAGCAGCAATGCGAGGAAACTTCATAAAAGTTTACAAGACGGGACGAACGCTCAACTTTGAAGGATACCTCTTCGGGGTATCCGGAAGAGGTATCCGGGCGACACTCTTCCCTGAGCCTTTCCTAACTTTTTTTGGCTTTCAGATGCGTCAAGACCCATGGTCTTCCTGGCTAAAAACAGATGGGAGTTGCAGTCCAATAAAGGAACCAGGTTGGCCTGACAGTACAGGACTCTGCTGTATTGTGCAAAGTTGTATATGTATCAGACAATCAGTATGTCTACAATCACACTGTGGCAAGCGGTCATTTTCCCAGGGCTGAGCATGATGGGTTAGGCAACACTTGCTTTGACACATGCGGGGGTCCTCCAGTGGGCCTGCTCCTCCATCACCCCCCGGTCCCCTCCTCTTCCATGTTGTGACTGTCTCTGTGTATGCACTTTTGTCTTCCTGATAAAAGTTGCCGGTGTGGTTGTCGAGTCTTGGCAAAGTCAACTTTTTCAAGATCTACTTTAGCTATGCACTACAGTGATAAAGGAAGCAGTTCATGAGGACAGATTAAGCCCCTCCCATTTGTGCACAGACATCAACGAGTAGTAGATAACGTATCCGATAGAGAAGCATCCTGTTTTAATTCAATTCCCCATCACAATGTCGTTGTTTTTTTTTGCCACTGTTCTTTGGTTTCTGATTTCTGTCAACATGCTGTTGTGTTTCTGTATTATAAGGATAAGAGGATAATGTACATTACAAAAACGGATTAAAGCAAAAATTGGAAGTGCCTCATAATTAGCCTGTCTGTAAGCTTGCCTTTCATTGCTGTCAAATATAATGCTTTCATTGTCTATCCACTGCTCTTAAGGCCTCTTCTGCACATTTAAGGCCTCTTCTGCACATTTCCAACCGATAAGAGTCCTGAGTGATGGCCGTTTTTGAGGTTGTATTGGCAAGTGGAATAGACCATAATCTGTTACGTCGGTCCAATGTGTAGGTCTTTGGTTATTCGGGTTTTCTCCCCCCGTAAAATTGGAAGTGTCTTGGCGACGTTTCGACGAAGTCTCATTCGTCATCTTCTGGCTGGAGTTTTCGGCTTCGTGCTTCTAGGAGCAAAGACACTTCCAATTTTACGCGGGAGAAAACCTGAATAACCAAAGACCTACATACAAACACCCGCGAAAACCACAACACACACACACACACACACACACACACAATCAGGTAAGACAGCAAGAGCCCCGTCTTCCTCCATGTGCCCCAAAATAATAAGACCTCCCTGAAAATAAGGCCAAGTGCTTATTTCAGGGTTCAAACAAATATAAGACAGGGTCTTATTTTCGGGGAAACACAATATGTATGTATGTATGTATGTATGTATGTACATATTGTTGCAAGGCTAAATTGTTAAGAGCCCAAGAAATAAAATAGTGTAAACATCTGATAAGAAAGGTTCTGTGGGTAGGGCTTGGTGGGCGTGCCATGGCTTGGTGGGTGTGGCAGGGGAAGGATACTGTAAAATCTCCATTCCCACCCCAATCCAGGGGAAGGTTACTGCAAAATCCCCATTTCCGCCCTATCAACTGGGACTTGGGAGGCAGAGAATCGATGGGGGCGGGGCCAGTCAGAATTTTTACTACCGGTTCTCCGAACTACTCAAAATTTCCGCTACCGGTTCTCCAAAACTCGTCAGAACCTGCTGGAACCCACCTCTGGTCTGAACCCTGCCAAGAACAGGTCATTCTGCCCAGAGCCCTTCCTTTTCTGAGGGAAATGGGCGATTAAGAAATATGAAAAACAAACAAATAAGCAAATATTAAATACCGTATTTTCCGGCGTATAAGACGACTGGGCGTATAAGACGACCCTCCTCAGAGCTATTTAAGGCTCGTCACAGCCTTATGGGCTGGTCTGCCTGGTTACAGGAGAATGAGACCTGGCGTATAAGACGACCCGCGACTTTTGAGAAGATTTTTGTGTGTTAGAAAGTAGTCTTATACACAGGAAAATACAGTAAACAAAGATCCTGAATTGGCAGCTTTGCGCTGCCCAACTGCCGGTTTCTTCCCGCAAACAGGACAAAACAGGGAGCATCACTGAACCGCGTTGCCCTGCTGCCCCTGTTCGAAAGCTTTCGTGTTCAGGGCCCAGTGGGAAGAAAAAACAGGATTCTACGTCACCAGCTGGCCAGGTAGGCAGGAACAGGAAGACAGCAGCTGGGCCCGCTTGGCATCTTCTTTTGTGCCCGCTTTGCTCCTCCTATTTCGCGAAGCGGCTTGGAAGGTTTAAACTGACCCAGTTGCGTTGCCCAGAATTGTGTCTGGGGAAAGAGGTGTGGGCATCGGCGAGGCACACGAAAATGCAAAGGAAATCTTAAAAACATTGCAAGAACAGTTTATGCAGATAGCCCTCGACTTTCAACTGTCTTGTTTAGCGACCGTTCAAAGTTACAACGGCACCGAAATAAGTGACCTAGGACCGATTTTCACTTGCCACCGTTGCAGCATCCCCATGATCACAGGACCAAAAACTCAAGATGTTTGGTACTTGCTTCATATTTATGACGGTGGCAGAGTCCTGGGGCCGGGGTGAAATGTAAAATTTGTTACTACCGGTTTTGTGGGCGTGGCTTGGTGGGCGGTAATATGACCGGGTGGGGTTTTTTTTTTTAACTTTGCAAAGCATTTTTTTCTAATGCTTTGAAAAGCCTCTGCCGATCAAGCAACTCAGCTGAGATCGTCAGAGAGGCTTTTTAAAAAATGCCTGACGATCAGGCAACTCAGCTGGGATCGTCAGAGACTTTTCAAAGCGGTTTTTTTTACCACCTCTTCGGCCAAGAGGTTGCAGAAAAAAAATGCTTTGAAAAGCCTCTGATGATACCCAGCTGAGCCGCGCGATCATCAGAGGCTTTTTTTTTAACTTTTAAAAGCATTTTTTCGTCGGAAGAGGTTGTAGAAAAAATGCTTTTAAAAGTTAAAAAAAAAAAAGCCTCTGATGATCGTGCGGCTCAGCTGGGCATGGGGGGGGGCAGGGCCCGCAGGGATTTTTGCTACTGGTTCTCCGAACCACCTGCTGCCATCGCTACCGGATCGAGTGATCCGGTCCGAACTGGGAACATTTCCCCCCTGTCCTGGGGTCATATGATCAGCTTCTGCTCCCTTCTGATAAACAAAGTCAATGAGGAATCCAGATTTACTTCTCATTAAATGAATGTCCACTAGGACTTAATTTAATCGCTACCCAACTCCAGGAGGCATAGACTAGACAAAACTTAAAATGGCCCGCCCATGTAATATGAAATTAAAAAAAAAACACCATCCAGAGAAAAACAGTACCATCTCACAAATCACATCTGAAAAGCAGCCAGGTTTTAAGGATTTATTTAAATCTGCGTCAAACTCTTAAAATGTGTGAACACTTCAACTTCCAGAATTCCCCAAGCCAGGATGGGGGGGTCATATAGATTCTTAGGAGAATATCTAGACTGCTGGTTACTTAGGTCTCATTAATGGCCATTGCTTAATAATTGGCGGAACCTGAAACGTGCTGATTCTGCTGGATTATTTTTATTTACCGTATTTTTCGGAGTACAAGACACACTGGAATGTAAGATGCACCTACCTTTTTTGGTGAAGAAAAAGAAATCTCCCTCTGCCTCTGAGAAATTTTGCCTCCTTGCAGCAAACAGCTGCTTTACTTTCATTTTCGTTTTCGGCATAGCTTGATTAGCACAAGGGAAAAAAAAATCAGGCTCCAGCAATTTACCTCTTTGTAGCAAGCAGCAGAGCCCTAGCAAAAGAGCTGAAAGCAAAACAGCTGAGAATCGGGAAGCCGATCCAATCAACTTGTGCTAATTAGGCTGTACTGAAGCTGAAAGGAGCTGTTTTTTCTTACTGTTTGTTTGCAAGGAGGTTAAGTGCTATGAGGCAGAGGCCAAAGGGTCGGGGCCAGTGGGTGGGTGGGGCTACATTTGGTGTATTTATTTATTTATTATTTATTTATTAAATTTTTATACCGCCCTTCTTCCGAGGGACTCAGGGCGGTGCACAGCCACAATAAAACAACATATATCAAAAAATTTAAAAACAGTTTAAAACCTATTACATAATTTGGTCCTATATTAAAACTTACAAACTAAACACCCCTTAAAATTCATTTAATTAGCCAACCCAGCCTGTTGGAACAGTAAGGTCTTGAGGGCACGGCGAAAGGTACATAGATCGGGAATCATACGTATCTCTGGGGGCAATTCATTCCAGAGGGCGGGAGCCCCCACAGAGAAGGCTCTCCCCCTGGGGGCCACCAGTCAACATTGTTTGACCGACGGCACCCTGAGGAGTCCCTCTCTGTGGGAGCGAATTGGCCAGTGGGAGGCCATCGGTGGCAGAAGGCGATCTCGTAGGTATCTGGGTCCTAAGCCATGGAGCATTTTAAAGATGGTAACCAACACCTTGAATCGCACCCGGAAGACCACCGGGAGCCAGTGCAGCTCGCGCAGGAGAGGTGTTACATAGGGGTGACGTGTCGCTCCCATAATCGCCCGCGTGGCAGCATTCTGGACCAGTTGGAGCCTCCGAGTGCTCTTCAAGGAACGCCCCATGTAGAGACGCACCTAAATTTTCACCCTTTAGGGGGGAAAAGGGTCCGTCTTATACTCCAAAAAATACAGCATTTATTACATTTATACACTGCCCCATGGTACCATTGGGAGTATGGGGTGGGCAGACAATCCCTCCAACAACCAGGCCTGTCCTAGATCATGACATTATGGATCAGTGTTTTTTTCAAACTTGGTAACTTGTAAGATGGGTGGACTTCAACTCCCAGAATTCCTCACAGCCAGCAGGCCCTCACTCTTCCTGTTGTGACTTTAAAAAAAAAAAGCCAGACATTGAAATAAATGATGTTTCTGGGCATCACAAATGTGTTTTGTATATAAAAAAGCAAGGCCATAGTTTTCTCCTGTTTTTTAAAAAAAGTTCTTATTTTTACGGAATAAGTCCCATTTTTACAACTTTGGAGCTTTGCTATTTAAAGGTACAGTGACCTGTAAATGTGGATAACCAAAAGGTTCCCCCCCCCCCACCAGGACTTTTTACCTTCCTTGAAATTTTTTCCCTAAAAATATAGGTGCCATCAGAACCCAAAGAAGGGTGGAGTTTTAGGATCCTTAAACATCCAAGAAATGGCTAGCACTGTCCAAATATAAGGCTTAGGGACTGTGAGAAGCAACAGAGTATCTATTGCAAAATGGTTCATGTAAAACAGGGGTCTCCAAATTTGGCAACTTCGAAGACCTGTAGATTTCAACTCCCAGAATTCTCCCAGAAGTCCACAAGTTGCCACGTTTGGAGATCCCTGTTGTAAAGCTTTCCAGTGGATTCACCAATTTGATCAACCCCATCCTACATAGTTGATTTGGTAATTAATGGATTTAGAATTAACGTTGTTTTCAGCTGCTTTCGTATTTACAGCATCCAAGTGCCTGGCTCTATGATGCTCTACAAAATGTGGCCTTGTATAGAAACTTTCCCCACAGTATATGCATTTATAGGGCTTCCCTCCAGCGTGGGTTTTTTGATGGACAACCAGATTCGAATTTAGATTGAACCTTTTCCCACACTCCGAGCACTGATACGGTTTCTCTCCGGTGTGGATCCTCAGATGTCTAATAAGAGCGGAGTTGCATGTGAAGCTCTTGCTGCAATGGGAGCACGCATACGGTTTTCCCCCCGTGTGGGTTCTCTGATGGACACTGAGCTGCGAGCTCACGCTGAAGAATTTGCCACATTCCAAGCACTCGTACGGCTTTTCTCCCGCGTGAATTCGCTGGTGTGCGATAAGGTTGGCGCTCAAGATGAAGCTTTTCCCGCAGTCTCCACAACGGAAAGGTTTTTCCCCTGTGTGAATTCTCTGGTGGCGGAGGAGCCCGGAGCTGCAGCTGAAGGTTTTGCCGCATTCTATGCAATCGAATGCCTTTTCTCTGTGCCTTTTCTTGTGAGCTGTGAGACTCGGCGTTAGATAAACGCTTTTAGGACAGTCAGAACATTTATAAGGCTTTGTTCCCGTGTGCATTCTCTGGTGGGCGTTAAGGCTCGACATCACACTGAAGCTTTCCCCACATTCTGAGCATTCGTAGGGCTTCTCTCCCGTGTGAGTCCTCCGATGCACGCCGAGTTGGGAGCTCACGCTGAAGGTTTTGCCACAATCGGGGCATTCGTGGGGTTTCTCCCCCGTGTGGATCCTCCGGTGTCTGCTGAGGCTCGAATTGCAGCTGAAGGTTTTCCCGCAGGCCGCGCATCCGTACGGTTTGTCTTCCATGTGGATCCTCTGATGCCGAACGAGGCTGGAGCTGCAGGCGAAACCTCTCCCACAGCGAGGACAGGGATAGGGTTTTTCCCCAGTGTGGATTCTCTCGTGAGCAATGAGGTTGGAGCTCTGGCTAAAACTTTTCCCGCAGACAGAGCAAGCGTAGGGTTTTTCACCTTTGTGAGCTCGCCCATGTGCAACCAGTGCCGATTTCTGGCTGAAACGTCTCCCGCATTCAGAGCACGAGTAAGGTTTTTCTCCCGTGTGGATTCTTCGGTGGGCAACCAAGCTTGATTTCAGCCTGAAGTTCCTCCCGCACTCCGGGCAAGCGTAGGGTTTTTCTTCGGTATGGATTCGCTCATGGGCAACGCGACTGGAGATCTGCCGAAAGCTCTTCCCACACACGCAGCATCTGTACTGTCTCTCCTTCAGGTGGATTCTCTGATGAACAACTAGAGTCGATTTTTTGCCAAAGCTTTTACCGCAACGACCGCACTTATATGGTTTCACTCTGGTGTGGATTCTCTCATGAGCAATAAGTTTGGAGGTACAGCTGAAACTTTTCCTGCATCGGCTGCACACAAGTTGTCTCTTGCCTTTATCTGCATTGCTTATATCGCCTGGTCCATGATGAAGGGGCTGAGTTATAGTTTCATTTGCCTGGTCTTCATTGTTTGGCTTGTTTTCCAAATTCTCTTCCTCCTTCAGAGTGTGGAAATGGGATTTGCTTAACAATTTCTCACGTACGCCTAATGGTTCAAAGTTATCCAAACTGGAAATGGCCGCCTCCTCTTCTTCCTCAGCCTTTGGCCTTTGAATTACTGAAACAAGAAGTTAAATCAAGTGATTAGCCTATATAGATATCTACAGGATCGCCTTCTGCCACTGAATATCTCCCACCGTCCGATAGGCTCTCACAGAGAGGGCCTCCTCAGGGTGCCGTTGGCCAGACAATGTCGGCCGGCGACCCCCAGGGGGAGAGCCTTCTCTGTGGGGGCTCCTGCCCTACGGAATGAACTGCCCCCGGATATAAGAAGGATTCCCGACCTCCGCGCCTTCCGTCGGGCTCTGAAGACTCTTTTGTTCCATCAAGCCGGCCTACCCGAATAGATAAATTTTAAATGGGTTATAATTGGTTTTAAAGGGGTTTTAACAAGGGGTTTTAAATAACGGCCAAACTGTTTTAAATTATTTTAATAGTTTTAATTTTTGTGTTGGGTTGTTTTAATATGATGGTAAACCGCCCTGAGTCCTTCGGGAGAGGGGCGGTATAGAAATGTAATTGATCAATCAATATAGATGAGGAAAAAGGGTTTTCTTTTCACTCTGATAACAAAATTGAAACCCCTTGGATAAGGTAAAGGTAAAGGTTCCCCTCGCACATATGTGCTAGTTGTTCCCGACTCTAGGGGGCAGTGCTCATCTCCGTTTCAAAGCCAAAGAGCCAGCGCTGTCTGAAGACGTCTCTGTGGTCATGTGGCCCGCATGACTAAACGCCAAAGCTGTTACCTTCCCACCAAAGCAGGGGTGAAATCCAAAATTTTTCCCTACCGGTTCTGTGGGCGTGGCTTGGTGGGTATGGCAGGGAAGGATATTGCAAAATCTCCATTCCCACCCCACTCCAGGGGAAGGATACTGCAAAATCTCCATTCCCACCCCACTCTGGGGCCAGCCAGAAATGGCATTTGCCGATTCTCTGAACTACTCAAAATTCCCACTACCGGTTCTCCAGAACCTGTTAGAACCTGCTGGATTTCACCCCTGCACCAAAGGTGGTCCCTATTTTTCTACTTGCATTTTTTACGTGCTTTCGAACTGCTAGGTTGGCAGAAGCTGGGACAAGTCACGGGAGCTCACTCCGTTACATGGCACTAGGGATTCGAACCGCTGAACTGCCGACCTTTCGATCGACAAGCTCAGCATCTTAGCCACTGAGCCACCACGTTCCATTATGTACCTCTTGGATACACCACCACAACAGGCATATCGGTGCCTTTTTCAAAAGACGGCTACTGTGATACAATGGCATGCAGGTAGTCCTTGACTTACGACCGCAATGGCGCCCCAAATGTCTGTTGCTAAACGAAGCAGTTGTTAAGTGAGTTTTGCCCCATTTGATCTTTCTCGCCACCCTTTTTTAAGTGAATCACGGCAGCTATTAAATTAGGATCACGGTTGTTAAATGAATCTCGTTTCCTCATTGAGTTTGCTTGTCAGAAGGTCGCAGAAGGACCCCGAGACACTGCAACCGTCATAAATGTGAGTCAATTGCCAAGGGTCTGCATTTTTTTTTTTAAATTTGATTTGTATGCTGCCCTTCTCCAGAGACTCAGGGCGGCTTACAGTGCGTTAAGCAATAGCCTTCATACTTTTGTATATTTATATTTATACAAAGTCAGCTTATTGCCCCCAACAAACTGGGTCCTCAATTTACCCACCTTATAAAGGATGGAAGGCTGAGTCGACCTTGAGCCTGGCTGGGATTGAACTCGCCAGTAATTGCAGGCAGCTGGATCTTAAATGCTGCCTTTGTAGGAGGCATTACCCCCCTACGCTACTCAGGCTCCTTTGTGATCTCTTGACCACGGAGATGCTACAACGGTCGTTAAGTGTGAAAAATGGCCGTAAGTCACTTTTGTCAGTGTTGTTGTAACTTCAAACGGTCCCTCAATGAACTGTTGTAAGTCAAGGACTGCCTGTACAATGTTGCTGGGGGCCTATATTTTTAAAAAGTGTAACTGGATAGTGGCTTCTGCTGGAGAGAATTAAAAAAAGAAACAGGAGCTGGAAGTTGAGCAGTGAATCGTGAAGACTTGGGTCCCAATAACTGAAAGAAAATCCAATTTACCTTGGCACTCTGGATTTATGTTCTGGAGGATGGGACTTTGCTCCATTGGGGACCCCGGAGTCTCTCCTGGCTCCATCCAATGTGGCTGTTTGGGTAACCGCAATGCCTTCACAGCTAGAAAAAGGATATTAAAAAGAGATTTTCACAATGCTGGCTGTTAAGCTGTCCATTCTGAAATTTGCTCTTCCTTTTCTGTTCACAGCCCCTCTCTTCTCCTTTATTTTTTATTTTTTATTTTTTTAATTTGATTTATATGCCGCCCTTCTCCGGAGACTCAGGGCGGCTTACAATGTGTTAAGCAATAGCCTTCATACTTTTGTATATTTATACAAAGTCAGCTTATTGCCCCCACAAACTGGGTCTTCAATTTACCCACCTTAGAAAGGATGGAAGGCTGAGTCGACCTTGAGCCTGGCTAGGATTGAACTCAGAGAAATTACAGGCAGCTGGTGTTAATTGCTGCCTTTAGTAGGAGGCATTAGCCCTCTACGCTACACAGGCTCCTGAGACTCTCTTTATTGAGACTCTCTTCCTGTCTCTTGATAGTTTAGATCAGGGGTCACCAACCTTTCGGACCTCAGGGACCCAGGCGTGGGTCCTAAATTTTTTCTACTACCAGTTCTGTGGGCGTGGCTTATTTTGTGGGCATGGTTTGTGGGAGGGTGGGCGTGGCCAACTTTTTTTTTTAACTTTAAAAAGCATTTTTTCAGCCGGAGAGGTTGTAGAAAAAATGCTTTTAAAAATAAAAATAAAAAGTCTCTGATGAGGTGGGTGCGGTAAGCGAGCGGCGACCAGGCTGGGGACTGGTTCGGGGGTGTGGCCAACCAATGATATTACCGGTTCTCCGAACTACTAAAAATTTTTACGAACCGGGAGCAAACCACCACTGCAGGGACAACTAAATTCATAATTTTAAATCCCATGGACCACTAATAAGATCTGCCGAATGACCGGCTGGGTGGGTGTGGCTAAGTGGTCATGTGACTGGGTGGGTGTGGCCAACTCAGTGTCACTCACATCGAGGGGCGTCTCGCCGGCCTCTACTCACCCCTCCCTTCCCAGCCACTCCTCCCCTCCCAGTCTCCTTAGTGCCCCAACAGGAAGCAGTTGTTGGAGCTGAACAGCCACCACAGGAAAGAGTTAGCAAAACAGCTCAGTTCAAAATTGGATCTGACCGAGAAGGAGGCTTAGCAGAAGCACCTCACTGAGGACTAGAAGCATAGGCTTTCCAAGCAGAAGGAAGACCTGCGGGATTGCAAGGCCAGGTATCGGTGCCTGGAGGCTCAGCAGGCTGAGATGGTCAGTCAATTCCAGACCATGATGCAGTCCCACTGGAACAAGGCCCTTCGGATCTTTGCCACCAGTGGTATTTCCTTCCAGCCTTCTCCCAAAGCCCACCACCAGGAGGCCGAAGCAGACCCCTAGTCGGAATTTCTGTCCCCCTCTGACCCACACAAAAAGACTCGGAAGGGGGAGACTCTTTGCATGTATCTGTCCCAGGGGCTGTAGTTTGAGGACCTCTGATTTAGTGCAATATAAAAAATGCAAATATGCAATGCCCCCAAATTGCTGGAAATGTGGCCATGGTCAGGGCACCTTCTTTCACATGTGGTGGACGTGCCCTGAAGCGAAAAAATATTGAACCAGAATTGGGAGATGGTTACAAGAAATAATCAGAAAAGAAGTAGAGTTGATACTGGAATTATTTCTCCTGGGAATAGTGAAGAAGAGATTTGGAAAGATAAAGACCCACTTAATGATACATATAACAACAGCTGCCAGGTTGGCCTATGCCCAACACTGGAAAGAGAAAACCTTGCCATCAGAAGAATTTATATTTAGGAAGGTACTAGAGTGCGCAGAGATGAGTAAATTAACCCATGAAATAAACAATGATGAACACTCGGATTACTATACTGTGTGGGAAAGGTGGTACGAATGGATGAACGAAAAAATTAAAACAGGAGCAAAAGGTGTGTTAAATAAACAATAACAAATAGTAAAAGTGACACCAGGTAAATATTATGTACATATGTATAAACACTGCATACCCGATGTAAATAGAAATGTAAATTTTTGTATCTATAAAAACTTAATAAAGTATATTTTAAAAAAAATAGCAAATAATTTTTCTGCGGACCACCAAAATTTTCTTGCAGACTACCACTGGCCCACGGACCACCAGTTGGTGACCGCTGGTTTAGATCTGTGTTTCTCAATATTGACAGCTTTAAAAGGTGTGGACTTCAACTCCCAGAATCCCCCTGCCACCACGCTGGCAGAGGGATTCTGGGAGTTGAAGTCCACACCTCTTAAGAGTTGCCAAGGTTGACCAATACCGGCTTAGCTCTAAACTCTCTTCCATCCACACTTTTCCTAACTGCCCCACAACCTCTTACACACAGTGTGCACAAAACAATCCTTTTTTTTAAATAAATGGAATTTTTTTTAAAAAGCAGGTCAAACAGAGGCCCAGTTCACCCTTTTCTTCGGCTGCTGACACTTTGGAAGAAATTTTTTATAATAACGAGAAAAGCTTTGAACAAAATAAGCTAAAACCAATTATTGAAACGGTCAAATATTGTGAGAATTTATGTCAGGACACAAGTGCCTTGTAAGGCTAAATCAGAGCATGATGGGACTGCTATTTGAAATTACAGATATATGAATATTGAAAAGCATTTAATTCCTTGTGCCCCATTTGGATAAGAACAAAAAATATGTCAAAAAATAAAGATGATTACACTGGGATTAACAGTAGAATAAAGATGTATTTTGTACATTGGGATTAACAGTGGAAGGATAAAAGGTTAAATTAGAAAATTGATAGCTATAATAATTTGGGATATTGTTTAAATATGTATAACAATTGTGATAATTTGAACATTTATTACCTAAGTGAAAAAGAAAACTGAAAAAAATATATAGTTATGATTTATAAACAAAAATTACTTAACTGGTGTTATATAAATGGTATGGTTTGATAGATAGAATCTAGGATAATTGGGAAATTGTGTTAAAAAGCATTATCTGAACTAAAAACTATGTTTAAATGCTAAATTGCTATATTTCTAAAATTAAAAAGATAAGATTTAAGTTTGATAAAGTAATAATGGAATAAAGTTTTAATGAGCATAGCGAAATATAAATATGTTTGAATTGTATTGTTAATAGTGAATTGTATTGTTAATAGTGAGGATTTAGGATAAGAATTGTATTGTGAATTATTAATTAAGAATTAAGGTTGGTAATTAGAAGGGTAATTGTTTTGATTAAGTAAATATGTGTTAATTTTTTAAAGATGGTATTAGTTGAATATGCGATATAAGATTTAGAAATAAGTGCTATGGCAAAATAGTATAGATAAAATTTTGTTAAAGATTTTGTTAAAAATTGAACAAAGTGATGTCCAGATCAAAGCTCTGTTCTGAAAGGATATAATTTGTATGTTTGGAAAAAAATAAAAAAAACTTTGCAAAAAAAAAAGAACGAAAAATATGTCAACCTTATATTCACATATGTTAGATGACATACTGTGTTTTATGAAGGTGGTTAATGCAGCATATATAGCATTCTGTCCTATTCCCCCCCCCCCCCCCCACAACAACCACCACTACCATCATACAGAGTTGAAGAAGCTTCTTGGATGAGAAACGATACATCTTCAAAGAAAAAAACCCAGAAAGTCCAGTTGCCTCTTGAAAAAAAAAAAAAGCACTTTTGCGAATAAGGTCACTCATGCTCTCGTCACTTCCCGTCTGGACTACTGTAATGCTCTCTACATGGGGCTCCCCTTGAAGAGCACTCGGAGGCTCCAACTGGTCCGGAATGCGGCTGCGCGGGTGATTATGGGGGCGACACATCGCACCCACGTAACACCTCTCTTGCATGAGATGCACTGGCTCCCGGTGGTCTTCCGGGTGCGATTCAAGGTATTGGTCACCATCTTCAAAGTGCTCCATGGCTTAGGACCCGGATATTTACGAGATCGCCTTCTGCCACCGATGGCCTCCCACCGACCAACACAGAGAGGGATTTCCTCAGGGTACCGTCAGTCAAACAATGTCGACTGGCGACCGTCAGGGGGAGAGCCTTCTCTGTGGGGGCACCTGCCCTCTGGAATGAACTGCCCCCAGGGGTACGTAAGATTCCCGACCTACATACCTTTCGTCGTGCCCTTAAGACCTTACTATTCCAACAGGCTGGGCTGGCTAGATAAGGAATTTTAGGGGTGTTTTAATCTGGAGTTTTTAAATTTGGGGCCAAATTATTTAATTCATTTTAAATTGTTTTTAAACTTCGTATCATATGTTGTTTTTACTACGGCTGTACAGCGCCCTGAGTCCCCCCCGGGAGAAGGGCGGTATAAAAATTCAAATAATGAATAAATAAATAAATAATAAACCACCATACAAGGTAGGCTGAAACGGAAAAGAGACACGGGCTCCAGAAGGTCCCAAATGAGGGATGATGGCCTTCATGCCATCCAGATCATCTTAAAACTACAACTTCCATGGTGCCCAGCTAGAGCTCTGCGATCCAACGTTACTCCAAGATTTCAACCAGGGACAAGTCCTTGGAGATTCTCAGTCATCCAAGGTCACGGTTGACTGGTCAACAGTTCCCCTGAGCTTATACAGAGCGCTCCCAAAACTTATACAGAGCAGTCCCAAAACTCCCGGGTTACTTTGGTGGATTTGAGGCTCACCTCCGTGCTCTGAAAGGCGATTCCCAACCCCTCGGGCGGCGGCCGATGGGGGCTGTAGTCTAGATCCTGGAAGGCGGAGGGGGGGGGGGTTGTTCGAAAGGCTGGAAAGCTGACTTCAGCGCCCCTCCCCTTTCGAACCCTCGGAATTCTCCCGACGCCTGACTTCAAAGGGATCGCCTCGGAATTCTTCTGACGTCACGTTCGGACTTGCTTTGATCGTAGCTTTCTCTCTCTCCTTTGATGTTTGCGCCGATCGTTAGAAAAATACACGCGGGAAGGGCGGCAGTTTCGCCGGGGAGGGGGGTGTTTATTAAATCCCGTGGGGTGGGATTTTTTGGGGGGAGTTTGAAAACACCTGAGTGGGGATCCCCACTCAGTCCGATCCCTCCTTCCTGCACCGGAGGGATCGGATCGGATCCCTCCGGCTGCGCCCCCTAAACCCGTTTTACCTGTCTCCGGATATAACCCCGCCGTCCGGCTGGGGAGATCGGCCCCTTCCTCCCAGATCCAGTAACGTCAAGCATCCGGCTTTAGTAAACCGAGCTGCGGTCCAGAGCCCTCTGCCGGTCGCCGGCGCCGCTTCGGAGACCTAGGCGAGCTGAGGGTCCCCTGAGCATGTGCAGACGCCTTTCTCCGGTGGGGAGAGATTTCCCTATGGCCGATCGGACGCTTTAGGCGCCTTCTCCCCCGAGTGAGTCGTGTGAAAACGCCTTTGTCCTGGAAGCGACTCGAATTTCACTTTAAAAAATAAATAAATCCTGAATTTGTGCGAATAAGAGCTGTTTCTGAATCCGAATCGAGCTGGGATTTCTTAAAAATCTGAATGCGAATCGATCTGGGATTTCTTAAAAATCTGAATCCGAATCGAGCTGGGATTTCTTCTTTTCTTAAAAATTTCCAATGGTGAAGCACCCATAATTTCTGGTGGCCAGCTGTTCCACTGGTTAATTGTCCTCACTTAGAATAACTTTATTGTCACTTTGAATTCCTCACTGTTAGGAAGTTTCCTCTTTTAAGCTGCTGAATTATTATTTTTGGCAATAATTATCCCGGCGTCCCGCAAATAGGGAGCTGTTTGTTTGCTCTTAAGCTGCTGAACAATAACACAGGTGGTCCTCGACTTACAACTCGTTTAGTGACCGTTCAAACTTACGACGGCACTGAGAACAGTGACTTAATGATCATTTTTTTCCCCACAGTGAATGACCTTTGTAGCATCCCCATGCGATCGTGGGATCAAAATTACAGATGCTTGGCAACCTGGTTCATATTTATGACTGTTGCTGTGTCCCAAGGTCATGTGATCCCCTTTTGTGACCGTCTGACAAGCAAAGCCAATGGGGAAGCCACTTAACAACCGGGTTACTAATTAAATTTTTTTTGCAAAAAGTTTTTTTTTCCTTTTTCCAAACGTACAAATTACATCTTTTCAGAACAGAGCTTTGACCCGGTCATCAATTTGTTCAGTTTTTGTCATCTTTAACAAAATTTAACAGCCTGGTGGTTCAGCAGACTAAAGCATTGTGATTAACATCAGCTGTCTGCAATTACTGTAAGTTCGAATCTCACCAGGCTCAAGGTTGACTCAGCCTTCCATCCTTTCTAAGGTAGGTAAAATGAGGACCCAGTTTGTGGGGGGCGATAAGCTGACTTTGTATAAATATACAAAAGTATGAAGGCTATTGCTTAACGCATTGTAAGCCGCCCTGAGGCTCCAGAGAAGGGCGGCATATAAATCGAACCAATAAATAGATAGACAGATAGATAGATAGATAGATGATAGATAGATAGATGAAAGAAAGAAAGAAAGAAAGAAGAAAAAGAAAGAAAGGAAGGAAGGAAGGAAGGAAGGAAGGAAGGAAGGAAGGAAGGAAGGAAGGAAGGAAGGAAGGAAGGAAGGACGGACGGACTAGCCGAACAGGAGAACCTTAAACCAAAACTACTGTTCAATAGAATCAGTTCCCAGGATATTTACTGTGGGTTGGTCAGCTATATAAAAGAAGTAAAGGGAAAAGGGAAAATGGTTCTAATACTTCAGTTATTGTCTGTATTCCCAAAAGGACCCACCATCAATATAATGCAAGCCCTTAACCAGTGGTGGGATTCAAGTAAGTTAACAACCGGTTCTCTGCCCTAATAATTTCTTCTAACAACCAGTTTGCCAAGCTGGCTGAATCCCACCACTGCCCTTAACTGATTTGACAATATGGCCAAAGTCCAGCACAAATAGAGACCAATTATATCCAGAACAACGTGTGATTACTTACACACATGCTAACACTCTCTTGATACTAGTTTTGCATCAAGACAACTTCTTACAGAGGTCTGGAGTCCATGGAGACGTCTTCAGACAGTGCTGGCTCTTCAGCTTTGACATGGAGACGAGCACCGCCCCCTAGAATTGGGAACGACTAGCACATATGTGCTAGGGCTGTGATGGCAAACCTATGGTATGCGTGCCACAGATGGCATGCGAAGCCATATCTTCGGGCACACGAGCCGTCGCCCTAGCTCAGCTCCAGCATGCATGCGTGTGCCGGTCACCTGATTTTCCGGCCTTCCGGACCCACCTGACATCGGAAAACAGGCTGTTTCTGGCCTCGGGGGCCAGAAAGCAGTTAAAACAAATTAAATACTTCTGGCCCTTCCATTAAAAAACCCACAAGTTGAAGACACCCCTCATCCCAATTCTTTTTTAAGCCAGTCCAGCCTGTTGAAAAAGCAGAGTCTTAAGGGCACGGCAAAAGATGCACAGGTCGGGAATCTTATGTAGTCCTGGGGGCAGTTCATTCCAGACGGCGGGTGCCCCCACAGAGAAGGCTCTCCCCCTGGGGGTCACCAGTCGACATTGTTTAACCGACGGCATCCTGAGAAGTCCCGCTCTGTGGGAGCGTGTTGGTTGGTGGGAGGCTATTGGTGGCAGAAGGCGATCCCGTAAGTATCCAGGTTCTAAGCCATGAAGCGCTTTAAAGGTGGTAATCTGGGAATGCGGTTTCTAGTTTTTTTTTATATATCAGGCCTGAAGTTTAGGAGGAGCTGCATTTGTTTTTTTTTCTGTTTTTTTTTAGGTACAGTATTAGCCAGTCTGAATGGTCTACCTAGAGGATTATAAAATACCTTCGTGGTTGGATATTATCAATATAAGGTCACTTGGGGGGATTTTTAAATAGAGTGATGTTTTTTGCTGATGGGGGCAGCTGGAAGATGAAGCTTATTGGAATTACGTTGGAAGAAAGTATATTTAACTTCAATCAAGATGAAGAGAAGATTGAAATATGGATTATTGAGATGGAAAAAATCTTTTGGATATAATTGTATAATTATAATTACATATGTATAATCATATATTATATTTTCATATAGAAATATGTTTTATATATTATATTTTATTATAAGGGGATTGATTTTGGTATATAATTTAGTAATGTTAATATTAATGGATTAGAGAATGGTATGATATTTTTTAATTGGGACAAAATTATTTGATATTGATATGGATATGGATATGGATGTGATTTATTATATTTTATTATTAGGGGGATTGATTTTGGTATATAATTAGTAATGCTAATATTAATGGATTAGAGAAAGGTATGATTTTTTTTAAATCGGGTTTAAATATAAGCATGGTACTGATTGATAAATGAATATTGATATTGATTAATGAGGTTAACCTTATTGTTATTAGTTTTTTTTAATTATAATATAATTAATTTTAGGAAAATTTTATTACTTATAGGTTTATTTGTTATATTATTTTGTTATATGTACTTGCTTTTTTTTCTTTTTTTAACTTGTAGCGGAAGTCAAGGGGGGGATGGGGGGGAAAATGGGGTGGGAGTGGGGGGAGGTAGGGGGGAGGGTGGGTTTGGGGGGGGGAGAAAAAATGGAAAAATTTTGTATGTAAAACTTTTTCAATTAAAAAAAAAGATGGTAACCGACACCTTGAATCACACCTGGAAGACCACCGGGAGCCAGTGCAGCTCATGCAGGAGAGGTGTCACATGGGTGCGATGAGTCGATCCCATAATCACCCGCGCGGCCGCATTCTGGACCACCTGGAGCCTCCGAGTTCCCTTCAAGGGGAGCCCCATGTAGAGAGTGTTACAGTAGTTTTAACTCTCCCACTTAAAGAAAAAGACAGCCAAGGAAACAAAGTTGTAGTCTGGATAACAGAAATCAGCAGAGAAGAAGCTTAAAGCAAAGCCAATAACTGGAAGCATAACTCTGAAAACCTTTAAGCAGAAGCTCAGGCAGATGTTAGGATATTGGGGGAAAAAAGTTGATGGGGAATTGAAAGAAGAAATGCAGAAGTCTCACGTAAAAGTTTAACACTATGCAAAAAAGCAAAAACGAAACAGGAGCCAAGAGACCGATGGTGAGGACCAAGACAGCTGGCAAAACCAAGTTCACCTTCTCTTTTTTGCGAAAAATTCAAAATGCAGAAGCTTGCACATCTGTTTGCCTACCGATTGACCTGTCACACATTACATGTCTGCTCTAGAGTCATATACACAATTCAAAATTGGGTCTAATGTTTAAGCAATGAATATACAACATTTCATGAGCAAGGGAAAAAAAATCCACATTTCCCCCTACATTATATAGCAGTGATGGCTAACCTTTTTGCCATCGCGTGCCAAAAGTGGGGGGGTCACACGCACGCATGCCCACATCCATAATTCTATGTGCTTTGCCCCCCCATGCTCCCCCCCACTTTTGGCACGCAATGGCACAGTGGGCCTAGTAGGCCTCTTTTTCGCTCTCACCCGGCTCCAGAGCCTTTCTAGGAGCCTGGGGAGGGTGAAAACGGCTCCCCACCCCGAGGCCCTCCGGAGGCCAGAAACAGTGTGTTTCCTGACTTCTGGTGGGCCCAGAAGGCCCAAAAATCAGCTGGCCGGTGCACGCATGCGTGCCAAAGCTGAGCTCGTGTGCCCACTGATATATATGGCTCCACGTGCCACCCGTGGCACTCGTGCCATCATGGGTATATAGAAACATCATTTTTATATTAAAAAAAATGGGAATAACCAAATAGGAAAACCTGAAACCAAGACTATTGATCAATATAATGGATAAAAAAAGTCCTCTTTCTCAGAATATTAACTGTGGGCTGTTAAACTATCAGAAAGAAGACAATATAAAAAAGGATCTTGGTTCCCATACTTCATTTATTGCCTGTTGATCTGTCCCCCCCCCCCCCTTCAGAGACCCACAAAAACACAGCCAGCCAAGGGTTAAGAATCACTTGGCACACTCCACAGTTCTTATCTCAACCTTGGCAGCGATATGCACACCGTCTGCCAAGGACTTTATTAGTTTACACAAACAAGAAAATCACCTACGTAGCTTTGCCGTTCATCTAGCTTCCATGTTTGTTTAGCTTTGTTCGTCACAAACTTCTTGACCCACCGTCCTGTCTTATATAGATAGGCTTTGGGTGTGGTCCAGTGAGTCATTGATCCTGTGATTCCAATCCAGTGACTCAGGTCTATTTCCTCATACGCCGCAGCTGCAGTAATCTTTTCTCTCGCCTTCTTTGGCGTGCGTCCAGGAATGACGTCTCTCCCTCACTCTCATCTGAGACACCTGTTTCCCCACTACTTGGCTCTCTTTCAGCTGGCACCTGAGACGGTGCCAGAGGGGGGGGGGCTGGGAGATCTGGCTGGCTCCTCTTCCTCCTGCTCAGAGCTTCCTTCCTCCAATGGGATAGGCTCAGAGGACGGGGCCACAACACCTGTTTTAAAAAAAGGAGCAACTATTAATGTCAGCGAATCGTTGGCAGACTTGGCAATTTAGCTAAAGAGCAACTATACCCAGACCAATGTGTGACTGTTTACATATATGCTAACAAACTCTATGATTTGATTGCTTATTTGTACCTGTTGTGACCTAGGCCCAAGTAGTTATTACCAGACACAATCAGTCCTAGACAAACATATTTTATTAAAAACAGCTGGGAATTACTTCATTCTCAGCTTAGTCCAAATTAAGCCCAAAACAAATTCTTCATAAACAGTCCTTCAGCCTTATCACCAACCTTGTCTTCTTAGGCACCCTGCCAAAGGCTTTTTTTGGGCAAAAGTTCAGAAGCAAGAGACTCCGACATGAAAGAAATGTAGCAAGACAAGAGACAAATGTAGCAACGTTGCTTTCCTACAAAGATTCCAAGAGCCATTGCTGCTCTTTTAAGCCTTATTGGAAGGGCCAATCATCTCCTGGCCTTACTCCTGAGCTGTCTTTTTTGCTTTAGCTGCTCTTGCCTTCTGGCAGCTCTTTGCATGCGTGCACTAGGAACAGGCTCCTCCTGTTCCTCTGCCTCTCTGCTATCTGCCTCTGGAAGCTCCGGAGTCTGCGCATCGCTCCCAGATGGCCCTGGCCCCATCTCTGCCTCTGACGCAGAGCCCTCGTCCGGGCCTTCTCCTGACTCCAGGACTGGCCCATTGTCCTCCCCAGCCTCTTCACTGTCTGATTCCGCTGCCAGCTCCACAGGCTGCTGGCGGACCAGAACAGTACCCTATGACTATTATTAAGTGTTGTATCTTATGATTCTTTTTTTGTTTTAATTTTTTTTAAAGACAAACAAACATTTAATACATCATTCATTTCTTCCATGTGACATCTCGGTGTTATCTCCAAAAAGTTATTTTCTTCTCTTATCTCTTCTATCTTCATTCTCGCCAAGTCCATTACAAAAATTCTATTCTATTCTACTCTACTCTACTCTACTCTACTCTACTCTACTCTACTCTACTCTACTCTACTCTACTCTACTCTACTATTCTATTCTTATTCCATTCCATTCTTCCCATTCCTATTCTATTCTATTCTATTCTATTCTATTCTATTCTATTCTATTCTATTCTATTCTATTCTATTCTATTCTATTCTATTCTATTCTATTCTATTCCTATTCCTATTCCTATTCCTATTCTATCCCTCTATTCCTATTCCTATTCCTGTTCCTGTTCCTGTTCCTGTTCCTGTTCCTGTTCCTGTTCTTATTCCTATTCTATTCTATTCTATTCTATTCTATTCTATTCTATTCTATTCTATCCTATTCTATTCTATTCTATTCTATTCTATTCTATTCTATTCTATTCTATTCTATTCTATTCTATCCCATCCCACCCATCCCATCCCATCCCATCCCATCCCATCCCATCCCATCCCATCCCATCCCATCCCATCCCATCCCATCCCATCCCATCCCATCCCATCCCATCCCATCCCATCCCACTCTACTCTACTCTACTCTACTCTACTCTACTCTACTCTACTCTACTCTACTCTACTCTATTCTATTCTTATTCCATTCCATTCTTCCCATTCCTATTCTATTCTATTCTATTCTATTCTATTCTATTCTATTCTATTCTATTCTATTCTATTCTATTCTATTCTATTCTATTCTATTCTATTCTATTCTATTCTATTCTTATTCCATTCCATTCTTCCCATTCCTATCCTATCCTATCCTATCCTATCCTATCCTATCCTATCCTATCCTATCCTATCCTATCCTATCCTATCCTATCCTATCCTATCCTATCCTATTCTATTTGAATTTTTTCAAATTCAAAATTCAAATTGAATTTCAATTCAATTCAATCAAGTCAACTTCTTAGAGAACTTTCGAGCCATGGTCTCTGTCCCACTCAGTGGCTCATCTCTAAAGTTTGAGCCTCACCTGTGACTTCTCTCCTCATTGGCCATTATCCAAATTATAGTGATTTCATTGCTGTCTTGGTGCTAATTCTGATGAAACCTTTTAGCAACCTTTCAGACGATTTCACACAAACATCTCCACCTTATTTTCCACTTTGTTCTCACACAAGAGCCTTGTGGGCTCTTCCCATGGGATTGGAAATCCATAAACGGGGTTGTAGAGAGATGTCAGGCTTTGATGTTATCTCAAAATACCGTATTTTCCAGCGTATAAGACGACTGGGCGTATAAGACGACCCTCCTCAGAGCCATGTAAGGCTCGTCAGAGCCTTATGGGCTGGTCTGCCTGGTTACAGGAGAATGAGACCCGGCGTATAAGACGACCCCCGACTTTTGAGAAGATTTTTGTGTGTTAGAAAGTAGTCTTATACGCAGGAAAATACAGTAAATGAATTTCCAGACGGCCAATCTTTGAGGAAATTTTCTCTTTATTGAGCATAACGGTCTGTCCCTGGCTCTTTCGCAGTTAGCACTAGCCTTTGCCCCCCAAGCCCTCTCTTTCCGTTCCCCAATTCTCTGCATCTCATTGGCCATCTTTCAAGCCAGTCTCCCCACCCCATCTCCGTCAGTTCACAGGAATGTCCCCCCTCCCACCCCATCTCCAAGGAGACAATATCTTCAAGGGAATTAAGTAGACGAAAGTTCAAGTTTCTCCTCTCCTTTCATATGTCAGTGCTGGAACGCTGACAAGAAAGAGGACCTGGGGAGGCGTTTTCTCCTTTCCACTTCAGAAAAGAAAGCTTGGCTGATTTCTGTCTGAAATAAGGATTCTTTCTTGCATTTCATCTTCTTCAAACTATACACAGAGTTGGAGGCTTCACACAACATGTTGCTGCTTCTTTTGCTGTTTTTGTGGACCCAGGAAGTGTCCGTCTCCCTGTGGTGGTGGGGGAAGTGGCTCGAAAGTCTAGTTGAAGGAGTGAATGATCTGACCATGACAGGGGTTTGATGATTAGATCCCCTAATTCCAGATCATTCAATCATTCAATCCAGATCAGAGACAAAAATCAGGTCCAGAGTGTGTCCCCCCAGTGTGAGTAGGGCCTTGAACTAAGTGGGTCAGGTCCAAACCACCTCCTCCGAGCTTTCCCCAGCCCCCAGGACTAGCCCATGTTCCACCCCAACCTCCTCACTGTCTGACTCTGCTGCCAGCTCCACTGGCCATCGGTGGGCCACAACATTGAGTATCCTACTGGTATAACAACTGTCTGGCTACCCAATGGAATCCTTTCACAGATTTCTGGAGCTGTTTATGCAGGGGACCTTCATAAGGAGATCTGATCAAGACCAGGAGTTTGTGGCCTCCTTGGCAATTATGAGTTTCTCTCATGAAATCTCAGGCCAGACTCATCAAGGCAGGTGTACATTAAACCTCTTCTTTATCTCAGAGAAGGTGTTGTTGTGGCCCCGTCCTCTGAGCCTATCCCATTGGAGGAAGGAAGCTCTGAGCAGGAGGAAGAGGAGCCAGCCAGATCTCCCAGCCCCCCCCCCCCCTCTGGCACCGTCTCAGGTGCCAGCTGAAAGTAGTGGAGAAACAGGTGTCTCAGATGAGAGTGAGGGAGAGACGTCATTCCTGGACGCACGGCAAAGAAGGCGAGATAAGCGCTTACAGCAGCTGAGGAGACGTATGAGGGAATAGACCTGAGTCACTGGACTTGAGTCAGAGGACCAATGAGTCACTGGACCACACCCAGAGACTATATAAGACAGGGTGGTGGTAAATGATCTCTGTGACGAACAAATACTCAATCGGGAAGTCATTGGAGCTAAAAGCTGAAGCTGATCAGAGACTTTGCTGAATATTTGTTGTGATTTTCTTTCTGTGTACTATTAAAGCACTTGGCAGACGGTGTGCATATCGCTGCCAAGTTAGAGATAAGAACTGGGGTGTGTGCCAAGTGCTTCTTTAACCCTCGACTGGCTGTGTTTTTGTGGGTATCTGTAGAGGGGGACAGATCAGGTGTCACACTCCAGAGTTGGAAGGAATTCCCACCTTCATGTTGATCACCATTCAGTTGCAAATAGAAAGCACCCTGGACCAGAATCTTGGCACTTACTCACTTTGATGGTACTCTCAGAGTAGGGAGCTCTTCCCTTCTTCTTGGTATCCATGTTGACCAGGGAGGAATCGGAAGAAGGACCTGAAAGTGTACCAATGCTTGGTTCACTGTCTGCTGAGTCTACAGGCAAAACTCTAGGTGGGACCAAACCCACCCATGCCTTGCAACCCGACTCTGATGTCATAAAAACCTACTCATTCATGTACTTTTCTATACATCTGACTGCAAATAGAAAAAGGGAAATCATATTTATTAAAAGTGATACAGGTAGACCTCGACTTATGACAACAATTGAGGCTCACATTTCTGTTGCTCAGTAAGACATTTGTTAAGTGTGCTTTGCCCCATATCGTGACCTTTCTTACTACAAGTGTAACTGAATCATTGCAGTTGTTAAATTAGTAACATTAACATGGTTGTTAAGTGAATCTGGCTTCCCCATTGACTTTGCATGTGAGATGGTCACAAAAGGTGATCACATGGACACTGGACACCATAACTGTAATAAATATGAATCAGTTGACAAGCATCATGGTAATAAATCATTTTTTTTCTAGTGCTGTTGTCACTTTGAACAAATACTAAACAAATTGTAAGTGAAGTCCTTTTCTATCATGACTTGAAATAAATTTGACTTTCTGTAGAGGGTTTTAGGAGTGGGAAATTAAAATGTTAAAAGTTGCTTGTCAGAATTATTAACTAAATATTTGGAATGTACTACCCAAAACTCACATTTCTATTTTATTTTGACATCACATATTCTTTTGTATTGAGATCAGGTCTTAGAAAAATAATGAAACACTTGGGGATGAAGATGCAGCCCAGAAGTCCAGCATTGGAGGCCAAGATGGAGAAGACCTGCACAGCCAACATATACTTCCCTTTGGTACTCAGATAAGTGGGCAAAAAGGACACCCAGACACTGCAGAAGACCAGCATGCTGAAGGTGATCAGCTTGGCTTCATTGAAGGCCCCAGGCAGATTCCTGGCCAGGAAAGCCACCGTGAAGCAGATGGCAGCCAACAAGCCCATGTAGCCAAGAGCACCATAGAACATGAAGACAGAGCCTTCATTGCACTGTAGAATGATTTCTTTAGATTGTGAATGCATGTCAGACTCAGGGAAAGGGGGAAAAGCACCCAACCAGATGCTGCAGAAGACAACTTGAAGACCAGAACATGAAAGGATGATGCAGTTGGTCAAAGTTTTTCCCAGCCATCTCTGCACTTGATTCCCAGGTTTTGTGGCCAGGAAAGCCAGCACCACTGTGATGGTTTTGGCTAAAACAGCAGAAATGGCAGCAGAGAAGATGATGCTGAAAGCTGTTTGTCGAAGAAGGCAGGTGACTCTCCTTGGCTGACCAATGAACAAGAAGGGGGTGAAGAAAGAAAGAAGGAGACAAACAAGAAGGATATAAGACAGGTCCTGATTGTTGGCTTTGACTATGGGAGTTTCTTGGAATTTAATGAAGATTCCCAAGACAAAGCATGTGATTAAAGAGAGGGACAAGGCAATGGAAGTCAAGATGATCCCCCATTTTTCTTGATAGGACAGGAAAGTTTTTGTTTTGGGGATACAGTGATCTCGATTGTTGTTTGGATGTTGATCTTCTGGGCATTTGCTGCATTCTTCTGCATCTGAAAAAAAAAGCAAGAGTAACATTTACCTTAAAGCTTGTTCTTTTTTTTTTTTTTTTATAATGCTAACTTCCTCTATTGAAATGTTGGCTGGGTTGCCAGCTGTCAAGGAAACTTCCTGATACGAGCAAAGGTTGGAACCATGATCTCATCTCAGTGTTCCCTTCCAAATTTCATTCTTCTGAAAGGGTATCTAATGAAACAAGCCATTCCTCTTCCATATATAGACAGCATGTTTTTGACGCTAATTTTTAAAACAAATTGTCCAGATTTAATCCTGGAGCTGCAATTTTATTGTCTGGTCTCTGCTCATCCTTATTGCTTGCTTTCCCTGCTTCTTTGCAGAAAATAGAAGAGTCAGATGATCCTAATTTTTTTTTGGAGAAGAACAAACAAACGAACAAAACAAAATCCAGAGGTTCACTGCTACACTTGAAAGGCAGCCAAGCAGCACAAAATGAAAGGACCTGTCATGAGCCAGGATTCAGACTCGGATTCTGACTCTGTAAAAGCTGAACTAATAGCATGTCAACTTCAGTAGACACCAAGGCAGGAGTCATATGAGGCTGAGTAAACATAGGCTCCATCATAAGAGTTGGAGCAGTCAGATGATGAGATACGGTTGCCAAGCCTGGACAAGCAGAGTGTAGAACAGAACAACGATTCTCAATGAGGCTCCTTGCCAAGCAGGGGAGTAACTATTTTAATTGAAGATAGCTGGCTGCAGTCTGATTTAAGAGATACCCTTGTTGGAAAATGTCCAGTGAGATATGGAATCAAGAGGAAAATTAACCTTGACTCCAGTGGTGGGATTCCAATTTTTTTACTACCAGTTCTGTGGGCATGGCTTGGTGGGCGTGGCATGAGCATGACAGGGGAAGGATGCTGTAAAATCTCCATTCCCACCCCACTCCAGAGGAAGGTTACTGCAAAATCCCCATTTCCTCCTGATCAGATGGGACTCGGGAGGCAGAGAATAGATGGGGGCGGGGCCAGTCAGAGGTGGTATTTGCTGGTTCTCCAAACCACTCAAAATTTCCACTACCGGTTCTCGAGAACTGGTCAGAACCTGCTGAAACCCATCTCTGGAAAGAACCATTGTGGCCTGGAGACCATTCCTTGGCTCATTTCAGGAAGCCTAATTGAATTTCCTCAACAGTTGCCACTAAAGACAACACTTGAAGAGAGGATTTCAGCATTTACAAATGTATAAGATTTAAGGTAATCTGTGTCTCTTTTCCAGACACAGAAACTACTCAAAATTTCCGCTACAGGTTCTCCAGAACTGGTCAGAATCTATTGAATACCACAACTGCTTGACTCATTGTGCAGCCACAAGAGATCCAGGACTGAATCCTTCCTAAACTCCATGGAACAGGGATCCCCAATCTCCAGGTAGTAGACTGGTACTAGTCCGTAGCTTGTTAGGAACCAGGCTGCCCACCTGGAGGTCAGCAGTGGCCAAATGAATGATAAACTGCACATGCGAGGGATGTAGGTTGTGTTTTCCTCTCCCCCCCCCCCCCGTTGTGTTGGTAATTCTGCCTAGCAACTAAGTACAAGTTCTAACAGCTGTTTATGATCGGCCGTTCTGTCAGCAATTCTGCCTAGCAACTAAATACAAGTTCTAACGGCTGTTTATGATCGGCTGTTCTGTCGGCAATTCTGCCTAGCAACTAAGTACAAGTTCTAATGGCTATTTTTCATTAGCCCGTTCTGAGCACGGGCTTACCAATTGCTCCTGATTGGTGGAAGCGATCTGACAGAGACTTCAAAAAGCTGTCAGATTGCTGGTGTTCTGTTCTGTTCATGAGAGGAGTTATTAAAGACGTTGTGTTACCTCGCTGTGTGTGTTGCCTCAGTATCTATCGCATAAACACAAAACCCCCGGTCCATGGAAAAATTGTCTTCTACAAAATGGTCTCTGGGTCCAAAAAGATTGAGGCCCACTGCCATGGAACATTATCTACCGTGTTTCCCCAAAAATAAGACCCTGTCTTATATTTTTTTGAACCCCAAAATAAGCGCTTGGCCTTATTTTCAGGGAGGTCTTATTATTTTGAGGTTCATGGAGCAAGATGGGGCTCCTCTTGTTGTCTTACCTAGTTTCCAGCTCTGCATTTAAATATTTTCGGAGAGGGCTTATTTTTTGGGGGGAGGCTTATTTTAGCGCATGCGTTCAAAAGCCCAATTGAGCTTATTATCAGGGGATGTCTTATTTTCAGAAAAACAGGGTATCTGTTCCAAATGGAAGACAAACATTCCGGGGAAGATTCCTGTATTATAGGCAGTATAATGATTGCTTGCCTCTGACCTAATACATGGCGTTATGCCCTGGAACCTCTCACTTTTGTGGGAAATGGGGTGCATAGTAAATTGAAACATGAAAGGTGTGATGAAGACAAAGGATAAAAGAGGTCATCCTCCTGGTAAAGCTAAGATATTTCTGCTTGAATCATTTTTATGTTCTGTTCCCACTTTAACTTCCGTAGTTAAACCTAAGAGCCTGAGTAGCATAGGGGGCTAATGCCTCCTACTAAAGGCAGCAATTAACATCCAGCTGCCTGTAATTCTGTGAGTTCAATCCTAGCCAGGCTCAAGGTCGACTCAGCCTTCCATCCTTTCTAAGGTGGGTAAATTGAGGACCGAGTTTGTAGGGGGCAATAAGCTGACTTTGTATAAATACATACAAAATAAGAAGGCACTGTAAGCCGCCCTGAGTCTCCGGAGAAGGGCGGCATATAAATCAAATTTTAAAAAATAAATTTAAAAAATAAATTTAAAAAAAAACATATTATCACATAGTAGGGAAATATATATATATATATTAGATGTGAATTACTAAAAATCTTATCAAAATGCCCTCATGGAAAATTGTGAGGTACGTGGTCTTCCTAGAAAGGAAAGTTTCCCCTTTCCTCTGGTGCCACC
Source organism: Coluber constrictor foxii (assembly GCA_038048745.1). Taxonomy (NCBI): domain Eukaryota; kingdom Metazoa; phylum Chordata; class Lepidosauria; order Squamata; family Colubridae; genus Coluber; species Coluber constrictor. Next base: position 263,845,036 of record CM075959.1, read on the forward strand.
AAGGGTGAGCTGTTGGGGGTTTGCAGGGGTTCAGGAGAACCTCTATCTAAGATTCTGTGCAGTTCGGAGAACCCACACATCCCACTCCTGGTTGGCCCCGCTTCACTGCACCCCTTCTCTCCCAGGAATCCCCCCGTGGACAATTTTGGATGCAGATAAGTGCAGGGTGCATGTGGTGGCTCGGAGACGGTGAAAAATGGCCCTACTGGAAGTCCAGGAAGGCTTGAAACGGGTCTGTTTCGGGCCTCCAGAGTGGTCTGGAGCTTGGGGAGGCCATTTTTGTCCTCCTGGAGGCTTGAGGAAAGCCTTTGGAGCTCGGGGAGGGAAAAAAAATGCACCTCTGCCATGGTGCAGGAGTCCAACTAGGCCACACCCATCATGGCCATGCCTACCCAGCAACTGGGCAGAGAACGTTTTGCTAAAATTTTTGAAGTGCACCCGTAGGTATCATCTACCTTCCATGGTGGAGATGGTTCCTTCTGCACAGGGAAGACAGTCGTAGCAGCAGATGGGCTTCCCTTCCTGAGGAACCTTCATGAATCCAGGATGGCAGCTTTCCACACACCTGGAAGGAGGCAGGGGCTGAACAAGGGAAGGAAGGACAGAAAATGATTTATGATTTAATTTCCAGAAGGGGGCAAAAGAGAGAATTTGGTGATCTTCTGCTTATATTTAGCTTTGCTTCATTTTTTAAAATTAGATTTATATGCCGCCCTTCTCCAGAGACTCAGGGCGGCTTACAATAGGTTAAGCAATAGCCTTCATACTTTTGTATATTTTTATACAAAGTCAGTCTTTTGCCCCCACAAACTGGGTCCTCAATTTACCTACCTTAGAAAGGATGGAAGGCTGAGTCAATCTTGAGCCTCGAACTTGCAATAATTGCAGACAGCTGAATGTTAATAACAGGCTATCTAGCCTGTTGAGCTATCTGAGGCTTTATATAAAGCTTATATAAAGAGTTCAGAAATATGCTAGTTTGCTTGTGGCTTCCATTCTTTTTTTCTAATATTTTATGCATGTCCGTTTTAGTCTAAGTTCCAAATTTACATGTTAAATCGCTAAAGATAATGTTTAATGCATTTTTTCCTTTGGGGAAAGAAAATGTAAGGTTCACAAAATGTACTTGGGTCACCAGAATGCCAAAGAGAGAGACCCAAGAAGAGGCTTGGAAAAATATCAGCTTTAATTTGTACAAAGAAGAGCTGGGTAGACCACCCACTACATACAGAAAAAGAGAATGCAGTGAAAGGCCACACCTTTGGGAAGGTATGGCATCCTTTTATACCTCTGGAGACATCAGCTTAGTACTCAGTTCTGGCCCCCTGGCTCATGCCTTCCTTTGGCAGTGCAGCAAGGAACAGGGGAGTTAAGTGCCTGGATAGCTCAACAGGCTAAAAGCAGACTAAAGCCTGTTATTAACCTCCAGCTGTCTGCAATTACACCAGTTCGAATCTCACCAGGCTCAAGGTTGACTCAGCCTTCCATCCTTTCTAAGGTAGGTAAATTGAGGACCCAGTTTGTGGGGGCAATAAGCTGACTTTGTATAAAATATACAAAAGTATGAAGGCTATTGCTTAACGCATTGTAAGCCGCCCTGAGTCTTCAGGGAAGGGTGGCATATAAATCTAATTTAAAATAAATAAATAAAAAAAGTGCTTAGCAACAGAGGGGCTGGGTGCTTAGCAACACAGGTATTTGCCTGATGTAACCCTGCCAAACCATGACATACCCTGCTTCTTGAGATATCCACCAGGCACAGAGTTGTACAAAAAAACAAGATAATGGAAGTTAGATCACTGGTAGAAGCAAATGACAGAGGCAATTCCAATTCTTAGCAAAGCAATTCTTACAGAAGCAAAACAGCAAGTCAAACCAATTCTACTGACTCTACTATTATGTCCCGCTAATTCTACCTATTCTATTATTATTATGTCCCTTCAAAACCAAGTCTATCCTGGGTCAAACATTCCTCAATTCTGAGATGACTAGTGAATAGTTTCCTTAAATAGACTAAGGTATATTTCTTAAAGACAGCTTGAGATCTACCCAACAAATTTGTTACTCCTCGTGGAGGATGTAAATGACATTCAAAATCACTCTGTGACCCAAGAAAACAATCCTGTTAGTAAGAGATTCACAAAAACTGAAATAATGATTTTCTCCACCTTGTTCAGCTTATTGATTTCCGCCACACCCTTTGGATTGACCATGAATTTGAAATCCAAGGACCCTTGTTTTTCTAGGCTGCCAAACATCACTTTCCTAATTGACCTGTTGTGAAATAGCCAATTGACAATGTCCAGGTCTACTGTTAGTTCTCCCTTCTCATCCAGATACACTCCATCTATTGATTTATTATAAAACTCAGAATTTTCAAGGAAGGGATGAAGCTAGAATGGAAAAGAAAAGGAGAAAGTTTTGAAAGTTCAAACATCTGTGTGGAAGAAGGACAGTTAATCAACATTGAACAGTAACCCTTACCAACTTACTATTTAAATATATATGAATTGGACAAACACTGAAATGTGAAGAGAAACAATTTCACAGAGTTTCTGTATCCTGTAATTATAACCATGAAAAATATAATTGGTTTCTGGAATCACTGTATTATCTGTTTCTTGATCTTTCCAGTGTGGGACATCTGTCACGAAACTTCAAAGCCTGTCTCATCTTTTATATACCCCTTACATTGAACAAATTCAAGGCAAAGTTATTTTCAATTTCATTCATATAGGATACCGTATTTTTTGGAGTATAAGATGCACTTTTTCCCTCTTAAAAGAGGCTGAAAATTTGGGTGAATCTTATACTCTGAACGTAGCCCTGCCCACTCACCGGCCCCTGTCCTTCGACCTCTGTGCATCCTCTTTCTGGCTGCAGAGTTTGCCACAGACAATGGCTTGCATTTTTGAGCTCCACACCTCGCTGTTTGAGAGCCGTTCAAGGCTGCGGGGATCACCAAAGCACATTGCCGCCGATCGCTGCCTTCCAACATCGCATTTTTGGCCTCTGTGCATCATGTTTTAGGCCTCCGCACGCCCCATTTTTGGCTTCTGCACATCGCATTTTTGGGTGGCGATTGGTGGCGATGTGCTTTGCCGATCCCTGCAGCCTTGAACAGCTCTCAAACCGAGTGTTTGGAGGCTGAAACGCGAGGCACAGAGTGCTCACAACCAGTGAACTAATATGCTGAAGCTGATCAGGGTAAAGAATGCTAGCCAGATGAATACCTGGCAGGCAGAGGCAGATTTTTTGTTTTCCTATTTTCTTCCCAAAAAAACTAAGGTGCGTCTTATATTCTGAAAAATACGGTAGAATATTAGAGTTGGAAGGGACTTCAGTGGTCTTCTAGTCAAAACCCCTGCTCAAGCAAGAATTCATTTAATTTATTGAACTCAGAATATATGATATTTTCAAAGCATCTGCCCAGTTCTTAACATTGCAAAATGGATTCCTGGCTACAGGAGAGATGCATGCAACAGAAAAGAAATACCTGCCAAGCCTTTAGTTTTGGAATTTCCAAGCGTTCACCGCCTTCCATCTTTGTCCTCTTGGACCTGGACAAATAGGCTGCATGTAAGGCCCGGGCCACAGCCCAGATGGTGTTGTAAATGAAATAATTGTCCAGACACAGAATCTGATCCATCTTCTCCTGGGACAGAGCCTGCAGTTCTTCTCTCTCTCTGCACCGTCTCCAGATTTTCACAGAAAAGGCATCTTTGGTATGTGAGCATATAAAGGATTTTTCTGCAATGTCTTTCATGAAAGAATAAAACTGCCTAAACCCACCATACTTTGTCATTTGATTGGTCTTCAAAGGAAAAGAAAGAATGCTGTGAATGAATTGGAAGTACATTTTTTCTTCGGCTAAATAAGTGTTAAAATCCCAGACCACCGTTGTGATCAGGACTTTTCCTGCTATGGGTTCCTTAATCCTTTCATGCGCCAGATGTAGAATTGCCAATCCTATGCCAACCGATTCAATCTCCACCAAAAAAAGAATGACATTCACTTGCCTCCAGTTGTGATATAAATGCAATTTTTTAAAGATATTTTGAAAAGTTGGTGTAAACGTATGTGATATAACTGAACAAATGCCATTCCTTATCAGCATGGAAGCCAAGATTGTCATGAATTTCTGCCCCTTCTCGGTGTCTGGAGCAAGCAGACCAACCAAAGTCCACCTGAAATGGAGGAGAAGCTTGAGCATCCCTGAATACTGAAATCCTTCTGCAGGGAGCATCGGGTAGAAGAAAGGAAAGCCAGTTTTATCCCTCAGAATCTGGGAAACAAAATTGTAACTAATCTGAAAAGGAAGGAAAAGTGGTACTTTATCTGAGACCCACATGAGAGAAAATGTAAGATACCAACTTTGTCCCGAAGGAAGGCTTCGTTCCATTCTTTGCAGTAAAAACTTCTCCACTAACCTATTTCTTCAGGCATTGCTTCTCTTCTCATTCATTCCTTGAGAGGAATCCTTTTTTTTATCCCAGGAGAAGCGAATGTACCCAGATATGTTTGCTTTACTCTTTCCCTCTCTTTGAATAACCTGAACTATCAGTCTTAAGATCTATTGTTCCCACAATGAAACCTGGTCTTCATTTACAGATGATTGACTTGACTCCTGATTGAAAGCTGCATGATTAAAAATGTTAGATCGGGTGGATGAGGAGCCAGGAGCCAGGTTGAAGTGAACAACTCTTCAATATACAGTGAGAATCCAGCAGCTTCTCAGTTCAACAGCTCTCCTTATTTAGCTACTTTCCAAGTGTCTTAACCAATGAGCATTGAGATTTTTCCCCCTCTAATTTCCCACCAAAATTAGATACATAACAAAAAAATCTTCTCAGCAAAGACTCACCTGTGGGATTTTGTAGGTGCCTAACAAGGTTGATATTTGAATGGAGAGACCAGTTTCAGTCCCTTCCAGAACAGCCATTGTGTTTCTCTGCCTCCCACAACTGTAGTTGGGGACATTGGCCTCCCCATCCGAAAGCAGGTCCAGCAAAGCATCCGAAGTCTTTTCTGCATTGAAATAATTTTCATAGACACTGTAGCCCAGAGTGATATTGGGCAAGAGATGAGAATCCTGGTTGATCTCCTTGATAGCAAAAAGGAAGGATAGCACTTTCCAGTATTTTGGTGATGATATCCTGCATAGAAAAGGTGTTAAACGTATAGTTATCAGTGAAAAGAACCTTATATTTCATCTCTGTTTACCAAAATACTTCAAAACTGCCTTAGACGAAGAATTCTGTTAAAAGGGTTGGTGCAATTCTGAAAAAATAGAATAGAATTTTATTTATTTATTTAGCGTATGTCTGGTCACACACAATATTCAAACACTTCATTTTTACAGATTAAAAACAATTAAAACAATAAAAATGCAGTAAGAAAACCTAAAAGAAAAACTGAAATAACATTTCAAAGTTTAATGTCGAGTTTGGAGATCCAGTCAGTAGCTGCCATTGTTATGCAGAGGAAGTCCCTAGATTCTCCTGGATACCTTCTGTTAGGGTATTCCCTCAATATATGCTGGATAGTCTGTCGAGGAGCCCCGCAATCACATTGTGCTGAAGATGTCTTTCCCCATTTATACAGGGAGTCAGCACACACCCCATGAGTTATTCTAATTCTATTATATGTCACCCATATGTGTCGGGGTAGGCTAAATCCTGGAGGTATACTACTAGGACTGATATGCTCAGAGACATCTTGGGGGGAACAGCTACTCCACGCCTCCATCCACTTTTGTGTGGTGTTCTGATGATCGGCCATCAACTTACGTGCTGTCAAGATTAGTGTATAGAATAACAGAGTTGGAAGGGACCTTGGAGGTCTTCTAGTCCAACCCCCTGCTTAGACAGGAAACCCTACATCACTTCAGACAAATGGTTATCCAACCTCTTCTTAATAATTTCCAGTGTTGGAGCATTCACAACTTCTGGAGGCAAGTTGTTTCACTGATTGTGGAATGTAATTCATAAATAATTGAAAGAAACACATTACATTGATAAAATATACCTGGTTGTATTTCAAAAGTACTAACCAGATGTGTGACCTCTGAGCAGGTTTTGAGCACTTGGTGACATCTGGGTAGATTGTTCCACCTATTTTAAGAAGGCTAACAATCTCTCCAGATTTCTCACGTGTTTTAATGAAGCTCTTGGATCATTTCAATTTATATTTCGTTTGAAGATAATCAATGCACCTTGTATATAAAGGAATGTATTTGCTATTAGCTTTGGCTTATTCTTGAAGTTGTCAGTATGCTTGCAGGCTGACTAATGAATATTCTCATTCTTTTCTCTCTAGTTATTTTTTTCCAGTATTTAACACCATCATTGTTTGACCTGTTTTTATATTAAATCTAGCATCATTAATCATTAATACCTGCAGGACCGCCTTCTGATGCCGATTGCCTCCCACCGACCGGTACACTTTCACAAAGAGGGCCTCCGTGGGGTGCCATCGGCCAAACAATGTCGACTGGAGATCCCCAGGGAAAGACCCTTCTCTGTGGGGGCTTCGGCCCTATGGAATGAATTGCCCCTGGACATACGACGGATCCCCGACCTCCGTGCCTTCCGTCGTGCTCTGAAGACCTTACTATTTCAGCAAGCCGGTTTGATGGAATAAGGATTTTAAATGGGTTTTTAAAGAGTTTTAACTATGGTTCTTAGTTGGGGTTTTAAATTATGGCCATCGATTTAATTATTTTAATTGATCTTCTTAAGGGTTGTCATTGTTATTGTTTTTATCATGGCTATACACCTCCCTGAGTCCTTCGGGAGAAGGGCGGTATAAAAATACAAATAAAAGAAAAATATAAATAAATAAATAATTGCACATTGAGATCCAAAGTTATATAGAGAATGAGGAATTGTGACTTTTAGCAAAACCAATAAATTATTGATTCCTGCACATTTTGCATGTTGATGACTCCTGTCAAAATGTCTTTGGAGAGCTGATTTACATCATTATAGGACTAGGGGATTTGGTGTTAGTTTAAAATGGACATCACCCAACATGGAAACTCAATGAAAGAACAAATTCTGACCTCAGATTTGTTTAACGAACATAAGTGTCAGGCTTCCAAGTAACACCCCCAAAGAAAGAAAACTCCGAGACTTGAGTTTCCTCAAAGTTCCATTTTATTAGAGATGCCATATTGGCACACCTGGAAAAACCTGAATCTGAAAGCTTCCATGTTTTCTCCACCCAAAGGAAATTTCAAGACCGTGCCCAGCACCCACATGTCCACAGGGTCCAATCAAATCACCGTCCCAACTGGAGATGCCTCCCAGTTCCAATTGTCCAGATGCAGGGCAAAATGACCTTGACTCTCTGAGAAAGGAATGTTATTATGACTATAACACCCAAGCTCCATACAATTCCCCCCTCCCAGTTTCCCTCAGCAGTAAATGTGGCAGGCCTGAAGTTCCAACAAGAAAGATGGCTTCCAGGCCTAACAATAAGATACAAAAACTGAAGTGGGAGCCTTACAGGTTTTCAGTGTAAGGAACAATATAGCATTCCTGCATTTTTGAGTCCCTTCATGGGGGAAGGGGGGCTAGAAGAGAGGAACTATCCAATTCTCCTCTGCTGCTTGTTTTTGAAAGTTAAGAAAAAGAGGAAATCACTGCTTCATGAATGTACTTGAGAATTTCAAAGGAGACTCATTGTGTGCTCGATCTAAAGTACATCCCAACGGATTAAGTGCCTGCTAGAATTGTTGAACTAACTGAGAAATAAAGTTGTTTTAATGCAGTACAAGGGACGGGGTAGCTCAGTAGCTAAGACGCTGAGGCTGTTGATTAGAAGGTCGGCAGTTCAGCGGTTCGAATCCCTAGCACAGGGGTCGGCAATCTTAAACCCTCAAAGAGCCACAAAGGTCCTAACTGGAAGCCCGCCATTCAATTCTGGAGCCGACCGGAAATCTGGTTCCCCCACTATAGAATCTCCTCCTAACGTGGTGTCCTTTTTCCTCTACCTGTCCTAACCAAAAGTCCTGTCTATTGTGGAGCTGACCGGAAAACCCATCCCTTTCCATAGAGTCTCCTCCTGGCATGCCATGCTTCCGCTCCCCCTCAACTGAAAACTCCTCTCAAAATTGTGGCACTGTGGAGCCACAGCAGAGGGATGAAAAAGCCACATGTGGCTCCAGAGCTGTGGGTTGCTAACCCCTGCCCTGGCACCACGTAACAGGGTGAACTCCCATTACTTGTCCCAGCTTCTGCCAACCTAGCAGTTCGAAAGCACATAAAAAAAACCCCTGCAAGTAGAAAAACCTTTAGTGGGAAGGTAACAGCGCTTCAGACAGCGCTGGCTCTTCGGCTTTGAAACAGAGATGAGCACCGTCCCTAGAGCCAGAAAAGATTAGCATGCATGTCCGGGAGAACCTTTACCTTTATCTTAATGCAGTACAGGAAAATGGACTTACGAGAATATTGGCGTTCCAGGAGATACTTGGAAATTTAATATTTGAAACAAAGCCTTAGTTGCAGAGATTATGCAATCAATGGAAATGTCTCCTGGCCTGTAATGATGATTTGGGTCTACCTCATCCCTCAGCAAAGTGAGGAGGCATTTGGCTTGGAGCATCCCCACATTTCTCTGGGTCCACAAAAGCAAGAGAAGCAGCAGCATAACTGGTGTTCCGGATGACGCTTTCAGTCTTGTAGGTGGTTTGAATGACGAGGGAGAAGAAGAGATGGAAGAAAGCTTTCTTATTTCAGACAGAAATCAACCAAGCCTTCATTTATAAACAGGAAAAAAAAATCTTCTTGCCTGCACTAAATCCTCACAAGCTTCTCTTTCTCTCCAGACCCATTTATGCATCCCCCGTTTTCCAATGCTAGCCCACAAGGTTATTGTGTGAAATCCAGGTGAAAACATATTATTGATCTGTTGTTGCAAACTTTCTGAAAGGTTGCAGAATAAAACTCCTGAGAATTAGCACCAAGACGATCACTAAATCATTGTAATTCAGATGATGACAACAAGAAGAGAAGTTACAGATAGGCTTCAAACTTTGGAGAGAAGGCACTGAGTGAGATAGGGGAACTTGACTCCAATTTTTTTTAAAAGAAAATGTCTTTATGCAAACCAGTGTCAAAAGAAAGTGTTAGCATGTGTGTGTGAACAGCCACACATTGATCTGAATATACAGGTAGTCCTCGATTTATGACCACAATTGAACCCAAAATTTATGTTGCTAAATTAGATAGTTACGTGAATTTTGTTCCGTTTTATGACTTTTCTTGCCACCGTTGTTAAATGAATCGCTACAGTTGTTAAGTTAGTAAAAATTTCAACTTGCAAAGCATGCCTGGCCTGCTTGCGAGTTGCCATAGGCAAGGGGGATGGGAAAACTGTGAAGCAGCATCACAGCCAAAAACAAAAACACATTCCAGACATCTCTCTCTCAAGGCTGCTTCCCAGGGTTACCCACAACAGCTGGAGGGGAATGATCTCTACAACCTGTGAAATTGCTCCGTTGGTGAATATGACTAGTGACACACCCTGGGGGGAGGGGGGAAACAGGGTCAAGTCTGGGCTGTAAATTATATGGGGTCAGAGTTGGCTTCACTAGGAACATGCCGACATGAAGCTCCTAATAAATAAATTTTTTTGGAAGCTTGGCTCGAGGCTCATGATTTAATTAGGGCATCCGTTGGAACCCTGACAAAGATGGCCATTAACTGATTCTGGCTTCCCCATTGGCTTTGCTTGTCAGAAGGTCGCAAAAAAGGATCACATGACCCCAGGATACTGCAACCATCATAAATATGGGCCATTTGCCAAGCATCTGAATTTTGATCACATGACCACGGGGCTGCTGCAACCGTCATAAGTGTGAAAAACGACCCATAAATAACTTTTTCAACACTGTTGTAACTTTGAACAGTCACTAAATGAACTGTTATTAATCAGGGACTAAGTTTAGATGGTCTCTATTTGTGGTAGAGTTTGGCTATAATATCAAATCATCTAAGGATTCACCATGATTGGTAATCAGTCTTCTTTTGAATAATATCCATAAATGAAGTTTGGGAATCATGTTTGTTGTTTTTAACTTCTTTTATACAGCTTATCAAACCGCAGCAGATCTCCTGAGAATGAGGACTTTTATCCACTATATTCAGAGGTGGGATCCTGCGGGTTTAACAACCGGTCCGGTGATCGCGTGTTTCTTTAGCTTCTTGGTTGAGAAGCAAAACATCTTCAAAGAAAAACCAGAGTCCAGTTGCCGCTTGAAAAAAATGCACCTTTGGGACAACAATAAAGGACATTTTTAAATATTTGGTGGGCGTTTAAAAGAAAATTCGGAAAATTTTCAATTCAGATACAATTCAGATACTGACTCAGAGAGCTTTTTAAAATTAATATATAATTGAGACCAGAGGTCTTTGGGATTGGTGGACAAAGATTTGCAAAAAAATCATGGAATTTTGTTTTTATATATGATAATTGCAGCGGTATTATTTTATGTACAAAGGTGGAAGCTTTCGGCAATATTTTATTTATTTATTTATTTATTTATTTATTTATTTATTTATTTATTTATTTGCATTTTTATACCGCCCTTCTCCCGAAGGACTCAGGGCAGTGTACAGCCATAATAAAACAGTGATCGCACAAAAATTAAAAACCCAATTAAAATAATTCAATCCATTGGCCATATTTTAAAAAACCCAAGCTAAAAACCATTTAAAAACCCCTTTGAAATCATTATTCTGTCAGCCTAGCTTGGTGGAATAATAGGGTTTTCAAAGCACAATGGAAGGCGCGGAGGTCGGGGATCCTTCATATATCCGGGGGGCAGTTCGTTCTATAGGGCAGGAGCCCCCACAGAGAAGGCTCTCCCCCAGGGGGTCACCAGTCAACATTGTTTGGCCGGCGGCACTCTGAGGAGGCCCTCTCTGTGAGACCGAATCGGTTGGTGGGAGGCAATCGGTGGTCCTGTAAATATCCAGGTCCTAAGCCATGGAACGCTTTAAAGGTGGTAACCAGCACCTTGAAACATACCCAGAAGACCACTGGGAGCCAGTGTAACTCGCACAAGAGGGGTATTACATGGGAGTGATGAGTTGCCCCCATAATCACTCACATGGCCGCATTCTGGACCAATTGGATCCTCTGGTTACTCCTCAAGGGGAGCCCCATGAAGAGAGCATTACAGTAGTCCAGGTGGGAAGTGATGAGGGCGTGAGTGACTGTGCGCAAGGCGTCCCGGTCCAGGAATATAAGTGGCTCCCAACTTATCACTGATTACTAAATCATCAAAGTTATGATGGACCCCCCCCCTCCAGAGCTACTTATGACCATATTCAAAGTTATGGTGATTGTGCAAAGCTGCATAGTCATATATTAATATGTGGTATTTGGCAACTGAGTCAAGTTTACAGCCATTCACAGCAACCTGGAATCTTATGGCTATGGCTTGTATCACTTTTTCCTGATTTTCAGCATTTACTTCCTGTATAGGGCAAAAAAATAAATAAATCACATTGACGAATATGGATTCTCCTAAATGATCACAGTTTTCATTTAATTTCATTAAGATTCTGCTATCTATTTAATAGTACAGATAATTTCCCACCCTTCAATGAAAATTAATGGATGTTATTTCCCTAGTGAGACAGCCCACGATTTTCCAACTACATGAACAACGCATCTTCCTAAACTCTTTTTAGAATTTAATAACCTTTGGGAAAAAATATAGAATAGAATGCTGATGTACTGAAAATATGTAATGTATTTTAACTAGGATTTCCAGATAAGGTATTAAGTCTTCAGTGTCAAGATTTGGGTTAATGTCAGGGTTCCAAGTAACACCCCCAACGAAATCAATCTCCCAGGCTTGAAGTTCCTCAAAGTTAACTTTTATTAGGGATGTCATATTGGCACATCTGAGGAAACCCGAATCTGGGAGCTTCTGGGTTTTCCTCACCCACAAGAAAGTTCAAGATGTTGCCCACATCTCCCACAGGTCCACACAGTTCCAATCAGTTCTTTCCCAAACAGAAGACATCCTCCAATTTCTTCTTTGCACAGCTGCCAGACACCATGGCTTCGAACTTCTCTTAGAGCAGTTTGTTATGGCTATCTCTACTTCACTCATGCAATCCTCCCTCCCAACTTCCCACGGTATGATTGTGGCAGGCCCGGATCCTCAAGGCCCACAGGTAATATGGCTTCCAGGCATGACATTCGGGTAATTTGTTTTCATTTTGAAACAGTCAGAAAGAACATTATTTTGATCATTGACCAATAAAGTACAATCAATAAAATGAACAACACAAAATTATCCCCTAATAATAACTAATAGCAACCCTTTGCGGTTGAAGCTTACACACAATGTAGCAAAATTTTTCTGCTTTTAGAGAAATAAATTTATCTTGATTCTTGAACAGATATTTTATTTATTATTTATTTATTTATTTATTTATTTATTTATTTATTTATTTATTTATTTATTTATTTATTTATTTATTTCAATTTATAAACCACCCTTCTCCTTGCGGACTCAGGGCGGTGAACAGCCAAAATAAAACATGGTACACAAAAGTTAAAAACAATTAAAAATTATTAAATTTTCGGCCGACAATTAAAACAACCCAATTTCAAATCAATTTCAAATTTAAAACAGAGGATGGGATCAAGCTAGCCCAGCTAGATGGAACAAATGGGTTTTAAGGGCCCAACGAAAGATCCGGAGATCTGGAATCCTGCGTATCTCCGGGGGTAGGTCATTCCAGAGGGCGGGCGCCACCACAGAGAAGGCTCTCCCCGTGGGCGTCGCCAGCCAGCACTGTCGGGCCGATGGCACCCGGAGGAGGCCCTCTCTGTGAGAGCGTACTGGCCGGTGGGAGGCTATTGGCGACAGAAGGCGGTCCCGCAAGTACCCAGGTCCTAAGCCATGGAGCGCTTTAAAGGTGGTCACCAACACCTTGAAGTGCACCTGGAAGACCACCGGGAGCCAGTGCAGCTTGCGCAGGAGAGGTGTCACATGGGAAGAGGTGCCGAGAGGTGTCGCTCCCATAATTCCCCACGCGGCCACATTCTGGACCAGTTGGAGCCTCCGGGTGCACCTCAAGGGGAACCCCATGTAGAGAGCATTGCAGTAGTCCAGGCGGGAAGTCACAAGAGCATGAGTGACTGTGCGTAGGGAGTCCCGATCTAGATATGATAAATATAAACTATCAGAGTGTCCCAGAAATTTAAATTAAGGAGTGGTAGTGAATGTCCCAGTTGAACTGGCAATACAGAAGAATATAGATGTGGTTTCTATAGTTACCCATATCACAGGGGCAAGATAGGGTTCCACATGGCATTTCCTATATTTTCCTATATAGCTGTGGGAAGAACATTATATTGAACCAATGATAAGGGTCTCCCAATTTTGATATGGTGTAAATTTGAGGCTGGTTTAGGCACTGACATTTTATTATTTGCAATAATATTATGAGATAATGCAGCAACTTCTGTTTTTCTTCTATATCTAAGATCTTAGTATTGATCTACCTTGATCTGACTCTATGTTTATGATGGTATCACTGAAGAAAACCATAGAGACCAAGGTTTTGTTTTGTTTTTTTGAATTGCTGTTTCTCAGGAAGAAATTAGTTTTCAGCCAAGATTAGATTAGATTAGATTAGATTAGATTAGATTAGATTAGATTCATTCATTCATTCATTCATTCATTCATTCATTCATTCATTCATTCATTTTGTCAATGAGATAACAGGAATAAGTATAAACATGGATATTAATACAGGAAATGGGAACAAATAAATAGGGACAGTAGGACAGGGGCAGAAGGCACGCTGGTGTGCTTATGCATGCCCCTTACAGACCTCTTAGGAATGGGGTGAGGTCAAGAGTAGACAGTCTAAAGTTAAAGTTATAGGGGTTTGGGGATGAAACCACAGAGTCAGGTAGAGCATTCCAGGCATTGACTGCTCTGATGCTGAAGTTGTATTTTCTGCAATCGAGTTTAGAATGGTTCACCTTGAGTTTGTATCTATTGTGTGCTCATGTATTATTGCAGTTGAAGCTGAAGTAATCTTTGAAAGATAGGACGTTGTAGCATATAATTTTGTATACTATGCTTAGGTTGGACCATAGGCGGCGTAATTCTCGGTTGTCCAATCCTAAAATTTCAAGGCTGGCAGCATAAGGTAGATGGGCCTAATAGGCCAAAGCTCATTTTTCTATATTATTTTGACATTACATGTTCTTTTGTATTCAGATCTGTAGAGTCAGAGGGCATTTGTTCTTAAGCATCCCCGAGATTTCCTGGGCCCACAGAAGTAGCTGAAATAGCAACATGATTTGTGTTCCTGGTGGAGTGTTTAATCCTGTGTGTGTGGTTTAAGCAAAGAGCAAGAAGACGTTGTAGAAAAAAACATTGTATTTCAGACGGAATTTAGCCAAGACTTCACTTCTGAAGTCTACAGGAAAAGACAATTCCCTGCCTTCCCTGAAGATGATCTCAGCCTCACTTTTCTTCTTTCATTTGTGCACCCATGGATTTTCAGTGCCGTGGCCTCAGCCCTCAATGCTTTTGTGTGAAACCAAGGTGAAAACTTATATTTGATATATATTTGTGTCAAATCTGAACACTTTCAGAAAAGTCTTTGGAGAATTAGCACCAAGACAACAACTAAATCCGTATAATTTGGATAACAGCAACAGGAAGAGAAGTCACAGAGGAGGTCCATTCTTTGGAGATGAGCTACTGAGGAGAACTTGGCTCCAAATGTCCTTAAGAGAGTATCTTCATGGAAACCATTGTCAAAAGAGAGTTTTGGGATGTATGTAAAGAATCACACATTGATCTTAGTATATTTTGGTCTCTACTTTAGTTTTCTTATCAAGTCAGCCAACGATATACTGATGTTCCTTTTTTGAATAACGATAATAAATGTAGTATGCAAAACATGTTCTCTTTATTTCTTTGATGTAACCATAGCAAATATCCCAAGGATGGGGACTTATTTTGATTACTTTGGTCAATAGTTGACTTTAGGTCCTCCTATTTGATTACTGTCATTTTTTAGAATGACATTTTTTAGAATTGGAGTGAAAAAAGTTTTTTCTTGCTCAAAGCATTTCACACTAAATGTCTCTGGAAGTAAGTCTGGGTTTTGTTTTTCCCTTCCCACAGGAATGCATGCCATCCCAGTTGGAGATTGTGGCCCTCTAGCATTCATACCCTTTTGTTGTTTAATTGGACCCAATCTTTAAGCCACATCGCTGCCGCCGCTTGATAATATAATTCCCAATGAAGGAGGCCGGAACCTCCTTTAGTTCTATTATTTTATTTAATTGTTCAAAGAAGGTTTTCCCCAATCTTACTGTATTGTTTGGAAGAGATATAGCAATTTGGGTAGTACATTCGTGTTTATTGTGGCGATTCTGCCAATTAGAGATATTTGTAATTTTGCCCAATTATCTAAACATTTTTGTATCTGTTGTACTAATTTATCATAATTGTCCTCTTTTATCGAGGAGCATTTCGCCTCATATTTTTAATTATTGTATTTTGAAAATAAGAAAAAAAATTATTAATACAGAAATAAAATATCAGTATGTGAACAAAGAAGTTACAAAAGTTAGGGGAGTTTGTAGATGTACTTGGTAGTCACTAGAGTTTATTGCAAAAATTCAGACAGAAAGTAACACAAAAATGATCGTGAGCAGTTGGATTTGTTCAAAATGTCTCTTAGAATTAGGAGTGATTTTCTAACATGACTTGAAAAATTATTGACTTTTCTGGGCAGGATTGATGGGAGGGAGATTAAAACGTGGTTTCTTTTTGGGTCAGAATTACCAACTGATATTTTAGGACATACCTATCCAAAGTTGACTTTTCTATTTTATTTTGACATCACATGTTCCTTTGTATTCAAATGTGGCCTTAGCAAAATAATGAAACACTTAGGCAGGAAGATGCAGCCCAGAAGTCCTGCATTGGAGGCCAAGATGGAGAAGACCTGCACAGCCACCATGTACTTCCCTTTGGTGCTCAGATAGGTAGGCACAAAGGAGACCCAGACACTGCAGAAGACCAGCATGCTGAAGGTAATCAATTTGGCTTCATTGAAAGACCCAGGAAGATTCCTGGCCAGGAAAGCCACTGTGAAGCAGATGGCAGCCAGGAAGCCCATGTAGCCAAGGGCACCATAGAACATGGCAACAGAACCTTCATTGCACTGTAGAATGATTTCTGCAGATTGTGAGTGCGTGTCAGACTCAGGGAAAGGGGGGAAAGCAGCCAGCCAGATGCTGCAGAAGACAACTTGGAGACCAGAGCAACAAAGGATGATGGAGTTGGCCAAACTCTTTCCAAGCCATCTCTGAACATTATTCCCTGGTTTTGTGGCCCAGAAGGCCAGCACCACTGTGATGGTTTTGGCCAAGACAGCAGAAATGGCAGCAGAGAAGATGATGCTGAAAGCCGTTTGACGCAGAAGACAGGTGACTCTCCTTGGCTGGCCAATGAACAAGAAGGGGGTGAAGAAGGAAAGCAGGAGACAAACAAGAAGGATATAAGAGAGTTCTCGATTGTTGGCTTTGACTATGGGAGTTTCTTGGAATTTAATGAAGGTTTCCAAGACAAAGCATGTGATCAAAGAGAGAAACAAGGCAATGGAAGTCAAGACAAATCCCAATTTCTCTTGATAAGAAAGGAAAGTCTTAATCTTGGGGATACAGCAATCTCGGTTGTTATTTGGATGCTGATCTGCTGGACATTTGCTGCATTCTTCTGTGTCTAAAAAAGAGCAAGAGTAACATCTACTTTAAATTGATTGCTTTCTATAATGCTAAAATACTCTGTTTAAGCATTGCCTGTACAGCCAACTGTTAAGGAAGTTTAATTCAGCTTCCTCAAATGAGAAAGGGAGTGAACTCAGGGCTGCAATGGTCTCTTTTAAGTCTGATCATTTTGAAAGGACATCTATTTCTCTGATGAAACCAGTTGTTTGTCACCAATGACAAGTTGATCTTGAATTCATTTTTTAAAAACTCATTTCCAAATTTAGTCCTGATTTTACTGTCTGGGGTTTCCTTATGGGTATCCCACCCCCCTCATTCATGCCTGCTTCCTATTGGGCAGGCATTTTGAAGACTTTTTCAAACTTCTGATTTTTAAGGGAAATGTGGAGAATTCATTTGAAACATTATTTGAAAGTGCCACCCACCTTCCATGATGGAGATGGTTCCTTCAGCACAGGGAGGACAGTCGTAGCAGCAGATGGGCTTCCCTTCCTGAGCCACTTTCATGAATCCTGGACGGCAGCTTTCCCCACATCTGGAAGGAGGCAGGGGCTGGACAGAGGCAGGAAGACCATCCAGAAAATGAGTTACGATTTAATTTCCAGAAAGGGGCAGAAAAAGAAGGGGGTTCATTAAGAAATTTAGGAGGTTCCTTCTGGATTGTGATTCTTACTCACTTGCAAACACATCAAACAAGCCAGAGAGGAGTTTTAGAAAAACTGATCGTTTGCCAACCAACCAGGAACTAATACAAAAAATCTACACATGCGCAGAAATGGACAAATTAACTTTAGAGTTAAAGGACAAGGAAGACTCAAAATATTTTACAATATGGAATAGATGGTACTAGTAGACAAGTCAGAGGAGGAAAAAAAAATGAGTAAAGATAAAATCCAGAAGAAATCAACACAATTAAAAACAGCGCTGTCAGATGGATAGAAGAGGTAATAAGTCACTGTGTGTATTTATATATGTCTATATAATAATAGAAAATTGGTCAGTAGGTGAAGTTGTGTACTGTATATGTAAATTTGTTTTTGATTAAGAGAAACATATATTTTAAATGTTTTTTAAGATTTAATAAAGTTTTGTTTTAAAATTAAAAAAAAACTAAAACTAGTTTAATAGAAATGAACAAACAAATAAAACAAAGCCTATAAAAATACAAATAAGTCATCTCTCTTCTTAGCAAAGGTCCATTCAACTCTCTTGGAGTCTCTGCATATGGTTTGAGTGCAGCTCTTCCTTCCTTCCTCAGAAGTAGTCCGGAGTGACTTCAGCTCAAGTGTGTATGTGTGTGTGCTCAGCTCAGCTTGCATCTCAATAAGGTGAGTAGGTCAGAGGCCTGCTCTACTCTGATTTGCTCTGCTCTGAATGGGCCGTGTGTGCTGTTAACAAGCAGCTGCTTAAATGCTGAGTCATGGTCAGTTAGAAAAGGTCTGGGAAAACTCAAGAGCCAAAGGCTGCAGTCTGATTGGCTCATTCAGGACCATCTCCTGCCATCCTCCCATCGTCCAGTGTGCGCTCACAGAGCGGGCCTCCTCAGGGTGCCGTCAGCCAAACAATGTCGGCTGGTGACCCCCAGGGGGAGACTGTTCTCTGTGGGAGCGCCGACCCTCTGGAATGGTTTGCCCACGGAGCTTAGGACAGCCCCTGATCTCCTCTCGTTTTGCCGCGAACGGAAGACGTGGCTCTTTCTTCAAATGGACTGACCCGTTGAGGGGTTTTTTACACTGTAATAATTTTAACTAATTTCAATTGGATTTTAACTTATATTTTAGTTTTCATTGTCGATTTTTCACCTTGTAAGCCGCCCTGAGTCCTTCGGGAGAAGGGTGGCATAAAAATCTTAATAAAATAAATAAATAAATGTTCAAGCCAGGATCAAATCAATAGATCACAGCAAACCTTGAGACGAACTTACTCTCACAGGTTTCTTATCCTCAATTCAAGAATTTTTTTCTAAATGCGAAGCCTATATAAACACACCCACAACATGCTTGTTTGCATGTTGCTTCTCTTTTCCTCTTCCTTTCTACAGTAATGTAGAAAGGAAATAATTTGTAATTTGTACACTTCCATTTTTAGTTTAGGTTCTAAATTAACACACTAAATTTCTCATAGTAAACTTTAATACGTTCTTTTTCTTTTGGGGAAATAAACTCACAGCTACCCTGGCTCAAATATACATACTTTCACAGAAGACTTTTGAATAATCTCCTGAAGTAGTTAAGATATATTTCTCTCACACAGTTTTATAACAAAATAAAGACTCTGGCATGTCTCTAGGAGGCCGTTCCCCACCTTGTTCAGCTGATCCATCTCTGCCACACTCTTTGGATTAACTATAAACTTGAAATCCAGGGATCCCTGTTTTTCTAAGCTGCCAAACATCATCCTATGATTTGACCTGTTGTGAAATAGCCAGTTAACAATGTCCAGATCTGCTGTCAGCTCTCCTTTCTCATCCAGGTACACTCCAGCTATCGATCTATTATAGAACTCAGAGTTTCCAAGGAACGGATGAAGCTGGAATGGAAGAGAAAATAGGAACGTTGAACTGAATAATCAGACTTCTATTCTAAGACCCCTTTGGGAAGAATGAAAGTTTTGGATTCATTTTCCAAATTTGGGAAATATACAAACACAAAGATAAATCAGGAAACCAGGAAAATTTTTTACTAGATTTACGAAGTAGCTGGTCAATGATATGAAGACTTTTTTGGAATATCAAAGATGGAGAAAGAGGAAATCATGTTACGTTCCTGAATGAATTAAAGTCAAGACTGTAAAGTACAAACGGGAGAAGTATAAAGCTGGACCATTTGATCAGGAATTATTTATTTCTTTGACATTTCTGGTAGCTTCTAATTGTTTCTGAACTAGGAGCGAATAAGGTTCCTCTCTCTTGCACTTTTTATTTTTTTTTCTTGATATTCTTGATTTCTTTTCATATTTTATTTTAGTCTGTATTGTGGTTATTATATATTAAAAAGATTAATAAGAGTTGATTGAATAAGTAAAAGCTGCCTAATTTATGAAAACCTCATAATGAGCCTGGTGGCGCAGTGGACTAAGTGCTGTTAAAGTAGCACTTAAATTGCCAGCTGCCTGCAATTACTGCAAGTTCAAATCTCACCAGGCTCAAGGTTGACTCAGCCTTCCATCCTTTCAAGGTAGGTAAAATGAGGACCCGGATTGTGGGGGCAATAAGCTGACTTTATATAAAAAAGAACACTGCTGGAGGGAGGGCAAAAGCCCTACTAAGCAGGTATATACCAAAGTATGAAGGCTATTGCTTAACGCATTGTAAGCGGCCCTGAGTCTCCGGAGAAGGGCGGCATATAAACCGAACTAATAAATAAATAAATAAATAAATAATATTGTTTTTGATGCCAGTTTAAAAGGAGAATACATTGCTAAGAAAGGAAGTGCAGAAGGGAGAAGAATGATTCAATTTATATTTTTACAATCAGAATACATTTGTTTTTTTGTTTTTTTCCCCCCAGAGCGGCTTTATTGTTCTTATAATTCTAAAATGGATTCTTAGCTGCAGGAGCGATATATGTCACAGCAAAGAAATACCTGCCAAGCCTTCAGCCTTGGAGCTTCCAGGTTCTCGCCACCTTCCCTCCTTGTCCTCTTGAATCTGGACACATAGGCTGCATGTAAGGCTCGGGCCACAGCCCAGATGGTGTTGTAAATGAAATAGTTATTTAGACACAGGATTTGATCCATCGTTTCCAGGGACACAGCCTGCAGTTCTTCTCTCTCTCTGCAGTGTCTCCAGACTTTCACAGAAAAAGCATCTTTGGGGTAGAAGCACCTAAAGGATTTCTCTGCAAAATGTTTTACGGACAAATAAAAATGTTCATCCCCATCATATTTTCTCATTTGATCTGGCTTCAAAACAAAGGAAACCATGCTATGGAGGAATTGAAAAAAAACATCGCTTCCATATGTAAAATAAAGGGCTAAATCCCAGAGCACCGTTGTCAGGAGAACTTTTCCCACAACGGGCTCCTTAATTCTTTGAAGCACCAGATATAGAATTGCTATTCCTGCACTGATTGAATCCAACTCTGCAGCATAAAGAAAAGTGTTCACTTGCTTCCACTTATGATACTCGTGAAACTTTATGGAGATCTTTTGTACAGTTGGTGAAAAGGTCTGTGATACAACTGGACAAATGCCATTTTTTATCAGCATTGAAGTCAATGTTTTCATGAATTTGTGCCCCTGGTCAGTCTCTGGAGCCATCAGACCTACCAAGGTCCACTTGAAATGGAGGAGAAGCTTGACCATCCCTGAATACTGGAATCCTTCTGAAGGGAGCATTGAGTAGAAGAATGGAAAGGCAGTTTTATCCATCAGAATCTGAGAAACAAAATTGTAACTTATCTGAAAAGGAAGGAAAAGTGGCATTTCATGTGAGATTCATGACAAATGTAAGATCCAAATTCTGTCTCTAATGAAGGGTTAGTTCCACTTCTTGCTGTTGCAGAAAAATAAAGGAGTTGGACTTCGAAATTGGGAAAAGCTTTTATTTTGGCCAAAATAAGTTCAGACAGAATTATATTAATCTAACATCTGAACAACCTTCTCTTCAAGACGAGCATTCTTATGTCTTCAAAAATAGCAAAACAGGAAATTTATGAAATTAGTCTTAACGGCTCGGCCCCCTTATTGCTTAGGCAGGAAAGCTGATTCATGCTTATCCATGTGGTTTAGTTCTGCATTTTGACATGGTACGACAGAGTGAGCTAACTCTGTGGTTTGACTTTTTGAACTCTGCAACTGTCTCTTACAATAACAAGTCAAGGGACCCTTCAGAGATCATTCAAGCTAACCCTGTATTATTTCACTCTTATATCCAACTTTCACTTTACGTCCTACTTTATTGCAATGAAGATTTCTCTATTCCCCCATTGATTCATGCATTGCTTCTCTCCCACTTGAGTGTAGAATATTTTATTCCAAATCTGAACTGGGAACTTAGCATGAGGGAACATGGCACTCCTTCCCTCCCTTTGGATAACCTGAACCAGCATCCTTAAGACCAATCATTTCCATAACAAACTCTGATCTTCATGTATAAGTGAGGACCTCTGGTTGAAAGCTGCATGGTTAAAATGGTTCTTTCCTGCAAAGACTCACCTGTGGGATTTTGTAGGTCCCTAACATGGATGATATCTGGATGGAGAAGCCGGTTTCAGCCCCTTCCAGAACAGATACTGTGTTTCTCTGTCTCCCACAACTGTAGTTGGGGACATTGGCCTCCCCCTCTGAAAGCAGGTCCAGCAAAGCATCTGAAGTCTTTCCTGAATCGAAATAATTTTCATAGATATTGTAACCCAGGGTGATGTTGGGTAGGATATGAGAATTCTGGTTGATGTCCTGGATAGCAAAAAGGAAGGATAGGATTTTCCAGTATTCTGTCGATTGCATCCTGCAAGGATAATGCATTAAACACACAGCAAACAATGAAAATAATATTTTACTTAATGTCTTTTTAGAAATATAGTTCTAATCAGTCTTTGCCCAAGAATCTGTCTGAATGGGATACAGCAATCTTGAAAAAAATGTAGCATGAACATATACATTATCCTATACATTAATAAAACCTATCCAATTATATTTCAAAAGAACTAAACAAATGAATCACAGCTTTGAGCATTTCATGACAAAGTATTTGAACTTTTATAGATTCGAAGAAGGCTAAGAGAGGTCCCAAAACCTCTTACATACTGAAGATCTGTGATTACATATCTGTGATTCTTTCAATTTATTCTTTGTTTTATGATGCTCAGTGCAGCTGATGCCTAAAGGAATCTATTAATTGTTAACTTTGGCTTACTCTTGAGGTTGCCACAGTATCCTTTCAGTCGGCCTAAGATTTCAGACTGACTTTAAATATTCTCACTTTTTCTCTATAGTTATTCTTTTCAGTATTTAATTTTGGAGTTGTTTGACGTATTTTTACCTATCAAATATATGTAAGTACATAAACCCACACAAAGAATGTGAGGCTATCATTCTTAAGAAAGACAATAAGTTACTGATTCCTGCACATGTTTGCATTTTGATGTCCACTGCAGTGGTGGGTTCCTCACCGTTTCGGCCCGGTTCTGCTGAGCTGGTAGCGGTGACGATATGACTGATCCCCAGAGTTGAAAGGGAACAATGGCTGCTGAAACTTTTGAATGAGTCAGAAATAAAGTGTCTCTACTACAGTGCTGAAAGATTGACTTACCCCAATACCTGAGTCAAAGGAGAGCTTTTGAAACTTAATATTCGAAACGTAGCCTGAGTTGCAGAGATTATGCCACCAATGGAAACCTCTCCTGGTCTGTAACGATTCTTTGGATCCACTAGATCTCTCTGTAGAGTCAGGAGGCATTTGTTCTTAAAAAAACCCCAGATTCCCTGAGCCCACAGAAGGAGCTGAAACAGCAACATAATTTGTGTTCGTGGTGGTGTGTTTAATCTTGTGTGTGGTTTGAACAAAGAGTGACATGAAGTTGTGGAAGAAAGCTTTTGTATTTTAAATCTATAGGAGAAAACACCTCCCCACGTCCCCTGAAGATGATCTCAGCCTCACTTTGTCTCTCTGGACTGATTTGTGCTCTCACGGATTTCCAATGTCACCGTCTCTGCTCAATGCTTTTGTGCAAAATCAAGGTGAAAACATATATTTGATCTATGTTTGTGTCAACTCTGAAAGCTTCCAGAAAAGTCTTTAGAGAGTTAACAAAAGCAACTAAATCAATATAATTTAGATAACAGCAACAAGAAGAGAAGTTACAGAGGAGGTCCAACCTTTGGAGATCAACTCCTGGCTCCAAACATCCTTAATAGAATATTTTCAAGGAAATCAAGGTCGACAAAGAGTTTTGGGGTATATGTAAATAGTCACACCTGGATCTTGTCTCTATTTGTAGTGGACTTTGTCATTATACTTTACTATTTCTGATAGATGGTTGTCTGGTCTCTTCTTCAAAACCTCCAGTGTTGGGGCTAACTCACAATTTCCTAACGCAATTTGTTCCACTGGTTAATTGTTCTCACTGTTTCTTGTCTTGCCTTCTGGAAGGCTTTGGAAAAGAGGTTGACCCCCCCTTCTTTGTGACAGCCCTCAAATATTGGAACATGGTAATCATGTCACCCCTAGTCCTTTTCAATAAACTATTGTAGACATACCCAATTCCTGCAACTATTCGTCATATCTCTTTCCACAGTCTCAACATCTTTTTTATATCATGATAACCAACCATTGGATGTAGTATTCCAAGTGTGGTCTTACCAAGGCCTTATACTAATACTTCATGTGATCTTGATTCCATCCCTCCATTAATGCAGCATAGAATTGTATTGGAATTTTCTGCTGCTGTCGCACTCTGCTGGCTCATATTTAAATGATTTTCCTTTCCTTTCCTTTCCTTTCCTTTCCTTTCCTTTCCTTTCCTTTCCTTTCCTTTCCTTTCCTTTCCTTTCCTTTCCTTTCCTTTCCTCTCCTCTCCTCTCCTCTCCTCTCCTCTCCTCCCCTCCCCTCCTCCCCTCCTCTCCTCTCCTCTCCTCTCCTCTCCTCTCCTCTCCTTTCCTTTCCTTTCCTTTCCTTTCCTTTTATTTCCTTTTATTAAATTTATATACCGCCCTACTCCCGCAGGACTCAGGGCGGTGAACAGCCAAAAGATTAGTGGATTTTCCACTAAGACTCCAAGATTCCTCTTACATTACTGCTATTGAGACAAATTTCACCTAATCTGTGCCTATCATCATCATCATCATTTTAGCCATTGTCTAACTGTTGTAGGATGAAGGCCTCTTCTGCATGTTTTCAACCAATATGGTCCATGCTTTCTTTTCCCATTTGGGCCTGCAATACTTGTTGATGTCATTGATCCTTCTTATTTTAGGTAATCTGGACCTATACAATTGTTTTTTTCTTCCCTAAGTAGAGAACTTTGCTTTTCCCTACATTGAATTTCATTTTGTTACCTAGGGCCCAGTGTTCAAGTCTGTTTTTTCTCTACATTGAGTGAAATTCAGTGTAGAGAAAAGTAAGGTTTTACACTTAGGCAACAAAAACCAAATATACAGGTACAGATTAGGTGAAACCTGGTTCAATAGCATTAACTACAAGAGGGTTTGTGGAGTCCTAGTAGACAGTCGTGTAAATATGAGCCACAATGAGCTGTGGCCACCAAAACAGCTAATGCAATCCTTGGTTGAATTAACAGAGGAACAGAGTCAAGTTCACATCAAGTATTAACACTGCTATATAAATCTTAATAAGACCACACTTGGAATACTGTACCCAGTTTTGGTCACCACATTATAAAAAAGATGTTGAGACTATGGAAAGAGGGCAGAGAAGAGCAATTAAGATGATGAAGGTCCTGGAGTCAAAAACATTTGAAGAATGGTTGGAGGAATTGGGTATGGCTAGTCTAGAAAAAAGAAGGACCAGGGATGACATGATAGCAGTGTTCCAATATTTGAGGGCCGCCACAAAGAAATGAGGGTCAACTTTTTTTCCAAAGCACCAGAAGGCAAGATAAGAAACAAGGGATGGAAACTTTTTTTTAAAAAAATTGATTTATATGCCGCCCTTCTCCAAAGACTCAGGTGGCTTACAATGCGCTAAGCAAAAGCCTTCATACTTTTGTATATTTTATACAAAGTCAGCTTATTGCCCCCACAAACTGGGTCCTCAATTTACCTACCTTAGAAAGGATGGAAGGCTGAGTCAACCTTGAGCCTGGTGAGATTTGAACTCACAGTAATTGCAGACAGCTGGTGTTAATCACAATGCTTTTAGTCTGCTGAGCTACCAGGCTCTTCCTCCAAGATCCCTTCCAACTCTCTTATTCTGTTCTGTTTTGTTACTAATCAAGAAGAAAAGCAACCTGGATCTAAGGAGAAATTTTCTGACAATTAACCAGTGGCATGGCTTGCCTTCCGAAATTGTGGGTGCTGCATCATTGCAGGCTTTCAAGAAGAGAGTGGACAGCCATTTGTCTGATATGAACAAGTTAAAAGAGAAAAATAAATCAAATTAAAATACAAGCAAATCCATATTATTTATCAACTACAACAATATTACAAAGTCCATGGTATTGGTACTACAAAGCTCATGTTGTGAGGTCCTCAGGATCCAATTGTGTGAAGGGTCCTTTTATCTTATTAGAACAACCCAGATTTGCAGAGGGAAATGATTTTCCTTTGGCTTCTGGCATTCCCAAACTGCACTATCTTCTTAATCTATGGGTGATAATTTCTTCCCTGTTTTTTTTCTTTTTCTTTTCGGATTTCTGAAGGAAAGCAGATACAGGATGTCGCCTCAGCTCCATTACCTATAGTAACTTGAGATCATTTACCTTTGAATGTGGATGGTTAAATCATCGGTTCCTTGTATATTCGCCTCTTTTAGCTTTTTGAGATGTATAAATATGAGTGCAGTGCGACACGGTGGCTCAGTGGCTAAGATGTTGAGCTTGTCGATCGAAAGGTCAGCAGTTCAGAGGTTTGAATCCGTAGTGCCGCATAATGGGGTGAGCTCCCATTACTGGTCTCAACTTCTGACAACCTAACAGTTTGAAAGCATGTAAAAATGCAAGTAGAAAAATTGGGACCACCTTTGGTGGGAAGGTAACAGCATTCCGTATGTCTTTGGCATTTAGTTGTGCCAGTCACATGACCATGGAGATGTCTTCGGACAATGTTGGCTCTTTGTCTTTAAAACAGAAATGAGCACCGCCCCCTAGAGTCGGGAATGACTAGCACAGATGTGCGAGGGGATCCTTTACATTTAAATATGAGTGCATCTCTTTGTAGAATTGGATCTCTCTCAATATTATTTGGAGGGAATCCCACCAGCATAAGCTAATAAACATCGCAGTAAGTCTTCACTATTTGCTTTCAGTCCTGTGATTGATTCATTGAACACCATGGATGTTAAGCAGATCTATTTCCCCCCCAAAGTGTTTTTTCCCCCAGAAAACAATGAAAATCACAATCATGGAACAGCAGGCCACTAAAAATGGCCATAAAGATGAGCTTCTTGCCAAGCACCCAAACTGCTATCATGTAACTGTTGGGCCAGGCAAACACTGAGTTCATTATACCCTGTGGAATTTGAGCCAAGAATCACACTGGGAGAAGAAACTGGGGTTCAGTACTTTATTTATGCACGGAAGTAAAGATCGACACTTGTGATCCATGTGCCAATCAAATGCATTTGATGATATTCAACAAGCTGTTTTTATATCTTAAAACCACATATACGCATCACAATTCCTTGATATGTCATCACTTGTACTTGATTTTTTATTTATTTGTTTGTTTGTGCCACTCATTTCCCCTACAGTGTGACTCTGAGTAGCTTATAGGTTATAAATCAAGTAAAAAAATAGTTAAAAGATTTAAGCAACGTAGAATTTGTTAAGGTAATAATGATAATTTAATAGCTGACCAGCTGCTGTAAGGCTGTAAACCGAGATGATGCAATGAGAATGAGTCAGCAGGTTTATCACTTTAAGAGGCTGTCTATATAGGGGTGGCCATATGAGGGCGTCTCTCTTTCCTCCTGTATCTCTCTCCTCCTGTTCTATTTCCATTGTAGTTCTTTGTGTATTATCTATCCATGTGTGCTTCCTGTTATAATTGAAGATTGATTGATTGCCTGACTTTGCTTAGCATGTGTGTGTGTGTGTGTATGTGTGTGTGTGTGTTGTGTGTGTGTGTGTGTATAAAACTTGTAGATAAACCACTGTTTAAAAAACCTCTGTGTACTGTATTTTGCTCCTGGGTTGTCTCAAAATGGTAGTCATACTGTGTACACTCAGACAGAATTAGAATATTATTATAAACCAAACAAAGAGAGCAAAGAGTTGGAAGTGATGGGGATGAGGTCTTCTTACCCCACCAGACAACTACAGCAGTGAGCATCCCCAAAGTCAGGTTTGATATCCTTCCAGAAGGCCAAAAGGGAGGGAAAAGTTCTCATGTCCACAGTATAATTTTCTACAGGGATGGGACACAGTGGAAAAGGCTCTTCTCCTTGATATCCCACTGCTTCAAGTCCTTAGCAGACACTGTACATAGTTGGTCACTTCCACTGGTGCAAGTGGGCATGTTTGTCCCATCAGGGAGCGATGGCTGGAGCCATGTCATGTAGGGTTTTAAAGGTAACAACCAATGCTTTGAATTGGAAGCAAACCGATAACAAATGCAGCTCGCGCGATAAGGATGTTACATGTGCAACATTGGGAGCTCCCAGCATGGTATGTGCCATTGCATTCTGCACCAGTGCAGCTCCCCAATACTCTTGAAAGGTAGTCCCATGTAGAATGCATTGCAGTAGGCCTTAATTAGTAGTAGATACTTAATCAGTTCTCCTCATCTGGATGTGGATTTTTTTTAATATGCTAATGACTGTTTTTATCTCCAGTTTTTTTTCTGGTCAATCTTGACCACAAATTCCCATATTACCTTTCCTTGTTCCAGTAATGGGCTCACTTACAAAATTATTGAGCACAATTACAAATCCGCAATTGTCTAGCTATACTAACACTTCGTATAACTGAAGCTAATTCATGGGTGTCCTGCAAAACCTCCTTGATCATTTGCTAAAAAAATTAATAGGGCAGTGCCTCAGATGTAATAATTTAATTTCTATTTTATTTTGACATCAAATGTTCCTTTGTATTCAGATCAGGTCTTAAGAAAATAATGTAAGATTTGGGAATAAAAATGAAGCCTAACAGGCTGGCACTAGAGGCCAAGATGGAGAAGATCTGCACAGCCACCATATACTTCCCCTTGGTGCTAAGATAGGTGGGTACAAAGGAAACCCAGACACTGCAGAAGACCAGCATGCTGAAGGTGATGAGCTTGGCTTCATTGAAAGCTCCAGGGAGATTCCTGGCAAAGAAAGCCACCATGAAGCAGATGACAGCCAGGAAGCCCATGTAGCCCAGAGCAAGGTAGAACATGGCAACAGAACCTTCATTACATTGAAGAATGGTGCAACCAGTCTGCGAGTAAGGGTCCAAATCAGGAAATGGGGGAGAAGTGCCCAACCAGATGCTACAGACAACAACTTGGACACTTGAACAGGAAAGGATGATGGAGTTGGCCAGGCTCTTTCCCAGCCATCTCTGCACTTTACTCCCAGGTTTTGTGGCCAAGAAGGCTAACACCACAGTGACTGTTTTGGCCAAGACAGTAGAAATGGCAACTGAGAAGATGTTGCTGAAGGATGTTTGTCGGAGAAGACAGGTGGCTCTCATTGGCCGGCCAATGAACAGGAAGGAGGTCAAGAAACAAAGCAGGAGGGTGATGAGGAGGATGTAGGAGAGTTCACGATTGTTGGCTTTGACTATGGGAGTTTCTTGGAATTTAATGAAGATTCCCAAGACTAATCCTGTTATCAAAGTAAGGAATAAGGCAAGGGAAACTAGGATGATCCCCAAATTTTCTTGATAGGAAAGGAATGTTTCGATTTTAGGTATACAATCATTTCTGTTGATATTTGGATACTGATTTGCTGGACATTTGGTACATTTTTCAGCATCTGAAAAGAGTGAGATTAACATTTATTTAACTTCTGGTTGTAGATTATCAGATCTTGTCTCTAGTCAGCAGTTTTCCTGACTGGTGGAATTCCCTATATATTTATCCCCCCACTCATGTCAAAAGGGAGGGTGGGAGGGAGAAAGGGAGGGAGGGAGGGAGGGAGGGAGGGAGGAAGGAAGGAAGGAAGGAAGGAAGGAAGATCCAGTGTTGGATCTAAAGACAGACCTGTTAAATAAATATGTCCAGCTTTTTTGTCATGCAGTATTAGATGGAAAGGGAAGGGGAGGGAAGAATCAGAAAATCTCTATTACTCCAAGAAAATTCCAAGAAAAATTGAGAGATTGATTAAAAAAGAAAATGAAGAGGAAGAAATGTTGTCTCACTCCTAAAGTAAAGCCATCATTGATCCCCTGTTTTTTAATAATGTGCTCACAATTTAAATTCCTAGATTATTTTTAGTGCTCATTATGTAGTAAATTATTCCTATGAAAGGATTTTTTTTCTTTTTCAAAAAACTCTTGTAATGAACAATATCAGGATCTATGGTCTTTCCAAATGTCTGCCTCTTTTGTCTGGTGTCACTCACCTTCCATGATGGAGATGGTTCCTTCTGCACAAGGATGGCAGTCATAGCAGCAGATGGGCATCCCTTCCTGAGGCACCCTCCTAAATCCAGGCTGACAGCTTTCCACACACCTGGAAGGAGGCAGGGGCTGAGGAGAGAGAGGAAGAAAGTCTAGAATATAAAGTTATTTTCAGAACAGTGTCAAGGAAAGAAGGATTTGGTGATCTCCAGTGCAAGGATTAGCTTTGACTAATTAGAAACCAATAGAAATTCTGAAATTCATCAAACACATAATTGGCTATTCCCTCCCTATTTCTCTTTCGTTCTGATGTTTCATACACACCATAGATTTAGCCTTTCAATTTACATTTAAAGGTGAGATTTATCAGGGAAATGTTGGATGGATTCTTTTTCATGGCCAGCTGAATAAGAAGTTTGCGTTCTTGACAGCCTGATCAGTTTACATGAAAACTCAAAGCAAGTTCCCTCCCACCCCAATAATGTAATTCTGTTGTTGCACTTTCAGTGGAACAAAAATAAATATTACTCCCACCTTATTCAGCATTTCCAACTGTGTGATACTCTTCTGGTCAATGGAAAATTTCAAATCCTGGGATGTCAGTTTTTCCAGACTCCCAGATTTAATTCTCTTGACAGATTTGTTTGGGAAAACGACCCAGTTCACAATGTCCAGGTCAGCTGTCAGATGTCCCTTTTCACCCAAATATACTCCTTCTATGGAATGATTGTGAAACTGAGAGTCTCGAAGGAAAGAATGAAGCTGAAATACAAAGGAAAAGAAGAACTTAGAAAAGACATTCTTTGAAAATACCCTTTGGTCTATGTTGGGAAGGATCTTAATATTTCTCTTTCTGTCTTCAACTACCAGGTTCTATTTTGTTTCCAATTTGTTTAGGAAAGTATCAATAAACATAGGAATAATAATAATGGTCAGAAGTCTTGGCATTTGGCCATGTTCCTCTTCCCAGTGCTTTTTCAAAGAAATGCTAATATACAATATCTCTAAAGGCAAACAAACAATTGTTTCTTCATTTCTTCATTTGTATTAACCTAAAATTAATCTACACATATTAAAATAAAGTATTTCTTTATTTCTTCATTTGTATTAACCTAAAATTAATCTACAAATATTAAAATAAAAAGCCAATTTCAGCCATACAGTTTTTCCTTTAACTTGAGACATATTTTGTAATTTTTTGCATGTTTTATATCATCACTTCCCCAGTTGAGTTGGGAAGTTCACATTTCCTATTTTCCCATATTGTTCTCTGGTGAAGATCAGTGACTTACATGGGATTTATCACTGATAATCCAAAGATATTAGTCCACATCATCTTTCTTTCTGCTAAAACATTCCTTTCCAAGGTTGGAGAGAATTACCTGCTTGTCTTCAACAGTCTAATGTGTGATATCACACTCTTTTCCTTTTTTGTTGGATATAAAAGTGTGAGATAAAAGGATGGCTGAACAATTAAGATATCAATGTACTCACTTTAAAAGATATAAAATTAAAACAGGAAACTATTGCCAAAACAAGGATCAAAGGGAATGGAAAGGAAAGTGAAGGAAACGGAAGGTTCAAATTCAATTGGAATTGACTTTCAAGATAATTTGTTTTTTCAGAATAAGTAACCAAGGCATTCACTTCAACAACTGATTCCCACGGGCAGGAAAAACATGTCTAATGGAAAGGAAATACCTGCCATGCCTTCACTCTTAGAGCTTCTACCTTCACCCCTCTGTTCCTCACTGATCTCTTGAATGTGGATATATGTGCTGAATTTAAGGATCTTCCCAAAGCCCAGATGGTGTTGGAAATGAGGTAGCTGTCCAGAGCCAGGATTTTGTCAATCTCCTCTTTCCTCAGAGACTCCAGTTCTTCTCTCTGTCTGCACCTTCTCCAAACTTTCACTGAAAAGGCATCCTTAGTGGATGAGCATATAAACATTTTCTCCAAAAAGTTAAATATGGATCTGACAATGATATAAAAATCATCATAGTTTGCCCATTTGCTTTTCTTTATCAGAAAGGAAAAAATGCCAGCGAGGTGTTTCAGGGAATGGACAGTAAACATAAAATCAAGGCTGAGATCCCACTGAGCTGTTGTGATCCAGACTTTACCTACAACATGCTTCTGAATGCGTTGAAGTGTCATTTGTAAAATTTTCATTCCTGTTGTGAATGAATTAGTCTCTGAACCATAAACAAAGACATTGACTTTTCTCCACTTATAATATTCTTTTAACTTTATATTTATGTCAGCAACATTTAGTGTAAAACTTTGATAGAGAACTGCACAAATGCCACTGCTTAACATCAAAGAAGGCATTGTCCTCATGAAACTCTCCCCCTGGTCAGTTTTTGGAGCAACAAGACCAACCAAGGTCCATCTAAAATGAAGTAGCAGTTGGACAATCCCTGCATACTGGGCTCCTTCAGCAGGGAGCATTGGGTAGAAGAAAGGAAACTGAGTTTTATCCCTCAGAATCTGGGAAGCAAAACTGTAACTGATCTGAAAGGAATGGAAGACGGTGGAATTTTAAAGGAAACAAGCAAAATGTATTTCCTCTCATTTCCCTAATAAATCTTTGCTGTTCATTTACAGCAAAGGAGCTCTGATTGAAAGTTTCATGATTGCAAAGAGAAATCATTCAATGATTGCAAAAGAGACACACCTGGGGGATTTTGTAAGTGCCCAACATGGTTGAAATCTGGATGGAGATGCCAGTCTCCGCTTCTTCCAGAACAGCTATTGTGTTTCTCTGCCTCCCACACTTGTAGTTGGGGACATTGGCCTCCCCATCTGAAAGCAGGTCCAGCAAAGCCTCTGAAGTTATCTCTACCTTGAAGAAATTTTCATAGATATTATAACCCAGGGTAATGTTAGGTAAGAGATGGTTATTCTGATTGACATCCTCAATGGCAAATAGGAAAGGTGCAAATTTCCAATAAAATTTGGTTGATGATCTGCAGGGACAAACACATTGATGAAAATACCATTTAACTTTTCCCCCATGATGACACTTTTCATCCAATCAATCAATTGTTCCAAAAAATTTGAAATGTTCCAAAACATTACCATAGAAAAAGAAGAAACAGTAGAAAATTACGGATCATGCAGTATTTCAAAATCACTCTCCCGCTTGGTTAAACTAACACCACTTCAATTTCATCTTTTGGTTTTCAAGTATTTATTTCATATTTGATGGGCTGTTATCTCTGTGGTTGAAATGCTCTCATGGCTAAAAAGACCTATTTACTATTAGCTGTAGTATATTCCAGATATTATAACCATTTTTGAAGTCAGATCAACAGTTTAGAAGAACTGCGAATGGCTCCTCCATGAATGACATTCAGAAGGTCGTAAAGACCAGGTTAGTCTCCCCACCACTGCGGCAGAATGAAGTTTGAACGCTTAATGAATGAACTGTTATTGTTGTTTTATTTTTGTTGTTTCAGGGGCAGGTTTATTCCTATTTTTTCTTTTAATTATAAACCACCCAGAGTCACACAGCCTATGAATTGCATAACAAAATAAGCAAATCCACCAACCAACTAATATAATATTTTTAAAAAGATTGTTACTTCTATGGTGTGAACTCATGAATGAGAATCATTTACAAAATTCATGAATGTCTATGTTCTTAAGTGGGACTCTTTTATCCAGCGGTAAATTTTGATGTGGAAAAACAATGATGGAATGATCTCATCTGCAACGCAGAGAGAAAAGATACCATCCCTCTGTGTTTGAACCAGTGTCCCCCACAGTCCAGTTCAACTCAGGAGTGAGGTGGAGGGAGAGGTCAGAATGCCCTTCTCTGCCCACAGTCAAATTCTGTTGGAAAGAAAAGTGGATGGAGGGCGGGGGATATTTTGATTGATTTCTGATATTTAAAACCTTGAAATGAGCTTCCTCGCCAGCAGTGTGCAATAAGGAAGTCAAGCAAGAATCAGAAAGTAAGTTAGTAAATGAGACAGATTGAAGGGTGAAAGAAAACACCTTGTATTTTGGATTGGTTGGAACTCTAGACTTTCATTGAATATGAAGGTTCTGTAATGCAGTGCAGGAAGATCAACTTACTTGGAGAAAGCTGTTGAAGGACTTCTATTGAAGCTTAAAGGTTGAAATGCAGCCTTCATTGCAGAGACTATGACGCTAATGAAATAATCTCCTGGCTTGTAATGATTCTGTGGGTCCACTTCACCCTGTTCCAAATTTAGGAAGCATTTGGCTTTGTGCATCCCCCAAGCTCCCCATGGCCACAGAAGCAGTGCAAAGAGAAGCAGCAGCACCATGACTTATGTTCCTGACTGAGACGTCTCTACTGCACATACGTTTGTAACAAAAAGGATGAGAAGAAGAATTGGAAGAAACCAAAACCTCTTCCAAGCAGAAGCTTTTGATCCAGGCCAAGTTCAGTCAAGGGAAACACCCAGAGACCCTCCTTCCCTGAAATCAATCCTAGATTAATTCTGTGTCCAGAGCCCCTGATGGATTTAGCATTTGTGACATAGACTCCATTCAACATTGCTTTTGAATGTGACACCATCACTGAAACCTTTCTGACATGTTTATGCTATATTTTCTGAAAATTTGCAGAAAGGTCTCTGAGGACCTAACAGATAGACAAGAAATAAATCACTGTGGTTTAAATAATTGCCAGAGAGAGAGAGAGAGAGAGAGAGAGAGAGAGAGAGAGAGAGAGAGAGAGAGAGAGAGAGAGAGAGAGAGAGAGAGAGAGAGAGAAGTGAACCTTGAACCTTGAACCTCTCTGAACCTTGAACATATCAACAGGGAGGTGCTCAAAGGAAGAATTTTGAGATGTGGCTCCAAATTTTGAAGATGAGCCAGTGAGATTGCAGGGTTTTGCCCCAAATCTTTTCAGTAGAGCTTTCAGAGAACTCAGGATCTAGACAGTCTTTTAACTTGGCCATGAGGAGTGCGGAGGTGGGTTTTTGTGACATGTGACATTGCTCCTAGAAGCACGAAGCCGAAAACACCAGCCTGAAGATGACGAATGAGACTTCGTCGAAACGTCGCCAAGACATTTCCAATTTTACGCAGGAGAAAACCCGAATAACCAAAAACCTACATACAAACACCTGCGAAAACCTCAGAAAACACACACACACACATACACACACACACACACACATCCTGCATACCTTGACTTTCCTATTTTCCCCATCAATTCCTTATGCTATCACATGCTATAAAACATGCTATCACAACTTTAAAGTTTCATTAATTTCACGATGCCTTGGTGGTCCCAATACTGAAGGAAGGTGTCCTTGCAAACTGGCTTTTTAATCTTGGCTTACTCCTTTTGTGATTCAGCTACACTTGGCTATTCCAGAAAAGCATAATATGTAAATTACTTCTGAATGATGTTTTCTTCTACCTAAAAAAAGTGCTTTTACTGCTCATGAGGAATTAAAACTGTCTTCACAGGACCCTGGTCTGTTTGTCCTCAACAGTTGCAAAGCACTTCAGAGCAGAATAACAGAGCTGGGAAGGTATCTTGGAGGTCTTATAGTTCAACCAGTTGCTAGGGGATTCAACAAACAGTTGTAAATGGGGACCGTTTGTTGAATGTCCAAAAATGTGATCATGTGACATGAGGGCAGCCAGGCCATCAGAACCTGAAAGATGGGGTATAAGTAGGCCTCATGTGGTCTGGCGTAGCTTCAAGTGGACACTAAGCGACCAATCATTAGTCAAGAACTAGTTGTGTAGAATTTATCAGAATGTAAAATCCCATACAGAGGGACATAATAGAGTATTCTGTAACGTCTGTATCTCTCCACTGTGATTGCTTAAAGGAAGGTGGATTATGTTGTGGCTCCGTTGCCTGAGCCTGCGTCATCAGCAGGGGAGGACTCTGAGAGTGAGGGAGAGGAGTTGGCAAGGCCTCCTTCTCCAGGACTCTCCTCTCTGGCAATGCCTCCGGAGGACACCGAAGGGCAGGAGATAGGCCCAGAGCCAAGCTCATTCCCGCAGCCACAGGAGGACATTGACGAGGGGAGTGAGTTTTGGTTGGACCCTCGCCAGCGTCGGAGAGACAGGAGAGCCCAGCAGAGGAAAAGGCGTGGTCGTGATTAGCTGGTGGACCACGCCTCCTCCCAGACTATATAAGAGAGGGATTGTAGCCATATCTTTGTGATGAACAAAACAAAGATTCGTGGATCCCGGTTTTGAATCGGCCCTGCGTCTCAGCTTTGGTGTGTATGTGATGGACCTTTTAATAAAGACGTTGGCAAGCAGCTGCGGATTGCTGCCGACCTTTGTTATCATCTCACTTGGTTGCCTGCCAGTTCATTAGCCTCTGGTTGTCTGAGGGGAGGTTATTTCTGGGCACGGGTCCAGAACAGATTATAGATACCATTCTGACATCAACGCTGCTGAATGCCAGAATTAGGATACCCCTAAAACGAATGCATTGGATTATTGCAATATTATTCAGACACTAGAAGTGTGGAGGATTTGAGTGCCATGTAAATCTATCTGGATAGGTATTTCTTATTTTCATAATTAGGATCAAATTCATCATGTACTGCCTTCTGATAGAACATAGAATACAGAATAACAGAGTTGGAAGGAGATCATCTAGTCCAATTCCAAGCACAAGCAGAGACACTACATCATTTCAGACAAGGGGTTGACCAGTCTCTTCTTGAAAGCCTTCAGTGATAGGGAACAGACAACTTCTGAAGACAAGTCATTCCACTGGTTGATTGTTCTCACTCCTTAGTTCTAAGTTGCTTCTCTCCTTGCTTAGTTTCTAACCTTTGATTCTTGTCCTGCCTTTGGGAAAATAGTTTGCCTCCCACTTCATTGGGATAGTTCCTCAAATACTGGAACACTACTATCATATCTTCCCTAGTCTTTCTTTCCACTAGACTAGACATACTTTCTGCAGCTGTTCTTCATACGTTTTAACCTCCAGCCTCCTTATTTTTTATTATTTTTTGTATTAATCATATTTCTATGCCACCCACTTTCCAAGGACTCTGGGCGGCTTACAACAATCGACACTATACTAAATAGCATATTGCCCCCAACAATCTGGATCCTCATTTTACCCACCTTGGAAGGATGGAAGGCTGAATCAACCTTGAGCCAGTGAGATTTGATCTGCTGATCTGCTGAACTAGCAGTCAGCTGAAGTAGCTGCAGTACAGCGCTCTAACCACTGCACCACCTCGGCTCTTTATCGTCTTTGTTGCTCTTTTCTGCACTCTTTCCAGAGTCTCAACATCTTCTTTATATCATGGTGACCAGGGGTGGGTTCTACTTATCTTTACTACCGGTTCACAACGGGATCGCACACGTGTGCTTACTTCGCAAGCATTCGTGCCTTACTTCTGCACATGTGCAGAAGCTTCTGCGCATGCGCAAATCGCTGATGACAACATCTGGGGTGGTGGCAGTGGTGGGATTCAAGTAATTTAGCAACCGGTTCTCTGCCCTAATAATTTCTTCCAACAACCAGTTCACCAAAGTGCTCAGAAAGTTAACAACCAGTTCTCCCGAAGTGGTGCAAACTGGCTGAATCCCACCACTGGGTGGTGGGTGGGGCCTCCTGCCATTTTTACTACTGGTTCTTGCAAACTGGTCCAAACCAGGGGCAACCCACCACCAAAACTGGATGCAGTATTCCAAGTGTGGCCATACTAAGGTCAATGTAACTGCAAACACCACATGGGATATACACTATCTCCTCACATACAAGATGGAAAGGTAGAGGACTTATGCATGGGGGCCGTATTATGTAATGTATCAGCCATCTCTTTCTGCTCTCATGAAAGATAGACTACATCAGCTCCCATGTGACTCCATTCCTGCGTGAGCTGCACTGGCTCCCAGTGATCTTCCATGTGCGCTTCAAGGTTCTGGTTACTATCTTCAAAGCGCTCCATGGCTTAGGACCAGGGTATCTTCGGGACCGCCTTCTGCCACCAATAACCTCTCACCGACCAGTCCGTTCCCACGGAGAGGGGCTCCTCAGGGTGCCGTCAGCCAAACAGTGTCGACTGGTGGCCCCCAGGGAGAGAGCCTTCTCTGTGGGGGCACCGGCCATCTGGAATGAGCTCCCTCCTGAGATAAGGAGGATACAGGACCTACGTACCTTCCGCCACGCCCTAAAAATGCTCCTATTTCATCAGGCTGGTCTGGCTTAAACCTCCCCGTTATAATGGGTTTTATACTGGGTTTTTAAATGTCTTATATAATTGGATTTTAATTTGCTTCAACCAAATTATTTAATTCATTTTAAATTTTTTGACTTTTGTATGACATTGTATTTTAATCGGCTGTTCACCGCCCTGAGTCCCTTCGGGGAGTAGGGCGGTATACAAATTTAATCAATCAATCAATCAATCAATCAACCATTTAGATTGATCTTGACTGTGGGATTACTAAATGGGTGACCTCATAGGGGCTACCAACTGCTGCAACTCCCAAAAATGGGGTCCTGGGAATGTATAACATGAATGAACTTTAGCCTGGACT
Source organism: Coluber constrictor foxii (assembly GCA_038048745.1). NCBI lineage: Eukaryota > Metazoa > Chordata > Lepidosauria > Squamata > Colubridae > Coluber > Coluber constrictor. Next base: position 263,883,504 of record CM075959.1, read on the forward strand.
CTGTGCTCCACATGACGGTAACATGTAGCTTCAATTGCAAAGGTCAAGTTTGAAAAGTTGGCAGAGTTTCACTTCCTGTTCTCCCCCTGGGTGCTCTAAGTCTCAGCTCTGAGCCTCAGTGGCCCAGAAGACACTTTGTCAATAACTTTGCACTAACTTCTTCAAGCTTCATTCAAAATATTCTCCCCTGTTGTTTCTTCCTAATGTTTATGGTCTCAATTATGGACCGCTCTCCTCAACCCAAAGCGGAAACCGTCTTGATCCATAGCAACAAGCAAAGCAAATGACTATAATTGGGTAATTATAAGGAGAATGTGCCGAATTCTGCCTAGAGAAGCGTCTGCAATGTGTTGAATTTTGCCCAGTGAAAAACATATTTATGTCAATTCCCTGAAGTGGCTTAATATGCTAGCAGCAGGTCAGCAAAGAGACAGCTGAGTTTTTTTCCCCAAGAAGTAAACTTTCAAGAACAGAAATAAGTTTTGCAACATCCTAAAAAGCAATCAAAAGATTATTTTAATGTCTCAGATTTCACACTGTCTGCGTTGCAACCTGGAAATTTAGATTCCAAACACATTGCTTCTCTCCTGTTTGCTGGGAAGAGTGACAGATTTAGAGTTTTGTAAGACTTAGAATGCTGTGAAGGACATTTTGTATGCTCTTAGTAAAAATATCCCATGAAAATATTTGGAAACCATTTTGGAAATGTTGCAATGTTTCTTGAAGGGCCCCAAAATGCCTTCAAGTGGTGCCTCAAAGCATAAATATCCATATTAAATTGGGTTCCCAGAAGTCGTCTAAGAATAAATTGCATTTCAACCAAATGCTCTATGAAAAAATCATTCATTTATTAGAACGAACGTCCTGATCCAAGAACTCACTGCAGTCAGTAATAAGGATTTTCCTCCAGCCCCCCTTCCTTTTCCTGGCAAGCTCTCCTGTTCTGATTGGCCATTTTCCAGGTCATTCTTCTCCGACCCACTAGCTAAGCTCACAAGAATTCTCCCCTCCCATCTCAACTCCTAGGGGATAATCTCTCTCCAGGGAATTAACTGGGTGAAGTGTCAAGCGGTCTCTTGCCAAATGCTCCTCCCCCTCCTTCTTTATGTCAGCCCTGAACGAAATGTAGTTTGAGGGGCTGACCCATAGACAAGATGGTTGAGAGAGTGATGTTATATAAGCCACGCCCCTTTGGAAAGTGCATATTGATGCATGTTCAAAGGGGGGTAAAGCATCATATTACTGCCATCTTGCCCATTCTCTCCCACATACTTGGGTGCCATTGTTCTGTGACCCCATCCAGAGCTAACCACAGCCCTAAACCCTAGCACACCTTTCACCCATGGCCCTACCTAACCATGATTGAAAGAGCTACAACTGGCTGAGGTCACTCAGCAAGCTATGTTCTTAGCCATGATTTTTAATGCACCATAGCTGGTTCACATAACACAACAGTAGGAACAACTACTATTATGCATTCAATATGGGGCTGCTTTGAAAGATTAGTTAGAAGCTGCAGTTGGTGCAAATTTGTAATTATGAATTGGAAGGGACCTCAGGGATCAACACAGTGGTGGGTTGCTACCAGTTTGTCCTGGATTGGGCGAACCAGTAGTGGTGGCGGTGGGAGGCTATGCCCACCAGCCCAGATGCTTCTGTGCATGTGCAGAAGCAACGCGCATGGGTGCAAGTGTGTACCTACCTATGAGCAAACTGATAGCGACTGATTTTGAAACCCACTCCTGGATCAACTATTCCAAACTCTAGCTTGGTGGAAGATCTAAGAAAGCTTTCAGAAGACAATTATCCATGCCTGAGAAATGGGAAAATACCAGAAATAAATACATATGGATCAGGGGCGGGTTTCAAAACCTGTTGTTATTGGTTCGCTCATGGGCACACGTATGCTTGTGCACTCGTACGATGCTTTTGTGCATGCTGCTGCCTCCCGCTGCTGCCGCTACCAGTTCGCCCAATCCGGGGTGAACTATTAGCAACCCACCACTGATACGGATGAAGCTCAAAGGTGCTTTTTTAAAAGGCAACTGGACTGTTTTCTCCTTGAACAAAAGAGAACAAAAGGTTACATTTCACACCCAAGAAACTTCATCAGGTGTGATAATGATGGTGTGTGTGTGTGTGTGTGTGTGTGTGTGTAAAGATAGGTGCTGACAGTTGTAACTGGATGATGGGGGGGGATGGAAGAACAGGATCTGACCGGATGGTGAGGAGGGGAGAAGGATTGTATTTCTTTGTAGTCCTGCTGCAAACCATCCTTGCTCTCCTTGGCCTCTCTTTGGCCTTCAGTAACATTGACCATGGTATCCTTGTGGCCCCACTATGAGGTTTGGGGCTGGCCAGCACAGTCTTGTGCTGGTTTGGCTTCTTCATCCATGCCCTGTCCCAACTGGTGTTGAGCGAGAGTGAGAGATCTAGCCAACAGCTACTCTTTTGCGGCATGCCGGGGGCCTGGCACTGTCTCCACTCCGCTTTAACATCTGCATGATACCAAAGGGTGAAGTAATCCATCTCCATGGGTTGAGAAATTATAAGCTTGTGGACAATATTCAAGTTTATATCTCCACCTCACGACAATGTTGAAAATAAATAAAGCTAACATTGGGGGCGCAGAAGAAACAGCTACAGTATATTTAACTTTATTTGAATAAATAAGGATATGAATTCTTATTGACACCTGGACATATAACCTAAGACCATCTTTTATCTTTAGGTGATGTTGGACAACCTTCAAATTTACTCACTCCCTATACCTGAGGAGTGTAATCCAGATGACAAGATCTTCAGAGTTTTGGTGGTTTGTGTGTGTCTGTGTGAAATAAAGCCTTTTCCCACTTTACATCTCTTCCATTTCTGAAGTATCATTCTGATTGATCATTAACTTGAAATTCAGGGGTCCCTGCTTTCTACATTTCCAAGCATCACTTTTCTAAGTGATTTCAGAATCAGCCTGTTTACAGTATCCAGTTCATTGCCAGGTCCCAATTCTCATATTTTATCAGTCATTCATTCATTCATTCATTCATTTGTTCATTTGTTCATTTGTTCATTTGTTCATTTGTTCATTTGTTCATTTGTTCATTCGTTCATTCGTTCATTTGTTCATTCATGACCATCCCAATTTTGGCACCCATCTCAACAAGTAACTCTGGATGATAAACAATAAAAAAAAATTAATTTAACACAATAGAAAAATAAAAATAAATAAATATATAAAGCAGCCAAAAATATTATAATCCATACATATATGCTTAACCAGGAAATGGAGTCCTTCACACACTGGAATTCCAATCCCAGACACATAACTAGGTCTTCAAGATCTTCCCCAAAACTAATAGAGTAGGGACTATCCAAATCTCCACAGGGAGAATGTTCCAGAAGGTTGGTGCTATGGCAGAAAAGGCACACCTCCAGGTCACTACCAGGGCGCGCCTACTTTATGGAATCAACTCCCTTTGAAGCTCCTGACCTGCGTTCCTTCCGCTGTGACCTTAAGACATGGTTATTTCACCAGGCCGGATGGGACTGACGGGGTTTTTAAGGGAAATTTTAATAGTTTTAACATTTAAATATTGATTATTCGCTTGTTTTATTGCTGTGAGCCGCCCTGAGTCCTTGTCGGAGAGAGGGCGGCATATAAGCTTAATAAATAAATAAATAAATAAATAAATTAACATTCCTTGGCTGACAGGACCTGGACCACAACCATCCTGTCAGATCAGATTGGGAATTTATAGGATTGGATTATGATTGGAGTGCCCTGCATCAAGTTCATAGTTGCGAAGCCATTTATAGACATTAAGATTGATGGAACCTAATTTCTTAATCACATTTTGGACTTTTTTTTTTGTATGTTGGAGAGATTAAAGCCCTTTGGAGCGGCAAGTTTTTACTATATTGATCAGGGGAATTTCCACCTCCTTAATAGGTGATAGTGTATATTTGATTTTTTAAAACACATATAATTTTGGCGAGGCAATAAAGCAAAAAGGTGCTTGCTATATGGGTTTTGGAAAGTTAATGGATTTGGAATGACAGTTGTTTGGATGTTCCAATAAGTCCTTGAATGCCGGACACAGGAGCCAGAAGATTGAGAAAATGGAGCAGAAAACCCAGTGGAAACTTTTGAATCCTTCTCAGCCAAGCTTTTGGACAAAATGGGTCAAATGCTTGATAAAATTGACAGCGCATGTTCTAATGAAGTTATAAAACAAGATGGAGCTGCAATGGATGTGTCTGAAATTGATTTGAAAGAGGATTTAAAAGTAATACAAATAGTTCTGGTCTGTTGTGACCTAAGCTCACTTAGTCATTACAAGACACAATTAGTCCCAAGCAAAACTATTTTATTATAACAGCTGAGAATTACTTCATTCGCAGCTTAGTCCAAATTAATTCCAAAATAAGTCCCTCAGAAAAAGTCCTTCGGGTTTATCACAAACCTTTATTCTTTGGCACCCTGCCAAAGGCCTTGCTTGGCAAAGCCTCACAAAGTTCAGAAACAAGAGATGCCGACTGGAAACAGATTTAGCAATGCTGCTTTCCTACAAAGAGCCCAAGAGCCTTTGCTGCTCTTTTAAGCCTTATGGGAGGGGCCAATCATCTCCTGGCCTTACTCCTGAGTCATCCTTTTTGCTTTAGCTGTTCTTGCCTTCTGGCAGCTCTGCACATGCGTGCACTAGGAACAAGCTCCTCCTGTTCCTCTGCCTCTCTGCTGTCTGACTCTGGGGGTTTCGGAGTCTGTGCATCATTCCCAGATGGTCCTGGCCCCATCTCTGCCTCCAATGCAGAGCCCTCATCCGGGCCTTCCCCAGTCTCCAGGACTGGCCCATTGTCCTCCCCAGCCTCCTCACTGTCCAATTCCACTTGCCAGCTCCACAGGCTGTTGGCGGACCACAACATGATCTAGTTTTCTTTTCAGAGTTGTCATATGCAGCATTTAGTTTGGAACTTCTGCCCTCTTTTCTACTCTGTCATCCTGAAGAGATGTTATGATTATGGAGCCCATGACTAAATGCCAGACCTATGTTTTATAGGGGCTTTTCCTTCAAAGGAAGACAGCATTAAGTTTGGAATGTCTGCCCTCTTCTCTGACTGTGACCTATACTGTCACCCTGATGAGACAGTTGTGGGCTAAATGACAGCCTTCTGTTGTGTAGTGGCTTTTTCCTCAAAGGGTCTGCCTGGGCCTTTCATGAAACCAATCTGATCATCTTCAGCATGCCGGTCTTTTGCAGTAGCCATGGTGGTTGTCTTCTCCAACTTGTTGGAGTGTTCACCTGCTGGGATAAATCTTCATTGCTACACTATTTTCTGAGACCTGATATGCATACAAAAGAACATCATGTCAAAATAATAAGTGGATTTGGGGTAGAAAGTTCCTCAAAATCCTCCTCTTCCTCCTCCTCTTTTAATGACCCCGTAATCCCTTGCTATGGAGTCTGGGCAACTGAATGGAGCTGAATGTATATTGGCCAGATGCCCTTCCTGTCACCAATGTGGAGTTTAGTTCAGCAGATATATTCTCATAATGCTCAGAGAGAGAAATATCTGCCTCTATCTAGGATCGAACTCACAGCCTCCTGATTGTGAGACGAGAGCGCCACCTCTAGGCCACCGCACCATTCTGGAGAGTTCCTCAAAATATCAGTTACTAGGCCATGCCCACCATGGCCACGCCCACCATGGCCCCAGCAACGGGGCAGCGAACCCGTTGCTAAAGGATTTGAAGCCCACCCCTGATCTGAAGTCAAAATGCTGATGCAGTTCATACTGAGCAAAAGGCTTCCTTCTCAGAATTTTGCTGGATTTGAAGGGAAGCACAATGAAAATTAGTTAGATTGATAGGATATAATTTGTCTACTGTCCACATTTGATTATTTCCAAACAGGGGGTAATTGCTCATCTCTAAATGGGATTCATACCTACCTAAATAACTATAAGTAAATATAAATATATGCCAAGTAAATAAAAATAAATGCCAAACTAAATCCATATTAATATATGGATTTTGGCCATCTATCATGGCCAAGCTAAAACACGGTCTTGATCCTGCGTTCTCTGAAAGTGTATTACTGGAAAGATTTGGGGCCCATCTCACTGGCGCATCATCAAAGTTTAGAGCCACATTGGTGAATTCTCCCTTTGAACACCTGTCTACTGACATGTTCAGGGTTCAGGGAGGTGACATCTCTCTTGCAATTATTTAAATCACAGTGATTTATTTCTTGTCTTTATGTTCAGTCCCTAGAGACATTTCTGCAACCTTTCAGAAAATTTAGCACAAACATGTCAGAAATGTTTCCGTGATGGTGTCACATTTAAAAGCAATGTTGAATGGAGTCTATGTCACAAATGTTGGGTGCATCAGTGGTTCTGGACATAGAGATAATCTAGGATTGATTTCAGGGAAGGAGGGTCTGTGTGTGTTTCCCTTGACTGAACTTGGTCTGGATCAAAAGCTTCTGCTTGGAAGAGGTTTCGGTTTCTTCCGACTGTTCTCATCCTTTTTGTTACAAATGTATGTGCAGTAGAAATGCCTCAGTCAGGAACATAAGTCATGGTGCTGCTGCTTCTCTTTGCACTGCTTCTGTGGCCATGGGGAGCTTGGGGGATGCACAAAGCCAAATGCTTCCTAAATTTGGAACAGGGTGAAGTGGACCCACAGAATCATTACAAGCCAGGAGATTATTTCATTAGCGTCATAGTCTCTGCAATGAAGGCTGCATTTCAACCTTTAAACTTCAATAGAAGTCCTTCAACTGCTTTCTCCACGTAAGTCGATCTTCCTGCACTGCATTACAGAACCTTCATTTTCAATGAAAGTCTAGAGTCTCAACCAATCCAAAATACAAGGTGTTTTCTTTCACCCTTCAATCTGTCTCATTTACTAACTTACTTTCTGATTCTACCTTGAGTTCCTTATTGCACACTGCTGGAGAGGAAGCTCATTTCAAGGTTTTAAATATCAGAAATCAATCAAAATATCCCCCCCCCCATCCATCCACTTTTCTTTCCAACAGAATTTGACTGTGGGCAGAGAAGGGCATTCTGACCTCTCCCTCCACCTCACTCCTGGATTAAACTGGACTGTGGGGGACACTGGTCCAAACACAGAGGGATGGTATCTTTTCTCTCTGCGTTGCAGATGAGATCATTCCATCCTTGTTTTTCCACATCAAAATTTACCGCTGGATAAAAGAGTCCCACTTAAGAACATAGACATTCATGAATTTTGTAAATGATTCTCATTCATGAGTTCACACCATAGAAGTAACAATCTTTTTAAAAATATTATATTAGTTGGTTGGTGGATTTGCTTATTTTGTTATGCAATTCATAGGCTGTGTGACTCTGGGTGGTTTATAATTAAAAGAAAAAATAGGAATAAACCTGCCCCTGAAACAACAAAAATAAAACAACAATAACAGTTCATTCATTAAGCGTTCAAACTTCATTCTGCCGCAGTGGTGGGGAGACTAACCTGGTCTTTACGACCTTCTGAATGTCATTCATGGAGGAGCCATTCGCAGTTCTTCTAAACTGTTGATCTGACTTCAAAAATGGTTATAATATCTGGAATATACTACAGCTAATAGTAAATAGGTCTTTTTAGCCATGAGAGCATTTCAACCACAGAGATAACAGCCCATCAAATATGAAATAAATACTTGAAAACCAAAAGATGAAATTGAAGTGGTGTTAGTTTAACCAAGCGGGAGAGTGATTTTGAAATACTGCATGATCCGTAATTTTCTACTGTTTCTTCTTTTTCTATGGTAATGTTTTGGAACATTTCAAATTTTTTGGAACAATTGATTGATTGGATGAAAAGTGTCATCATGGGGGAAAAGTTAAATGGTATTTTCATCAATGTGTTTGTCCCTGCAGATCATCAACCAAATTTTATTGGAAATTTGCACCTTTCCTATTTGCCATTGAGGATGTCAATCAGAATAACCATCTCTTACCTAACATTACCCTGGGTTATAATATCTATGAAAATTTCTTCAAGGTAGAGATAACTTCAGAGGCTTTGCTGGACCTGCTTTCAGATGGGGAGGCCAATGTCCCCAACTACAAGTGTGGGAGGCAGAGAAACACAGTAGCTGTTCTGGAAGAAGCGGAGACTGGCATCTCCATCCAGATTTCAACCATGTTGGGCACTTACAAAATCCCCCAGGTGTGTCTCTTTTGCAATCATTGAATGATTTCTCTTTGCAATCATGAAACTGTCAATCAGAGCTCCTTTGCTGTAAATGAACAGCAAAGATTTATTAGGGAAATGAGAGGAAATACATTTTGTTTGTTTCGTTTAACACTCCACCAACTTCCATTCCTTTCAGATCAGTTACAGTTTTGCTTCCCAGATTCTGAGAGATAAAACTCAGTTTCCTTTCTTCTACCCGATGCTCCCTGCTGAAGGAGCCCAGTATCCAGGGATTGTCCAACTGCTACTTCATTTTAGATGGACCTTGGTTGGTCTTGTTGCTCCAAAAACTGACCAAGGGGAGAGTTTCATGAGGACAATGCCTTCTTTGATGATAAGCAATGGCATTTGTGCAGTTCTCTATCAAAGTTTTACACTAAATGTTGCTGAAATGAATATAAAGTTACATGAATATTATAAGTGGAGAAAAGTCAATGTCTTTGTTTATGGTTCAGAAACTAATTCATTCACAATAGGAATGATAATTATACAAGGAGGGCTTCAACGCATTCAGAAGCATGTTGTAGGTAAAGTCTGGATCACAACAGCTCAGTGGGATCTCAGCCTTGACTTTATGTTTAGTGTCTATTCCCTGAAACACCTCACTGGCATTTTTTCCTTTCTGATAAAGAAAAGCAAATGGACAAACTATGATGATTTTTATATCATTGTCACATCCATATTTAACTTTTTGGAGAAAACGTTTATATGCTCATCCACTAAGGATGCCTTTTCAGTGAAAGTTTGGAGACGGTGCAGACAGAGAGAAGAACTGGAGTCTCTGAGGAAAGAGGAGATTGACAAAATCCTGGCTCTGGACAGCTACCTCATTTCCAACACCATCTGGGCTTTGGGAAGATCCTTAAATTCAGCACATATATCCACATTCAAGAGATCAGTGAGGAACAGAGGGGTGAAGGTAGAAGCTCTAAGAGTGAAGGCATGGCAGGTATTTCCTTTCCATTAGACATGTTTTTCCTGCCCGTGGGAATCAGTTGTTGAAGTGAATGCCTTGGTTACTTATTCTGAAAAAACAAATTATCTTGAAAGTCAATTCCAATTGAATTTGAACCTTCCGTTTCCTTCACTTTCCTTTCCATTCCCTTTGATCCTTGTTTTGGCAATAGTTTCCTGTTTTAATTTTATGTCTTTTAAAGTGAGTACATTGATATCTTAATTGTTCAGCCATCCTTTTATCTCACACTTTTATATCCAACAAAAAAGGAAAAGAGTGTGATATCACACATTAGACTGTTGGAGACAAGTGGGTAATTCTCTCCAACCTTGGAAAGGAATTTTAGCAGAAAGAAAGATGATGTGGACTAATATCTTTGGATTATCAGTGATCAATCCCATGATAAGTCACTGATCTTCACCAGAGAACAATATGGGAAAGTAGGAAATGTGTAACTCCCTAACTCAACTGGGGAAGTGATGATATAAAACATGCAAAAAATTACAAAATATGTTTCAGGTTAAAGGAAAAGCTGTGTGGCTGAAATTGGCCTTTTATTTTAATATTTGTAGATTAATTTTAGGTTAATATGAATGAAGAAATAATTGTTTTTTTGCCTTTAGAGGTATTGTATATTAGCATTTCTGTGAAAAAGCACTGGGAAGAGGAACATAGCCAAATGCCAGACTTCTGACCATTATTATTATTCCTATGTTTATTGATACTTTCCTAAACAAGTTGGAAACAAAATAGAACCTGGGAGTTGAAGACAGAGAGAGAAATATTAAGGTCCTTCCCAACATAGACCATAGGGTATTTTCAAAGAATGTCTAATATCCTTTCTAAGTTCTTCTTTTCATTTGTATTTCAGCTTCATTCCTTCCTTCAAGACTCTCAGTTTCACAATCATTCCATAGAAGGAGTATATTTGGATGAAAAGGGACAGCTGACAGCTGACCTGGACATTGTGAACTGGGTCGTTTTCCCAAACAAATCTGTCAAGAGAACTAAATCTGGGAGTCTTGAAAAACTGACATCCCAGGATTTGAAATTTTCCATTGACCAGAAGAGTATCACACAGTTGGAAATGCTGAATAAGGTGGGATTAATATTTATTTTTGTTCCACTGGAAGTGCAACAACAGGATTACACTATTGGGGTGGGAGGGGCCTTGCTTTGCGTTTTCTTGTAAACTGATCAGGCTGTCAAGAATGCAAACTTCTTATTCAGCTGGCCATGAAAAAAAGTCCATCCAACATTTCCCTGATAAATCTCACCTTTAAATGTAATTTGAAAGCCTAAATCTGTGGCGTGTGTGAAACATCAGAAGGAAAGAGAAATAGGGATGGAATCATGTGTTTTATGGACTTCACATTTCCTTTTGGTTTCTAATTAGTCAAAGCTAATCCTTGCACTGGAGATCACCAAATCCTTCTTTCCTGGACACTGTTCTGAAAATAACTTTATATTCTAGATTTTCTTCCTCTCTCTCCTCAGCCCCTGCCTCCTTCCAGGTGTGTGGAGAGCTGTCATCCTGGATTTAGGAAAGTGCCTCAGGAAGGGATGCCCATCTGCTGCTATGACTGTCATCCTTGTGCAGAAGGAACCATCTCCACCATGGAAGGTGAGTGACACCAGACAAAAGAGGCAGACATTTGGAAAGACCATAGATCCTGATATTGTTCATACAAGAGTTTTTTGAAAAAGAAATCTTTTCATATGAATAATTTATTACATGAGTGATAAGAAATAATCTTAATCGGGAGCAAGTTATTAAAAAACAGGGGATCAATGATGGCTTTTTAAAATACTTTTTAAAAAGTATTTCTTGCTTTTCATTTTCTTTATTGGTTAATCTCTATCAATTTTTCTTCGCATTTCTGGAAAAATTGAGAATTTCTGATCCTTCCTTCCCCTTCCCTTCCTTTCCCTTTCCATCTAATAATGCATGACTAAAATACTGGACATTTATTTAACAGGTCCACCTTTACGTCCAACACTGGATCTTCCTTCCTTCCTTCCTTCCTTCCTTCCTTCCTTCCTTCCTTCCTTCCTTCCTTCCTTCCTTCCTTCCTTCCTTCCTTCCTTCCTTCCTTCCTTCCTTCCTCTTGCCTTCTTTCCTTTCTTCCCTCCCTCCCTCCTTCCTGGCATGGGTGGAAGGCTAAAGAAACAGGGGATTCTACCAGTCAGGAAAACTGCTGTCCAGAGAAAAGATCTGACAATCTACGATCAGAAGTGACATTAGTTGTGAAATATCTTCCTTGCCAAAAATGCAGCCTCTGAAAGCAGTCATAGCTCATCCTGGGAAATGTGTGAGATGCAATGTCATTGGCCTTTGGCACTTTTTCTTCCTTGTTGTACTGCTTAAACTTCCCCATCATTGCTGTATCTTGTTTTTCGCCACCCCTATTCATTTACCCCATCACCAGCTTCACATCCAAAAATGGATGTGATTGAAAAACATGCTGTGCAGTAGATGTTAATCTTAGCCCTAACAACTGCCAAGCTTTGTAATGGAAATTCTAGTCCCAGTTGTGATCCTAAAGCGGGGACACCATGTATACGTCTAATGGAAGAACATGCTTTACAATACGTGTTAATCTCACTCTTTTCAGATGCTGAAAAATGTACAAAATGTCCAGCCAGTCGGTATCCAAACATCAACAGAGATAAATGTATACCTAAGGTTGAAACTTTCCTTTCCTATCAAGAAAATTTGGGGATCATCTTAGCTTCCCTTGCCTTATTCCTGTCTTTGGTAACAGGATTAGTCTTGGGAATCTTCATTAAATTCCAAGAAACTCCCATAGTCAAAGCCAACAATCGCGATCTCTCCTACATCCTCCTCATCACCCTCCTGCTTTGTTTCTTGACCTCCTTCCTGTTCATTGGCCGGCCAATGAGAGCCACCTGTCTTCTCCGACAAACATCCTTCAGCAACATCTTCTCAGTTGCCATTTCTACTGTCTTGGCCAAAACAGTCACTGTGGTGTTAGCCTTCTTGGCCACAAAACCTGGGAGTAAAGTGCAGAGATGGCTGGGGAAGAGCCTGGCCAACTCCATCATCCTTTCTTGTTCAGGTATCCAAGTTGTTGTCTGCAGCATTTGGTTGAGCACTTCTCCCCCATTTCCTGATTTGGACCCTTATTCGCAGACTGGTTGCACCATTCTTCAATGTAATGAAGGTTCTGTTGCCATGTTCTACCTTGCTCTGGGCTACATGGGCTTCCTGGCTGTCATCTGCTTCATGGTGGCTTTCTTTGCCAGGAATCTCCCTGGGGCCTTCAATGAAGCCAAGCTCATCACCTTCAGCATGCTGGTCTTCTGCAGTGTCTGGGTTTCCTTTGTACCCACCTATCTTAGCACCAAGGGGAAGTATATGGTGGCTGTGCAGATCTTCTCCATCTTGGCCTCCAGTGCCAGCCTGTTAGGCTTCATTTTTATTCCCAAATCTTACATTATTTTCTTAAGACCTGATCTGAATACAAAGGAACATTTGATATCAAAATAAAATAGAAATTAAATTATTATATATGAGGCGCTGTCTGATGGGGTAAGAAGACTTCGTCTCCATCCCATCCATCCCTTAGCTCTCTTGGTATGCTTTTAGTATAGTTTTTAATAATATTCTAATTTTGTGTTGTTTTAACTATTTTTTTTATGGTTTTATAACCCGTAAGCCACCCAGAGTCAACTTGTAGGGGAGATGGACTGCATAAAATGTCACGAGTAAATAAAGTCAGATAGAAGTGATGAAATTTCAAGAAATTCTGATGTGTATATGTGGTTTTAAAAAATAAAAACAACTTGCAATGTCAGAAGCATCCATCTTTACTTCTGTGCAGAAATAAAGTACTGAACTCCAGTTTACTCTTCCAATGTGATTCTGGGTCATATTCCACTGGTATCATGAACTCAGTCACTTTCCGGCATTTATTTCCTATTTCTGGGGAAAAAAACCCACTCCACACTTTGGAGAAAATAGATCTGTTTAATACCCACATGTTCAATGAATGAATCACAGGACCCAAAGCAAATAATGAAAGCTTACTGTGATGTTTATTAAAGAGCCCATGCTGGTGGGATTCCTTCCAAAAAAATATTGAGAGAGATCCCGTTCCATAAAGAGTTGCACTCATATTTATATATCTCAAAAAGCTGGGAGAGGCCAATGCACAAAGAACAGATGATTTAATGATACATATTCATAGGTAAATGAACTCAATAGGTCAGGGGTGTCAAATTCAAGGCCCAGGAGCCAGAGCCAACATACGGGGTGCTTAGATCTGGCCCATGGTGCCACCCTGGAAACACGAAAGGACTGGCCCGTAGTGCCTCTGCCAGCAGGCCACCGTCCTCAGCTCTGTTTTCACTGGCAAAGGGTTTCAGGAGCCATCACAGGTGAAAACAATGCTTGTGTGGCCCTCCTGAGCCCTGGTTTTGCTGGCAGAGAGTTGCAGGAAGCTGTCAAAGGGAGCTTGGGACCCTGTTTTCACTGACAGAGGGCTTGGGACACCACAGGTGAATGACGGGGGCCAACATGAATGACATTGAGCTGACAGTACCCACCCTGGCCACGCCTACCCTGGCCCCCTGAGGTCAAACACAACCCTGATGCAGCCTTCAATGAAATCGAGTTTGACACCACTGCAATAGATAATGGAGCTGAGGTCACTCCCTTTGTCTGCTTTCCTTCAAAAATGAAAAAGGAAAGCAAACAAACAAACAAAGAAACTAGGAAAGAAGTTATCTCCCACAAATTAAAAGGTTGGTTGGGGCAGTTTGAGAATGCCACAGAACAAAAGAAAACCATTTCCTACTGCAAGTTTGAATTGTTCTAATAAGATAACAGACTTTGGCCTTATATCTCTACATATTGAATACATTTAATCAATTTCCATCAAATAAGAAGTTATTTTTTCTCCCAGAGGGTCAACTGAATGGTGTTCCAATAGTAAGCGTGGATGGTTAGATTTTTGAGGAATTGAAGGCTCCATGAAGGCTGAAGAAGGGATGGATCAGCCTAGGTGTGAGTGAACGGGGGCAGTTGTATCCATTTAGTGTTAGGCCAAGGTAGGTGAAATGGAAAGTATTGGTAGCCCATTACAGGGCAATGTTTTCCCTCTGTTCTAGTGATAATGCTGACTTTCATCCTGTGGTCCAGGCAACTGAATTGCTGGAATTATTGGTGCCAATGCTTAACGCCAGATCTTCTTGCAATAGCAATAGCACTTAGACTTATACAGTGCTTTTACAGCCCTCTCTAAGCGGTTTACAAAGTCAGCTTATTGCCCCCAACAATCTGGGTACTCATTTACCTTGGAAGGATGGAAGGCTGAGTCAACCTTGAGCCTGGTGAGGTTCGATCTGTCAAATTGCAGGCAGCTGTCAGGCAGCAGAAGTAGCCTGCAGTATTGCATTATAACCACTGCACCACTATGGCAAGAAAACTATCTTGATCTACATCTTGATGATGAATGAAGTAATGGACCTGACATGTGTTACTGGAACCAGGTTGGTTAAAGACAGTAAAGTTACAGTAAAGAATCTTGCAAGTCTGAAGACACAAGGAAGATGGAGATGGCCTTCAAGATGATCTGGAAATGACTTCAAGACTTCCACAAGACTTCCTAATCCTAACATCCAGTGTACTATCAACTCATCAGAGCAAGAAGGCTCAGTCCTATCTCATGATTTCTTGCTTGTCACATACTTCCTCCCCTCACTTTAAGGCAGTAATCCATGTCATTATGACCTGGAGCATCTCACTTTCAAGGGAAATGGGGTGAAGAGCAATTTAAAATATGAGAAGTTGATTAAGGCAACTGATAAAAGAGAGCATCTCCCTGGTAATACGAAGCCACCATCGCTCCAGTGTCTTTTCATGTTCTGCTCCCTCATTAACCTCCAAGGACATTTCTCACTGGTTACTAGGGAAAATATTATACCCATTAGAAAGATAAGAATTGTTATAAAGGCTATCAAAATGCCCTCACAGAAAACCTTGGAAAATGTGGTCTTCTCAGAAACAGAAGTTTCCACCTTTTTTGGTTCAGATTTTTAACATAGTAACAGAGTCATTTAGTCCAACTCAAGCAGGAGACACTATGCCATTTGTGACAGATGGCAGTCCAGTTGCTTCTTGAAAGCTTCTACTGATGAAGCTCCCACAACTTCTGAAGGCAAGCTATTCCTTTGGTTGATTGTTCTCACTGTCAGAAAGTTCCTCCTCATTTCTAGGTTGAATCTCTCCTTGGTCAATTTCCATCCATTGCTCTTTGTTTGGCCTTCAGGTGCTTGGATAACAGCTTGACCCCCTCCTCTCTGTGGCAGCCCCTCAAATATTGGAAGACTGCTATCATGTCTCCCCTGGTCCTTCTCTTCACTAGACTAGCCATGCCCAGTTCATGTAATCGTTCTTCATATGTTTTAGTCTCCAGTCCCCTATTCATCCTGGTTGCTCTCCTCTGCACTTTTTCTAGAGTCTCAACCAGGGGTGGGTTCTAAATTTTTTTACTACCGGTTCTGTGGGCATGGCTTATTTTGTGGGTGTGGTATGATGGTCATGTGACAATTCTTTAGGATTTAGCAGAGGTACTGGTCTATCAGGCTTTTAACTGCTTGTAGAGCTGTACAGATCTACTCATTTGTTCTTGGAGTGTCCTGGTCTACACATTTGTTTTTCGAGGGTCCCGGTCTACCCATTTGTTTTTCGAGCGTCCTGGTTTACCCATTTGTTTTTCGAGCGCATTGGTCTACCACCACACTGCCTTTTAACACTGATCAGCTGTAGGGCGGCCCTTTGAAGCGCCGCGGCAACAGTTTAAACATCCTTCCAGCCAATCAGCTGAGACTCGGGAGGCAGCAAAAAATTGGGGCGGGGTCAAATAAAAGGTAAGAATAACGCGGGGCGGGGGGGGGGTGGGTGGGATGGGAGGGCCCAGCTCCCGAACAAAGAGAAACAGTTTGGTGATGTCATATTGTCACCGCTACTGGCTTGGCCGAACCGGGCCGAACCAGGAGGAACCCACCACTGGTCTCAACATCTTTTTTATAGTGTGGTGACCAAAACTGGATGCAGTACTCTAGGTGTGGTCTTGCTAGGGCTTTATAGAGTGGTATTAGTACCTCACTTGATCTTGATTGCATCCCTCTGTTAATGCAATTTAGGATTGTATTGGCTTTTTTGGCTGCCGCTGCACACTGCTGGCTCATATTTAGCTGGTTGTCCACCAAGACTCCAAGATCCCCCTCACAGTCACTATTAAACCTGCTTTCCCCCAGTTTATATGTGTGCTTTTGGTTTTTCTTGCCTAAGTGTAAGACTTCACTTTTCTCTACATTGAATTTCGTTTTGTTAGATAGGGCCCAGTGTTCAAGTCTGTCAAGAACCATCTGGATCCATCCACCTTCCATATTGGAGTTGGTTCCTTCTGCACAGGGAAGAATATTGTTGCAACAGATGGGCTTCCCTTCCTGAGACACCTTTTTGAATCCCAGATGGCAACTTTCCACACACCTGGAAGGAGGAAGGGGCTGAACAGGGAGAGGAAGACCATCCAGACAATGAGTTATGATTTAATTACCAGAAAGAGGCAAAGGAGAAAGGGGTTGGTGGCATCTTGTTCACAGCTTAGCTTTGCTAAACAAAGGGCTCAACAATCTGCTTGGTTGTATGTTACTTCTCTTTTCTTCTTTCTAATTTTTTTGTAGACTTGCATTTTATTTTAGGTTCTAAAAAAACCAATAGATTATTGGTTTTTTCCCCTCTTTGGTATAATGAACTCAAGCCTACCTTGTCTTAAACATACCTTCCTTCACAGAAGACAAATGAATAAATTCTTTAAATTATTATGGATATATTTCCACCAAACAGCTTGATATCTAAACAACAACAAAATGTTTATAGGTGTAACAACTGCCTGGCTACCAAGTGAAATTTTTTCTAAGACTGTGAGAGCTGGTTTATTTTAGGGACTGTTGTCTTCCATATCAGAAGTGCTAGGAGATTGTGTCCTCCTTGACATTTTTGAGCTTTTCTCAGGAAATCTCAGTCCAGACACATGGAGGCAGTCATAGATTAGACCTCTTCTTTATCTCGGAACAAATGTCATAATTGAGAATTCAAAGTGATTCTAACAATCATGTTGATAGGGTGAGACCACAGCCTGATTCAGTTGCAAGTCAACAAATCCCTGGACCATAATCTTTCCATTACTCATGAGAACATTGATGGGTTGCAAGATACTTAAAGTGAGGGAATTTTCCCTTCTTCTTGGCATCCATTTTGGCCAAAGAGGAATCCGTGTGGGCCAGGGAGGGACTGGAAATGACATCAGTGTTTGATTCACTGTCTCTGAATCTACAGGCAAAGGACTAGATCATACTCAATCCATCCAAGTCTTGCAACCTGGTCTCTGAGGCCAGGACAAATATTCATATCCATATATGCACTTTTCAATACACTCGATTGCAAAGATTCAAAGGGAAATCATATTTATTAAAAAAAAATGATAGTCTTTTTCTACTGTGACTTGAGAAGAAGGATTTCTGGAGGGAGGGAATGGAGGGACATTAAAATGTCAAAGGTCACTAATCAGAATTATTAAGTCATATTTTGGAACATGCATACAGGAGCCTCACTTTTCTGTTTCATTTTGACATCACATGCTCTTTTGTATTCAAATCGGGTCTTAAGAAAATAATGAAACATTTGGGAATGAAGATGCAGCCCAGAAGTCCTGCATTGGAGGCCAAGATGGAGAAGACTTGCACAGCCACCATGTACTTCCCTTTGGTGCTCAGATAGGTGGGCAGAAAGGAGATCCAGACACTGCAGAAGACCAGCATGCTGAAGGTGATCAGCTTGGCTTCATTGAAGGCTCCAGGGAGATTCCTGGCCAGGAAAGCCACTGTGAAGCAGATGGCAGCCAGGAAGCCCATGTAGCCAAGGGCACCATAAAACATGGTGACAGAGCCTTCATTGCACTGCAATATGATTTCTCCAGATTGTGAATGCATGTCAGACTCAGGAAATGGGGGGAAAGTGCCCAACCAGATGCTGCAGAAGATAACTTGGAGACCAGAGCAACAAAGGATGATGGAGTTGGCCAAACTCTTTCCTAACCATCTCTGCACATTATTCCCTGGTTTTGTGGCCCAGAAGGCCAGCACCACTGTGATTGTCTTGGCCAAGAGAGAAGAAATGGCAGCAGAGAAGATGATGCTGAAAGCCGTTTGTCGAAGAAGGCAGGTGACTCTCCTTGGCTGACCAATGAACAAGAAAGAGGTACAGAAAGAAAACAAGAGACAAACAAGAAGGATATAAGAGAGGTCCCGGTTATTGGCTTTGACTATGGGAGTTTCTTGGAATTTAATGAATATTCCCAAGACAAAGCATGTTATCAACGAGAGGAACAAGGCAATAGAAGTCAGGACGACCCCCAATTTTTCCTGATAGGATAAGAAAATTTTAATCTTGGGGATACAGTCATCTCGATTGTTGTTTGGATGTTGATCTGCTGGACATTTGCTGCATTTTTCTGCGTCTGAAAAAGAGTAAGAGTAACATTGAACTTAGAGCTTATTCTTTTCTATAATGCTAAAATTCCCCTTTCAAATGTTGGTTGGGCTGAGGAAGCTTAATTTGGCTTCCTGAAATGAGCAAAGAATCTGAACTGGTTATCTTCCCAGAAACAAAAGTTTGCCCCTTTCCTCTGGTGCAACCCACCTTCTATGGTGGAGATGGTTCCTTTGGGACAGCGAAGACAGTCATAGCAGCAGATGGGCTTCCCTTCCTGAGCCACCTTCATGAATCCAGGACGGCACCTTTCCACACACCTGGAAGAAGGCAGGGTCTGAGCAGAGGGAGGAAGACCATCCAGAAAATGGTTTATGATTTAATTTTCAGAAAGAGACGAAGAAAGAAACAGTTTGGTAATACCCAGTTTAAGGCTTAGCATTGCTAAATTTGAAGCCTATATAAAGAGCTCAAAAATCTGCTTGGTTGCATGCTGCTTACCCTTTTTTCTTTGTTTTTTCCCTAATTATCCTATTTCCTAATAGATTTCCATTTTTAATTTAGGTTCCAAATTTATACATTAAGGTAAATTTTAATTTACGTTTTTTTTCCCCCTTCGGGTAGGGGTCAACAACCTGAGGCTCTGGAGCCGCATTTGACTCTTTCACCACTCTGCTGCAGCTCCCTGTCACTCAAAACATGCATCACAACCGCCAATGTGTGACACGCAATTTATTGAGCTTTTCAACCCCCCCCCAGTAGGCCAACCATGGATAAATCCAAGAAAAGAAAAGTTTCAGAAGATAACAGAACGTTTTATTCAACTACACATGCTAGTTTTGTGGCCACTCAAGAAATAGTCAGGCAAGGGAAGGGTTTTGTGGCTCCCGGTGTTTTCTTTTCTGTGGGAAACGGAGTGTTTAAGGTTTCAGACCCCTGCCTTTGGGGAATGAATTAAGCCTCCCTTAGCTTCCCATCACGAAAGAGTAGTGAATAATTTCCTTAAATTGTTAAGGATATACTGTATTTCTCACAGATCGCTTAATAGCTAAACAAAGAATCCGTTGCCTGCCTTACAGGATATTGATGACGCTCAAAAGCTGTATTTATCCCAAGAAAGCAATCCTGTTGATAAGAGATTCACAAAAACTGCAGTAAAGATTTTCCCCACCTGGTTCAGCTTATCCATCACTTCCACTCCCTTTGGATTGACCATAAACTTGAAATCCAGGGATCCTTGTTTTTCTAGGCTGCCAAGCATCACTTTGACAAATGACTTGTTATGATGCAGCCAGTTGACAATGTCCAGATCAGCTATCAAGTCGCCCGTCTGATCCAGATATACACCATCTATGGATGTATTGTAAAACTGAGAGTCTTCAAGGAATGGATGAAACTGGAATGGGAAAGAAAGAAGGATTGTTTAGATACCCAGACTTCTAAACCCACATTTGAGAGAAAAATAAACATTTCAGTTTTACTTTCCAAGTTTTCCAAGACAATCTGTTAAGATTTGAATTGTAACTCATGCTAACTTAGTGTGTATGCATGCACATATTTGTGTGTATACATATACACATACAGTAGTGGCCAAAATTGTGGAAACCTTTTGGGAAAAGTGTATTTTCTAAAACTAGCTAATAACACCACTTTAGTATCATAAAACCGGATGGAATAGAGAGCTAATATAATAATAATAATAATAATAATAATAATAATAATAATAATAATAATAATAATAATAATAATTTTATTTCTATACCGCCCTTCTCCCGAAGGACTCAGGGCGGTGTACAACCTATTAAAAGCACAAAAACAGACATCAATTAAAAACAATTAAAATTAATAAATAATTTCAGCTCATATTAAAACCCAACATTTAAAGCATTTAAAACATTACGTTCTTAATCAAGAATGTAATGCAATAATATTTATGAAGGATTTACTATTAGAATAGCGGTTACAGTATAAAGAAGAAAAGTGAAACATGTAGGAAAAAAAATGAGACACACAAAAATGATCACCATAGAAAAAACTGAGATATACAAAAATTATCACATCAGTTAATACTTAGTTGGGTAACCTTTATCATAAAATTATGATAAAGGAACGGCTTGCAACGGCTTCCCATGGAGTGAACCAAGTCTTTTAGTTCTGCAGCTGTTATAATGTGAAACCAAGATTGAATGATGGCTTCTATTAACTGGGTTTTATTGCTGGGTCGCTTCTGACTAACAAGTTTCTTTAGTCGGCTCCATAGATTTTCAATTGGGTTAAAATCTGGGCTATTCCCAGGCCATTCCAGCAGTGGAATATTGAATATTGAATATTGAAACTCCACAAAAAAGTGGTGTTATTAGCCATGAAACCTCAAATATACACTTTTCCACAAAAGTTACCACAATTTTGGCCACTACTGTACTATACATGCACATACACTACTGTATATACTTTATATGTATATATACCTATACCTCTACATATCCCAAAGGTGCTTTTTTCAAAAGGCAATTGGACTTTATTTTTTCCTTGAAAACGTTTTGCTACTCAACCAAGAAGCTTCTTCAGTTCTGACTGAATGGTGGAAGGTGGAAGGATTTTTATTCCTTGCAGTCATCTGGTCATTAGCACTCTTTCTGAGAGTCATTGAGGCCACTTGGAGATTTATCTAAATGATTTTTTTTTTCCAGAATAGCTGTCCAGTTCTTACAATTACAAAAAAAGATACTTAGCCACAGAAGAGATGCATGTAAAAGAAAAGAGGCCATTTATGCCAAAACTGAACATTCCTCTCTCAACAGAGGGGGAGGCATACGACATAATCTATCTCTCGTCTACAACACAGTCCTTTAAACAGTTCCAAGAAGGCTCCACACCCATTTGCACCAGTCAGGTGACCCTGAGGACACAGATAAACCTCCAGGTGGCCTCAACAACTCTTTAAAAGATTGCAAATGACCAGCTGTCTGCAAAGAGTATAAATCCTTCCATTCCTCACCATCAGAACTAAAGAAGCTTCTTGGACGAGAAGTGAAATGTCTCCAAAGAAAAACAAAGAAGTCCAGTTGCCTCTTGAAAAAGCACATTGATTTGAAACCCGAAATATTTTTGTTGGGGATTTTACCAGAAACTTATAGTAAAGAGAATGTATATTTGATTATCCATGTAATAACTGCAGCTAGGATTGTATTTGCACAAAATTGGAAAAGTGAAGAGATTCCTTATGGATGAGAATGTGATTAGGAAAATATAAGAATGTGCAGAAATGAATAGGTTAACATTTGCAATTAAAGGTAAGGAACAAACTGAATACTATATTGTATGGGGACTATTTTACCAGTGGCTAGAGAATAAATATGAAAGTTAGAAATAAAAGTCGATTAATGAAATGTAGAAAATATATTAATAGAATTAAATAAGTTAAGAAGAGAATTGTTACAGTATTAGATATGCTATGTCAGTTATGGCTAACCTTTTTGCCGTTGCGTGCCAAAAGCGAGGGGAGCATGCCCACACCCATAATTCAATGTGCCCCTCTGCACATGTGTGTGGACACTCCCCACGGTCCCCCCGCTTTTGGCACGTGATGGCATGGTAGGCCTGGTAGGCCTGGTTTTCACCCTCCCCAGGCTCCTAGAAAGGCTCTGGAGCCTTGGGAGAATGAAAAACGGGCTTTCCAGTCCCACCGGAAGTCAGCAAATGGGCCGTTTCCGGCCTCCAGGGTGGGTGGGGAAGGCTGTTTTCTCCCTCCTCAGGCTCCTAGAAAGCCTCTGAAGCCTGGGGAGAGTGAAAAACGGGCTTTCCAGTCCCACCGGAAGTCAGCAAATGATCCATTTCCGGCCTCCAGGGTGGGTGGGGAAGGCTGTTTTCTCTCTCCTCAGGCTCCTAGAAAGCCTCTGAAGCCTGGGGAGAGTGAAAAACGGGCTTTCCAGTCCCACCGGAAGTCAGCAAATGATCCATTTCCGGCCTCCAGGGTGGGTGGGGAAGGCTGTTTTCTCTCTCCTCAGGCTCCTAGAAAGCCTCTGAAGCCTGGGGAGAGTGAAAAACGGGCTTTCCAGTCCCACCGGAAGTCAGCAAATGATCCATTTCCGGCCTCCAGGGTGGGTGGGGAAGGCTGTTTTCTCTCTCCTCAGGCTCCTAGAAAGCCTCTGAAGCCTGGGGAGAGTGAAAAACGGGCTTTCCAGTCCCACCGGAAGTCAGCAAATGGTCCGTTTCCGGCCTCCAGGGTGGGTGGGGAAGGCTGTTTTCTCCCTCCTCAGGCTCCTAGAAAGCCTCTGAAGCCTGGGGAGAGTGAAAAACGGGCCTTCCCCAACCCCTCAGATGCCTCTCAAAGGCCGGAAATAGCCTGTTTCCAAACTTCCTGTGGGCCCAGAAGGCCCAAAAATCAGCTAACACACGACGGAGCTGAGCTAGGGCAACACTCTCATGCCCATCAATATGGCTCCGCGTGCCACCTGTGGCACATGTGCCATAGGTTCACTATCACAGTGCTATGTATATCAGTATTAAGTTAAGAATAGACATATAATGAATATGGCTGTCAATTTTAATTGTTATTGCACAAGACATTTGTATCCAGATGGAAGATGGATTGTTTGTATTAAAATAAAATAAAATAAAATAAAATAAAATAAAATAAAATAAAATATTATATATATATATATATATATATATATATATATGTATGTATGTATGTATGTATGTATGTATGTATGTATGTATGTATGTATGTTTGTTAAGTCATCCTGGATCACCACGAATGGAGGAGGAGATATCACAAATCTCCAATTTTTTGCCTTTCAGCCCAATCTCATGGGCCATCCAGACAGTATAATATAGCCGACAAGCTATTTTCTATGTTTTTAATATTTTTATATATATATATATATATATATATATATATATATATATATATATATATATATATATATATATATATATATATATATATATATATATATATATATATATATATATATATATATATATATATATATATATATATATATATATATATATATGTAGGTCTTTGGTTATTCGGGTCTTCTCCCGCGTAGAATTGGAAGTATCTTGGCGACATTTCGACGAAGTCTCATTCGTCATCTTCAGGCTGGTGTTCTCGGCTTCGTGCTTCCAGGAGCAATGAGAACACCAGCCTGAAGATGACGAATGAGACTTCGTCGAAACGTCGCCAAGATACTTCCAATTCTACGCAGGAGAAGACCCGAATAACCAAAGACCTACATACAAACACCCATGAAAACCTCAGAAAACATTATATCTATATCTATATCTATATCTATATCTATATCTATATCTATATCTATATCTATATCTATATCTATATCTATATCTATATCTATATCTATATCTATATCTATATCTATATCCATAGATGTAAAAAGAAAAGAAATACCTGCCAAGCCTTCAGCCTTGGAGTTTTCAAGATGTTACTACCTTCCATCTTTGTCCTCTTGGATCTGGACAAATAAGCTGCATGTAAGGCCTGAGCCACAGCCGAGATGGTTTTGTAAATGAAATAGTTGTCTAGACACAGGATCCGATCCATCTCTTCCTGGGACAGAGCCTGCAGTTCTTCTCTCTCCCTGCAACGTCTCCAGACTTTCACGGAAAAGGCATCTTCGGCGTACGAACACATAAAGGATTTCTCTGCAAAGCGTCTCATGGAAGAATAAATCTGCCTATGCCCACCATACTTTGACATTTGATTTGTCTTCAAAAGAAAGGAAAGAACACTATGAAAGAAATGAAAGGGAATAACCTTCTCTGAGAAATAAAGGCTCAAGTCCCATAGCACTGTTGTCATCAGGACCTTTCCTGCAACAGGTTCCTTCATGCTCTGATATACCCCATTTAGAATCGCAATTCCTCTGCTGATTGAATCCACCTCAGCAGCGTAAAGAAAGACATTGACCTGTCTCCATTGGCCATACAGATGCAAATATTTTGCTATTTTTTGAACAGTTGGTGGAAAGGCCTGTGATATAACTGGGCAAATGCCATTTGTTATCAGCATGGAACTCAATGTTGTTAGGAATTTCTGGCCCTGGTCAGTGTCCGGAGCAAGCAGCCCAACCAAAGTCCACCTGAAATGGAGGATCAACTTCACCATACCTGAATACTGAAATCCTTCATTGGGGAGCATTGGGTAGAAGAAAGGAAAGCCACTTTTATCCCTCAGAATCTGGGAAACAAATTTGTAACAAATCTGCAAAAGAAAGCAAAGAGGTACAAGTAGTCCTTGACTTACGACCACAATTGAGCCCAACATTTCTGTTGTTAAACGAGACATTTGTTAAGGGAGTTTCCCTCCCCATTTTACGACATTGCTCGCCCAAGTTGTTCAGTCAATCACTGCCGTTGATAAGTTAGGAACCTGGTTGCTAAGTGAATCTGGCTCCCCCACTGACTTTGCTTTTCAGAAGGTTGCGAAAGGGGATCACGTGACCCCAGGATGTTGCAATGGTCATAAGTATGAAGCAGTTGGCAAGAATCTGAAGTTTGATCACTTGGTCAGGGGGATGCTGCAAAGGTCGTAACTCTGAAGAACTGTCAGATGTCACTTTTTTTTTGTTGGAGTTGTAACTTCGAGTGGTCACTAAAGGAGCCTGAATGGCATAGGCGGCTAATGCCTCCTACTAAGGCAGCATTTAACATCCAGCTGCCTGCAATTACTGCGAGTTCAATTCTCACCAGGCCCAAGGTCGACTCACCCTTCCATCCTTTCTAAGGTGGGTAAATTGAGGACCGAGATTGGGGGGCAATAAACTGACTTTGTATAAATATACAAAAGTATGAAGGCTATTGCTTAACGCACTGTAAGCCGCCCTGAGTCTCCGGAGAAGGGTGGCATATAAATCACTGTTATAAATTGACTGTTGTAAGTCAAGGCTACTTGTATTGTATCTGAGACCTTTGAGTACCAAAATGTAAGATTCCTGTTAAGAATATTGTTGTTATGTTACCAACCAGCAGAGTGTAGAACACAGAGAAACGTTGCTGAGAGCAATGAATAAGAGAGGTGCAAACTGGTTTATCAAAAGTTTACTTTATAGTGAAACAAACAATCTCATAATTTTTTAAACAATCCAAGTCTTTGCCAGTTAACTCAGTCCAGGGATACAAAAATCTTCTTACCATAAAACAGTAGTTGGTTAGAATAACAAGTTCACTCTGGTAACAAACCACGATGGTAGCACAATGTTAGCAACTCCTCACACAATTCTGTCCTTAATGAAAGTTTAATTCCACTACTTGCAGTGAAGACTTCTCTACTCATCCATTGATTCTCTGTCCATTTGCTCCTTGAGAGATTTTTTTTTAAAATCCCAGGAGAAGTTCTCCATGTTTAGATTGGGATCATGGAGAGAGAGGATATCTTTGCCTTACTTCTTCTCTCCCTTTGGAAAACCTAAACCATCATTCTACAATGAGCGTCTCTGCATTTGTGGAGTGGCAGAGGTAGAAGACCTGGCTCACATCCTATTTGACTGGTTTTTTAAAAATTTGATTTATATGCCGCCCTTCTCCGAAGACTCAGGGTGGCTTACAATGTGTTAAGCAATAGCCTTCATACTTTTGTATATTTATACAAAGTCAGCTTATTGCCCCCACAAACTGGGTCCTCAGTTTACCTTCCTTGAAAGGATGGAAGGCTGAGTCAACCTTGAGCCTGGTGAGATTCGAACATGAAGTAATTGCAGACAGCTGGATGTTAATTAGGGTGCTTAGTCTGCAGAGCTATCCTGTTGCTTGTATAAGGGGGTGAGAGACAACAGGGGTGAAATCTACTTACCTTCCCAACCTGTTCGGAAGTGTACAGGTGCGCTTGGACCCTCTGTGCAGGCGCAAATTCTTCTGCGCATGTGTAGAGGGAAAAAAACAGGTTACTTCCTGTTAAAACCAGGAAGTAATGATGACCGGGTGGGTGGGCAGAGCCATCGCTATGATTCAGCCGAACCGGTCTGAACTGGGAGCATTTCAACCCTGAGAGACAGGTACCTTGGTCCATATACCAAACAAATGACCCATTGGGATCCCCATATCAAAGCGACTTACTTTATGAACCTGAAAATAACATTTAACAGAGCACAGTACTTAAATGAAACGGTTCGGTTGAGATCTGCATATGTGGGACTGATTGGAGTAGATTGTAAGGGTGTCACCGAAATATAATTTTATGTCATTTTATTCTATTTTATATATTTATGTATTAAATTATATTGTACCTTATCCTATAACTATTGTATTTTACCCTACTTTTATTTTAAATTGTTTGTATAAGATTTTATTGGTGATATGTGTTTGCAACCTGTGCTTTGATATGGCCTATAGGCTAATCAATAAAGCTAACCGAAACTAAACCATCATCCTTAAGTCCGATCATTTCCATAATAAAACTCGGGCCTTCATTTATACCTCTGATTCAATGATTAAAAATGGTCGTCCCAACAAAGACTCACCTGTGGGATTTTGTAGGTGCCCAACATGGATGATATTTGGATGGAGAAATCAGTTGTGGCCCCTTCAACAACGGCTACTGTGTTTCTCTGTCTCCCACAGCTGTAGTTGGGGACATTGCCTTCCCCATCTGAAAGCAGGTCCAGCAAAGCATCTGAAGTCCTTCTTGCACTGAAATAATTTTCATAGAAATTGTAACCCAGAGTGATGTTGGGTAAGATATGGGAATTCTTGTTAACATCCTGGATGGCAAAAATGAAGGACAGTATTTTCCAGTATTGGGCCCCTTGCATCCTACAAGGATATTGTATTAAACAAAGAAGTAATCAATGAAATAACATCTTATTTAATCTATATCTATATCTATATCTATATCTATATCTATATCTATATCTATATCTATATCTATATCTATATCTATCTATCTATCTATCTATCTATCTATCTATCTATCTATCTATCTATCTATCTATCTATCTATCTATCTATCTATCTATCTATAAACTGCCTTGGTCCATGCATCTTTCTGAACCAGTTAGAGCAATCCCTAAAAAATGTAGCGTAAAAATAATAAAAAAATAAACTGCATTAATAAAATATACCTGATATTATTTCTAAAGGGCTTACCAAGTGTATGACAGCTGAGCATTTTTTGAGCATTTGATGATACAGAATAGAATAGAATAGAATAACAGTGTTGGAAGGGACCTTGGAGGTCTTCTAGACCAACCCCTGCTTAGGCAGGAAACCCTACATCACTTCAGATAAATGGCTATCCAACATCTTCTTAAAAACTAAAGAGGGAGTCAAGCTATTCTCAAAGGAACTGAAGGTAGAACAAGAAGCAATGGGTGGAACTAATCAAGGAGAGAAACAACTTAGAACTAAGGAGAAATCAGTGGAACAAATTGCCTCCAGAAGTTGTGAATGCTCCAATACTGGAAGCTTTTAAGAAGATGTTGGATAACCATTTGTCTGAAGTGGTGTAGGGTTTCCTGCCTAAGCAGGGGGTTGGACTAGAAGACCTCCAAGGCCCCTTCCAACTCTGTTATTCTATTCTATTCTATTCTATTCTATTCTATTCTATTCTATTCTATTCTATTCTATTCTATTCTATTCTATTCTATTCTATTCTATTCTATTCTCTACAAGAAGATTGACTTACCTTAATACTGTAGTCACTGGAGACTTTTTAAAGTTTTTTCTTTCAAACTTAGCCTGAGTTGCAGGGATTATGCCACCAATGGAAAGCTTTCCTGGCTTGTAACGATTCTTCGGGTCTACCGTATCCCTCTGCAGTGTCAGGGGGCACTTGGCTTTAAACACACCCCAGACTCCCTGGGCCCACAAAAGCAGCAGAAGCACCAACACGTTGGGTTCCATATGGAGCCTCTGAACCTGTCTTTGGTTTGAACGAAGAGTGAGAAGAAGAGATGGAAGAAAGCTTTTGTATTTCAGACAGAACCCAGCCAAAGCTTCATTTCTTAACTGGAGAGGAGGGGGAAAAAATCTCTCTGCCTGCCCTAAAAGCCCCCCCCCCCAAAGCTCTCACTCGTTCCAGACCCATTTATGCACTCATGGATTTCCGATGCTATGACATCATCTCCCAAGGCTTTGGTGTGAAATCAGAGTGGAAACATATTATTGAGATGTTTGTATCAAAGCTTCTGAAAGGTTGCAGACATGTCTCTGGAGATTTAGCACCAATACAACCACTGAATCACTATAATTTGGATAATGACGACCAGGAGGGAAGTCACAGATGGGGCCTAAACTTTGGAGATGAGCTACTAAGACAGGAGAACTTGGATTCAAACTTCCCTATGAAAATGTCTTTACCCACATCAGTGTCAAGAGAGAGCGTCAGGATGGAAGGAGTCACAAGCTTTTTTTAAGCTTAAAGTTTTATGGGTTTTAAATTTTAATTGCCTATTGGGTTTTTTAAATTTATTGGGCCAAAATTATTTAATTCTTTTATTAATATTTTAAATTTTGTATTGGAGTGCTTTTTATTCTTGGCTGTACACCGCCCTGAGTCCACTAGGAGAAGGGCGGTATATAAATTTAATAAAATAATAAATAAATAAATAAATGAATAAATAAATAAATAAATAAATAAATGTTTTAAATAGTCACACATTGATCTGGATATTATTGGTCCCTGTTTACGATGGTTTTTGGCTACCATGGTTGTAATTCCTCCATGGTAAGTACAGGTATGCAAATCATCAAAGTCCAAAGCGTTCCCAGTAAGTAAGAGTAGTACAAGGAATACTATACAGTTATACAGGTATGTGAGGACACTTTCTATTGTGGACTGATAGAAGGAAGTCATTAGCTGTTGTTCCACCTGATTTTTTTTTGCCAGTCTACATTGTTTAACTGACAGCACCCTGAGGAGTCCCTCTTTGTGGGAGCATATATGTCGGTGGGAGGCTATCGGTGGCAGAAGGCGTAGATATCCCGTAGATAACTGGGTCCTAAGCCATGGAGCGCTTTAAAGATGGTCACTAACACCTTGAACTGCACCTGGAAGGCCACTGGGAGCCAGTGTAGCTTGTGCAGGAGAGGTGTCATGTGGGTGCATCGAGTCGCACCCATAATCACCCGCATGGCTGCATTCTGGATCAGTTGGAACCTCCGAGTGCTCTTCAAGGGGAGCCCCATGTAGAGAACGTTACAGTAGTCCAAACGGGATGTGACAAGAGCATGAGTGATTGTACACAGGGTGTCCTGGTCCAGAAAGGGACGCAACTGGTAAATCAGGCGAACCTGATAAAAAGCCCCCCTGGCCACAGCCATCATTCATTTCATTCCTTAATATCATTATGGAAAATTATACTAATTATTTTTCTACTTTATAATTGATTCTTGATGAACATATCTTTTATTTTATGTACACTGAGAGCATATGCACCAAGACTAATTCCTTGTGTGTCCAATCACATTTGACCAATAAAAAAATTCTCTTCTCTTCTCTTCTCTTCTCTTCTCTTCTCTTCTCTTCTCTTCTCTTCTCTTCTCTTCTCTTCTCTTCTCTTCTCTTCTCTTCTCTTCTCTTCTATTATCCTATCCTATCCTATCCTATCCTATCCTACTCTACTCTACTCTACTCTACTCTACTCTACTCTACTCTACTCTACTCTACTCTACTCTACTCTACTCTACTCTACTCTACTCTACTCTACTCTATTCTATTCTATTCTATTCTATTCTATTCTATTCTATAACTTGAAACTTTATGTTGCTGCTGCTTCTTTGGGCCCAGGGGAGTTTGGGGAATGCGCAAAGTCAAATGCCCCCTGACCAGTGGTGGGATTCAAATAATTTAACAACCAGTTCTCTGCCCTAATGATTTCTTCCAACAACCAATTCACCAAACTGCTCAGAAAGTTAACAACTGGTTCTACCGAAGTGGTCTGAACTGGCTGAGTCCCACCACTGCCTCTGACTCTGCAGAGGGATGAGGTGTACCCAAAGAATCATTGCAAGACAGGAGAGCTTTCCATTGATGGTATAGTCCATGCAACTAAGGCTTCCTCCCTCCCCCCAAATATTAAGTTTCAAAATATTCCATTGGACTGAGGTATTGGAGTAAGTCAATCTTCCTGTATGGCATTAGTGCAACCTTATTTCTGACTTATTTCAACAGTACCAGCAGGCATTGTACCATTTCATCTTTGGAGATCCCCTTTAGATCCTTCAGTTGATGAGCTTCCTTTGAAATTCATAGGTACAATAGTCAAATAGGAATCTTCAATTTTTCATGACTTTGAAGAAGAAACAGCCACTTTCCTTGACATCCTCAGAGAAGAGCTGGACTGCGGAGAGAGAAGAGACAGTGGTTCCTCCCTTTTCCCTTTCCCTTTTCCCATAGAAGGGTCAACATTTATGCTGATGTTTGTAGTGTTTTAATTGTTTTAATTGTTTTAATTTTTTTAATTCTTATATTATATATAGAATATAGATGATAGATAGATAGATAGATGATAGATAAATAGATAGATGGATAGATGGATAGATGGATGGATGGATGGATAGATAGATAGATAGATAGATAGGTAGGTAGATGATACATAGATAGATGATAGATAAATAGACAAGGAAAAATATAAAGGTTCCCTTTGCACATATGTGCTAGTTGTTCCCGACTCTAGGGGGAGGTGCTCATCTCCGTTTCAAAGCTGAAGAGCCAGCACTGTCCGAAGTCGTCTCTGTGATCATGTGCCCGGCATGACTAAATGCCAAAGGCACATGGAATGCTTTTACCTTCCCACCAAAGGTGGTCCTTATTTTTCTACTTGCATTTTTTACATGCTTTTGAACTGCTAAGTTGGCAGAAGCTGGGACAAGCAGCAGGAGCTCACCCCGTAATGTGGCACTAGGGATTCGAACCGCTGAACTGTTGACCTTTCGATCGACAAGCTCAGCGTCTTAGCCACTGAGCCACCATGTCAAGATAGATAGATAGATAGATAGATAGATAGATAGATAGATAGATAGAATTGTAAGTTGTCCAGAGTCATTAATTGAGATGGGCAGCTATAGAAATTGTATGTATGTATGAATAAATCATGGAACCAAAATGCTATATTTTCCCCATAATTTGAAAATGTGAGAACCTCACTTGGAGATTTTACCTTCATTGATAACGTGAAATAATGCCAGGTCAGAATTTATTGTTTCATTGAGTTTCCATGTCTGTGATTCCCGTGCTGAACTGAACTCGCCTTGTTCTCTCTGTGGTTTTGTTTCTGTGTAAGTAGTTAATGATTATGTATATATATATAATACAGAAAAATAAGTCAAACAGCTGCAATATTAAATACTGGAGAATTTATCTAGAGAGGAAAAGGGAGAATATTTAAAATCAGCATAATCTTTTCTGTTGCAATTTTTGCTGTCTTGGCCAAAATAATTACTGGTGGTGCTGGTCTTCTGGGTCACAAAATCAGGGAATAAACTGCAGAGATGACTTGGAAAGAGTTTAGCCAACTCCATTATCCTTTGTTGTTCTGTTCTCCAAGTTGTCTTCTGAAGCATCTGGCTGGTGCTTTCCCCCCTTTCCTTTAGAGTATCTGACATGTACTTACTATCTGCAGAAATAATTCTACAGTGTACAAGGCAGCGTTCTAGGACCAACGCTCTTCAGACTATACATAAATGACCTTTGTGATCATATTATAAGTAACTGCGTTCTCTTTGCCAATGATGTTAAACTATTTAACACCACCGACAATGCTGCTACTCTTCAAAAAGACCTTGGCTTTCTGTCAGAATGGTCAAAAAATTGGCAACTCCAAATCTCAACCAACTAATGCTCTGTCTTACACATTGGCAAAAAGAATCAGAACACAAAATACAAGCTGAGTGGATACAACCTTGTAGATGACCCTCACTCTGTCAAGGACCTTGGAGTACTCATATCAAATGATCTAAGTGCCAAAGCCTACTGTAACAACATTGCCAAAAAGGCATTAAGGGTTGTAAACCTAATCTTGTGTAGCTTCTTCTCTGATAATATTACACGACTAACCAGAGCACACAAAACATTTGCTAGACCAATTCTTGAATACAGCTCATCTGTCTGGAACCCACACTGCATATCGGACATGAATACAATCGAGTGCGTCCAGAAATATTTCACAGGAAGAGTCCTCTGCTCCTCTGCTCATAACAAAATACCCTATGCCACCAGACTTGAAATTCTGGGTTTAGAAAATGTAGAACTATGCCGCCTTCAGTATGCCCTAAACATAGCTCATAAAATCATCTGCTACAATGTCCTACCTGTCAATGACTACTTCAGCTTCAACCACAACAATCCATGAGCACACAATAGATACAAACTTAAAGTGAACCGTTCCAAGCTCAGTTGCAGAAAATATGACTTCAGTAACAGAGTGGTCAATGCCTGGAATGCACTACCTGATTCTGTGGTTTCTTCCCCAAACCCCCAAACCCCCAAAACCTTAACCTTAAACCGTCTACTGTTGACCTCACTGCATTCCTAAGAGGCCCGTAAGGGGCATGCATAAGAGCACCAGCATGCCTACCGTCTTTGTCCTAATGTTCCCTTTAATTGTGTTCATTTTATGTATTCAATTCATGCTTATACTTATATATATATATTATCTAATATGTACTTGACAAAATAAATAAATAAATAAATAAATAAACCAAAGTGTAATGAAGTCTCTGTTGCCATTTTTTATGGTGCTCTTGACTCCGTGGACTTCCTAGCCACCATTTGCTTCACTGTGGTTTTTCTGGACAGGAATCTGCCTGGGGCTTTCAATGAAGCCAAGGTGATTGAAGTGGCTGGGCAATAACGAAGCAGCACAGACAGGCTAGTGACAACAGCTCTTTATTGTATGGTGAGACTTCAGCAACTCACTGCTGGCAGCAGCCTTTCTTATATACACTTCGGCTGCTGGCCAGCGACCAATCAGAAACAACCCCTGATTTGAAATTCCCGCTCTAAACAGCAACAACATAACATCCCTTCCTTCCCAGAATGCACATTACTAAAACTATTTACATTTTTGCATACATAGTCGCGCAGGTGCGCTGGGCGTGACTTAGTCCTAGTCGACCTGCGCAGTTCAGTTGCAGGCGGGGCGTTGAGCTGGTCGGAGGGACCTCCCGTCTCTCCTGGCTCCGCCAATGGAACCTCCGGGATTCTCTCGGAGGTGTGATTTTCTCCGGCTGGGAGGAGCGGCTCACTGAGGCAGCGTTGGGATTCCGGCTTGCCAGATAAGTACTCCGGTTCCCTTGGGTTTGAGGTAGCTGTGTTGGAAGGACCTTTGTAGTTAGGGCCCGGTTTGCATTCAGTCTCAATACATTCGCCGACTAGTCTACGTCTTAGCTGGTCAATGTGATGCCTCCAAATTCTCCCTTGACCAATATCAATCGTGTAAGACTTGGGCCCAGAAATACCTGTTACAATGCCCTCTACCCACAGGGGACCTGTGGCATAATTCCGAGCATAGACTGTAGTGCCAATGGGAAATTGTCTGAGGCCTCCCTCTACCCCCTTAAAATTATCCTTTGAATAGTTCGGATGCA
Organism: Coluber constrictor foxii; assembly: GCA_038048745.1. Lineage (NCBI taxonomy): Eukaryota > Metazoa > Chordata > Lepidosauria > Squamata > Colubridae > Coluber > Coluber constrictor. Next base: position 263,917,755 of record CM075959.1, read on the forward strand.
ATCGATCCAGAACACACCTCAGCTTACGGCCCATTAGGAGTTCGGCCGGACTTTGGCCAGTGACCATGCACGGAATGGCATGCTGTACTGCCAAGAATTGGTCAATCTTAGCCTGCCAGTCCCCGGAATCTAACCTGGACAAGGCTTCTTTAGTAGTTCTAACAAATCGTTCGGCCTGACCATTAGAGGCCGGATGAAAGGGGGCCGATAGGGCATGCCAGATGCCCAACTCGGCAAGGTAACTCTCAAATTGGACTGAGGTGAATTGCGGCCCGTTGTCCGAGACCAATGTGTCCTGAAGGCCATGCATGGCGAAAAGGTGGCGGAGGACTCTAATTACAGCCTCCGATGTTGTTGAAGGCATTAGGAAAACTTCAAGCCACTTTGAAAAGGCATCTACCACAATCAGGAATGATTGGCCATGGAATGGCCCAGCGAAATCTATATGGAGTCTTCCCCATGGGCCCTTGGGTTTTTCCCACTCCCTGACCGGGGGATCTGGACATGACTCCTGGCAGGGCCTGCACTTCCCCACCCACTCAGCAATGTCCTGATCTAACTGTGGCCACCACACATAACTACGGGCAAGGCCCTTCATTCTAACCATGCCCAGGTGACCCACATGCAACATTTCCAAAACTCTAGAGCGTAAGCATTCAGGCACAACAACCCGATCACCCCACAGTAAACATGCCCCCCAACATTGACAGTTCGTTTTTCTTTGTACAATAAGATTTATACACAGTAGAGTCAATTTGAGTAGGCCAGCCTCGTAGGACCCAGCCCATCACAGTTTGAATGGTTGAGTCTCTCTTAGAAGCCTTGGCTACCTCAGCCGAAGAAAGGGGGCCTGGTGGCACAGCGTCCAGTAAAAGGATTGGGGCTTCGGGAGTCAGGTTGTCTAAAATGTCAGGCAGGGGGCACCGGCTGAGAGCGTCTGCATGGCCCATTGCCTTTCCAGGGTGATGAATGAGTTTGTAAGAATATGCGGCCAAAAAAATGGACCATGTAGTCATTCTTGGCGACAAGGCGGCAGGGGTGGGCCTGTCCCCGGCAAGGAGGCCCAGCAAGGGTTGTTGGTCAGTAACTAGGTCGAAAGAGCGGCCAAAAAGGTATTTGTGAAACTTTTTAACCCCTGCGATGGCAGCTAGGGCTTCCCTATCAAGTTGACTGTAATTGCGCTCTGCGCATGACAGAGTCCGGGAGTAGTGAGCTATTGGTGCCTCTAGGCCATTTGGAAGTCTATGGCTGAGCACGACGCCAATGCCAAACGGAGAAGCGTCGCAAACTAAGACCAACGGTAGTTCAGGGCTATATTGCATTAGGAAGCTATCTTCGGAGAGAAGCTTTTTTACTGCGTTAAAGGCTGCTGCTTCTCTTTTTCCCCAAACCCAAGGAACGTTTTTTCCCAATAGTCTGTGCAGAGGTTCGGCTACCATGGCCTTGTCTTTTAAGAACATTGTATAAAAGTTCAGAAGGCCCAAAAACGCTTGTAGCTCAGTCTTGGTTTTGGGCGTGGGGGCACTCTTAATAGCCCTTACTTTACTCTCGGTGGGGTGGATTTCTTTCTTTTTTTTTTATTGAAAAAGTTTTACAATACAAAAATTTTTTCCATTTTCACCCCCCCTCCCCAGTCCCCCTCCCCACCCCCTCCCATCCTCCCTCAACCCCAACCCCTCCCCTCCCTAACCCCCCCCTGACTTCCGCTACAAGTTAAAAAAAAACAAAACTTAGAACAAGGGAAAAAGAAAAAGATTATTAAGTATTCAAATTCTCAATTAAACAAATTTCGAAAGAGGAAGAGAAAGAGAGAGAAGGAAAGAGGGAAAAAAAGTAAAAAAAAACCAAACAAAGAACCAAATATTAATATATTTAAACAATATTAAAAAAAAACCATTGATAGTCATTATAATTAAGAACACTATTATAATTATCCTAACTACACCCCTTAACTAAAGAAAAACCCCAAAAACATAAAACATAAGAAATATATGTGCATATATAGTTATAATCATACAGTTATATCATAAAGAGAATTATCTTATTTAATTCATTTCTCAATCTCTATAATCCAACTTTCAGTCTTCTCTTCAACTTGATTGATGTCAAACATATTTCCTCACATAGATCCAGCTTCGATAATCTTCATCTTGCCGCTGCCCTCATCAGCAAAATAAAACGTTTCTCCACACCACCCCCCGAGTGACTTTATATAAATAAAATTCAACCACGAAGATATTCACCCCTCTAGGAAGATTCATTCAAGCTAACTTATACTATACCTAAAAATAGGCTTTTGCAGCCTTAGCATTCAAACCTTGAGAGAAAAAGAAAAAACCAACTAAGAGCTGCATTCCCAGATGTTCCTTTAAAATTGTTTCAAATCCTGCCACCCTTTGCAATCCAATCCTTCGGGTTATAAGATATTTTCAATTTCATAGTCTTCTCCTAGATGATAAGTTCCACAAAAAATATATAATTGGGTAACCAATGATCGCTGCTAATTTTGCAGCAATCTATCAGAACTCAGGATATCATGTCCAATCCAGGATAAACTTCATAGTAAAAATTTTTATAATCCATTTTAATAAATAAATTTAAAGTTAGTCCAACTCAGAATGAACTTTTAACAAATTGTTGTACTTCTTAAAAGAATTTTTATAATCCACTTTTTTCAGATCTTTCAATGCTTTCTGATTCAGTATCAAACAATTCACGATGCTCTTTAAATTTGTCAGCTGTGGTTTCCAGTCGGATTTCTTCGTTAACCTCTAGTTCCTGTCGATTAGCATCACCCCCCATGTCTTGAAGAGTATTGGACCTCTGTTGCTGGTCATCTCGAAGTAAATCTTTGTTTTTTGAGGCTTCCTCCAGCAATTCAAGGTCCTGTAATCCCCCAAGGACACTGAGGTGTACAGTTTTCTCATCAGAAAAGTCCATAATAGAATCCTCTGGACAACCACCAAAATCTCCTTTTGTTTTTAACACACTTTGATTTTCTTCTTTCTGTTCACATTTTGTAAACTCTGTTTTTGACTTTTTATCCTTAAGATGTTTCGATGCTCCCTTAAAGATATTTTGATAAAAATATTCTGCTTTTTCAATAGTATTCAGACAATGTCTCACACCTTGATATCTAAAAATTATACCAACTGGAAAATCCCATCTAAATGGGATATTACTTCTCTTCAGTTCCTTGACCAAAAAATCAAAATCTTTCCTGTCTTTTAAGACCTTCGATGGTAACTCTTTGAAAATCCTAATTTGTGTACCTGCTACCTGCACTCTATCAAAATAAGACTTTTGTAAAATATCATCTCTCAGTCTTTTATCAGTGAAGTAAACAACAACATCTCTAGGCAGATTTCTTTGCTTAGCCAAACGTGAGTTAACTCTGTAAACTTTCGCTATTGAACCCAAAATTGATTCATCTTGTAGCTTTAATAATTCTGCAAAGGCCTTTGCACAAGTTGTTCTTAAGTTTTCTCTGTTGTTTTCTTTTATCCCTCTTAGTCTAATTGCTGCTTCTTTAGCCTTAATTTGAAGCATAATAACATCATTCTGAATATTATAGTTTTTGGCCTCTGCTTCCAGAAGTTTCGTTTGCAACTCTTGTATCTGAGATTCAAATTTATTACTCATCTCAATCACTTTCTTCCCCATTGCAGCCATCGCAGTTGTAAAATCTGAAGCTACTTGAGCAATAATTTGATTCAATTGGTCATATTTCCCAAAAACCAGTTCCTCAATATCCTTCTGTGAACCTTTTACCTGGTCTACCACACTCTCTAAAGACCTTGTAATTAACTCTTTTAACTCTTGTTCTGTAAGTCTCTGCAAATGAGACATTTCAACTTTATTCATCTGGTTCAAGGGGGAGCCCCCCCTTCCTTTAGGTTTAGGCATCTTTACTTTTAAAAAGGACCAAAAAAAAAAAAAGAATCCTTCTTACTTCAATAGAAAAAAAAAAGGAAAAGAAAAAGCAGGAGAAATCTATTCAGGCTCTGTTCCTTTAAGTTCTTTGTCTGTGAATATTCCTTTCAAAGTCTTTCAGTCTTTCAGGACTACACTCTGCACACCATTTCCGCTATCACTTTCCTTTCAAGCAGAGCCAGTCGCCATCTTAAAAACTTTCACTTTTCTTCCTCTCCTTCCCCCTTCCCCCCTCCTCTTCCAAAAAAAATCCGTTGAAAAAAAATCCATACTTGCTTAAATTTTCCTTCTTTCTTTTCCAGCTTGCTCCAATTATCATTCCAAGTGTGGTGTTGCTCCCAGCGTCTGGCTCCGCTAATTAGGTAATTAGCGGAGGTTCCTCTCGGCGCGGAGCATACCCTGGGGGTATGGAGGGAGCCATCCTTCTGAGCCCTCCCCAGGACAAAGGAAAAATCCTGGGGGGCTCGAGGAGGCTCAACCTCACCCCCAGAAGCTCTCCCTGTTCCTCCTGTCAAGGAGCAGGTTTTTCGAGCCGCCTGCCAGCTGTAAGGCGGCTCTAACACGCTGAGAGACCGGCGGGCATGGAGGAGCCCGCCGACGACGAGGAACGCGCCAGCGGAAGAGTGGGGTGGATTTCTGACCCATCGATCTTGTAGCCTAGAAACTCAACGGATGGGACCCCAATCTTGCATTTCGATTTCTTTAATTTTAATCCGGCTTCCCGGAATCTGGTAAGTGTCGACCTGATTCGTACTGCCAGTTGCTTTTCGTTTTGGCCACTAATTAGGACGTCGTCGAAATACGGGATGACTCAGGGGAGGCCTTGTAGAAGGCGCTCCATTGTGCACTGAAAAAGGCCTGGGGCTATGCTGACACCGAATTGTAATCTTGTACATTTAAAAGCCCCTCTATGAGTCACTATTGTTTGCGCCTCTGCCGTAGCATCGTCTACCGGCAGCTGTTAATAGGCCTGCGCTAGGTCTAGCTTTGCAAATATTTTCCCTGAGCCTAGGGAGTGCAGTAAGTGGTGAACTACTGGGACTGGATAAGCGCTTTGCTGCAAGGCCTTGTTGATGGAACATTTGTAGTCAGCGCAAATTCTTATGGATCCATCGGCCTTAAGTGGGATCACTATTGGGGTCTCCCATCTCGCGTGGTCAACTGGCACTAAGATGCCCTGGCTGATAAGTTTATCTAGCTCTGCATCAATCTTTGGTTTCAGCGCGAAAGGGACCCTCCTTGCTTTAAGTCTAATTGGGGCAACCCCTGGGTCTAAGTTAAACGAGATCGGGGTCCCCACGTACTTGCCCAAGCTGTCTTCAAAAACGTCCCGGAATTCGTGTAGGACTTGTTCTTTCAACGATGATCCGTTGAGGCTGTGGACCCCCGTGAAACCCATTCCGAGGGCTCAGAACCAGCGTAGACCTAGGAGGCTGGGTAGCGGATCTCTCACGATCGTTAGTGGGAGCTTTTCTTCGAACTCGCCGTAGGAAATGGTGAAGGTGTCGACGCCTTCTACTGGAACGTGGTTCCCCTGGTAGTCTAGTAGACAGACGCGTTGTTTGGAAAGCTGGCTTTTTCGGTAGCCCGGTAGCAGGGGCTGTAGCGTAGCCCACGACATGATGGAGAGTGCTGATCCGGTGTCGATCTCCATGCTGCAGGGTTTGCCGTTGATTTTGACGGTGGTGAAGACTTTCTCTTCGGTTGCTGTGCTGGCTTGGCCGACTCTCGTGCTGTAGGTTTGAATTTCGCGGCGTTTTTCGGCGCCCTTGTGTTGGATTGGCTGTTTCAAACATGGCGGTGGCTCTGATTGGCTGGTCGACTCACGTGACCTCGGGAAACGCGGAAGTTGCGCCCGGCACACTCGCGTCAAATGGCCTCTCTTCTCGCAATGTCTGCAAATGGCCTCGCGATATTTGCAGTCCTGTCTTTCATGCTGGCCACCGCAGCTCAGGCAACTCTCTTTACGGCGGTTTGCTTCGCCTTTCCTTTTGTTAGTTCGGAAGACGTCCGAGTCCGAGTCTTCTTCCGAACTTGTTCTGGTCTCCTTGCGGTGAACTGGGACCGCTTTAGACCCGCTTTTCTCAGGCTGAGGATGCTGTAAAGCTTCCAACGCCTTTGTTGAAGCTTCATGTGCCCTAGCTTCGTCTAAGGCACTGGCAAGAGTCAGCCCCGGCTTTGCGAGCAACCTTCTCTGAAGCCGGGTGTCTCGTACGCCGCAGATCAACTGCTCGAGCAGCGCGTCGTCTAAGTCGTGGTAGTCGCAGTGGGTCGTGGTCCTGCGGAGCGCTGCTACATAGGTGGTCACAGGCTCCCCTTCTTTCTGGATTCTTTGCCGTAGTTGGTATCGCTGGACGAATTTGGAGGGTGCGGGGGCATAGTGCGCCCTGAGAGTCGCTTGGAGTGTGTCCCACGGTACCGTTTGTACCGGAGTCGGTTCACACAATGATTCAGCCATTTTGAAGACGTCAGGTCCACAATGGCTCAGGAACAGGGCTCGTTTACGGTTTGCTGAGAGCCCGTGCATATCGCTCGCCTCGAGTGAACACTCAAACCGGGTCATGTAAGACCCCCGTTTTTCCCTTGTTGGATCGAAGGGAGTCGGTGGCACGTACACGGCCATGGCTGAAGTCTGCGGTCCCAGTGGGCACTGTCTCGAATCGCAAGCTCTTTTTGGAGCCTTCTATGTGCTATCCCACCTTCGTCGCCAAATGAAGTGGCTGGGCAATAACGAAGCAGCACAGACAGGCTAGTGACAACAGCTCTTTATTGTATGGTGAGACTTCAGCAACTGAATGCTGGCAGCAGCCTTTCTTATACACTTTGGCTGCTGGCCAGTGACCAATCAGAAACAACCCCTGATTTGAAATTCCCGCTCTAAGCAGCAACAACATAACAGTCTTACTGTAGATTTTTCTGTCTACATACAGTCCTGTCTAAACATATCCATTTTTTCTTCATCCAGCTTCATGCTCCCTTTCAGACTTCTCAGTTTTACAATAATTCCATAGGAGTGTTATATTTGGATAGGAATCGAGAGCTGGTGGCCGATCTGGACATTGTGAACTGGGTGATTTCCTCCAACATGTCTGTTAGCAGAATGAAATGTGGGAGTCTAGAAAGACAAGGATCCTTGGATTTCAAGTTCATGATCGAACAGAGAGCCATCAAAAGGTTGGAAGTGCTGAACAAGGTGGGGAAAACATCATTTTACTCTTTCTAAAGCTCTTACCAAGAGGATTGCAGTATTCGGCAGGATGGGCTTTGGCTATCACCTCAATTTTCTTTGGTTCTTCTTGGGTTAGATGTGCAGGTGTCTATAAACAATAGTCTCCTTAATGACTGGAATGGTTGAATAGATGCGTACTCTTTTCCATCTCCAATATTGACCTTAATTTTTTTTTACTGTTGTTGTTAGCTGCTCAGAGTAATGGACAAGGCAAGAGGCTATATAAGTCAGAGGGGAAAAGGGAGAAAGAAAGGTGTAATGTTATGAAAAAGATGTTGAGACTTTGGAAAAAGTGCAGAGAAGATGATTTAAGATGATTAAAAAGCCTGGAGATTAAAACATAGGAAGAATGGTTGCATGAAGTGGAGATGGCTAATCTAGAGAAAAAATAGGATTAGGGGGTGACATGATAGCAGTATTCCAATATTGGAGGGTCTCTACAAAGAAAAAGGGGTCAATTTATTTTCTGAAGTACCAGAAGGCAAGACAAAAAACAACAGAGGGAAACCAATCAAGGAGAAAAGCAACGTTGAATGAAGGAGAAACTTCCTAACACTGAGAACAATTAAGCAGTGGAACAGCTTGTCTTCAGAAGTTGTGGGTGCTTCATCACTGGAGGTTTTTAAGAAGAGACTGGACAGCCACTTGTCTGAAATTTATTTATTTATTTATTATTGTGATTTATATGCCGCCATTCTCCTGAAGGACTCAGGGTGACTTACATACAACAATCGTCAATACAAATCAGAGTGTAGAAATTAAAATAAAATTAAAACCCCCATTAAAACCATATTAAAATTATAAAATTGTACAACCCCATGATCAGATTATTGCTGGAACAGCCACATCTTTAATTCGCGGCGGAAGGAGAGGAGGTCAGGGGCCATCCTGAGCTTGGTGTGCAGACCATTCCAGAGGGTCAGCGCTCCGACAGAGAAAGCCCTCCCACTGGGGGCTGCCAGCCGATATTGTTTGGCCAATGGCACCCTGAGGAGGCCAACTTTGTGGGAGCACACAGGACGATGGGAGGAAGGCAAGAGATGGTCCTGTAAATACCCCGGGCCTAAGCCATATAGGGCTTTATAGGTAAGCACCAGCATCTTGAAAAGGACCCAGAGAGCAACCAGCAGCCATTGCATCTCGCGCAGGAGAGATGTAACACGGGAGTAACAAGGAGCCCCCGTAACTATCCGCGCGGCCACATTCTGAACTAACTGGAGCCTCCAGATGCATCCCAAGGGCAGCCCCATGTAGAGGGCATTACAGTAATCCAACCAAGAAGTAATGAGGGCATGTGTGACCGTGGCGAGGGCATCTCGGTCCAGGAAAGGGCGCAACTGGCGCACAAGACATACTTGTGCAAAGGCCCCCCTGGTTACGGCTGTCAGATGATCATTCAAGGACAGCCGAGAATCCAGGAGGACACCCAGATTGCGAACCCTATCGGAGTGGGTAAGAGTCTCCCCACATGGTATACAGTATCCTGCTTGAGTAGAGGGTTGGACTAAAAGACCTGATTGATCAAAGAGTGAAAACTTTAGACTTATGCAAAGGGATAGAGAGTTAATCCACAGGGGCAACATAATTCATTTCACTAACAGAGAAACCCCAAGACCTTCTTTTGAATAATTTAATAGTTAAATTTAGATTCTAAACTAAAAATTGTAGAGAATTAGAATTAGAAGACAGAAGGAAACAACATTCAGCCAAATAAATTTGATGAGCTCCAATTTTTTTACATAGAAAAGTTAAAATTGGAACTGGAGATTTCTAATCCCTTGCTCTTTTGTCCCCCTTTTTTGACATAAATTTGTGATTCTATTTCTGGATGTTGGCTCTGTTCAGCCCCTGCCTCCTTCCAGGTGTATGGAAAGTTGTCGTCCTGGATTCGTGAAAGTGGCTCTGGAAGGAAAGCCCATCTGCTGCTATGACTGTCTCCGTTGTGCCGAAGGAACCATCTCCACCACGGAAGGTAGGTAACCCCAGAAGAAAGCGATCGACATTTGAGAAAAGCATATACACCAACATTTTCCCATAACAAACAATTTTGATAGCTTTCGCTACATATATTAATTTCCTAATGAATTGTAAGAAATTATATTGAAGGCTAAACTGTGATAGGACATTAAAAGGACAAGTTTAAGAAAGATGGAATCTGTTGCTCTTTCAATCTTACAATGCGTCTTTCATCTTTCCAACTGCTATATATATATATTTAAAATTAGATTTATATGCCATCCTTCTCAGGAGACTCAGGACAGCTTACAAGGCATTAAGCAATAGCCTTCATACTTTTTTGTATATTTTTTATACAAAGTCAGCTTATTGCCCCCACAAACTGGATCCTCAATTTATCTACTTTAGAAAGGATCGAAGGCTGAGTCAATCTTGAGCCTCGAACTGGTGTAATACTGATACTGAGCAGAGATTAGACTTCCTGAATAAAATTCCTGTTTCAATTCCTGGATTAAATCCTAATTGGGGAAGAGGAGAGCACGGAAGTATTGACGGAAGCTCTACTAAGCTTCACCCATGCTTCATTTCATTCTAGACAGGATTTGACTGGTCCCTAAAGCACTGATAAAAGGCTGGATTTTTATTTTTTAACAAGTTTAGCAGTGGAGTGATAAAACTGTGGACCACCCTCCCTCCCTCCCTCCCATCCTTCCTTCCCTACACTTTAAAATGAGAAGGGTGGCAAATTCATTCATTCATTCATTCATTCATTCATTCATTCATTCATTCATTCATCCATCCATCCATCCATCCATCCATCCATCCATCCATCCATCCATTCATTCATTCATTCATTCATTCATTCATTCATGGTTCTCTTCTATCTAGAGCAAAATGAAGATACATATTAATTTCATCCACACTTGGTCATCCACACAAATTTCACATGATCACATTTTATTTAAAGTCATGCTTAATGCTCTTTTCAGATGCGCAGAAATGCACCAAATGTCGTGAAGATCAGCATCCAAACATCAAACGGATTCACTGTATTCCCAAGGTTAAAAATTACCTTTCTTATAAAGAAACTCTGGGGATCATCTTAGCTTCCATTACCCTGTTCATGTTTTTAATCACAGGCTTTGTTTTGGGAATATTCATTAAATTCCTGGAAACTCCTATCATCAAAGCCAACAATCGGGACCTCTCCTTCATCCTCCTGGTCTCCCTGCTGCTCTCCAACTTGACCTCCTTTCTGTTCATTGGGCGACCAACAAAACAGACCTGCCTTCTCCGTCAAACTGTTTTCAGCATCATCTTCTCTATTGCCATTTCTTCAATCTTGGCCAAAACAATAACAGTGGTGTTAGCCTTCTTGGCCACTAAACCAGGGAACAAAGTGCAGAGATGGCTGGGGAAAAGCTTGGCCAACTTCATCATTATTTCTTGCTCTGGTGTCCAAATTGTCATCTGCAGCATTTGGTTGGGCATTTCTCTCCCATTCCCAGACTCTGACATGTATTCCCAGCCTGGAGAGATCATTCTGCAATGCAATGAAGGGTCTGTCACCATGTTTTACTCAGCTCTTGGTTACATGGGCTTCCTGGCTGCCATCTGCTTCACTGTGGCTTTCTTGGCCAGGAATCTCCCTGGGGCCTTCAATGAAGCCAAGCTAATCACCTTCAGCATGCTGGTCTTCTGCAGTGTCTGGGTGTCTTTCGTGCCCACTTACCAAAGCACCAAGGGGAAATACATGGTGGCTGTGCAAATCTTTTCCATCTTGGCCTCCAGTGCTGGCTTGGTGAGCTTTATATTTTTCCCTAAGTGTTATATTATTTATCTAAGACCAGATCTGAATACAAAATCACATATGATATCAAAATAATGCAGTAAAAATATGGTATATACTGCTTCACAGTGCTTTACAGCCCTCTCTAAGCAGTTTACAGAGTCAACAAATTGCCCCCAACAATCTGAGTCCTTATTTTACCCACCTCAGAAGGATGGAAGGCTGAGTCAACCTTGAGCCTGGTGTGAATCGATCTGCCAAACTGCTGGCGGCTGGCGATCAGCAGAAGCAGCCTGCAGTACTGTACTCTAAGTACTGCGCCACCACGGTTTATGTTTTAACTACAAGCCACCCAGAGTTACAAATGTTATGTGGGTGACTATATAACTTTTATCAATAAAATAAAAATAAAACCTGACAATTTCTTCATTAAGAGAATGTCCAGTCCTGAGGAGAAGTCTCCCAACAGTTTCACAAGTAAGACTGCAGCTTCAACAATACAAAGGAGAATAACAGAACTGGAAGGGACCTTGGAGGTGTTCTAGTTTAACCCACTACTCAAGCAGGAGATCCTATATCCGAGATGGCGAACCTATGGCACGCGTGCCACAGGTGGCACACGGAGCCGTATCAGTGGGCACGCGAGCTTAGCTGCACCAGCTGATTTTCGGGCCTTCCAGGTCCACTGGAAGTTGGCAAATGGGTCATTTCCAGCCTCCGGAGGGCCTCTGAGGGATGGGGAAGGCTGTTTTTGCCCTCCCCAGGGTCCTAGAAAGGCTCTGGAGCCTGGGGAGGGCAAAAAAAGGGCTTACTGGGCCCATTGTGTGCCAAATGTGGCGGGAGCATGGGGGGGTCGCATATGGGTGTGGGCACGTGTGCTTGTACGTTTGGCACTCCCCCGACGTTTGGCACGCGATGGCAAAAAGGTTAGCCATCACTGTCCTATATCATTCTATATAAGTGGTTGTCCAATCTCTAAATCAAATGGATGACGAGAGAGAGAGAGAGAGAGAGAGAGAGAGAGAGAGAGAGAGAGAGAGAGAGAGAGAGAGAGAGAGAGAGAGAGAGAGAGAAAAGGTGGGAGGGAGAGTGAGAGAGAGAGAGAGGGAGAGGGAGCGTGAGAGAGAAAGAAGATTTGAGTTTATTTCCTTAATTATGTAATTCTGCTCTTTTTTCCACAAGATCTTCCCTTTTTTCCTCAACTTTCTGGAATCTTAGAAAATATCCTACCTTATCCATCTCCAACATAATTATGGATCATTCAAGATCATGATCTTAGTCAATCTATTCACCATCTCTTCTATTTTCTTATCTGTTTGCTCTGTCTCTTCTTCCACTTTCTGGATCCGTTATTCATTTTTAGTAATTATTTGTTTGATATTGTCTATTTTATCTTCCATTTTTTGTTCCATCTTTTGTTCCATTTTTTGTTCCATCTTTTGCATCCTATCTGCCATGTCCTCGTGATTCTTAGCCATAGCTCTTTGCATTGATTCCTGCAATGCTTGAATCATATTTTCCACCTCTGACTTTAAGGAGTTTAATTTTTCATTCTGCAACATGGTGTCTATGGAGCACTGACTTGCTGGGCTCGATGCTGCTAATGCCGCCACTGATGATGGTGCTGATGATGAAGTTTTCCTCCCTGTTTTATTTGAATTTGTATTACTTGTCATTTTGATAGTTTGGAATAATCAAATATTTTAGATAATTATTATTTAACAAAAACAACCAATCAGTAACCCAACAATCAGTAATACAATAGGTCAAACACGGTGATACTCCACTATATCCAATTATAAAATATACCTGGTGTAGTCCAACACTTTCCTTTCTTATTCTCAGTTCTTATTTTCAAACCTCAAGTCACTTCCTATTTTTAGGTGCTCTATTTCACAGGACCAAAACAAAATATCCATAATCCAAGTTCTCTTCCACAAAGGTTGTTTTCTTTCTTTTTTCTTTTTGATAGTTTACATGTTGTAATCCACAGTTAGAAATTATAATCCCCAAAGACTCACCAAATTGTAATCCACAAAGGCTTACCAAGATCCCAGAATTATATCCAACAAATTATAAATCCGCAGGGAGAAGTGTTGAAAGCTGGAGTATAAACGTCTTCATTTATCTTATGAATATCCTCTATTATTTCCCAGTTCCATTTGCTGAAATCTACCATATTTTTTGGAGTATAAGATGCATCTTTTTCACCCCTAAAAGAGGCTGAAAATTTGGGTGCATCTTATATTCTGAATGTAGCTTTTTTGAAGCTTTTTTCCAGCCCTAACAAGGTGCCTACAAGACACTAGTGAGTGATATTCTAGCTTTGCCTGCTCCGACTCTCCACTGTGCTTTAACAAGGCGCTAGCGAGTGAAGAGATCTCCATGCTTTGCTCCGACTCTCAGCTGTTCTTTAGAAGTTTTTTTCAGTCCTAACTAGGCGCTAGCTGAATGAAGCAATCTCCCCCCATGTTTTGTCTGCTTTTCTCATTGCTGCTTCCTCTTAGCTGTGCATTAGAAGCTGTTTTTTATCCCCAAGCAGGGAATAAAAAACCAGCAAACTAATGTGCTGAAGCTGACCAGACTAAGGACACTAGCCAGATGAATACCTGGTAGGCAGATTTCACCCCCCCTATTTTCCTCCCCAAAAACTAAGCTGCGTCTTATACTCTGAAAAATATGGTATATCCAATCAAGGAGCTATCATGTTTACAGCTTACACTGTTTTGACTCTCTTTCTCTGTAGTTCTTTCTATAAACAATTCCCAGGTGCAGGCAACTTATCTAAGTTTTGTGACAATCTTGTAACAATGTTTTTCCGTTAAGCTGCCCAAAGTCAGCTATTTCACAGTTTCTTCTCTTCACTTTCTTCACTTTCCTTATGGATTTTTTCTGAAGATGTCACTGTTGCTCTATTTCTCATCTACTTCTCTCCTTTAACTTCTTTAGCAAACACCATTTTTTCCCCTTTAAAGATTCCAGAGCCCAAGTTTTCTAGTCCCAAATAAAGTTTTAGTTCAATAAATTCAATATAAATCAAATTTAAAAAAATCCAATTAATATAATCCTTAGGTTAACCTTTGTCCTTTGTTCCTTGGTCCCATCTGCCAGGGTGCCAGAAATGTTATGGAATGAAGTGACCAAGCAACATCCCTGGGTCAGCCAGTGAGAGAGAGTTTATTTGCGCAAAGACTCAAGCTAGGTTCCCATCTTAGCTTTGAGTAAAGACTCCATGCTTACATGAGAATTATATACAGTTTCAAACAAAGGATTCTGCTAACACAGCAACTTTCCATATATGGTTAACATACATTTGTTATTTTTAATTGGCATCTCCTTATTACTAAGTTTTACATTATCCTTGCCAAAAAATCATAATTCTTCTGTAAATTACTGGAGCATAAGTCCAAATTATCTTTTGTTGATGGATGAATTCCAACCAGCTGGACATCCTTGGTCTTATCACCTTTTAACTGTATTTCATTAGATTTGTTCCTATCTTATGACAAGTTAGGGGTCACTTAGAGTATCAAAGGAGGTTATGCTGACTTTGTATTCTCTCCAGCTGGATGTATTTCCTGCTTTCAGAATATAGTTGCTTTTAGAATATCTTTTAGAATATAGTGAATAGAAAGTTATCCAGTGGTCATCCAGCAGCTCCCACTTTAAACCCATCTTTCCAAGCTGCCTCCATGTGGTTTCCAGCGTCTTTCTCCCAACTTGGCAGAAACTGAACCAGCAAGCACCCCAGGGTCAACTCCCAGACTTTATAAAGAAGATTGAGAAACATCAGGCACACAGTGCAAATGCTGCACCTCTGGTCCCTTGCAACATTTATTTCCCTTCTTCTCTCCTTTTTTCTTTCCCCACTGCCTTTGCTTTCTCTGCTTTCTCTTTGCTTTCTCTCCTTTGCTTCTTCTCCCGCCACCGCCTGGCCCCTCCATAGGAAAGGGCGGCAGGGGAACTTGGGACCCCTGACTCCTACCCTGAAGGAGGACTTGACTCCTCTCCATGAAACCCTCCAGCGAGGGACCCCTTTGCACCAAGGAACTCGGGAGTCACGTGGGGATCCGCACCTCTGCCATGATTTCCCAGAAGCCTCTGGGAGTCCCACACCTCTCACTCATAGTGTGGGGAATAGTGGGAGAGAAAGAAAGAAAGGGTAGATGCACCTCCAGCCTCTTTGTACACATGTGCTCATCATTGCTGTCATCCCCCCCCCACTAGTGGAACAGTGTAGTGCATACTCAGTTCCCTCCAGAAGTGGAGAGTGCCCCTATGTGGCCTATGTACAAAGGAATACATTCCCTTTCAGGGAATCGTCAGGATTCCCTGAAAGGATGGGAAAGTGGAGCCTATCTGAGGGCAGGTGAGGGTGGGGGTGGGGAGAGGAAAGGATGATGGGCATGGTAGTAGCAGGAAAGCATCTGTGTCACCAGCGATGGCAGCTTCTCCATCTTCCTCTTTCCTGCCCAGGAACCGTCTGTGGAGATGGAGAAAAACTATCTCTGGAGGAGGATTTGAACTGGTTTCCTTCCAAGAACAGTTTCCGTGAAGGCTGGGCAGAGAGCTTATCTGGATAGTGTTTTGAACATCAATACTGTGGGTGGGAGGGAGTGGGGGGCCATATCGTGTTAGGGGAGTGTGCACTCGCTGTTTACGAGCGGTGGCACGCTCCGGCCCCCAAGGGTCCACCTGTTCCCCAGGTTGCACAGACCCTCAGGGCCTGGGCCTTCAGCTGATGTTGTGCAATGCAGGTCTGCAGTAAATAAAGTCCCCCTCATTGATGATCTTGTGCAGGAGGGGGGAGCGGACCTGGCAGGTATTACGGAGACCTGGTTGGGCCAGGAGGCGAGATTCCCCTCATTGAAATGTGCCCCCCAGGTTTCCACGCATTCCATCAGCCGAGGTCACAGGGGAGGGGCGGGGGAGTAGCAGTTATTATTAAAGAAGGTTTGAGACCGAGGGAGGCCACTGTTCCTCAGAAGGCCGGCTGTGAGTCCCTCCTTGTGAAGTGGGGTCATGGGGTTCAGATGGGTTTGCTGATCACATACCTGGCTCCCTGCCATGTGGCAGCACCCTGCCCGAGCTACTCAACGTCATCGCCGTGGTGGCAGTTGATACACCCGGATTTATGGTCATCGGGGATTTCAATCTGCCGTCCATGGGTGAGACGTCTGAGGTGGCTCGGGAGTTCATGGCTTCCATGACAGCTATGGACCTGACCCAGTTAATTCATGGCCCTACCCACATGGGGGGAAACACGCTGGACCTGGTTTTTGTCTGGGCAGTGGTTGAATGATCTTGAGATAGGGGATATAGTCACCAAGCCCTTGTCATGGTTGGATCACTCTCTCCTTCGCCTCAATCTTTGAACCACTGCATCCCGCTGCAGGGAGCCGGAGTCGGTAAGATGGTTCCACCCTAGGCGCCTGATGGAGCTGGATGGTATCATGCTGCACCGGTTGGAAGAGTTAGGGGTGGGGGGCACTGTGCTGTGGTGGTTCTCCTCCTTTCTCTCCG
The DNA here is from genome assembly GCA_038048745.1 of Coluber constrictor foxii. Classification (NCBI taxonomy): domain Eukaryota; kingdom Metazoa; phylum Chordata; class Lepidosauria; order Squamata; family Colubridae; genus Coluber; species Coluber constrictor. The sequence continues at coordinate 263,934,185 of CM075959.1, forward strand.
ATTGGTTGCAGTCTGTGTTGGCAGGGGGCAGAGGTCGACCCTGAGGCCCCTCATATGTGGGGTTCCACAAGGGTCAGTCCTCTCGCCCCTTTTGTTCAACATTTATGTAAAGCCACTAGGCGAGATCATCCATGGTTTTGGGGTGAAGTACCACCAGTACACTGATGACACTCAGCTGTACATCTCCACCCCGGATCACCCCAACAATGCCCTTGAAGTGATGACCCGGTGCCTGGAGGCCGTACGGATCTGGATGGGGAGAAACAGGCTCAGACTCAATCCTTCCAAGACCGAGTGGCTGTGGTTTCTGACGTCCCAATATAGTCAGCTGATGCCATCACTGACTATTGGGGGTGAATCGCTGGCCCCCACAGAGAGGGTTCTGGGGCGGTCTCCTGGATTCATGGCTGTCTTTAGATGAGCATTTGACGGCCATGACTGGGAGGATATTTTATCAGGTTTGCCTGATTCGCCAGTTGTGTCCCTTTCTGGATTGGGACTCCTTACACACAGTCACTCATGCCCTCGTCACTTCCCACTTGGACTATTGCAATGCTCTCTACATGAGGGTCCCCTTGAGGAGCACCCAGAGGCTCCAACTGGCGCAGAGTGCGGCCGCGTGGGTGGTGATGGGAATGACATGGCGCTCCCATGTAACACCCCTCCTGCGCGAGTTGCACTGGCTCCCGGTGGTCTTCCGGGTGCGCTTTAAGATTTTGGTTACCACCTTTAGAGTGCTCCATAGCTTAGGACCTGGTTATTTACGGGACCGCCTGTTACCACCAATAGCCTCCCACCGGCCGGTACGGGGCTCCTCCGGGTGCTGTCGGCCAAACAGTGTCGACTGGTGGCTCCTAGGGGGAGGGCCTTCTCTGTGGGGGCACCTACTATCTGGAATTAGCTCCCCCCGGAGATACGGAGGATCCTGGATCTGCCATGCTCTCAAAACCTTTTTATTCCACCAAGCTGGCCTGACCTAATCTTTTCCCTTTTTTTTCCTTTTTAAAATGTAAATTTTAATCTGTTCTTAAATTACTGGGATGTTTTAAATTTGCCTTGGGCCAAATGGTTTAATTCAGTTTTATTCTGCTTTTAAATATTGTATATATGTGCTTTATTTTGTGGCTGTTCACCGCCCTGAGTCCTTCCAATAAACATAAACATAAACATTTGGAGGTGGCTTTAAAAGGAGCCAAATTCTGTCAGAAATAGCCAGGCGGGCAGAACATGAGGCTTTGGGTTAATGTATGTTGTATCCTGTGGTTGTTTAAAGATCCAGCCTAAAGGGGAGGAAGTTTTTTTTCTGAACAGATTAACAGAATTGGAAGGAACTTAATAGGTCATATATTCCACCCCGACTAAGTAGGAGATGTCGCACATTCCAAGTGAAGCCAACTCAGACCCCACGTAATTTACGTTCTAGCTCTGACCCTGTTTTCCCCTCTTCCCCCAAGGTGTGTCATCAGCCACATTCTCCATCGAAGCAATTTTGCGGGTTGTAGAGATCACTCCTCTCTGGCCACTGTGGATAACCATGGAGACAGCCTTAACAGAGATATGGCTGGAATGTGCTTTTGTTTTGACTGACATGCTGCCTCACCGCAGCTACAGAGTTAGTTTTCCACCCCCCTTGCAAATGGCAATGCAAGAGCAGGCCAGAGATGCTTTCTGAGTTGACAGCAGATTTTTCTTCCATCAGATTCACTGTTGGAGTGAAATTTTGATGGAATGGAGGAAAGTGGACAAAGATACCTACAGGAAAGAAGGGAAGGAGAGGAAAGAGGAGGGGAGGGGAGTGAAGGGAAGGGAATGGGAGGAGGAAAGGAAAGGAAAGGAAAGGAAAGGAAAGGAAAGGAAAGGAAAGGAAAGGAAAGGAAAGGAAAGGAAAGGAAAGGAAAGGAAAGGAAAGGAAAGGAAAGGATGAGGTTTGCTTGGAATCTCCTTTCCTGGATGGAACCATTTCTAGGGACAATCAAAATTCATGATTTGCAGGAGATATTTATGGAAGCAAAGTATTTAAGACTCAGGGTGAAATGCTACTCATTAGATTTTCATTTTGGCAGAGGGGTACAGATTGACTTTTCTACCTGTTGGATCAGTATGAAAGAACCAGAGATGTCTCATGTTGAGCATCTCTGTTTGAGGTTATATAGCAAGGGAGAAATTTCTTAGAAACTCTTTGAACTCTTTTCTTTGACTCTTCGAGGTAGAAAGGAGACATTTTACATGGATGGATGGATGGATGGATGGATGGATGGATGGATGGATGGATGGATGATGGATGGATGGATGGAGATCTGGACATATATTTGATTTGAATGCATTCAATTCCAGGCAGATGCACAGCAGCTCACAATAAAAAAATGAAGTATCCACCCTAAAACATAAAGTTCTGAATAATAAGGAATGCACAGTAAGTCTAAGGCCATATCAGCATCATAATGTTCAAAAGTCCAGTAAATTCATCACATCAAAAGCACAACTTTATAAAATAAACCAGTCACATATAATAGCATAAAAGAAAAACAACTGGAAATCAACCCAGCAGAATGATAGGTGTCCCAAATGCCCACAGAACAATTTGGTTGTGGATGCTTTCTGGGAATCCACTACTTTGAGTTACATTGGGACTTTTTCAGTTAGATCCCAGTTCACTCTGCAGGGAGGACTTTGCAAAACTCCTACTTCCCCAGCTAATTATTAGAATGATAGTGATTTCTTTCTTGCCTTCTTGCTAAATGTCAAGGGATTCTTTTTCCCTCTGGAAATTGTCTGAAGGAAGTCAACAGACTCAGCAGCAACACATTCAGCAGCAGGAAAGTTAGTTTATAAATTGTTTTGTCACCCTGGAAAGCTGGACTAAGCTTCATGGACACCAGGAGCTCTGCTTCTTCATTGGTCCAGTTTCCATCATTGGGGAAGTTCTCTTTGGACTTCATATTATATTAGAAAAGTCAGTCTTGCAGCAATCTGCTTTCAATCTGTCTCCAAATGCTTCTGCTCTACTGATTCTGAGATCAGATGGCAGGCAGGGGATTCCTTCGGCTAACCCAGAAATGAACCCACTGCTTCTGCTTCTGATGGAGCTTTTGTTGCCCCAGGCAGCCTGTGGGATGCTCGGCAGAAAGTGCTTCTTGACTTTGGGAAGGGATGCAAGAGACCCACTCAATCATTACAGGCCAGGAGATCATCTCATCGGTGGGCTCTTCTCTGCAACAAATATTATAGAACCTGAACTGCAGAATTTCAGTTTGAGTCCTTCTAAAAAGGTTCATAAGTAAGTCTCATGATGTTGATTGATGTTATGCTACGTTGCCTTTGAGGAAAAATGGGGACGGAGGAAGGCAGTGAGGTTTTATTTTATTTTATTTTATTACTTTATTTAGTTTGTCAAACGTCTACAAGAAAAGTGGTATAAGTATAGACATGAACACAGGAAATGAGTATGAATAAATGGGGATGGTAGGACAGGGATGGTAGGAACGCTGCTATGCTTATGAATGCCCCCGTACAGACCTCTTAGGAATGGAGTGAGGTCCACCGTAGACAATTTAAGGTTAAAGGTTTGAGGGTTTGTGGAAGTAACCACAGAGTCAGGTAGTGCATTCCAGGCATTGACTACTCTGTTGCTGAAGTGGTATTTACTGCAATCGAGTTTGGAGCGGTTTACCTTAACTTTGTATCTATTTTTTGACTGTGTATTATTATGGTTGAAGCTGAAGTAGTCATTGACAGGTAGGACTTTGTAGCAGACAATTTTGTTTACTACGCTAAGGTCAGACCATAGTCAGTGTAGTTCTAGATTGTCCAAGCCCAAAATTTCAATCCTGGTGTCATAAGGTATTCTGTTGTGAGCAGAGGAGTGGAGGACTCTTCTTGTGAAATAGCTCTGGACTTGCTTCAATTGAATTAATGTCCAATATACATTGTGGATTCCAGGCAGATGAGCTGTTTTCGAGAATTGGTCTGGCAAAGGTTTTGAATGCCCTAGTTAACAATTCGATATTAATAAGGAGTTTCGCAAAATTTGGTTAACAACTCTTAATGCCTTTTTGGCAATGCTGTTACAGTGAGCTCCAGGGCATAGATCATTTGAGATGTGTACTCCTTGGTCCTTGACAGAGTGAGGTTAGTTAGTTACTTAGATCACCAGTCACATCTGTATACAAACAACATGAAGTGGAACACATTCAGCAGATGAAACAAAAGGAAGTTTGAATGCTCAGCACCCTTGTCCAACTTATCTCTACATGGACAACTTGCTTTCATCTTTCAAGGTGATTAGCTTGGGGGGTCATGGTTATGGTCTCAGCATGGCCATCAAAGAAAAGGACAAGAGGCTCTAATTGGTCAGTCCCAATTCAGAGAAAAGGCTGATTTCTCTTCTGAGTCTTTCCTAGAAGATAGCTATCAGAGTCTCCTTTGGACAAGATGGGAGGCATGTAAATCTAATATTATTATTAGCATCTGGTGTTGCTACAGTAGCCAGGAGACCACAATGCTATCGCAGAGTAGTAGTTTGACATGCCTCATAAATCAAATAAATTGAATGAATAAATTTTCCAGAAAGATAGAACCTGCAATTCCAAAGACATCAGCAGTCAGCTACTGGGTGCCTCCAGTCTTTCTCCCAAATTCTCTGCTATTTTTTTCTTCAATGATCCATGGAGTTCTCCAAACTCGCCACAGCTAGTTGTAGTTTCCCTGATGTGGACATGGGCATCTTCAGACACTCCTTCTTGACTCACCTCTGGTTCCACTGATACCAAAGTGCTTTGAGCAGGCCCTCTGTTTTCTTTCTCCACGTTCTCAAGCAATCAGGGATCGAGAATATTTACTGAAGAGAAAATGGGAAAGCTGGTACTTCTGTTCAATTCTTAAATGCTTTCTTTTCTGCCCCAACTTCATTCACACATTCAGTCTCATAAACACCCATAAATGCACACTTTGAAAATGTAATACATGCATGATAGCCCTTTGATGGAATCTCAAATCCTTGTTCTTACTTGGTGAGGTCCAGGCAGATTTCTGAGCTACATTTTCAGACATGGTTTGCCAAAATCTTTTCCTGGGATGTTTTTTGACTTCTCAAACTGAGGTTGAGCGAATAGTGCAAGTGACAACAGTGCCCAGATTGTCTGGAGTGTGTCTGCTTTGACTTTCAAATAATCTAAGTAGAGAAGAGGAACTTTGGGGACAAAAACTTATGCAGTCACAATAGCACATATGAAATGCATTAACAGAATAACAGAGTTGGATGGGAAGACCTTGGAGTTCTTCTAGTATAATCCTGTGCAAAAAAAGGAGACCGTGTACCATTCCAGACAAATTGCTGTCCAATCTCTTCTTAAAAACCTCCAGTGATGGAGCATCCACAACTTCGGGAAGGAAGCCCTTCCACCAGTTAATTGCTTTCACTGTCAAGAAATTTCTCCTTAGTTCTAGGTTGGTGATTTCACTGAATGTAACATCATGGCAAAATCCATGTATCTTTTCAGGAAAACAGGTGTGTTCTACTGGAAAATTCTGTCCTTCCTTTTTGCCATTCAGGAAATCAACAAAGATCCTCTTCTCTTGCCCAACCTCACCCTGGGTTATAACCTCCATGACAACTTTCGAGACAGAATGTTGACACTGGATGGTCTGTTGGATTTGCTTTCGACTGGAGAGGCTAATGTTCCCAACTACAGCTGCGGAAGGAAGAGAAACATGCTGGTTCTGCTGGAAGAGACCAACTCTGATATATCCATCCTTACGGCTGCCATATTGGGCATCTACAAAATCCCACAGGTAGAGAGGCAGTGAATGGCTGCAAGTTTATTCCAGAGCAGTTAAGGAGATTTTCTCCTTAGAAATGTTAATTAAGCATGGATTAAGATGAAGAATTAATCTTTATGTCATCTTTCCGTCTCCCAGAGAGACAAGAACAAATATTGATACAACCATAATTAACAGTTATAAATTGAGTACAAATATTAATTTGTAATATTTCACATTGCTCAGAACTTGCACTATGCAGGCTCTGAGGAAGCATCAGCTTTTCAGAAAATAAGATCTGGATTTCTTCTTAACATCCATTATTTACTTTTACTTCTTCTTCTGCCATATCTGTCATTGGACATTGGTGATCATGTTGGCAATCCTATTTTTGTCAACAGCCTCATGAAAAAGTGCTGCTGAGTTTTGTCCAAACCAGTCCATTAGATTTTGAAGCCACGATGTTCTTCTTCTGCCTGGACCTCATTTGCCTTCAATCTTTCCCTGAAGGATTAAGTGAACGATGCTGTATTTTTCTGGGTGTCGCATCATATGTCCAAAATATTCTAACATTCGCTTTTTAATGGCTTTGATGATTTCCCTTTGCTTTCCCAGGTGGCTTATCACCTCCTTATTTGTGATTTTTGTTAACCCAGTTTATACATAACAGCTGTCTGTAAATGATTCTCATTTTTTCAAGTGGTTTTCTGTCAGAGACCAACACTCTACTCCATAAAGCAGGATAGTAAAAGCCCCAGATAAAACATAAATCTCCTTTTTTTTTCACTCCAGATCAGCTACACTTATATTTCACCGATCCTGAGTGATAAAACTCAGTTCCCTTTTTTCTACCGGACCGTCCCCAAAGAAGGTGCTCAAAACCTGGGGATTGTTAAACTGCTGCTGTATTTTCGATGGACATTCATTGGCGTCCTTGCTGCAGACACCGATAACGGAGAACATTTCATTAGGACCTCCGTTCCTGTGCTGGCTCAGAATGGCATCTGTGTTGTTTTTTCACAAATCGTATTATTTAAAGATGAGAGCTTCAAGGATCTGATTTCTGTTTTCAACCTGTGGGCCCAAATCAATGTATTTGTTTATTACTCAGAGTTTACGTTCATTGAGGGAGCCTTTTTCCTAGAACACATATTAAATTCCTTTGAAAAGCCTATTGAACGGAAAGTTTGGATAACAACCGCTTTGTGGGATCTCACCATTGAATTATCATATAGTACTTTCCCCTTCAGATACACCAATGTCATTTTTTCTTTTCTTATCCAGACCAGCCAAAGGACCAAACTTGACAATTTCATGGATTTCTATTTTTTTATCGAAGCCTTTATGACAAAAAAATTTCACTGTTCATATGGGAAGCCTGCCTTGTCTGTGAAAGGCTGGACAAGGTGTAGAGAAAAAGAGAACTTGGAAACTCTACCTGAGCAGGAGATTGAAAAGATCTTCTCTCTAGATAACTCCTTAACTTACAATGCCATCCAGATTGTGGCACATGCCTTAAATGGGGTCAATTCACCCCGATCCCAGAGGACAAGGATGGAGAGAAAAGACAAGGTGGAAGTTGAAAACATTCAACCATGGCAGGTATTTCCTTATCGGTTCCATGTATGTTGCTAAGGGCGACATCTAGATGATGAACATTGTGAAATACTCTTTGAGAAATGTCATATACATTGACAAAAGATAAATAAATAAATTTATGATTCATAAATAAAATTTATGAATCAATTTCTTTCATAAAATCCCTGGTCCTCCTCTTTGATATAGAGATATATATATATTTGTTTTCTGAGATTTTTGTGGGTGTTTGTATGTAGGTCTTTGGTTATTCAGGTTTCCTCCCAATGTAAAATTGGAAGTGTCTTGGGGACATTTCGACGAAGTCTCATTCGTCATCTTGAGGCTGGTGTTTTCAGCTTCGTGCTTCTAGGAGCAATGTGTGATCGCAGCTGTTTCTTCCTTTTAACTGCTAGTGGGAGTGTGAACTGATTGGGTGGGAACTTGGCTATGTTCTGATTGGGTGAAGGTGTGTTCTGATTGGTTGGGGGCTTGACTGTGTTCTGATTGGATGGAGGGTTGGCTGTACTCTGATTGGCTGGGGGTGTGTTCTCTTTGGGTGGGGGCTTGGTCGTGCTCGGGTTTGTCTGAGTTGCAGGGAGATGTGAGCTGGTGAGCTGCGTTGCTGTTTGTTGGCTTTGCATTTGTGGTCATGCCACATCTTCATGGTGGGTGTCAGTCTGCTTCATGTATGGATTGGAGGGGTTTAAAATGATGCAGCTAATGATGCAGCTGCGGTCTGGCTTCTGGCCCGTGGTCATGCCTCATCATCAGTGTGAGTTTGAGTCTGCTTTCCACATGGATGTGTGGTGGCGACATCCTGTGTGGCCCTTGTGAGTGTGGGTCTGGTGTCATTCCTCATGTTAGGGACTCATTTGTCAATAAGGGCGGGTTTCCATATAGCTGGTAGGCGGGAGGTATCATTTCATTTATTCATGCTGTGTGGGCGTTTTTCTATCTCCATGGCTTCTCTGATTATGAAATGCTGTATCTATAGCTATGCAGGACATGTCAGGGAGGAGGGGAAAGTCATGGATAAACAACAGATAATGTAAGCAAATATATTTGTAGGTAATGGATTTCCCTTCTCCTGCCCTTCTGCCATCTGCTTATCTTCAAGAGAACTAAGGGGAGAAATAAAACAAGAAAACAAGAAAATATGGGCTAGTTGGGAATGCCAGATGTTGGAAAGAAAACATCTGCCATTGGTACCTTAAGGACAAATCTATGCAGATTGTCCTGAGAAGAAAATGGGCTGCAGCTCAATAAGCCAAATTCCTTATATCTCTGTACATCAACTTGTTTAGATGATTCCATTGGTGTAAAAACCTCTTTCCTTATATTCTGTAGCTTCACCATTTCCTGAAAAATCCTCAGATCTACAACAACACCATAGAAGGAATGTATTTGGATAGAAATGGAGATTTGATGGCTGACTTTGACATTGTGAGCTGGGTGTGGTTTCCTAATAAGTCGACCACCAGAGTGAACTTTGGGAGTCTAGACAGAGAAGGAACCATTGGAGTCAAATTCAGAATCAACAAGGAAGCCATCACGAGCCCTCAGTGGCTCAATCAGGTAAAGGAAGAGGTTTTCCCATCTCTTTAGTTTTGTTCATCATCTCAATGAATCCCCTCCATCCCAAACTATATATAGGACTGACTGCCTTCAAATTCATCCTTCAGATTTATATTCTTTCACTTATAACCAGCAAAGGAAAAGATGCTTTATGACTTATACAGTAGAAGACTTTGGTCTGCGGATAGAGGGAAATGGAAGCAGGATTTAAGAGGGGAGAATTAAAATCAATTGAGTTACACATGTTCATTTGGACATGTATACATTTAAGAATTTGACCTTATTTGGTAGAAGAAAAGTGCAAAACCCATCATGCTGAAGAAATCCAGAATTCCCATTTCCCCTCCATATGATCTGTTTTTCCAAATGTTTCTCTGACAGCCTTCCAGAGACAGTCCTCCAAAATGGAAGCATGTCTGACTATCATGCTTCCAGTTTCAAGAGTAACTTTCTAGAAAATTCTCTGGAGCAGCCACCACAACATGGCCCAGAGAAGAAACAGAATGGTCCATTTCTAGTCCATTTTGCACATATCTCTTTTGTTGGTCCCTGTAACGTCCTGCCTCTCCAGTCCTCTCAAGAAAGCAGTTCTCATGAAACAAAAGCCATTTCAAAAGGAAACTTTTATTGGAAGATTGTGATAGCAAGAGATCTAGGCAGGAATTAAGTTTCCCGCTTAAAACAGTAGAGTGCAGACAGAGCCCCTCCCAAAGCCCAATACATCACCAAGCCAATCTCGAAGTGTAAAGATATTATGAGATACTCAGCTGAGGAGGTGATAAACGCCGTTCTCCAAGGCAACACTGGTGCTCTTCTCTGGAAACGAGATTAGCTATGTGACCTGACAATCCCATTCCAACACTATAATTCATTTCATAACTAATGAGTTTTGTAGATGCTTCTGAATGCAAATTTTATTCACTTTCAGCCCTTGCCTTCCTCCCAGTGTGTGGAGCCTTGTCAACCTGGCTATTTCAAGGTGGTCCAGGAAGGAAAACCAATCTGTTGCTACAACTGTGTCCCTTGTGCAGAAGGGAGCATTTCCACCAAAGAAGGTGGGTGAATGGGAATCAAAACAGTTCTTGGGATAGGAGCAAAGGTTCCTGCAGATCATTGCTAAGAAGATACTTATAATTTGGGTATTGGAGTGGGAGGGAGTATTAATTTAACTATCAGAATTAATTTCACCGATATAACAATAATATGACCAGGGAGAATTCATTGGAATGAGATGTTAAGTGTAGAAGAAGCCAAGCAGCTATCAAGAAGGATATGTGACTTAGAGAAGGATCAGTTGAAGTGACATGAAGCACCCGTTGTTTCACCATGACAAACAGAATGATGTTGCTTCTACCGTATGAAGCTCTCCATTGAGATAAATTAATCTCCAATGTCAGGGTTCCAAGTAACATCCCCAATGAAAGAAACTTCCGAGGCTTCACTTTCCTCAAAGTTTCATTTCATTGAAGATGTCTTATTGGCACATCTGGGAAAACCCAAATCTGAAAGCTTCCAGGTTTTCTTCACCCAAAAGAAAATTCAAGTCCCTGCCCAATACCAACAGGTCCATCACATGGCCCAATCCAAAGACCATGCTGACTGGAAATGTCTCCCAGTTCTACCCCTCCAGGTGCAGGGCAAGATGCCCTTGGCTTTCTGAGAAAGGAATGTTATTATGACTACCCATATATATCACCCATGCTCCATACAATCCCCCCATCACAGCTTCCCACAATAGTAAATGTGGCAGGCCTGAAGATGCAATGAAAAAGATGGCATCCAGGCCTGACACTCAACTCAATTAGGACCTAGTCAGTAATCTTGTCATCTCCTCCATTCCAGGGTGGACTTGGGATAGACAGATTTCTGCCTAACCATCGTCCTCCAAAGTATCCAAGGAGTAGGCAAGCATGATCTGTGTTTCAAGTTGCGTATCAATTTGGGGGAATACATTGGTACTGGACAGGAACCTCTCCTCATTATGGCAATTAGAGAGAAAACCAGACAACTTTTTCTGCCCCCTTTTAATCACTAACCATTGGGATTTGGTGGGACAAAATGAAAGCAAAAATAGTTGAACAATATTGTTATTGGATTTCAATTTTATCTTCCAATTAATGGGTAATGGGACAAATCAAACTCCATTTTGGAAAACCAGAATATTCCAACCTTGTCAAATTGGCTAGTCCATTAGAAACCTTCCTACATGATGTAGATCAGGGGTGTCAAACTCAAGGCCCATGGGCTGCATCCGGCCTGCAATGTGGTGGGATCCAACCCATGGGGCCATCCTGGTTTACCCAATGAGAAGAGGAAATCTCAGGCCAGCATGGCTTCGGCCTAGTCTACCCAATGCAAAGAGGAAACATGCTAGCAGTTTGGGAAGTGGCGTCAAGCTGGCCACACCCACCCAGTTGGCCACACCCACCCAGTCAGCCACGCCTGACCCCCCCTCCAAGGTCAACCGTAGCCCTGATGCGACTCTCATTGAAATTAAGTTTGATTCCCCTGATGTTGATGGTTGTCCGTTCTCCCCTTTTGCTTCCTAGAATTGTCTCCTCTCAAAATCTGCCCCTAATCCAGCTACACTTTATCTACTTGTGACACATACTAATGAAAAGAAGCACATGTGTACACATACTCCTAATTTTTCTCTCTGCCTCCCATCCCCTGCAGATGAATACACACACAAATTCAGATGTGGGCTTCCTGATTTCAAAATCTAACTCCCATCCTATCAATTCATGGTAAATATTACATTTGTCTTCTATAGATGCAGACCACTGCACCAGATGTCCAGACAATCAGTATCAGAACAAGCATCGAGATCAATGTATCCTCAAAATTGTCACTTTTTTGTCCCATCAAGATTATTTGGGAATTATTCTTACTTTCTTTGCCCTATTCCTGATCTTAACCACAGTGTTAGTCTTGGCAATCTTCATTAAATTCCAAGAAACTCCAATTGTCAAAGCCAACAACCGGGACCTCTCCTATATCCTCCTGGTCTCCCTTCTTCTTTGCTTCTTGACTTCCTTTCTCTTCATTGGTCGGCCAAGGAGAACCACCTGCCTTCTCCGACAAACAATTTTCAGCATCATCTTCTCAATTGCCGTGTCTTCCGTCTTGGCCAAAACAGTCATGGTGGTGCTGGCCTTCCTGGCCACAAAGCCAGGAAACAGAGTGAGAGGGTGGCTGGGAAAGAGTCTGACCAACACCATCATCATTTCTTGTTCCAGTGTCCAGGTTGTCATTTGTTTCACCTGGTTAGGAGTTTTTCCTTCATTCCCTGATTCTGACATTAACACCCAGCCTCGAGAGATTGTTCTGCAGTGCAATGAAGGCTCTGTCACTATGTTTTATGTTGCCCTTGGTTACATGGGTTTTCAGGCTGCCATTTGCTTCATAGTGGCCTTCCTGGCCAGGAATCTACCTGGGTCCTTCAACGAAGCCAAGCTGATCACCTTCAGCATGCTGGTCTTCTGCAGTGTCTGGATCTCCTTTGTGCCTACCTATCTGAGCACCAAAGGGAAATTCATGGTGGCTGTGCAGGTCTTCTCCATCTTGGTTTCCAGTGCTGGGCTGCTGGGTTGCATCTTCCTCCCTAAGTGTTACATCATTTTGCTGAGGCCAGATCTGAATACAAAGGAACATCTGATGTTCAAAAGTGAAGTAAAAAAGTGATGCTGATGAATGTGCTGGAGATATAATTCCCACCCATTTGGTACTTTTCAGGAGAAAACACTATCAGGCTGCTTTTTGAAGTGATCTTCAGCTGAAGCCTAATTTCCATGCTTTTAAGTTTCTGTGTCTGGTAGTATTATTTAGCATTTTGGGCTTCATTATTAGCCTTTAAGTGAGGACGTTATTAGAATTTTAGTCTGGCAGTGTTGACCTTCTTTCAGATTTTAGAAAAGCATGTTTTTCTTCTGTTTTTTCATGGGGAAAAAACAGCCTTTTCAACAACTGAATCTTAGTCAGTGTATTCTGAAAGTAATTGAATACACTTGCAAGTTTTAAGTAAGATACTAAGCCATCTTGGAAAGAGCATGAGGTAACCCATAAATTTACCACATGTGGAAAGTGATCTCTAATCAACGTTTCCTATTGTTCACTTGTCAATTTTAATGAATGTCTTTCGTTCTTTCATTGGTTTCTTTCTGATGTATCGCATGTACCAAATTTTTGTATCATTTTTTTCTGTACCCTATTAAAAGACTTGGACTTCCCCCATTCTATAAATGCTTTTCACTGTGCCTGCCATTTGTGTTTTTGGGTAGGGTTGAACCAGTGGTGAGATTCAAAATTTTTTACTACTGGTTCTGTGGATGTGGCTTGGTGGGCATGGCAGTGGAAGGATACTGTAAAATCCCCATTTCCTCCCAATCAGCTGGGACTCAGGAGGCAGAGAATAGATGGGGGTGGGGCCACTCAGAGATGGTATTTACTGTGTCTCCAAACTACTCAAAATTTCCCCTACTGGTTCTCCAAAACTGGTCAGAACCTGTTGAAACCCACCTCTGGGGTGAACAGCTTACTTTTAGAAAAGGAAAAAGTGTTTTTAATCTCTCAGATTCAGAGAAATAAGGCCAAACAATTGGGGAAAATAAAGCTGCAACATAAATGGTCATCACCTTTTTTTTTAATCCAAGGGACATGAATTCATTAATAAAATATTTATAATTATTAAGATCTACAAAACAGGAAGAAGAGACTTTTTATCCCCTATAATCTATCCTGTCTAACAATCAAAACTATTGATCAGTTCTTTTGTTTTTATTTGTGGGGTCCTTGGTGCTCCCTATGCGTGCTTGTTTTCTTGCAGAGATTTCATGTCCCAAACTAGGTAACATAGAATAGAATTCTTTATTGCCCAAGTGCGATTGGACACTCAAGGAAGTTGTCTTAGGTGCATATGCACAAGAAAGGAAATTTTTGGAAACATTCCAAATCTCTGGATTCATGGCTGGTATGCAAGCTGCAATAAAACACCCTGAGGATGGAGATAATAATAAAATATTTACTTCTGACCAAAAAAAGATGCTCAGGAATATTTTACGCCTCAAGCACAACAGCTCTCAAACCAATAAGTTTTACATACATTTTTGCAAAAAGATACAAAGTAAAAACAAAGCTTTAAATTGTACAGCCTTCGGCCATAAAGCATAATTCAGGATTCCCAGAATCCAAAATTTCAGCAGCGATGTGCTTTGGCAATCCCCGCAGCCTTGAACGGCTCTCAAATGGAGCGTTTAGAGGCTGAAAATGAGAAACATTGTCTGTGTCAATCTCTGCAGCCAGGAGGAGGACGTGCTGAGGCCAAAGCGTGGGGGCCGCCTGGTGGGTGGGGCTACATTTGGAGTATAAGACGCATCCAAGTTATCAGCCTCTTTTGGGGGGAAGTGCATCTTATACTCTGAAAAATAAGGTAACTTCACTGAAGATTCCATGTAGGTACAGGAGAAAAGCCAGTTCTAATGATTTCCTGTCAAAATAGCAAAGGAAAACTTTCCCTTTCCTCCCTGGACCTCCCATTGTCCATTGTCCACCATGTATTTGCACTTTCTTTGTTTTGGGAACAGTCTGTCTGCCTCGGACTTCCCCAGCTGGTGACCTTGAGATATTGGATCGGTCTCAGACTTTCAATTGACACACTTGCATTCCAAATTTCCTTCCCAAGCCTCCCTTAGATTCCAAGGCCTTCCCTTCCCCCTCCTGTTATAGTTGTCTGGTTGCAAGCAAGGCCAGATCCTGAGGATGAAACTCAAATACTTTGGCCACCTAATGAGAAGGAAGGACTCACTGGAGAAGAGCCTAATGCTGGGAATGATTGAGGGCAAAAGAAGAAGGGGATGACACAGAACGAGGTGGCTAGATGGAGTCACTGAAGCAGTAGGAGTGAGCTTAAATGGACTCCAGAGGATGGTAGAGGACAGGAAGACCTGGAGGAACATTGTCCATGGGGTCACAATGGGTGAGACATGACTTCACAACTAACGACAGAAAAGCAAGACTGTGTAGTGAGTCAATCATGACAGCAGTATTTCAGGCTAACTCACTGCTCATTCAGCAAGAGTTCGATCCTGACTGGCTTGAGGATAATTCAGCCTTGCAACATTCTGAGGTCAGTAAAAGGATTTTTGGGAGCAAGATGGTGACTCTGTAAACCATGTTTCAGAAAAAACTTTTTTTCCCGCCTCTGAAAGCCTCCAAAACAGTTTCAGAGAAAAGACCTCTGAAGCTCTTTTTGGAGGCTTCTTTTCTGAAGCTGTTTGGGGGCTTTTTTCCTGAAGTTTTGTTTCTAATGCTTTTTTCAGCCTCTGAAACCTCTGTTTGAGAAGCTGGGCGAAGCTACATTCGGAGTATAAGACGAACCCAGATTTTCACCCTCTTTTTTGGTGGAAAAAGATGTGTCTTATACTCCACAAAATATGGTACATAAATAAATAAAATAGAGGAGATCCTGACTGTTAGCTTTTAGTAAGTGAGTTTTTGGGAATTAAATGATTCCCAAGATTAAGCCTGTTACCAAAAATAGAAACAAAGGAAAGGGAAACTATAATGATCCCCAAATTTTCTTGATAGCAAAGATTCAATCTTAGCTATGCTGTCATGTCAGTTGATGTTTGAAGGGTGATCCACAGGAAACCTGGTGTATTTTTCAGTATTTGAAAAGAGCAAAATAGTTTTTTCCATAAAGCAGATGCCAGAATTCCAACCGATGCCCTAATTAAATCATGAGCTTCGAGCCAAGCTTCAAAAGAAATCCAATTATTTATTAGGAGCTTCATGTCAGCACCTTCCAAGTGAAGCCAACTCTGACCCCACATAATTTATGTTCCAGCTCTGACCTTATTTTCCCCTCCCCAGGTGTGTCATCAGTCACATTCTCCATCAAAGCAATTTTGTGGGTTGTAGAGATCACTCCTCTCTTGCCACTGTGGATAACCATGGAGACAGCCTTAACAGAGGCTTGAATGTGCTTTTGTTTTGACTGACATGCTGCCTCACTGCAGCTACAGAGTTAGTTTTCTCATCCCCCTCGCCAATGGCAACTCAAGAGCAGGCCAGAGATGCTTTCTGAGTTGACAGCAGATTTTTCTTCCATCAGATTCACTGTTGGAGTGAAACTTTTGATGGAGTGGATGAAAGTGGACTACCTACAGGGAAGAAGGGAAGGAGATGAAAGAAGAGGGGAGGGAAGTGAAGGGAAGGGAAGGGGAGGGAAGTGAAGGAGGAAAGGAAAGGAAAGGAAAGGAAAGGAAAGGAAAGGAAAGGAAAGGAAAGGAAAGGAAAGGAAAGGATGAGGTTTTCTTGGAATCTCCTTTCCTGGATGGAACCATTTCTAGGGACAATCAAAATTCATGATTTGCAGGAGATATTTATGGAAGCAAAGTATTTAAG
Organism: Coluber constrictor foxii; assembly: GCA_038048745.1. NCBI lineage: Eukaryota > Metazoa > Chordata > Lepidosauria > Squamata > Colubridae > Coluber > Coluber constrictor. Next base: position 263,950,499 of record CM075959.1, read on the forward strand.
ACTCAGGGTGAAATGCTACTCATTAGATTTTCATTTTGGCAGAGGGGTACAGATAGACTTTTCTACCTGTTGATTCAGTATGAAAGAACCAGAGATGTCTCATATTGAGCATCTCTATTCGAGGTTATATAGCAAGAGAGAAATTTCTTAGAAACTCTTTGACTCTTTTCTTTGACTCTTCCAGGTAGAAAAGGGACATGTTACATGATGGATGGATGGGTGGGTGGATGGACAGACATCTGGACATCTATTTGATTTGTCTGCATCCAATTCCAGACAGATGCACAGCAGCTCACAATAAAAAAATGAAGTATCCACCCTAAAACATAAAGTTCTGAATAATAAGGAATGCACAGTAAGTCTAAGGCCACATCAGCATTATAATCTTCAAAAGTCCACAGTAAGAAAACAGTAAATTCATCACATCAAAAGCACAACTTTATAAAATAAACCAGTCACATATAATAGCATAAAAGAAAAACAACTGGAAATCAACCCAGCAGAATGATAGGTGTCCCAAATGCCCACAGAACAATTTGGTTGTGGATGCTTTCTGGGAATCCACTAAATTGAGTTACATTGGGACTTTTTCAGTTGGATCCCAGTTCACCCTGCAGGGAGGACTTTGCAAAACTCCTACTTCCTCAGCTAATTATTAGAATGATAGTGATTTCTTTCTTGCCTTCTTGCTAAATGTCAAGGGATTCTTTTTCCCTCTGGAAATTGTCTGAAGGAGGTCAACAGATTCAGCAGCAACACATTCAGCAGCAGGAAAGTTAGTTTATAAATTGTTTTGTCTCCCTGGAAAGCTGGACTGAGCTTGATGGACACCGGGAGCTCTGCTTCTGCATTGGTCCAGTTTCCATCATTGGGGAAGTTCTCTCTGGACTTCATATTACATTAGAAAAGTGAGTCTTGCAGCAATCTGCTTTCAAGGTCTCCAAATGCTTCTGCTCTACTGATTCTGAGGTCAGATGCAAGGCAGGGGATTCATTCAGCTAACCCAGAAATGAACCCACTGCTTCTGCTTCTGATGGAGCTTTTGTTGCCCCAGGCAGCCTGTGGGATGCTCGGCACCAAGTGCTTCTTGACTTTGGGAAGGGATGCAAGAGACCCACTCAATCATTACAGGCCAGGCGATCATCTCATCGGTGGGCTTTTCTCTGCAACAAATATTCTACAACCTGAGCTGCAGAATTTCAGTTTGAGTCCTTCTAAAAAGGTTCATCAGTAAGTCTCATGATGGTGATAGATGTTATGTTACATTGCCTTTGAGGAAAAATGGGGATGGAGGAATGCAATGAGGTTTTACTTTATTTTATTTTTTTATTTTATTTAGTTTATCAAACATGTACGAGAAAAGAGGTATAAGTATAGACATGAACACAGGAGATGAGTAAAAAATAAATGGGGATGGTAAGACAGGGATGGTAGGCACGCTGGTGAGCTTATGAATGCCCCCGTACAGACTTTTTAGGAATGGAGTGAGGTCCACGGTTGACAATGTAAGGTTAAAGGTTTGGGGGTTTGGGGAAGTAACCACAGAGTCAGGTAGTGTATTCCAGGCATTGACCACTCTGTTGCTGAAGTCGTATTTTCTGCAATCGAGTTTGGAGCGGTTTACCTTAACTTTGTATCTATTTTTTGACTGTGTATTATTGTGGTTGAAGCTGAAGTAGTCATTGACAGGTAGGACCTTGTAGCAGACAATTTTGTTTACTACACTTAGGTCAGACCATAGTCAGCGTAGTTCTAGATTGTCCAAGTCCAAAATTTCAAGCCTGGTGTCATAAGGTATTCTGTTGTGAGCAGAGGAATGGAGGACTCTTCTCGTGAAATATCTCTGGACTTTCTCAATTGTATTAATGTCCGATATATAGTGTGCATTCCAGGCAGATGAACTATATTTGAGAATTGGTTGGGCAAAGGTTTTGTGTGCCCTAGTTAACTATTCGAAGTTAATAAGAAGTTTCGCAAAATTACATTAACAACTCTTAATGTCTTTTTGGCAATGCTGTTACAGTGAGCTCATTTGAGATGTGTACTCCTAGGTCCTTGACAGAGTGAGGTTAGTTAGTTACTTAGATCAACAGTCACATCTGTATACAAACAGCATGAAGTGGAACACATTCAGCAGATGAAACAAAAGCAAGCTTGAATGCTCAGCACCCTTGTCCAACTGATCTCTACATGGACAACTTGCTTTCATCTTTCAAGGTGATCAGCTTGGGAGGTCATGGTTATGGTCTCAGCATGGCCATCAAAGAAAAGGACAGGAGGCTCTAATAGGTAAGTCCCAATTCAGAGAAAAGACTGATTTCTTTTCTGAGTCTTTCCTAGAAGATAGCTATCAGAGTCTCCTTTGGACAAGATGGGCGGCACCTAAATCTAAGATTATTAGCATCTAGTGTTGCTACAGTAGCCAGGAGACCACAAACCTATTGCATTGAATTGATTAAATTGAATGAAGAAATTTTCCAGAAAGATAGAACCTGCAATTCCAAAGACATCAGCAGTCAGCTCCTGGGTGCCTCCCGTCTTTCTCCCAAATTCTCTGCTATTGTTTTCTTCAATGATCCATGGATTTCTCCAAACTCGCCACAGCTAGTTGTTGTTTCCCTGATGTGGACATGGCATCTTCAGATGCTCCTTCTTGACTCACCTCTGGTTCCACTGATACCAAAGTGCTTTGAGCAGGCCCTCTGTTTTCTCTCTCCACTCTCTCAAGCAATCAGGGATCGAGACCATTTACTCAAGAGAAAATGGGAAAGCTGGTACTTTTGTTCAATTCTTAATTGCTTTCTTTTTTGCCCCAACTTCATTCACACATTCAGTCTCATACACACCCATACATGCACACTTTAAAAATGTAATACACGCATAATGACTTCTCAAACTGAGGTTGAGAGAATAATGCAAGTGACAACAGTGCCCAGATTGTCTGGAGTGTGTCTGTTTTGACTTTTAAATAATCTAAGTAGAGAAGAGGAACTTTGGGGACAAAAAACCTGTGCAGTCACAATAGCACATATGAAATGCATTAACAGAATAACAGAGTTGGATGAGAAGAACTTGGAGGTATTCTAGTCTAATCCCCTGTACAAGCAGGAGACTCTATACCCGTGATGGCGAACCTATGGCACGCATGACACAGGTGGCATGTGTAGCCATATTGATGGGCACGTGAGCTCAGCTCTGGCACACATACATATGCCGGCCAGCTGTTTTCTGCGCTTCATGGGCCCACCAGAAGAAGGGAAACAGGCTGTTACCTGCCTCTGGAGGGCCTCGGGGGTGGGCAAGGGCCGTTTTTCTTTCTCACCTGCCTCAAGATCCTCTCTATGCATCTGGGGAGGGTGAAAACAGCCTTCCCCATTTCCTCAGAGGCCCTCCAGTGTCCTAAAATGGCCCATTTCCCAACTCCTGGTTGGACAGGAAGTGACTTTTTGCTGTCCCCAACCTCCAGAGACTCCTGGAGAGTCTCTGGAGGCTAGGGACAGGAGCTGGGGTGGAAGGGGGTTCACTCACATACGCAGGGCAGGGTGCATAGAATTATGGGTGTTGGCACACACGCCCATGGACTTCCCCCTCCCCACCTTCCTGGCACGCGATGGCAAAAAGGTTAGTCATCACTGTCCTATACCATTCCAGACAAATGATTGTCCAATCTCTTCTTAAAAACCTCCAGTGATGGAGCATCCACAAGTTCGAGAAGGAAGCCCTTCCACCAGTTAATTGCTTTCACTGTCAGGAAATTTCTCCTTAGTTCTAGGTTGGTGATTTCATTGAATATAACATCATGGCAAAATCCATATATCTTTTCAGGAAAGCAAGTCTGTTGTACTGGAAAATTCTGTCCTTCCTTTTTGCCATTCAGGAAATCAACAAAGATCCTCTTCTCTTGCCCAACCTCACCCTGGGTTATAACCTCCATGACATCTTTCGAGACAAAATGTTGACATTGGATGGTCTGTTGGATTTGCTTTCGACTGGAGAGGCCAATGTTCCCAACTACAGCTGTGGAAGGAAGAGAAACATGCTGGTTATGCTGGAAGAGACCAACTCTGATATATCCATCCTCATTGCTGCCATATTGGGCATCTACAAAATCCCACAGGTAGAGAATGACAGTGAATGGCTGCAAGTTTATTCCAGAGCAGTTAAGGAGATTTTCTCCTTAGAAATGTTAATTATGCATGGATTAAAATGAAGAATTAATTTTTATGTCATCTTTCAATCTCCCAGAGAGACCAGAACAAATATTGATACAACCATAATTAACAGTTATAAATTGAGTACAAATATTAATTTGTAATATTTCACATTGCTCAGATCTTGCACTATGTAGGTTCCTTTTTTTATTGAAAAGTTTTATAACAATACAAAGTAAAAACCTTCACCCCCTCCCAACACCCCCCACCCTTTTTTTCCCTCCCCCTCCCTTCCCCGACTTCCCAGAGCAAAATACAGAGTATCAAAAAGAAAAAAAACAGAGATCATCTCAATTAATCTATCTATCCTCAAGTTAACAACCCCCCCCCCAGAATCTTAACTCCAATTTTAACTTGCATATTAAAAGGTTATATAATGCATTATTAGAGATAGATTCAGAAAGAGAATTGGTCAAAGATTGTATGATTAAATGAGCAAGAAATTTCCAGAAACCAATAATGATGGAAACATGGGAAAAGATCTGGGTTAGAAATGTTAAATTTACTCAAGCACAAAACTTAAGAGAAAATTTTTACAAGATGTTTTATAGATGGCACTTAGACCCAAAGAAATTGTCATGTATGTATCCCAATGTACAAGCCAAATGCTGGAGATGTGATTGTGAAGATGCAACTTAATATTATATATGGTGGACCTGCAAGAAAATTAAAGCATTTTGGATAAAAATTTGGTGGGTAATGCAGAACATTTTGAAAAAAAGGTTGAAATTTACCCCACAATAATTTCTATTGGGTATAACAAATGATTGTACAGTATTAGAGATGAAATTGCTTTTAAACTTAATAACAGCAGCCAGACTGTTGGTTGCACAATATTGGAAGAAAGACTCTTTGCCTACTGTAGAAGAATGGACTTTAAAATAATAAATTTAGCTGAAATGGCGAAAATCTCGGCATATCTGAAAGACCGTACGCAGAAAAAATATATCTTGGAGTGGACAAAATGGATTAACTATATCCAGAATAAACATCAAATAAGAAGACACCAAACTGCGTATGAATGAAACAGAAGTAAAGAAATGTTGTGTTAGCTATATTGGAGCACTATGTAGGTTCTGAGGAAGCATCAGCTTTTCAGAAAATGAGATCTGGATTTCTTCTTAACATCCATTGTTGACTTTTACATTTTTTGCATTTCTGATCCCCTATTAAATCCACCAAGGTAGGCTGGAATCTTCCAGCCACTATTTAAGCTCTGACATTATCTTTTCAGGATCTAATAGCTCTTCTTCTTCTGCCATATCCGTCATCGGACGTTGGTGATCATGTTGGCAAATCCTATTTTTCTCAACAGCCAGATGAAAAACTGCTGCTGAGTTTTGTCCAAACCAGTCCGTTAAGTTTTGAAGCCACGATGTTCTTCTTCCGCCTGGACCTCGTTTGCCTTCAATCTTTCTCTGGAGGATTAAGTGAAGGATCCCGTATTTTTCTGGGTCGCATCACATGTCCAAAATATTCTAACTTTTGCTTTTTAATGACTTTGATGATTTCCCTTGGCTTTCCCACATGGCTTATCACCTCCTTATTTGTGATTTTTGTTAACCCAGTTTATACATAACAGCCGTCTGTAAATCTACATTTCAAATTGCTTCTCATTTCTTCAAGTGGTTTTCTGTCAGAGACCAACTCTCTACTCCATAGAGCAGGATAGTAAAAGCCACAGATAAAACATAAATCTCCTTTTTTTTTCACTCTAGATCAGCTACACTTATATTTCACCAGTCCTGAGTGATAAAACTTTGTTCCCTTTTTTCTACCGGACCGTCCCAAAAGAAGGTGCTCAAGACTTGGGGATTGTTAAACTGCTCCTGTATTTTCGATGGACATTCATTGGAGTCTTTGCTGCAGACACTGATAACGGAGAACATTTCATTAGGACCTTCGTTCCTGTGCTGGCTCAGAATGGCATCTGTGTTGTTATTTCACAAATTCTATTATTTAAAGATGAGAACTTCAAGTATCAGATTTCTGTTTTCAACATGTGGGGCCTAATCAATGTATTCATTTATTATGCAGAATTTACATTCGTCGAGGGAGCTTTTTTCCTAGAAGACTTATTATATTCCTTGCAAAAGCCTATTGAAGGGAAAGTTTGGATCACAACTGCTTTGTGGGATCTCACCATGGAATTATCATATAATATAATCTCTTTCAGATACACCCATATCATTTTTTCTTTTCTTATCCAGACCAGCCAAAGGCCCAAATTTGACAATATCATAGATTTCTATCTTTTTATCAAAGCATTTATGACTAAGAAATTTCACTGTTCATATGGGAAGCCTGCCTTGTCTGTGAAAGGCTGGACCAGGTGTACAGAGAAAGAGAACTTGGAGACTCTATTTCAGCAGGAGATTGAAAAGACCTTCTCTCTAGATAACTCCTTAACTTACAATGCCATCCAGATTGTGGCACATGCCTTAAATATGGTCAATTCACCCCGATCCCAGAGGACAAGGATGGAGAGAAAAGACAAGGTGGAAGTTGAAAACATTCAACCATGGCAGGTATTTCCTTATCGGTTCCATGTATGTTGCTAAGGGCGACATCTAGATGATGAACCTTGTGGAACACTCTTTGAGAAATGTCATATATATTGAGAAAAAAATACCTTTTATGAATAGTTTTTTTTCATAACATCCCTTCTCCTCCTCTTACTTACTTACATACATACATACATACATACATACATACATACATACATACATATATATATATATGAGGTTTTCGCGGGTGTTTGTATGTAGGTCTTTGGTTATTCGGGTCTTCTCCCACGTAAAATTGGAAGTGTCTTGGCGACGTTTTGACGAAGTCTCATTCGTCATCTTCAGGCTGGTGTTCTTGGCTTCGTGCTTCCAGGAGCTTCCATTTGCTATATATATATATATATATATATATATATGTATATATATTTGTTTTCTGAGGTTTTCGCGGGTGTTTGTATGTAGGTCTTTGGTTATTCGTTTCTTCTTCCACGTAGAATTGGAAGTATCTTGGCGATGTTTCGACGAAGTCTCACTCGTCATCTTCAGGCTGGTGTTCTCGGCTTCGTGCTTCCAGGAACAATCAATCAATCAACAATCAACAAACAATTTGTTCCTGGAAGCACGAAGCCGAGAACACCAGCCTGAAGATGACGAGTGAGACTTCGTCGAAACGTCGCCAAGATACTTCCAATTCTACGCGGGAGATATATATATATATATATATATATATATATATATATATATATATATATATATGTAGGTCTTTGGTTATTCGGGTCTTCTCTCGCATAGAATATATATATATATATTCGCCTTTCAGCTCCAATCCAGGAGTCCTCAAGCAGTCACTTTCACGAAAAACCATTTTATACCAAATTTATATTTTGCTGATAAAGAAATAAAGGGAGACTAATATACCTTAGATAATCAAAGACTTTTGAATCTGGAAGGACACGATCTAATGAAGGGATGGCATGCCTTTATATGGAGCCCCAGAAATAAAACATACAAACATTTCAATAACCATACCATCAGAAAATCTCTAATAAATACATGGCAACAGATTAAACCTAAACACTATATGAAAATCCCTGGTTGGCTATCAACAATAGAAGCAATAACCTACTCTAATACATTAACAAAGCATAAAATTCTAAGATACAGAGAAATATTAGATGTACAGGGACAACTGAAATCAAGAGAAGAACTTAATGATCAAGGAATAATAATTGATTGGTGGCCCTATTCACAAATAAAAATAAGATATAGAAAAGACCAGGAGGAAGAAGGAATTGACATAAAACAAAATCAATTGGATAAATTACTAGAATCTAAAGAAGCGAAATTGATCTCAAAAATCTACAAATATTTATTGGAATATGATTTGGCAGAAGAATTGGTCAAAGGTCAGATGATAGCGTGGGCGAGGAATATAGGGCATAATATACAATTAGAGGAATGGGAAAGGGTATGGGAAAGCAATTATAAGATGACAAAATCGGTAGCCTACAAAGAAAATCATTATAAAATGTGGTATCGGTGGTATCTGGCTCCTGTAAGACTAGCCAAAATGTTTCCAAATGTAAATCCAACTTGTTGGAAATGTAAAAAAACACAGGGGACCTTTTATCATGTTTGGTGGCTCTGCCCAGTAGTTAAGAAATTTTGGAGCAAAATTAAAACATGGATAACAGAAATAACAAAATGCGAAATTGAATTAGAACCTGAGGTTTTCCTATTAGGCATGATCAAAGGAAATATTAGAAAAGATATTAAGTATTTAATTTTACATATAATCACAGCGGCTAGGTTATCATTAGCGCAATTGTGGAAATGTGATTGCTTGCCAACAGAACAGGAAGTAATACAGAAAATATTTGCATGTGCAGAAATGGACAAATTAACTTTACAACTAAAAGATAGGGAGGACTCAGATTATTATATTATATGGAATAAATGGTATCAATGAACAAAACAGAGGAAGAGGAATAGTGAGTAAGATGGAATCTAGAAGAAATTGATGCAATTAAAAACAGCACTGTCAGATGAATATAGTTGGAATAGTGTATATATGTATATATGTATATGTATATAAAAAAGATATAGAAATTAGTTTAATAAGTGAAGTTGAGTAATAGTATAAGTACATTTGCCTTTTGTTTTTTTTGTTTATCTTTTTTTTGTTTGACTAAGAAATTTGTGTATTTTAAATGTTTGTTTTTTAAAGTCTTAAAGATTTGTTTTTAAAATTAAAAAAACAATGGAAATTAAAGACAAAGGAGAAACAGCATATTACTTAATATGGGGACTGTAGTACAATTGGCTAGATAATAAATGCAAAGTTTAGAAAATTAATGATGAAAGAGGGTCAATAAGATAGAAACGAATATAGGTATAAAACTATATAGAAGAATACATATTGCAAGCAATATTATAGAGTGCTAAATGTATAGAGAATTATATTATAACTATGGAAACAATAGATATAAGTATGTTATATAAAATCAAGTTTCTTTTTTTTTCTATGTACTATACTGCATGATTAAGAGAAAAATGGTCGTAATTAGGATGTATAACATTATATATATTTATAAAGATGCTGATACAACCAGTATATCGTTTCGCCTTTCAGCTCCAATCCAGGAGCCCTCAAGCAGCCACATTCATGACAAACCATTTTATACCAAATTTATATTTAGCTGATAAAGAAATAAAGGAAAACTACTATAGATTTTTTCAAGCTTTTTAGCTTTCATCAGCTAGCCATACCCTTACAAACTTGGATTCCTTCATTTTAGGCAGTTGAATTAACCTTCTGAGCCACAAGTTATATATATTAATTATACCAAATTTATATTTTTGCTGATAAAGAAATAAAGGGAGAGTAGCTGATGAGAGCTAAATAGCTTGAAATAGATCTATACTAGTCTACCTTTTAAAAATATAAATTTGGTATAAAATGGTAATTTTTAAATTATTATATTTCCAGGACTGAGTTGTCCAAACCGATGTTGTGTCTTCTACAATAAGGAGACATTTTCTGACAGGGTGAACAATCAACCAATGGAACAGAAGTTGCCTTCAGAAGTTGTGGGAACTTCATCATTGGAAGCCTTCAAGAAGAGATTGGACTGTCATTTGTCAGAAAGGGTGTAGGGTCTCCTGCTTGGGCAGGGGGATGGACTAGATGACCTACAAGGTCCCCTCCAACTCTGTTAATCTATCTCTCTTGTGGAATCAAAACACAGGACTCAAAATAAATAATCAAGGCTCACTGTGGTGTTTTTTATTCAATGTGCACAGGAGAAACTCTCCAAAGAATGTTAAGATAAATCTCTGTAGACAAAACAATGTATCTATAGCAATGCAGGACATCTCAGGGATGAGGGGAAAACTCATGGATAAACAATAGATAATGTAAGCAAATATGTTCGTAGGTAATGGATTTCCCTTCTCCTGCTCTTCTGCCATTTGCTTATCTTCAAGAGAACTAAGGGGAGAAATAAAACAAGAAAACAAGAAAATATGGGTTAGTTGGGAATGCCAGATGTTGGAAAGAAAACATCCCCCATTGGTACCTGAAGGACAAATCTATGCAGATTGTCCTGAGAAGAAAACAGGCTGCAGTTCAATAAGCCAAATTTCTTATATCTCTGTACATCAACTTGTTTAGATGATTCCATTGGTGTAAAAACCTTTTTCCTTATATTCCGTAGCTTCACCATTTCCTGAAGAATCCTCAGATCTACAACAACACCATAGAAGGAATGTATTTGGATAGAAATGGAGATTTGATGGCTGACTTTGACATTATGAGCTGGGTGTTGTTTCCTAATAAGTCGACCACCAGAGTGAAATTTGGGAGTCTAGACAGAGAAGGAACCATTGGAGTCAAATTCAGCATCAACAAGGAAGCCATCACGAGCCCTCAGTGGCTCAATCAGGTAGGGGATGAGGTGTCCCATCTCTTTTTTCTCCATCATCTCAATCAATCATCTCCATCCCATGATCTCAATCAATTCCCTCCATCCCAAACAATATGTAAGCCTAGGTGCCTTCAAATTCATGCTTCAGGATTATATTCTTTCATTTATAACCAGCAAAGGAAAAGATGCTTTATGACTTAAACAGTAGAAGACTCTGTGGAAAAAAAATGTGGGGATAGACGGAAATGGAAGCAGGATTTAAGAGGAGGGAGAATTAAAATCTATTGAGTTACACATGTTCATTTGGACATGTATAGATTCAAAAATTTGACCTTATTTGGTAGAAGAAAAGTGCAAAACCCATCATGCTGAACAAATTCAGAATTTCCACTTCCCCTCCATATGATCTCTTTTTCCAAAGGTTTCTCTGACAGCCTTCCAGAGACAGTCCTCCAAAATGGAAGCATGTCTGACTATCATGCTTCCAGTTTCAAGAGTAACTTTCTAGAAAATTCTCTGGAGCAGCCACCACAACATGGCCCAGAGGAGAAACAGAATGGTCCACTTCTACTCCATTTTGCACATACCTCTTTTGTTGGTCCCTGTAAGGTTCTGCCTCTCCAGTCCTCTCAAGAAAGCAGTTCTCATGAAACAAAAGCCATTTCAAAAGGAAACTTTTGTTGGAAGATTGTGATAGCAAGAGATTTAGGCAGGAATTAAGTTTCCCGCTCAAAACAGTAGAGTGCAGACAGAGCCCCTCCCAAAGTCCAATACATCTCCAAGCCAATCTCGAAGTATAAAGATATTATGAGATACTCAGGCTGAGGAGGTGATAAATGCCGGTCTCCAAGGCAACACTGCTGCTCTTCTCTGGAGACGAGATAAGCTATGTGACCTGACAATCCCATTCCAACACTGTAATTCATTTCATAACTAATCAGTTTTGCAGATGCTTCTGAATGCAAATTTTATTCACTTTCAGCCCTTGCCTTCCTCCCAGTGTGTGGAGCCTTGTCAACCTGGCTATTTCAAGGTGGTCCAGGAAGGAAAACCAATCTGTTGCTACAACTGCGTCCCTTGTGCAGAAGGAAGCATTTCCACCCAAGAAGGTGGGTGAATGGGAATCAAAACAGTTCTTGGGATAGGAGCAAAGGTTCCTGCAGATATTAGCTAAGAAGATATTTCTAATTTGGGTATTGGAGTGGGAGGGAGTATTAATTTAACTATCAGAATTAACTTCACTGATATAACAATAATATGACCAGGGAGAATTCATTGGAATGAGAGGTTAAGTGTAGAAGAAGCCAAGCAGCTATCAAGAAGCATATGTGACTTTGGGAAGGATCAGTTGAAGTGACATGAAGCAGCCCGTTATTTCATCATGATAAACAGAATGATGTTGCTTCTACACTATGAAGCTCTCCATTGAGATAAATTAATCTCCAATGTCAGGGTTCCAAGTAACATCCCCAATGAAAGAAAACTCCGAGGCTTGACTTTCCCCAAAGTTACATTTTATTGAAGATGTCATATTGGCACATCTGGGAAAACCCAAATCTGAAAGCTTCCAGGTTTTCCTCACCCAAAGGAAAGTCCAAGTCCCTGCCCAACACCCACAAGTCCATCACATGGCCCAATCCAAACACCATGTTATTATTATTATTATTATTATTATTATTTATTGGATTTATATACCACCCTTCTCCTTGCGGACTCAGGGCGGTGAACAGCCAGATAAAAATACAATATACAAAAGTTAAAAATCTTAAAACCCATATAAACTTTGGCTGGCAATTAAAAAACAGTTTAAATGTTAAAATACAACAACCCTAAAACACTAAAAATATTAAAATTTCAACGGGGATCAGGCTAGACCGGCAAGCTGGAAAAGATACGTTTTCAGGGCCCGACGAAACGTCCGGAGGTCGGGGATCGTTCTCAGTTCTGGAGGGAGATCATTCCAGAGGGTCGGGGCTGCCACAGAGAAGGCTCTCCCCCTGGGGGTCGCCAGCCGACATTGTCTGGCTGACGGCACCCTGAGAAGGCCCTCTCTGTGGGAGCGAACGGGCCGGTGGGAGGCAATTGGCGGCAGAAGGCGGTCCCGTAAGTACCCTGGTCCTAAGCCATGGAGCGCTTTAAAGGTGATCACCAACACCTTGAAACGCACCCGGAAATCCACCGGCAACCAATGCAGCTTGCGCGGGAGAGGAGTCACATGGGAGCGCCCCGTCGCTCCCATAATCCCCCGCGCGGCTGGACCATGAAGATGTCTCCCGGTTCTAAACCTCCAGGTTCAGGGCAAGATGTCCTTGATTTTCTAAGAAAGGAATGTTATTATGACTACCGGTATATATCAGCCATGCTCCATACTATCCCCCCATCACAGTTTCCCACAGTAGTAAATGTGGCAGGCCTGAAGATGCAATGAAAAAGATGGCTTCCAGGCCTGACAGCCAAGTCACACAGGACCTAGTCAGTAATCTTGCCATCTCCTCCATTCCAGGGTGGACTCGGGATAGACACATTTCTGCCTAATCATCTTCCTCCAAAGTATCCAAGGAGTTGGCAAGCATGATCTGTGTTTCCTGTGGAGTAGCTATTTGGGGGAATACATTGCTACCAGAGAGGAACCTCTCTTCATTATGGCGATTAGAGAGAGAACCAGACAACTTTATCTGCCCCTTTTTAATCATTAACCACTGGGATTTGGTGGGACAAAATGAAAGCAAAAGTAGTTGAACAATATTGTTATTGAATTTCAATTTTATCCTCCAATTAATGGGAAATGGGACAAATCAAAATCCATTTTGGAAAACCAGAATATTCCAACCTTGTCAAATTGGCTAGTCCTAGTCCATTAGAAACCTTCCACATGATGTAGATCAGGGATGTCAAACTCAAGGCCCATTGGCTGCATCCGGCCTACCATGTGGTGGGATCGGCCCATGGGGCCCTCCTGCTTTACCCAATGAGAAGAGGAAATCTCAGGCTAGCATGGCTTCAGGCCAGTCTACCAAATGGAAAGAGGAAAGATCAGGCCAGCGTGCCTTCAGCCTGGTCTACCCAATGTGAAGAGGAAACATGCTAGCAGTTTGGGGAGTGGTGTCAAGCTGGCCACACCCACCCAGTTGGCCACATCCACCCAGTCACCCATGCCAACCCCCACCCCAAGATCATTCATAGCCTTGATGCAGTTCTCAATGTAATTAAGATTGACACCCCTGATGTAGATGGTTGTCCCTTCTCCCCTTTTGCTTCCTAGAATTGTCTCCTCTCAAATTCTGACCCTAATCTAGCTACACTTTATCAACTTGAGATACATACTAATGCAAAGAAGCACAGGTGTACACATACTCCTAATTTTTTCTCTCTGCCTCCCATCCCCTGCAGATGAATACACACACAAATTCAGATGTGGGCTTCCTGATTTCAAAATTTAACTCCCATCCTATCAATTCATGGTAAATATTACATTTGTCCTCTATAGATGCAGACCACTGCACCAGATGTCCAGACAATCAGTATCAGAACAAGCATCGAGATCAATGTATCCTCAAAACTGTCACTTTCTTGTCCCATCAAGAGTATTTGGGAATTATTCTTACTTTCTTTGCCCTATTCCTGATCTTAACCACAGTGTTAGTCTTGGGAATCTTCATTAAATTCCAAGAAACTCCAATTGTCAAAGCCAACAACCGGGACCTCTCCTATATCCTCCTGGTCTCCCTTCTTCTTTGCTTCCTGACTTCCTTTCTCTTCATTGGTCGGCCAAGGAGAACCACCTGCCTTCTCCGACAAACAATTTTCAGCATCATCTTCTCAATTGCCGTGTCTTCCGTCTTGGCCAAAACAGTCATGGTGGTGCTGGCCTTCCTGGCCACAAAGCCAGGAAACAGAGTGAGAGGATGGCTGGGCAAGAGTCTGACCAACACCATCATCCTTTCTTGTTCCAGTGTCCAGGTTGTCATTTGTTTCACCTGGTTAGGAGTTTTTCCTTCATTCCCTGATTCTGACATGAACACCCAGCCTCGAGAGATTGTTCTGCAGTGCAATGAAGGCTCTGTCACTATGTTTTATGTTGCCCTTGGTTACATGGGTTTTCAGGCTGCCATTTGCTTCATAGTGGCCTTCCTGGCCAGGAATCTACCTGGGTCCTTCAACGAAGCCAAGCTGATCACCTTCAGCATGCTGGTCTTCTGCAGTGTCTGGCTGTCCTTTGTGCCTACCTATCTGAGCACCAAAGGGAAATTCATGGTTGCTGTGCAGGTCTTCTCCATCTTGGCTTCCAGTGCTGGGCTGCTGGGTTGCATCTTCATCCCTAAGTGTTACATCATTTTGCTGAGGCCAGATCTGAATACAAAGGAACATCTGATGTTCAAAGGTGAAGTAAAAAAGTGATGCTGATGGATGTTCTGGAGATATAATTCCCACCCAATATTATATTCACCCATTGGGTACTTTTCAGGAGAAAACACTATCTGGCTGCTTTTTGAAGTGATCTCCTGCTTAAGCCTAATTTCCATGTTTTTAAGTTTCTGTGTCTGGTAGTATTATTTAGCATTTTGGGCTACATTATTAGCCTTTAAGTGAGGATGTGATTAGAATTTTAGTCTGGTAGTGTTGACCTCCTTTCAGATTTTAGGAAAACATGTTTTTCTTCTGTTTTTTCATGGAGAAAAAACAGCCTTTTCAACAACTGAATCTTAGTCAGTGTATTCTGAAAGTAATTGAACACACTTGCAAGTTTTAAGTAAGATACTAATCCATCTTGGAAAGAGCATGAGGGAACCCATCAATTTACCACATGTGGAATGTAATTTCTAATCAGTGTTTTCTACTGTTCACTTGTCAAATGTAATAAATGTCTTTCGTTCTTTCATTGGTTTCTTTCTTATGTATCTATCACAGGTCCCAAATTTTTGTTATCATTTGTTTCTGTACCCTATTAAAAGACTTGGACTTCCCCCGTTCCATAAATTCTTTTCACTGTACCTGCGATTTGTGTTTTTGGGTTGGGCTGAACCAGTGGAGGGATTCAAAATTTTTGACGACCGATTCTGTGGAATTTGGGATCGTAGAATCACCCAGGAGCATAGAAGAGTCCAAAGACAGATGCCTGAATAAATGTCTTAAATGTATTTATTCAAATCACACAACATATTAACTATATACACAAGGTTGTCTTCATATTCATTATAGGATAGGGTGCACACAGTGTGTGTGGCTACCCTGATCAAAGATCAAAAGGGAGAGCATGGTGGAAAGGTTAGAGGGGGTTTGGTACTCAGGGTAAGCCCCTCCTTTCCACATAGGGGTGAAGGCACCTTCTGCCTCCACTAGTGTCTGCATGACACATGTGTCAATGGCTTGCAAAAACTTGACTGTTCCCCTCCTTGCGAGCCAATGGCATGCACACATACAAATGCAATGCACAACAGATTTTACCCTGTGAGACATAATTTTTTACACAGATCTTTGTGCTTATCCGCTGGTAGAGGTTTTGTGAAAATATCAGCTGTCTGATATTTGGTCTGACAATGTGATAAAGATATAAACCCCATCTCTACTAGTTGCCTAACATTTTGATAGCGTATATCAATATGTCTGGACCTTTTCCTACCGCATAGGCTTTGGCAATGCCTATGGCCCTGGTGTTATCTTCTATAATTTGGATGGGCAAAGTCAGTGGTGTCCAGATGCTAGAAATTAAGGCATCAAACCATATCAGATCGTTCCCTGCCTCTGATAGGCATGCAAATTCAGCCTCAGTGGTGGAGCACGAAACAAATTTCTTTTGCCCCACATGCCAATGGATGGGTGCTCCATTTAACAGTACCAAGAAGCACGAAGTACTCCTACGTGTCTTAGTATCTCTGGCCCAGTTCACATCCGCAAAGCATTTTAATTGGGCCTTGTCTCTATTCTCAGGTTCCAAGCGAAGCACGTAATCTGCTGTGGTCTTGGGATACCTTAACTGCTTTTTAATGGCCAACCAGTGGAACTGGGTAGGATGTTCCACTTGTCTGGATAGCAGGTTTATAGCCAGGGCAATATCTGGACAGCTCCAGTTATTTATATATAATAATGAGCCGACCACTGTCCTAAATAGAGTATTATTTTGGAACTCTGGGCTATCTTTGTGTGCCAATCCATAATAGTCGGTCTGCATTGGGATAGCAGTTGGCTTGCTATCTTCCATTTTACATTTCACCAAAATTTCCTCTATCTTCTCCTTTTGGGAGAGAGCAAAACCTTTTAGTGTAGTGATGATTTGTATGCCTAGGTACTTGTCCACATATCCTAAAGACTTTAGGGTGAACCTTTTTTGTAGGGTCCTGGCAAATATATTACATCCCCCCCTTGTCAGGTCCTATATACAAAAGGTCATCAACATACACTAGGACTTTCTTCAGCCCCCCTTTGGTATCCCTTGTGAAGGTACATTTATCAGCTGGAGATGGATGGAAACCCAGTGATTTGAGAGTTGTAGTCAGGCATTTGTACCACATTCTGCCTGACTGTTTTAGGCCGTACAAACTTTTCTTCAGAAGCCAGGTGTGGCCTTCTTGCTGCTGGAATCCGGGGGCACCTCGGACATACATTTTTTGTTTTAGATGTGCGTGAAAATAAGCAGTTTGCACATCGAATTGAAAAATGTGTTTCCCATGTGCTGCTGCAGTGACCAAAGCAGCCCTTACACTTTCCGCTCTCATGGTGGGGGAGTATGTTTCATCAAAGTCCTGCAAGTAGCGCAGTGCGTAGCCTTATGCTACCAGCCGGGCCTTATAGAGGAGTTTGTTGTTGGGCATTGGCTTGATCTTGTAGACCCAACGAGTTCCAATTGCTTTCCTCTTTTTGGGGACTTCCATGGGGATGAAGACTTTCAATTTTTTGAGACTGTCCATTTCCCACTCCATTGCCACCCTCTACCTGCACCGTTCTTCCTCGGGAAGCTGGAGGTCATCTGTGTTTGTTTTAGGGGCCTTTGTAACACTGTTGACCGAGGCAACACAGCCAATGTCCAACTTTTTGGGTGGTACCCCTTTATTGGAGCGTTTTGACCATCTGGGAAATTGCCACTCACCATCATCATTGTTGTTCGGAGCATCGGTGTTGGAATTGGAGCTGCCAGAGGTATTTTTCCAATCAAAATGGGGTGGGCCTCTGTCCCAGGCACTGCAAAGATATGGTCGTTTAGGTGAGGCAAGTGGTGTGAAGTCAGCAAGGGATTGCTTGTCTGAATCATCAGAGTCAGGTAGGGATTCATCACCATCCGGATCTTCGCTGGTCTGTTGTTTGGAGTTTGTTGGTTCATACTCTTCAGGTGGTGCTGGTTGTTCAGTGTTGCTTCTAATAGAGGTATAACTGGGTTCATTGGAATGAATTTGTGACCAATTTGACCCCTCCTCAAAGGAAGCTGATCTAGAGACAATGACAAGGTTATTTTTGTCTACAAACCTAGAGGCTTTGCTGCCAGTTGCATAACCTATAAATCTGAGCCGTCTCAATGCCTTGCCCCCCTTTCTTCTGAGATGCTTGGGAATATGGACCCAGGCATAGGAACCAAAAATTCTCGGGTGTGAGAGGCTAGGTTTCCTTCCATGGACCAGGAAGTATAGCGTTTGGTTAATGGCACTACTCCATGTCCTGTTGACTAGATAATTAGCCATTTTGACCCCTTCTGCCCAAAAAACTTGGCTCATGTTAGCATCTGCAAGTAGGCAGTTCATGACATTCTGCAGTACACCATTTTTTCGTTCTACAATACCATTCTCGGACAGAGTTCGTGGTGATGATTTAAAATGGAGGATACCTCTCTCCTTCATCAACTTTTCAAAAGTCTTGGATGTAAACTCAGTCCCCCTATCACTTTGCACCTGAGCGATGCACACCTTGTGTTGCATTTGGTTCTGGTTTTAAAGATATTTAAAGTTGGTAAAGACTTCAGTTTTGTCCTTTAAAATAAATGCATGGCCATAACGAGAGTAATCATCTACTACTGTTAAAAAATAAAGCCCCCTGCCAAGGGAGGGTCTAAAAGGACCAACCAAATCCATGTGTACCATCTGATAAAGGTACCTTGCACGATGGGAGGAGACCTTAGGTATAGCAGCAGTTTTAGATTTTGCTGCCTTACAGATGGCACATTCCAAATAGGTATTACAATTCTTTATCTTAAGCCCATCGGAAAAATCTTGCATTTTCTAATTACCAGGAAGCTGGCATGGTCGAGCCTACAGTGTAATATATGAGTACAATCCAAATGTAAAGGTTTACCCATGCATACTTTGTCAACCTTATGTATCTTATCATTAGAAGCCTTGGTCTGTTCAGTAATTACAGTAGGCACTGGATTAATGGTCACCTTAGACTTCCTCCAGGTTGGTTGAAGAGTTGTGACCTTAATGGGCTCAACCGTAATGACTTTGATTGTCCTAGGAGGATGAGGTTTTCTTGGCATCTCCTTTCCTGGATGGAACTATTTCTAGGGACAATCAAAATTCATGATTTGCAGGAGATATTTATGGAAGCAAAGTATTTAAGACTCAGGGTGAAATGCTACTCTTTAGATTTTCATTTTGGCAGAGGGGTACAGATAGACTTTTCTACCTGTTGGATCAGTATGAAAGAACCACATTTGACTCATATTGAGCATCTCTGTTTGAGGTTATATAGCAAGGGAGAAATTTCTTTAAAACTCTTTGACTCTTTTCTTTGACTCTTCCAGATAGAAAAGGGGCATGTTACATGATGGATGGATGGGTGGATGGACAGATGGACATCTGGACACTTATTTGGTTTGTGTGCATTCAATTCCAGACAGATGCACAGCAGCTCACAATAAAAAAATGAAGTATCCACCCTAAAACATAAAGTTCTGAATAATAAGGAATGCACAGTAAGTTAAGACCACATTAGTATCATAATGTCCAAAAGTCCACAGTAAGAAAACAGTAACTTCATCACGTGTAAAGCACAACTTTATAAAATAAACCAGTCACATATAATAGCATAAAAGAAAAACAACTGGAAATCAACCCAGCAGAATGATAGATGTCCCAAATGACCACAGAACAACTTGGTTGTGGATGCATTTTGGGAATCCACTACATTAGTAACATTGGGACTTTTTCAGTTGGATCCCAGTTCACCCTGCAGGGAGGACTTTGCAAAACTCCTACTTCCCCAGCTAATTATTAGAATGATAGTGATTTCTTTCTTGCCTTCTTGCTAAATGTCAAGGGATTCTTTTTCCCTCTGGAAATTGTCTGAAGGAGGTCAACAGACTCAGCAGCAACACATTCAGCATAAGGAAAGTTAGTGCATAAGTTGTCTTGTCACCCTGGAAAGCTGGACTGAGCTTCATGGACAACAGGAGCTCTGCTTCTGTGTTGGTCCAGTTTCCATCATTGGGGAAGTTCTCTCTGGACTTCATATTATATTAGAAAAGTCAGTCTTGCAGCAATCTGCTTTCAATCTGTCTCCAAATGCTTCTGCTCTACTGATTCTGAGATCAGATGGCAGGCAGGGATCCCTTCGGCTAACCCAGAAATGAACCCACTGCTTCTGCTTCTGATGGAGCTTTTGTTGCCCCAGGCAGCCTGTGGGATGCTCGGCATCAAGTGCTTCTTGACTTTGGGAAGAGATGCAAGAGACCCACTCAATTTTTACAGGCCAGGAGATCATCTCATCGGTGGGCTCTTCTCTGCAACAAATATTATAGAACCTGAGCTGCAGAATTTCAGTTTGAGTCCTTCTAAAAAGGTTCATAAGTAAGTCTCATGATGTTGATTGATGTTATGTTATCTTGCCTTTGAGGAAAAATGGGGACGGAGGAAGGCATTATTTTTTTATTTTATTTAGTTTGTCAAACATCTACGAGAAAAGTGGTTTAAGTATAGACATGAACACAGGAGATGAGTACAAATAAATGGGGATGGTAAGACAGGGGTGGTAGGCATGTTAGTGCACTTATGCATGCCCCTGTACAGACCTCTTAGGAATGGAGTGAGGTCCACGGTTGACAATTTAAGGTTAAAGGTTTGAGGGTTTGGGGAAGTAACCACAGAGTCAGGTAGTGCATTCCTGGCATTGACCACTCTGTTGCTGAAGTTGTACTTTCTGCAATTGAGTTTGGAGCGGTTTACCTTAAGTTTGTATCTATTGCTTGCCTGTGTATTATTGTGGTTGAAGCTGAAGTAGTCATTGACAGGTAGGACTTTGTAGCAGACAATTTTGTTTACTACGCTTAGGTCAGACCGTAGTCGGCATAGTTCTAGATTGTCCAAGCCCAAAATTTCAAGCCTGGTGGCATAAGGTATTATGTTGTGAGCAGAGGAGTGGAGGAGAAGAGAAGATCCTGGCTCAAGATCCTCTCTATGCATCTGGGGAGGGTGAAAACAGCCTTCCCCATTCCCTCAGAGGCTCTCCCCAGGCCTGAAACGGCCCATTTCTCAACCCCTCGTTGGACAGGAGGTGACATTTTTGCTGTCCCCAACCTCTAGAGACTCCTGGAGAGGAGGAGCTGGGGTGGAGGGGGGGGGGGTTTCACGCACATGCACAGGACAGGGTGCATAGAATTATGGGTGTGAGCACACACGCACATGGACTTCCCCCTCTCCCCTTCCTGGCACACAATGGCAAAAAGGTTAACCATCACTGCCCTATACCATTCCAAGCAAATGGCTGTCCAATCTCTTCTTAAAAACCTCCACTGATGGAGCATCCACAACTTCGGGAAGGAAGCCCTTCCACCAGTTAATTGCTTTCACTGTCAGGAAATTTCTCCTTAGTTCTAGGTTGGTGATTTCACTGAATGTAACATCATGGCAAAATCCATGTATCTTTTCAGGAAAACAGGTATGTTGTACTGGAAAATTCTGTCCTTCCTTTTTGCCATTCAGGAAATCAACAAAGATCCTCTTCTCTTGCCCAACCTCACCCTGGGTTATAACCTCCATGACATCTTTCGAGATAAAATGTTGACACTGGATGGTCTGTTGGATTTGCTTTCAACTGGAGAGGCCAATTTTCCCAACTACAGCTGCGGAAGGAAGAGAAACATGCTGGTTCTGCTGGAAGAGACCAACTCTGACATATCCATCCTCATGGCTACCATATTGGGCATCTACAAAATCCCACAGGTAGAGAGACAGTGAATGGCTGCAAGTTTATGCCAGAGCAGTTCAAGGAGATTTACTCCTTAGAAATGTTAATTAAGCATAGATTAAGATGAAGAATTAATCTTTATGTCAGCTTGCAGTCTCCCAGAGAGACCAGAACAAATCTTGATACAACCATAATTAACAGTTTTTTAAAAAAATTGATTTATATGCCACCCTTCTCTGGAGACTCAGGGCGGCTTACAATGTGTTAAGCAATAGCAGTTATCAATTGAGTACAAATATTAATTTGTAATATTTCACGTTGCTCAGATCTTGCACTATGCAGGCTCTGAGGAAGCATCAGCTTTTCAGAAAATGAGATCTGGATTTCTTCTTAACATCCATTCTTGACAGTTACGTTTTCTGCATTTCTGATCCCCTATTAAATCCACCAAGGTAGGCTGGAATCTTCCAGCCACTACCTAAGCTCTGACATTATATTTTGGGGATCTAATAGATCTTCTTCTTCTGCCATATCCGTCATCGGACATTGATGATCATGTTGGCAAATCCTATTTTTGTCAACAGCCACATGAAAAAGTGCTGTTGAGTTTTGTCCAAACCAGTCCGTTAGGTTTTGAAGCCCCGATGTTCTTCTTCTGCCTGGACCTCATTTGCCTTCAATGTTTCCCTGGAGGATTAAGTGAAGGATGCCATATTTTTCTGGGTGTCGCATCACATGTCCAAAACATTCCAACTTTCGCTTTTTAATGGCTTTGATGATTTCCCTTTGTTTTCCCAGATGGCTCATCACCTCCTCATTTGTGATTATTGTTAACCCAGTTTATATGAAACAGCCGTCTGTAAATCCACATTTCTTTCTTTTTTTTATTTTAAAAACAAACTTTATTAAACATAAAAAGATAAAATGCCATATCATGTACACATAAAATACATTTGTGTTAATACAAACAACATTACTTACTAAAAACAAGGGAAAAAAACAACAACTACAACAAAAGAAGAAAGTGACTTTAGTCACACATTCGTTATCTTGTTAAGGGTTCCTATTTGTTAATTTTATTGTCACACAGAATTTTCCATTTATTCTCATTTCTTTGAGTTATCCAATTGTGCCATCTATGGATAAATTGACATTTGAGATAAAAGATAAGGTAGACTCAAAATATTATACGGCGTGGACTGGATGGTAAATCCACATTTCAAATGCTTCTCATTTCTTCAAATGGTTTTCAGTCAGAGACCAACTCTCTACTCCATACAGCAGGATAGTAAAAGCCCCAAATATACATAAATCTCCTTTTTTCCCCACTCCAGATCAGCTACACTTATATTTCACCAATCCTGAGTGATAAAACTCAGTTACCTTTTTTCTACCGGACCGTCCCCAAAGAAGGTGCTCAAAACCTGGGGATTGTTAAACTGCTGTTGTATTTTCGATGGACATTCATTGGCGTCTTTGCTGCAGACACTGATAACGGAGAACATTTCATTAGGACCTTCGTTCCTGTGCTGGCTCAGAATGGCATCTGTGTTGTCTTTTCAGAAATTGTATTATTTAAAGATGAGAACTTCAAGTATCTGATTTCTGTTTTCAACCTGTGGGCCCAAATCAATGTATTCATTTATTACTCAGAGTTTACGTTCGTCGAGGGAGCCTTTTTCCTAGAACACATATTAAATTCCTTGCGACAGCCTATTCAAGGGATAGTTTGGATCACAACCGCTTTGTGGGATCTCACCATTGAATTATCATATAGTAGTTTCTCTTTCAGATACACCCATATCATTTTTTCTTTTCTTATCCAGACCAGCCTAAGGACCAAATTTGATGATTTCCTAGATTTCTATCTTTTTATCGAAACTTTTATGACTAAGAAATTTCACTGTTCATATGGGAAGCCTGCCTTGTCTGTGAAAGGCTGGACAAGGTGTACAGAGAAAGAGAACTTGGAGACTCTACCTCAGCAGAAGATTGAAAAGACCTTCTCTCTAGATAATTCCTTAACTTACAATGCCATCCAGATTGTGACACATGCCTTAAATGTAGTCAATTCACCCCGATCCCAGAGGACAGGCATGGAGAGAAAAGACAAGGTGGAAGTTGAAAACATTCAACCATGGCAGGTATTTACTTATCGGTTCCATGTATGTTGCTAAGGGCAACATCCAAATGATGAACATCGTGAAACACTCTTTGAAAAATGTCTTATACATTGAGAAAAAAATACCTTTTATAATCATTTTCTTTCATAAGATCCCTTCTCCCTTAGGACTCAGGACTGCTTACAGAATAAAAACAACAACAATACAATATTATAATTCTGTCCAAATTTAAAATCCCCAAGTTAAAACCCCATAATCGGTCAGGGAATTTGATGCAAAAGCCATGTCTTCAGGCCGGTGTGGAACTTTCGGAGATCAGGAGCCATCAGGAGCCTGGTGGGCAACCCATTCCAAAGGGTTGGTGCGGACACAGAGAACGCCCTCATCCTGGGGGTCACCAGCCGACATTGTCTAGCTGATGGCACCCAGAGGAGGGAAGTTCCATGAGAACACACAGGAAGGTGGGAAGCCAGTAGGAGGTGGTCCTGTAGGTACCTCAGGCCAATGCCATATAGGGCTTTATAGGTAAGTACCAACACTTTGAAGTGGATCCAGAAGGCCATCGGCAGCAAGTGCAGCTCACGCAGGAGAGGTGTTGCCTGAGAGTAACAGAAAACTCCCATAATAACCAGCGCGGCTGCATTTTGGACCAGCTGGAGCCTCCGGGTGCACCCGAAGGGCAGCCCCATGTAGAAGGCATTGCAGTAATCCAACTGAGAGACAATGAGAGTTTGAAGGACTGTGTGGAGGGCATCCCTGTCTAGGAAAGGCCGCAACTGGTGCACTAGGCAAACCAGTGCAAAAGCCCCCGTTGTCATGGCCGTTAGATGATCCACCAAGGACAGCCGTGAATCAAGGAGGACGCCAAGATTGTGAGCCTAAGTGACGGGGTAACTAGATCAGGGGATGCTGGAATCCACAGCCACTCGGTCTTGGAGGGCTTGAGCCGGAGCCTGTTTCTACCTATCCACACCCGTACCGTCTCCAGGCACTTTCACATCACGGAAAGGGCATTCCTGGGTTGATCCCAGAAATATACATACATACATACATACATACATACATACATACATACATACATACATGATGTTTTTATATCGAGACACCTGGTCTACCCCAAGATATGGGAGGGGGCATTCTGCTCCCTTTCTCCTTTCAGCTCCAATCCAGGAGCCCTCAGGCAGTTGCATTCAGGACAAACCACTTTATACCAAATTTATATTTTGCTGAAAAAGAAATAAAGGGAGACTAGTATAGATCTATTTCAAGCTTTTTAGCTTTCATCAGCTAGCCATACCCTTACGAACTTGGATTCCTGCATGTTAGGCAGTTGAATTAACCTTCTGAGCCAAAAGTTATATATATTTATTATACCAAATTTATATTTTTGCTGATTAAGAAATAAAGGGAGAGTAGCTGATGAGAGCTAAATAGCTTGAAATAGATCTATACCAGTCTACTTTTAAAAATATAAATTTAGTATAAAATGGTTCGTCATGAATGTGGCTGCTTGAGGGCTCCTGAATTGGAGCTGAAAGGGGAAAGGGTATACTGGTTGTATCAGCACCTTTATAAATATATATAATGTTATACATCCTAATTACAACCATTTTTCTCTTAATCATACAGTATAGTCCGAAGATCTATTGTTTCCATAGTTATCACGTAATTCTCTATACATTTAGCACTCTATATATTTTAATTTGCAATTATGCACAGTCTAATAATAATATTGCTTGCAATATATATTCTTCTATATAGTTTTATACCTTAGTTTCTAGCTTATTGACCCCCTTTCATCATTAATTTTCTAAACTGTGCATCTATTATCTAGCCAATTGTACCATAGCCCCCATATTAAGTAATACACTTTTTCTCCTTTGTCTTTTAATTCCAGCGTTAACCTGTCCATTTTGGCACATTCTAATATTTTCTTTATTACCATTTCCTCTGTTGGTATACTTCCATTTTTCCAATTTAGTCCATACGTAATTCCATTGCCACTGTTATTACATTTAACTTTAAATATTGAATTACTCTGTCTTTTTACATTTGGCCTCCAGTATTGCTAAATGGCAAATTATATCTTGGCTATGTTGTCACACGCCACTACAATTATTTTACCTCATGTATTTTACTTCATGTGTTTTAAGCTTTTCTTTCTTCAGATTCTAGAATTTGATGCTTGTGGAAAGGGATTTTGGATTCTCTCCCAATTTATTATAATGTAACACAATATTGTATTTAATCTTACAATTATCAGTGTATATTCTTGTAAAATCACCTGAAGAGCGCCAGAATCAATATTCAAGCTTTCCCTCAGAATCAGTGTTCAAGCTTTCTTCAGATAACGAGCAGATGGAAGAGTCAATTATAAATATTGACATTTGCTTCCCAATTTCCGAAAGCCAATTCATAACATAGGAAGTTTATAAGAAGAGATTAGAGAACCATTTGTCTGAAGTGGTGTAGGGTTTCCTGCCTAAGCAGGGGGTTGGACCAGAAGACCTCCAAGGTCCCTTCCATCTTTGTTCAATTATTATTATAATTATTAAATTATTATATTTCCAGGACTGAGTTGTACAAACTGATGCTGTGTCTTCTACAATAAGGAGACATTTTCTGACAGGGTGAACAATCTACCAATGGAACAGCTTGCCTTCAGAAGTTGTGGAAACTTCATCATTGGAAGCCTTCAAGAAGAGATTGGACTGCCATTTGTCAGAAATGGTGTAGGGTCTCCTGCTTGGGCAGGGCGGTGGACTAGATGACCTACAAGGTCCCTTCCAACTCTGTTAATCTCTCTCTCTTGTGGAATCAAAACACAGGACTCAAAATAAATAATCAAGGCTCACTGCAGTGTTTGTTATTCAATGTGCACAGCATAAACTATCCAAAGAATGTTAAGATAAATGTTTGTAGACAAAAGGATGTATCTATAGCTATGTAGGATATCTCAGGGAGGAGGGGAAAGTCATGGATAAACAACAGATAAAGTAAGCAAATATATTTGTAGGTAATGGATTTCCCTTCTCCTGCCCTTCTGCCATCTGCTTATCTTCAAGAGAACTCAGAGGAGAAATAAAACAAGAAAACAAGAAAATATGGGCTAGTTGGGAATGCCAGATGTTGGAAAGAAAACATCCGCCATTGATACCTGAAGGACAAATCTATGCAGATTGTCCTGAGAAGAAAACGGGCTGCAGCTCAAGAAGCCAAATTCCTTATATCTCTGTACATCAACTTGTTTAGATGATTCCATTTGTGTAAAAACCTCTTTCCTTATATTCTGTAGCTTCACCATTTCCTGAGGAATCCTCAGATCTACAACAACACCATAGAAGGAATGTATTTGGATAGAAATGGAGATTTGATGGCTGACTTTGACATTATGAGCTGGGTGTTGTTTCCTAATAAGTCGACCACGAGAGTGAAATTTGGGAGTCTAGAAAGAGAAGGAACCATTGGAGTCAAATTCAGCATCAACAAGGAAGCCATCACGAGCCCTCAGTGGCTCAATCAGGTAGGGGATGAGGTGTCCCGTCTCTTTAGTTTTGTTCATCATTTCAATCGTGTTCCCCTCCATCCCAAACAATGTGTAAGCTTGACTGCCTTCAAATTCATGCTTCAGAATTGTATTCTTTCATTTATAACCAACAAAGGAAAAGATGTTTTATGAGTTATACAGTAAAAGACTTTGCTCAGGGGACACAGGGGGGAAAAATGTGGGGATGGAGGGAAATGGAAGACAGATTTAAGAGGAGGGGAAAAGTAAAATCAATTGAGTTACACATGTTCATTTGGACATGTATACATTCAAGAATGTGACCTTATTTGGTAGAAGAAAAGTACAAAACCCATCATGCTGAAGAAATCCAGAATTCCCATTTCTCCTCCATATGATCTGTTTTTCCAAAAGTTTCTCTGACAGCCTTCCAGAGACAGTCCTACAAAATGGAAGTATGTCTGACTATCATGCTTCCAGTTTCAAGAGTAACTTTCTAGAAAATTCTCTGGAGTGGCCACCAAAACATGGCCCAGAGGAGAAACAGAATGGTCCACTTCTAGTCCATTTCGCACATACCTCTTTTTTTGGTCCCTGTAAGGTCCTGCCTCTCCAGGCCTCTCAGGAAAGCAGGACTCATGAAAGAAAAGCCATTTCAAAAGGAAACTTTTATTGGAAGAGATCTAGACAGGAATTAAGTTTCCTGCTCAAAACAGTAGAGTGCAGACAGAGCCCCTCCCAAAGCCCAATACATCACCAAGCCAATCTCGAAGTGTAAAGATATTATGAGATACTCAGGCTGAGGAGGTGATAAATGCCGGTCTCCAAGGCAACACTGCTGCTCTTCTCTGGAGATGAGATAAGTTATGGGACCTGACAATCCCATTCCAACACTGTAATTCATTTCTTAACAAATCAGTTTTGCAGATGCTTCTGAACACAAATTCTGTTCACTTTCAGCCCTTGCCTTATTCCCAGTGTGTGGAGCCTTGTCAACCTGGCTATTTCAAGGTGGTCCAGGAAGGAAAACCAATCTGTTGCTACAACTGCGTCCCTTGTGCAGAAGGGAGCATTTCCACCCAAGAAGGTGGGTGAATGGGAATCAAAACAGTTCTTGGGACAGGAGCAAAGGTTCCTGCAGACCTTTTCTAAGATGATATTTCTAATATCTTCTAAGTATTGGTGGGTGGAGGGACTATTAATTTAACTATTGGAATTAATTTCACCAAGGATATAACAATAATATGAGCTGGGAAAATTCATTGGAATGAGAGGTTAAGTGTAGAGTGTAAATGAAATTAAGAATGATACCCCTGATGTAGATGGTTTTCCCTTCTCCCCTTTTGCTTCCTAGAATTGTCTCCCCTCAAATTCTGACCCTAATCTAGCTACACTTTATCAACTTGAGACAAATGCTAATGTAAAGAAGCACATGTGTACACATACTCCTAATTTTTCTCTCTGCCTCCCATCCCCTGCAGATGAATACACACACAAATTCAGATGTGGGCTTCCTGATTTCAAAATCTAACTCCCATCCTATAAATTCATGGTAAATATTACATTTGTCCTCTATAGATGCAGACCACTGCACCAGATGTCCAGACAATCAGTATCAGAACAAGCATCGAGATCAATGTATCCTCAAAACTGTCACTTTTTTGTCCCATCAAGAGTATTTGGGAATTATTCTTACTTTCTTTGCCCTATTCCTGATCTTAACCACAGTTTTAGTCTTGGGAATCTTCATTAAATTCCAAGAAACTCCAATTGTCAAAGCCAACAACCGGGACCTCTCCTATATCCTCCTGGTCTCCCTTCTTCTTTGCTTCTTGACTTCCTTTCTCTTCATTGGTCGGCCAAGGAGAACCACCTGCCTTCTCCGACAAACAATTTTCAGCATCATCTTCTCAATTGCCGTGTCTTCCGTCTTGGCCAAAACAGTCATGGTGGTCCTGGCCTTCCTGGCCACAAAGCCAGGAAACAGAGTGAGAGGGTGGCTGGGCAAGAGTCTGACCAACACCATCATCGTTTCTTGTTCCAGTGTCCAGGTTGTCATTTGTTTCACTTGGTTAGGAGTCTTTCCTTCATTCCCTGATTCTGACATGTATTCCCAGCCTCGAGAGATTGTTCTGCAGTGCAATGAAGGCTCTGTCACTATGTTTTATGTTGCCCTTGGTTACATGGGTTTTCAGGCTGCCATTTGCTTCATAGTGGCCTTCCTGGCCAGGAATCTCCCTGGGTCCTTCAACGAAGCCAAGCTGATCACCTTCAGCATGCTGGTCTTTTGCAGTGTCTGGATCTCCTTTGTGCCTACCTATCTGAGCACGAAAGGGAAATTCATGGTTGCTGTGCAGGTCTTCTCCATCTTGGCTTCCAGTGCTGGGCTGCTGGGTTGCATCTTCATCCCTAAGTGTTACATCATTTTGCTGAGGCCAGATCTGAATACAAAGGAACATCTGATGTTCAAAAGTGAAGTAAAAAAGTGATGCTGATGGATGTTCTGGGGATATAATTCCCACCCAATCAGGGGTGTGTTCTAAAATTTTTTACTACCAGTTCTGTGGGCATGGCTTATTTTGTGGGCATGGCTTAATGTTCATGTGACAGTTATTTAGGATTTAGTAGAGGTACTGGTCTACCAGCCTTTTAACTGCTTGCCAAGCTGTATCGATCTATCCATTTATTTTTGCAGGCACTGATCTACTCATGTATTTTTGCATGAGTAGGCACTGGTCTACTCATTCATTTTCTCTTAACACTGATCAGCTGTAGGGCGGCCCTTTGAAGCCCCATGGCAAGAGGTTAAACAGTTTTTTTTCCCTCTAGCAATGAGCTGGGACTCAGGAGGCAGCAATAGACCGAGGGTGGGGCCAAATAAAAGGTAATAATAAAGTGGGTGGTGGGGGTGGGGGGCAGGGGGGCAAGGGGCAGAACCAGTTTGGTGATATCATATCGTCACCGCTACCGGCTCTGCAGAACTGGGTCGAACTGGAAGGAACCCACCACTGCACCCAATATGTTTCTCACCCATTGGGTACTTTTCAGGAGAAAAAACTATCAGGCTGCTTTTTGAAGTGATCTCCTGCTTAATTTCAAAGTTTTTATGTTTCTGTGTCTGGTAGTATTATTTAGCATTTTGGGCTTCATTATTAGCCTTTAAGTGAGGACGTTATTAGAATTTTAGTCTGGCAGTACTGACCTCCTTTCAGACTTTAGGAAAGCATGTTTTTCTTCTGTTTTTTCATGGGGAAAAAACAGCCTTTTGAACAACTGAATCTTAGTCAGTATATTCTGAAAGTAATTGAATACACTTGCATGTTTTAAGTAAGATACTAATCCCTCTTGGATAGAGCATGATGTAACCCCATAAATTTATCACATGTGGAAAGTGATCTCTCATCAATGTTTTCTATTACTCACTTGTCAAATGAATAAATACCTTTCGTTCTTTCATTGGTTTCTTTCTGGTGTATCACATGTAGCAAATTTTTATATCATTTGTTTCTGTACCCTATTAAAGAACTTGGACTCCCCCCATTCCATAAATGCTTTTCACTGTGCCTGTGATTTTTGTTTTTGGGTAGGGCTGAACCAGTGGTGGGATTCATAATTTTTTCACTATTGGTTCTGTGGGTGTGGCTTGGTGGGCATGGCAGGGGAAGGTTACTTCAAAATCCCCATTTCCTCCCGACCAGCTGGGACACAGGAGGCAGAGAATAGATGGGGGCGGGGCCACTCAGAGATGGTATTTACTGGTTCTCCAAACTACTCAAAATTTCCCCTACTGGTTCTCCACAACCAGTCAGAACCTGCTGAAACCCACCTCTGGGGTGAACTGCTTACTTTTACAAAAGAGAAAAGTCTTTTTAATCTCTCAGATTCAGAGAAATAAGGCCAAACAATTGGGGAAAATAAAGCTGCAACATAAATGGTCGTCACCTTTTTTTTTTAATCCAATGGACATTAATTCACTAATAAAATATTTATAATTATTAAGATCTACCAAACAGGTAGAAGAAAGTATTTTTTCCCTGTAATCTATCCTGTCTAGCGATCAAAACTATAGATCAGAAGTTCATTTCTTTTTATTTGTGGGGTCCTTGGTGCTCCCTATGCGTGCTTGTTTTTTTTTTTTGTGTGTGCAGAAGTTTCATGTCCCAAACTAGGTAACATAGAATAGAATTCTTTATTGGCCAAGTGTGATTGGACACTCAAGGAATTTGTCTTAGGTGCATAAGCTCTCAGGGTACATAAGGAGAATAAAATACACTCATCAAGAATAAAAAGATTCAACACTTAGTGATAGTCAAAGTTGCTAATAAGTTATCAAATTGTACCAGGAAATAAATAAAAACAATATAAAGTGAAAGAGACAAGCAACATGGTTATAGTAATAAGTGGGGATAGATAAATACTAGTAAGGAAAAGAATAATAATAGTAATACATTATTTGAGAGTGTTGTGGGAATTAGTTGTGAAGCAGAGTGATGGCATTCGGGGGGAGGAAAACATCATCAGGGCTGATAACTATCATGAGTGACTAACAATGATGAAGTTATTAATTTGGGTCATGAAACATCTACAAGAAATCAAAAAGGCTCAGAGGGAACCAAGGATCCCTCATTTCAATCTTGAACAACAAATATTCTCTATTGGCATTTTCTTTTTATGAAGAGATGTATAAGAGGCTTCTAGCTATCAATTAATGTAGAACATTTCCTTTCTCTAATCAAAGAAGTTAATTTATCTATTTCAGCTTTCCTACCAAATTCACCAGCCATTCCTCCGCAGTGGGTTGAGTGGGAGGCGGGAGCTTTATCAGAGGAGAGTTGAGACTAATAGACCCCACAATGGAACTAAGAGGCCAGGATTGTGTGGGAGAGGGTGGTATGATGTTTCTGTTTGCAAAGAGAAAGGTGACAGGAGAGATTCTGTAAGCAAAGCAATGAATTGACCAAGAAACGCTGATTGGCAGGATATGAAATATTTGATTGAAAGGGGAAAGGATGGCTAAGCACTGAAGATACCTACACATTTTTTCCCCAAAATGAAATTGGAAAAGAGAATCTATTGCACAAGAAAGGAAATTTTGGGAAACATTCCAAATCTCTGGATTCATGGCTGGTATGCAAGGCCCAATAAAACACACTGAGGATGGAGATGATAATAAAATATTTACTTCTGACAAAAAAAAAGATGCTCAGGAATATTTTACGCCTCAAGCACAACAGCTCTCAAACCAACAAGTTTTACATACATTTTTGCAACAAGATACAAAGTAAAAACAAAGCTTTAAATTGTACAACCTTCAGCCATAAAGTGATAAAGTAGGCATACTTCAGGATTCCCAAAATCCAAGATTCCCAGTCAATGATATGCTTGCCCTCCCTTTAACTCTATATCTACACTAATTTCATGTAGTTACAAAATGAAAAGGCAACTGAACATCCCATCTACATCAGCTTCAGTCAGTCAGTCTGTCATTCTGTCTGTCTGTCTGTCAGTCAGTCAGTCAGTCAGTTAGAATGCAGTTGTCAATTGTCCCATTGGGTTAGACAGCAAAAGAAACTCCTGGGACATTTTTATACCAAGAGTATACCATATTTTTTAGAGTATAAGACGGTGTGGAGTATAAGAGGCACCTTATACCTTCTTAGGAAGGAAAATAGAAAAAAAAATTCTGCCTCTGCCTACCAGATAATCATTTGGCTAGCGTCCTTAACCTGGTCAGCTTTAGCACACATTAGTTCGCTGGTTGTGAGCATGCACTGGGGCTGATAAACAGCTTAAAAAGCACAACTGATTGTCAGAGGGAGCTCCACTTAGTAAAGCAGGTGACATGCGGAAATAGTAAGACAAGGTTGTAGCTTTGGCAAAATGGGTTGCCATGTAGGGCTCCGCGCCTCACATTTTCAGCTTCCAAACGCTCCATTTGAGAGCCGTTTATAGCTGCGGGGATCATAAAAAGCACATCGCCGCCCATCGTTACCTGAAAATATGATGAGCAGAAGCCAGAAATGGGGCATGCTGAAGCCTAAAACATGATGCACAAAGGCCGAAAACACAATGTGCACAGGCAGCGATCAGCGGCGATGTGTTTTGGCAATCCCTGCAGCCTTGAACGGCTCTCAAATGGAGCGTTTGGAGGCTGAAAATGAGAGCCATTGTCTGTGGCAATCTCTGCAGCCAGGAAGAAGATGTGCTGAGGCCAAAGACTGGGGGCTGGCTGGTGGGTGGGGCTACATTTGGAGTATAAGACGCACCCAAGTTATCAGCCTCTTTTGGGGGAGGCGGAATGCATCGTATACTCCGAAAAATAAGGTAACTTTACTGAAGATTCCATGTAGGTACAGGAGAAAAGCCAGTTCTAATGATTTCCTGTCAAAATAGCATAGGAAAAGTTTCCCTTAACCCCCTGGACTTGCCATTGTCCATTGTCCACCATGCAGTTGTACTTTCTTTGTTTTGGGAACAGTCTGTCTGCCTCGGACTTCCCCAGCTGGTGACCTTGAGATATTGGATCTGTCTCAGACTTCTAGTTTATTTATTTATTTATTTTATTAAATTTATTTTATTAAATTTATATACCGCCCTTCTCCTAGTGGACTCAGGGCGGTGTACAGCCAAGAATAAAAAAGCACTCCAATACAAAATTTAAAATATTAATAAAAGAATTAAATAATTTTGGCCCAATAAATTTAAAAAACCCAATAGGCAATTAAAATTTAAAACCCATAAAACTTTAAGCTTAAAAAAAGGTGGGGGGGGGTTACGCCAGCCCAGCTTGACAAAATAAAAAAGTTTTTAGGGCACGGCGGAAAGCCTAGAGATCAGGTATCGTACGGATCTCCGGGGGCAAATCGTTCCAGAGGGCTGGTGCTGCCACAGAGAAGGCTCTCCCCCTGGGTGTCGCCAGCCGACATTGTTTGGCTGATGGCACCCTGAGGAGTCCCTCTCTGTGGGAGTGAACTGGCCGGTGGGAGGCTATCGGTAGCAGAAGGCGGTCCCGCAAGTACCCAGGCCCTATGCCATGGAGCGCTTTAAAGGTGGTCACCAACACCTTGAAGCGCACCCGGAAGACCACCGGAAGCCAATGCAGCTCACGCAGGAGAGGTGTCACATGGGAGCGCCCCCTTGCTCCCATAATCCCCCGTGCGGCCGCATTCTGCACCAGTTGGAGCCTCCGGGTGCACCTCAAGGGGAGCCTCATGTAGAGAGCATTGCAGTAGTCCAGGCGGGAAATGACGAGTGCCTGAGTGACTGACACACTTGCATTCCAAATTTCCTTCCGAAGCCTCCCTTAGATTCCAAGGCCTTCCCTTCCCCCTCCTGTTATAGTTGTCTGGTTGTATGCAAGACCAGATCCTGAAGATGAAACTCAAATACTTTGGCTACCTAATAAGAAGGAAGGACTCACTAGAGAAGAGCCTAATGCTGGGAGCGATTGAGGGCAAAAGAAAAAGGGGATGGCAGAGAATGAGGTGGCTGGATGGAGTCATTGAAGCAGTAGGCGTGAACTTAAATGGACTCCTTAGGATGGTAGAGGACAGAAAGACCTGGAAAAACGTTGTCCATGGGGTCATGATGGATCAGATACGACTTCACAACTAGAGACAGAAAAGCAAGACTGTATAGTGAATCAACCATTGCAGCAGTATTGCAGGCTGATCTGTCCCCCCCCTTCAGAGACCCACAAAAACACAGCCAGCCGAGGGTTAAGAATCACTTGGCACACTCCGCAGTTCTTATCTCAACCTTGGCAGCGATATGCACACCGTCTGCCAAGGACTTTATTAGTTTACACAAACAAGAAAATCACCTACGTAGCTTTGCCGTTCATCTAGCTTCCAAGACTACGAGGTTGCTCCGTTTGTTTAGCTTTGTTCGTCACAAACTTCGTGACCCACTGGCCTGTCTTATATAGACAAGCTTCTGGGTGTGGTCCAGTGACTCACTGATCCCGTGACTCCAATCAGTGACTCAGGACTATTTCCTCATACACCGCAGCTGCAATACTCTTTTGTCTCGCCTTCTTTGGCGTGCGTCCAGGAATGACGTCTCTCCCTCACTCTCATCTGAGACACCTGTTTCCCCACTACTTGGCTCTCTTTCAGCTGGCACCTGAGCCAGTGCCAGAGGGGGGGGGGCTGGGAGATCTGGCTGGCTCCTCTTCCTCCTGCTCAGAGCTTCCTTCCTCCAAAGGGATAGGCTCAGAGGACGGGGCCACAACACAGGCAAAGTCACTGCACAATCAGCAGGAGTTCGATCCTGACTGGCTCAAGAATGACTCAGCCTTGCATCCTTCTGAGGTCAGTAAAAGGATTATTGGGAGCAAGATGGTGACTCTGAAAAGCATGATTCAGAAGAACCCTTTTTCCCTGCCTCTGAAAGCCTCCAAAACAGTTTCAGGAAAAAAAGCGTCTGAAGCTCTGTTTGGGAACTTCTTTTCTGAAGCTATTTGATGGCTTCTTTTCTGAAGTTTTGTTTCTGATGCTTTTTTCAGCCTCTGAAACCTCCGTTTGAGAAGCTGAGCGGCGCTACATTCAGAGTATAAGACGAACCCAGATTTCCCCCCTCTTTTTTGGTGGAAAAAGGTATGTCTTATATTCCAAAAAATACGGTACATAAATAAATGAAATAGAGGAGATCCTGACTGTTATCTTTCAGTAAGTGAGTTTTTGGAAATTAAATGATTCCCAAGATTAAGCCTGTTACCAAAAATAGAAACAAGGCAAAGGGAAACTACAATGATCCCCAAATTTTCTTGATAGCAGAGATTCAATTTTAGCTATGCTGTCATCTCAGTTGATGTTTGAAGGGTGATCCACAGGAAATTTGGTGTATTTTTCAGTATTTGAAAAGAGCAAAATAGTGTTTACCATAAAGCAGATGTCAGGATTCCAACCGATGCCCTTATTAAATCATGAGCCTCGAGCCAAGCTTCAAAAGAAATCCAATTATTTATTAGGAGCTTCATGTCAGCACCTTCCAAGTGAAGCCAACTCTGACCCCACATAATTTACGTTCCAGCTCTGACCTTGTTTTCCCCCTCCCCAGGTGTGTCATCAGTCACATTCTCCATCAAAGCAATTTTGCGGGTTGTAGAGATCACTCCTCTCTGGCCACTGTGGATAACCATGGAGACAGCCTTAACAGAGGCTTGAATGTGCTTTTGTTTTGAGTGACATGCTGCCTCACTGCAGCTACAGACTTAGTTTTCCCATCCCCCTCGCCAATGGCAACTCAAGAGCAGGCCAGAGATGCTTTCTGAGTTGACAGCAGATTTTTCTTCCATCAGATTCACTGTTGGAGTGAAATTTTGATGGAATGGAGGAAAGTGAAGAAAGATACCTACAGGAAAGAAGGAAAGGAGAGGAAAGAGGAGGGGAGGGGAGGGGAGGGGAGTGAAGGGAAGGGAAGGGAAGGGAAGGAAAGGAAAGGAAAGGAAAGGAAGGAAAGGAAAGGAAAGGAAAGGAAAGGAAAGGAAAGGAAAGGAAAGGAAAGGAAAGGAAAGGAAAGGAAAGGAAAGGATGAGGCTTTCTTGGAATCTCCTTTCCTGGATGGAACCATTTCTAGAGACAATCAAAATTCATGATTTGCAGCAGATATTTGCAGCACATTTGTTGGAGTGAAACTTTTGATGGAGTGGATGAAAGTGGACAAAAATACCTACAGGAAAGAAGGGAAGGAGAGGAAAGAAGAGGGGAGTGGAGGGAAGAGAAGGGAAGGGAAGGTGGAAAGGAAAGGAAAGGGAAAGAAAGGAAAGGAAAGGAAAGGAAAGGAAAGGAAAGGAAAGGAAAGGAAAGGAAAGGAAAGGAAGGAAAGGAAAGGAAAGGAAAGGAAAGGAAAGGAAAGGAAAGGAAAGGAAAGGAAGGAAAGGAAAGGATGAGGTTTTCTAAGACTCAGGGTGAAATGTTACTCATTAGATTTTCATTTTGGCAGCGGGGTACAGATAGACTTTTCTACCTGTTGGATCAGCATGAAAGAACCAGAGATGTCTCCTGTTGAGCATCTCTGTTTGAGGTTATATAGCAAGGGAGAAATTTCTTAGACACTCTTTGACTCTTTTCTTTGACTCTTCCAGGTAGAAAAGGGACATGTTACATGGATGGACGGATGGATGGATGGACGGACGGACATCTGAACATCTATTTGATTTGTATGCATTCAATACCAGACAGATGCACAAAAGCTCACAATAAAAAAATTAGGTATCCACCCTAAAACATAATGTTCTGAATAATAAGAATGCACAGTAAGTCTAAGGCCACGTCAGCATCATAATGTTCAAAAGTCCACAGTAAGAAAACAGTAAATTCATCACGTCAAAAACAGAACTTTATAAAATAAACCAGTCACATATAATAACATAAAAGAAAAACAACTGGAAATCAACCTAGCAGAATGATAGGTATCCCAAATGCCCACAGAACAATTTGGTTGTGGATGCTTTCTGGGAATCCACTACATTGAGTTACATTGGGACTTTTGCAGTTGGATCCCAGTTCACCCTGCAGGGAGGACTTTGCAAAACTTCTACTTCCCCTTCTAATTATTAGAATGATAGTGATTTCTTTCTTGCTTTCTTGCTAAATGTCAAGGGATTCTTTTTCCCCCTGGAAATTCTCTGAAGGAAGTCAACAGACTCAGCAGCAACACCTTCAGCATCAGCAAAGTTAGTGTATAAGTTGTTTTGTCACCCTGGAAAGCTGGACTGAGCTTCATGGACACCAGGAGCTTTGCTTCTTCATTGGTCCAGTTTCCATCATTGGGGAAGTTCTCTCTGGACTTCATATTATATTAGATAAGTCAGTCTTGCAGCAATCTGCTTTCAACGTCTCCAAATGCTTCTGCTCTACTGATTCTGAGATTAGATGCAAGGCAGGAGATTTCTTCGGTTAACCCAGAAATGAACCCCCTGCTTCTTCTTCTGATGGAGCTTTTGTTGCCCCAGGCAGCCTG
The DNA here is from genome assembly GCA_038048745.1 of Coluber constrictor foxii. Lineage (NCBI taxonomy): Eukaryota > Metazoa > Chordata > Lepidosauria > Squamata > Colubridae > Coluber > Coluber constrictor. The sequence continues at coordinate 263,988,845 of CM075959.1, forward strand.
CGGGATGTCCGGCACCAAGTGCTTCTTAACTTTGGAACGGGATGCAAGAGACCCACTCAATCATTACAGGCCAGGAGATCATCTCATCGGTGGGCTCTTCTCTGCAACAAATAATCTAAAACCTGAGCTGCAGAATTTCAGTAAGAGTCCTTCTAAAAAGGTTCATAAGTAAGTCTCATGATGTTGATTGATGTTATGTTACGTTGTCTTTTAGGAAGAACGGAGGAAGGCAGTGAGATTTTATTTTATTTTATTTTATTTTATTTTATTTTATTTTATTTTATTTTATTTTATTTTATTTTATTTTATTTTATTTTATTTTATTATTTTATTTTATTTTATTTTATTTTATTTTATTTTATTTTATTTTATTTTATTTTATTTTATTTTATTATTTTTTTATTTTATTTTATTTTATTTTATTTTATTTTATTTTATTTTATTTTATTTTTTAGTTTGTCAAACATGTACAAGAAAAGTGGTATAAGCATAGACATGAACACAGGAGATGAGTACGAATAAATGGGGATGGTAAGACAGGGATGGTAGGCACACTGGTGTGCTTATGCATGCCCCCATACAGACCTCTTAGGAATGGAATGAGGTCCACGGTAGACAATTTAAGGTTAAAGATTACCTCAAGTTTGTATCTATTGTTTGCCTGTATATTATTGTGGTTGAAGCTGAAGTAGTCATTGACAGGTAGGACTTTGTAGCAGACAACTTTGTTTACTACGCTTAGGTCAGATCATAGTCAGCATAGTTCTAGATTGTCCAAGCCCAAAATTTCAATCCTGGTGGCATAAGGTATTCTGTTGTGAGCAGAGGAGTGGAGGACTCTTCTCGTGAAATACCTCTGGACTTGCTCAATTGTATTAATGTCCGATATACAGTGTGTATTACAGGCAGACGAGCTGTATTCAAGAATTGGTCAGGCAAAGATTTTGAATGCATTAGTTAAAAATTCGATGTTAATAAGAAATTTCACAAAATTAGGTTAATAACACTTAATGCCTTTTGGCAATGCTGTTACAGTGAGCTCCAGGGCATGGATCATTTGAGATGTGTACTCCTCGGTCCTTGACAGAGAGAGGTTAGTTAGTTACTTAGATCAATAGTCACATCTGTACACAAAGAGCATGAAGTGGAACACATTCAGCAGATGAAACAAAAGCAAGCTTGAATGCTCAGCACCCTTGTCCAACTGATCTCTACATGGACAACTTGCTTACATCTTTCAAGGTGATCAGCTTGGGAGGTCATGGTTATGGTCTCAGCATGGCCATCAAAGAAAAGGACAGGAGGCTGTAATTGGTCAGTCCAATTCAGAGAAAAGGCTGATTTCTTTTCTGAGAAGATAGCTATCGGAGTCTCCTTTGGACAAGATCAGCGGCACGTAAATCTAATATTATTATTAGCATCTGGTGTTGCTACAATAGCTAGGAGACCACAATCCTATTTCATTGAATTGATTAAATTGAATGAATAAATTTTCCGGAAAGATAGAACCCGCAATTCCAAAGACATCAGCAGTCAGCTCCTGGTTGCCTCCAGTCTTTCTCCCAAATTCTCTGCTATTGTTTTCTTCAATGATCCATGGATTTCTCCAAACTCACCACAGCTAGTTGTTTCCCTGATGAGGACATGGGCATCTTCAGATGCTCCTTCTTGATTCACCTCTGGATCCACTGATACCAAAGTGCTTTGAGCAGGCCCTCTGTTTTCTCTATCCAGTCTCTCAAGTAAACAGGAATCGAGACCATTTACTCAAGAGAAAATGGGAAAGCTGGTACTTCTGTTCAATTCTTAATTGCTTTCTTTTCTGCCCCAACTTCATTCACACATTCAGTCTCATAAACACCCATACATGCACACTTTAAAAATGTAATACATGCATAATGGCCGTTTGATGGAATCTCAAATCCTGGTTCCTACATGGTGAGGTCTGAGGAGATTTCTGAGCTACATTTTCAGACATGGTTTGCCAAAATCTTTTCCTGGGATGTTTTATGATTCCTCAAACAGAGGTTGAGCGAATAATGCAAGTGACAACAGTGCCCAGATTGTCTGGAGTGTGTCAGTTTTGACTTTCAAATAATCTAAGTAGAGAAGAGGAACTTTGGGGACAAAAACCTCTGCAGTCACAATAGCACATATGAAATGCATTAACAGAATAACAGAGTTAGATGGAAAGACCTTGGAGGTCTTCTAGTCTAATCCCCTGCAAAAAAAGGAGACCCTATACCATTCCAAGCAAATGGCTGTCCAATCTCTTCTTAAAAACCTCCATTGATGGAGAATCCACAACTTCGGGAAGGAAACCCTTCCACCAGTTAATTGCTTTCATTGTCAGGAAATTTCTCCTTAGTTCTAGATTGGTGATTTCACTGAATGTAACATCATGGCAAAATCCACGTATCTTTTCAGGAAAACAGGTGTGTTGTACTGGAAAATTCTGTCCTTCCTTTTTGCCATTCAGGAAATCAACAAAGATCCTCTTCTCTTGCCCAACCTCACCCTGGGTTATAACCTCCATGACAACTTTCGAGACAGAATGTTGACATTGGATGTTCTGTTGGATTTGCTTTCGACTGGAGAGGCCAATGTTCCCAACTACAGCTGCGGAAGGAAGAGAAACATTTTGGTTCTGCTGGAAGAAACCAACTCTGATATATCCATCCTCATGGCTGACATTTTGGGCATCTACAAAATCCCACAGGTAGAGAGCCAGTGAATGGCTGCAAGTTTATTCCAGAGCAGTTAAGGAGATTTTCTCCTTGGAAATGTTAATTAAGCATGGATTAAGATGAAGAATTAATTTTTATGTCATCTTTCAGTCTCCCAGAGAGACCAGAACAAATATTGATACAACCATAATTAACAGTTATAAATTGAGTACAAATATTAATTTGTAATATTTCACGTTGCTCAGATCTTGCACTATGCTGGCTCTGAGGAAGCATCAGCTTTTCAGGAAATGAGATCTGGATTTCTTCTTAACATCCGTTCTTGACAGTTACATTTTCTGCATTTCTGATCCCTATTAAATCTACCAAAGTAGGCTGGAATCTTCCAGCCACTACCAGAGCTCTGACATGATCTTTTCAGGATCTAATAGGTCTTCTTCTTCTGCCATATCCATCCTCGGATGTTGGTGATCATGTTGGCAAATCCTATTTTTGTCAACAGCCACATGAAAAAGTGCTTTTGAGTTTTGTCCACACCAGTCCGTTAGGTTTTGAAGCCCCAATTTTCTTCTTCTGCCTGGACCTCATTTGCCTTCAATCTTTCTCTGGAGGATGAAGTGAAGGATGCCTATTTTTCTGGGTGTCACATCACATGTCCAAAATATTCTAACTTTTGCTTTTTAATGGTGTTAATTATTTTCCTTGGCTTTCCCAGGTGGCTTATCACCTCCTTATTTGTGATTTCTGTTAACCCAATTTATATGCAACAGCCATCTGTAAATCTACATTTCAAATGCTTCTCATTTCTTCAAGTGGTTTTCTGTCAGAGACCAACTCTCTACTCCATAGAGCAGGATAGTAAAAGCCACAGATAAAACATAAATCTCCTTTTTTTTCCACTCCAGATCAGCTACACTTATATTTCACCGATCCTGAGTGATAAAACTCAGTTCCCTTTTTTCTATCGGACCGTCCCCAAAGAAGGTGCTCAAAACCTGGGGATTGTTAAATTGCTGCTGTATTTTCGATGGACATTCATTGGTGTCTTTGCTGCAGACACCGAAAACGGAGAACATTTCATTAGGACCTTCGTTCCTGTGCTGGCTCAGAATGGCATCTGTGTTGTTTTTTCACAAATCGTATTATTAAAAGAGGAGAACTTAAAGTATCAGATTTCTGTTTTCAATCTGTGGGCCCAAATCAATGTATTCGTTTATTACTCAGAGTTTACGTTCATCGAGGGAGCCTTTTTCCTAGAAAACATATTAAATTCCTTGCGAAAGCCTATTGAAGAGAAAGTTTGGATAACAACCGCTTTGTGGGATCTCACCATTGAATTATCATATAATACTGTCTCTTTCAGATACACCCATATCATTTTTTCTTTTCTTATCCAGACCAGCCAAAGGACCAAATTTGACGATATCAGAGATTTCTATTTTTTTATTGAAGCTTTTATGACTAAGAAATTTCACTGTTCATATGGGAAGCCTGCCTTGTCTATGAAAGGCTGGACAAGGTGTACAGAGAAAGAGAACGTGGAGACTCTACCTCAGCAGAAGATTGAAAAGATCTTCTCTCTAGATAACTCCTTAACTTACAATGCCATTCAAATTGTGGCACATGCCTTAAATGTGGTCACTTCACCCCGATCCCAGAGGACAATGATGGAGAGAAAAGACAAGGTGGAACTTGAAAATGTTCAACCATGGCAGGTATTTCCTTATCGGTTCCATGTATGTTGCTAAGGGCGACATCTAGATGATGAACATCATGAAACACTCTTTGAGAAATGTCAGATACATTGAGAAAAAAATACCTTTTATGAATCATTTTCTTTCATAAAATCCCTTGTCCTCTTCTTTCATACATACATACATACATACATACATATAAAATGTTTTTATATCGAGACACCTGGTCTACCCCAAGATATGGGAGGGGGCATTCTGCTCCCTTTCTCCTTTCAGCTCCAATCCAGGAGCCCTCAAATATACCAAATTTGTATTTTGCTGATAAAGAAATAAAGGGAGACTAGTATAGATCTATTTCAAGCTATTTAGCTCTCATCAGCTACTCTCCCTTTATTTCTTTATCAGCAAAAATATAAATTTGGTATAATTAATATATATAACTTGTGGCTCAGAAGGTTAATTCAACTGCCTAACATGCAGGAATCCAAGTTCGTAAGGGTATGGATAGCTGATGAAAGCTAAAAAGCTTGAAATAGATCTATACTAGTCTCCCTTTATTTCTTTATCAGCAAAATATAAATCTGGTATAAAATGGTTTGTCATGAATGCGGCTGCTTGAGGGCTCCTGGATTGGAGCTGAAAGGCGAAAGGATATTCTGGTTGTATCAGCACCTTTTTAAATAGATATAATGTTATACATCCTAATTATGACCATTTTTCTCTTAATCATACAGTATAGTCCGTAGGAAAAAAAAAGAAACTTGATATTATATAACATTCTTATATCTATTGTTTCCATAGTTATAACATAATTCTCTATACATTTAGCACGCTATATATTTTAATTTGCAGTTATGCACAGTCTAATAATAATATTGTTTGCAATATGTATTCTTCTATACAGTTTTATACCTGTATTTGTTTCTAGCTTATTTCTTTCTAACCCTCTTTCATCATTAATTTTCTAAACTTTGCAACTATTATCAAGCCAACTGTATCAATGGTCCCATATTAAGTAATACATTGTTTCTCCTTTGTCTTTAATTTTCATCGTTAACCTGTCCATTTTGGCACATTCTAATATTTTCTTTATTACCATTTCCTCTGTTGGTGTGCTTCCGTTTTTCCAATTTTGTGCATACATAATTCCGTTGCCGCTATTATTACATGTAACATTAAATATTCTATTACTCTTTATTTTTACATTTGGTCTCCAGCATTGCTGAATGGCAAATTATACTTTGCCTATGTTGTCACACACCACTACAATTATTTTACTTCATGTATTTTACTTCATGTGCTTTGAGCTTTTCTTTCTTCAGATTCTAGAATATGATACTTGTGGAAAGGGATTTTGGATTATCTTCCAATTTATTATAATGTAACACAACATTATATTTAATATTACAATTATCAGTGTATATTCTTGTAAAATCACCTGAAGAGTGCCAGAATCAATCTTCAAGCTTTCTCTCAGAATCCATGTTCAAGCTTCCTTCAGGTAACGAACAGATGGAAGAGTCAATTATAAATATTGACATTTGCTTCCCAATTTCTGAAAGCCAATTCATAACACAGGAAGTTTATAAGAAGAGATTAGAGAACCATTTGTCTGAAGTAGTGTAGAGTTTCCTGCCTAAACAGGGGGTTGGACTAGAAGACCTCCAAGGTCCCTTCCAACTTTGTTAAATTATTATAATTAAATTATTATATTTCCAGGGTTGAGTTTATAAACTGATGCTGTGTCTTCTATGATAAGGAGATATTTTGACAGTGTGAACAATCAACCAATGGAACAGAAGTTGCCTTCAGAAATTGTGGGAACTTCATCATTGGAAGCCTTCAAGAAGAGATTGGACTGTCATTTGTCAGAAATGGTGTAGGGTCTCCTGCTTGGGCAGGGTGTTGGACTAGATGACCTACAAGGTCCCCTCCAACTCTGTTAATCTATCTCTCTTGTGGAATCAAAACACACGACTCAAAATAAATAATCAAGGCTCAAGGCTCACTCATTTGTTATTCAATGTGCACAGGAGAAACTCTCCAAAGAATGTTAAGATAAATGTCTGTAGACAAAAGGATGTATCTATAGCTATGTAGGACATCTCAGGGAGGAGGGGAAAGTCATGGATAAACAACAGATAAAGTAAGCAAATATATTTGTAGGTAATGGATTTCCCTTCTCCTGCCCTTCTGCCATCTGCTTATCTTCAAGAGAACTCAGAGGAGAAATAAAACAAGAAAACAAGAAAATATGGGCTAGTTGGGAATGCCAGATGTTGGAAAGAAAACATCCGCCATTGATACCTGAAGGACAAATCTATGCAGATTGTCCTGAGAAGAAAACGGGCTGCAGCTCAAGAAGCCAAATTCCTTATATCTCTGTACATCAACTTGTTTAGATGATTCCATTTGTGTAAAAACCTCTTTCCTTATATTCTGTAGCTTCACCATTTCCTGAGGAATCCTCAGATCTACAACAACACCATAGAAGGAATGTATTTGGATAGAAATGGAGATTTGATGGCTGACTTTGACATTGTGAGCTGGGTGTTGTTTCCTAATAAGTCGACCACCAGAGTGAAATTTGGGAGTCTAGACAGAGAAGGAACCATTGGAGTCAAATTCAGCATCAACAAGGAAGCCATCACGAGCCCTCAGTGGCTCAATCAGGTAGGGGATGAGGTGTCCTATCTCTTTAGTTTTGTCCATCATTTCAATCCATGTTCCCCTCCATCCCAAACAATGTGTAAGCCTGACTGCCTTCAAATTCATGCTTCAGAATTATATTCTTTCATTTATAACCAACAAAGGAAAAGATGCTTTATGACTTATACAGTAGAAAACTTTGGTCTGAGGAAAAAAAAATGTGGGGATAGAGGGAAATGGAGGTAGGATTTAAGAGGGGAGAATTAAAATCAATGGAGTTACACATGTTCATTTGGGCATGTATACATTCAAGAATTTGACCTTATTTGGTAGAAGAAAGGTACAAAACCCATCATGCTGAAGAATTTCAGAATTCCCATTTCCCCTCCATATGATCTGTTTTTCCAAAAGTTTCTCTGACAGCCTTCCAGAGACAGTCCTCCAAAATGGAAGCATTTCTCACTATCATGCTTCCAGTTTCAAGAGTAACTTTCTAGAAAAAAAACAACAACATGGCTCAGAGGAGAAACCGAATGGTCCACTTCTAGTTCATTTCGCACATACCTCTTTTGTTGCAAGGCCCTGCCTCTCCAGTCCTCTCAAGAAAGCAGTTCTCATGAAACAAAAGCCATTTCAAAAGGAAACTTTTATTGGAAGATTGTGATAGCAAGAGATCTAGACAGGAATTAAGTTTCCCGCTGAAAACAGTAGAGTGCAGACAGAGCCCCTCCCAAAGCCCAATACATCAACAAGCCAATCTCGAAGTGTAAAGATATTATGAGATACTCAGGCTGATGAGGTGATAAATGCCGGTCTCCAAGGCAACACTGATGCTCTTCTCTGGAGACGAGATAAGCTATGGGACCTGACAATCCCATTCCAACACTGTAATTCATTTCATAACTAATCAGTTTTGTAGATGCTTCTGAATGCCAATTTTATTCACTTTCAGCCCTTGCCTTACTCCCAGTGTGTGGAGCCTTGTCAACCTGGCTATTTCAAGGTGGTCCAGGAAGGAAAACCAGTCTGTTGCTACAACTGCATCCCTTGTGCAGAAGGGAGCATTTCCACCCAAGAAGGTGGGTGAATGGGAATCAAAACAGTTCTTGGGATAGGAGCAAAGGTTCCTGCAGATCTTTTCTAAGAAGATATTTCTAATTTGGGTATTGGAGTGGGAGGGAGTATTAATTTAACTATTAGAATTAATTTCACCAAGGATATAACAATAATTTGAGCTGGGAGAATTCATTGGAATGAGATGTTAAGTGTAGAAGAAGCCAAGCAGCTATCAAGAAGCATATGTGACTTTGGGAAGGATCAGTTGAAGTGACATGAAGCAGCCCATTGTTTCACCATGACAAACAGAATGATGTTGCTTCTACAGTATGAAGCTCTCCACTGAGATAAATTAATCTCCAATGTCAGGGTTCCAAGTAACACCCCCAATGAAAGAAACTTCTGAGGCTTGATTTTCCTCAAAGTTACATTTTATTGAAGATGTCATATTGGCACATCTGGGAAAACCCAAATCTGAAAGCTTCCAGGTTTTCCCCACCCAAAGGAAAGTTTAAGTCCCTGCCCAACACTCACAAGTCCATCACATGGCCCAATCCAAACACCGTGCTGACTGGAGATGTCTCCCGGTTCTACCCCTCCAGGTAAGTCAAGGTATATGTCCTCGACTTTCTGAGAAAGGAATGTTATTATGACTACCCATATATATCACCCATGCTCCATACAAACCCCCCATCACTGTTTCCCACAGTAGTAAGTGTGGCAGGCCTGAAGATGCAATGAAAAAGATGGCTTCCTGGCCTGACAACCAAGTCACACAGGACCTAGTCAATAAACTTGCCATCTCCTCCATTCCAGGGTGGACTTGGGATAAACACATTTCTTCCTAACCATCTTCCTCCAAAGTATCCAAGGAGTAGGCAAGCATGATCTGTGTTTCCTGTAGAGTAGCTATTTGGGGGAATACATTGCTACCGGAGAGGAACCTCTCCTCATTATGGCAATTAGAGAGAAAACCAGACAACTTTATCTGCCCCTTTTTAATCATTAACCATTGGGATTTGGTGGGACAAAATGAAAGCAAAAATAGTTGAACGATATTGTTATTGAATTTCAATTTTGTCCTCCAATTAATGGGTAATGGGACAAATCAAACTCCATTTTGGAAAATCAGAATATTTCAAACTTGTCAAATTGGCTAGTCCTACTCCATTAGAAACCTTCCTACATGATGTAGATCAGGGGTGTCAAACTCAAGCCCCATGGGCTGTATCCGGCCTACGATGTGGTGGGATCCGGCCCATGGGGCCATCCTGGTCTACCCAGTGAGAAGAGGAAATCTCAGGTTAGCATGGCATTGGCCCAGTCTATCCAGTGCGAAGGGGAAAGACCAGGCCAGTGTGGCTTCGACCCAGTCTACCCAATGGAAAGAGGAAAGATTGGGCCAGCGTGGCTTCAGCCTGGTCTACCCAATGCGAAGAGGAAACATGCTAGCAGTTTGGGGAGTGGTGTCAAGCTGGCTACACCCACCCAGTTGGCCACACCCACCCAGTCAGCCACTCCTGACACCCCCAAGGTCAACCATAGCCCTGATGCGGCCCTCAATGAAATTAAGTTTGACCCCCCTGATGTAGACGGTTGTCCCTTTTCCCCTTTTGCTTCCTAGAATTGTCCCCTCTCAAATTCTGCCCCTAATCTAGCTACACTTTATAAACTTGAGACACATACTAATGCAAAGAAACACATGTGTACACATACTCTTAATTTTTTCTCTCTGCCTCCCATCCGCTGTAGATGAATACACACACAAACTCAGATGTGGGCTTCCTGATTTCAAAATCTAACTCCCATCCTATAAATTGATGGTAAATATTACATTTGTCCTCTATAGATGCAGACCACTGCACCAGATGTCCAGACAATCAGTATCAGAACAAGCATCGAGATCAATGTATCCTCAAAACTGTCACTTTTTTGTCCCATCAAGAGTATTTGGGAATTATTCTTACTTTCTTTAGCATATTCCTGATCTTAAGCACAGTTTTAGTCCTGGGAATCTTCATTAAATTCCAAGAAACTTCAATTGTCAAAGCCAACAACCGGGACCTCTCCTATATCCTCCTGGTCTCCCTTCTTCTTTGCTTCTTGACTTCCTTTCTCTTCATTGGTCGGCCAAGGAGAACCACCTGCCTTCTCCGACAAACAATTTTCAGCATCATCTTCTCAATTGCCGTGTCTTCCATCTTGGCCAAAACAGTCATGGTGGTGCTGGCCTTCCTGGCCACAAAGCCAGCAAACAGAGTGAGAGGGTGGCTGGGCAAGAGTCTGACCAACACCATCATCGTTTCTTGTTCCAGTGTCCAGGTTGTCATTTGTTTCACCTGGTTAGGAGTCTTTCCTTCATTCCCTGATTCTGACATGTATTCCCAGCCTCGAGAGATTGTTCTGCAGTGCAATGAAGGCTCTGTCACTATGTTTTATGTTGCCCTTGGTTACATGGGTTTTCAGGCTGCCATTTGCTTCATAGTGGCCTTCCTGGCCAGGAATCTACCTGGATCCTTCAACGAAGCCAAGCTGATCACCTTCAGCATGCTGGTCTTTTGCAGTGTCTGGATCTCCTTTGTGCCTACCTATCTGAGCACGAAAGGGAAATTCATGGTTGCTGTGCAGGTCTTCTCCATCTTGGCTTCCAGTGCTGGGCTGCTGGGTTGCATCTTCCTCCCTAAGTGTTACATCATTTTGCTGAGGCCAGATCTGAATACAAAGGAACATCTGATGTTCAAAAGTGAAGTAAAAAAGTGATGCTGATGGATGTTCTGGGGATATAATTCCCACCCAATCAGGGGTGGGTTCTAAAATTTTTTACTACCAGTTCTGTGGGCATGGCTTATTTTGTGGGCATGGCTTAATGTTCATGTGACAGTTATTTAGGATTTAGTAGAGGTACTGGTCTACCAGCCTTTTAACTGCTTGCCAAGCTGTATCGATCTATCCATTTATTTTTGCAGGCACTGATCTACTCATGTATTTTTGCATGAGTAGGCACTGGTCTACTCATTCATTTTCTCTTAACACTGATCAGCTGTAGGGCGGCCCTTTGAAGCCCCATGGCAAAAGGTTAAACAGTTTTTTTCCCTCTAGCAATGAGCTGGGACTCAGGAGGCAGCAATAGACCGAGGGTGGGGCCAAATAAAAGGTAATAATAAAGTGGGGGGTGGGGGTGGGGGGCAGTGGGGCAAGGGGCAGAACCAGTTTGGTGATATCATATCGTCACCGCTACCGGCTCTGCAGAACCGGGTCGAACTGGAAGGAACCCACCACTGCACCCAATATAATTCTCACCCATTGGGTACTTTTCAGGAGAAAAAACTATCAGACTGCTTTTTGAAGTGATCTCCTGCTTAATTTCAAAGTTTTTATGTTTCTGTGTCTCGTAGTATTATTTAGCATTTCGGGCTTCATTATTAGCCTTTAAGTGAGGACGTTATTAGAATTTTAGTCTGGCAGTGTTGACCTCCTTTCAGATTTTAGGAAAGCATGCTTTTCTTCTGTTTTTTCATGGGGAAAAAACAGCCTTTTCAACAACTGAATCTTAGTCAGTGTATTCTGAAAGTAATTGAATACACTTGCAAGTTTTAACTAAGATACTAATCCATCTTGGAAAGAGCATGATGTAAACCATCAATTTACCACATGTGGAAAGTAACCTCTAATCGATATTTTCTATTGTTCACTTGTGAAATGTAATGAATATCTTTTGTTCTTTCATTGGTTTCTTTCTGATGTATCTATCACAGGTACCAAATTTTTGTATCATTTGTTTCTGTACCCTATTAAAAGACTTGGACTTCCCCCATTCCATAAATGCTTTTCACTGTGCCTGTGATTTCTGTTTTTGGGTAGGGCTGAACCCATGGATTCAAAAATTTTTACTGCCAGTTTTGTGGATGTGGCTTAGTGGACATGGCAGGGGAAGGATACTGTAAAATCTGCATTCCCTCCCCACTCTAGGAGAAGGTTACTGCAAAATCCCCATTTCCTCCTGATCAGCTGGGACTCAAGAGGCAGATAATTGATGGGGGTGGGGCCAGTCAGAGATGGTATTTACTGTGTCTCCAAACTACTCAAAATTTCCCCTACTGGTTCTCCAAAACCGGTCAGGACCTGCTGAAACCCACCTCTGGGGTGAGCAGCTTACTTTTACAAAAGGAAAAAGTGTTTTTAATCTCTCAGATTCAGAGAAATAAAGCCAAACAACTGGGGAAAATAAAGCTGCAACATAAATGGCCATCATCTTTTTTTAAAAAAAATCCAAGGGACAATAATTCATTAATAAAATATTTATAATTATTAAGCTCTACCAAACAGGTAGAAGAAAGTATTTTTCCCCTATAATCTATCCTGTCTAACAACCAAAACTATAGATCAGAAGTTCATTTCTTTTTATTTGTGGGGTCCTTGGTGCTCCCTATGCGTGCTTGTTTTCTTGCAGATGCTTCATGTCCCAAACTAGGTAACATAGAATATAATTCTTTATTGGCCAAGTGCGATTGGACACTCAAGGAATTTGTCTTAGGTTCATATGCTCTCCGTGTATTATGTAAGCAAAGATTATGTAAGCAAAGCAATGAATTGACCAAGAAACCCTGATTGGCAGGATATGAAATATTTGATTGAAAGGGGAAAAGATGGCTAAGTACTGAAGATACCTACACATTTTTTTTTCTCAAATTGAAATTGGAAAAGAGAATCTATTGCACAAGAAAGGAAATTTTTGGAAAGATTCCAAATCTCTGGATTCATGGCTGGTATGCAAGCCCCAATAAAACACCCTGAGGATGGAGATAATAATAAAATATTTACTTCTGATCAAAAAAAGATGCTCAGGAATATTTTATGCCTCAAGCACAACAGCTGTCAAACCAATAAGTTTTACATACATTTTTGCAACAAGATACAAAGTAAAAACAAAGCTTTAAATTGTACAGCCTTCAGCCATAAAGTGATAAAGTAGGCATAATACAGGATTCCCAGAATCCAAGATTCCCAGTCAATGATATGCTTGCCCTGCCTTTAATTCTATATCTACACTAATTTCATGTACCGTATTTTCCGGCGTATAAGACGACTGGTGGTATAAGACGACCCTCCTCAGAGCCATTTAAGGCTCGTCAGAGCCTTTCGGGCTGGCCTGCCTGATTACAGGAGAATGAGACCCGGCGTATAAGACGACCCCCGACTTTTGAGAAGATTTTTGTGTGTTAGAAAGTAGTCTTATACGCAGGAAAATACAGTAGTTACAAAATGAAAAGGCAACCGAATATCCCATCTACATCAGCTTCAGTCAGTCAGTCAGTCAGTCAGTCAGTCAGTCAGTCAGTCAGTCTGTCTGTCAGTCAGTCAGTCAATCAGTTAGAATGCAGTTGTCAATTGTCCCATTGGGTTAGGCAGGAAAAGAAACTCCTGGGACATATATTTTTTACCAAGAGTATACCATATTTTTTGGAGTATAAGACACTCCAGAGTATAAAAGGCATTTTAGTTTTTGGGAAGGAAAATAGAAAAAAAAAATTCTGCCTCTGCCTACCAAGTATTCATCTGGCTAGTATCCTTAGCCTGGTCAGCTTTAACACACATCAATTCGCTGGTTGTGAGCATTTGGAGGCTGAAAATGAGAGGCATTATCTGTGGCAATCTCTGTAGCCAGGAAGAGGACATGCTGAGGCCTAAGGGTGGGGGCCGGCTGGTGGGTGCGGCTACATTCGGAGTATAAGACACACCCAAGTTATCAGCCTCTTTTAGGGGAGGGCAGTTTATCTTATACTCCGAAAAATAAGGTAAGTTTACTGAAGATTCCATGTAGGTACAGGAGAAAAGCCAGTTCTAATGATTTCCTGTCAAAATAGAATAGGAAAACTTTTCCCTTTTCCCCCTTGACCTCCCATTGTCCATTGTCCACCATGCATTTGCTCTTTCTTTGTTTTGGGAACAGTCTGTCTGCCTCAGACTTCCCCAGATGGTGAACTTGAGATATTGAATCTGTCTCAGACTTCCAGTTGACACACTTGCATTCCAAATTTCCTTCCCAAGCCTCCCTTAGATTCCAAGGCCTTCCCTTCCCCCTCCTGTTATAGTTGTCTGGTTGCAAGCAAGGCCAGATCCTGAAGATATCCCTGCTAAATGCAGATTATAAAATCTTTGCTATGATATTGGCAGAAAGACTTAAGAGATATTTGAATAATTTTATACACTCCAGTCAAAATGGATTCTTACCTAAAAGACAAATCTGAGACAATATAAGAATAATCTTGGACAGTTTAGAATATTACGAAGCACATCCTGAAAAGCAGATGGCTTTGATATTTTTAGATGCACAAAAAGCTTTCAACAATGTCAATTGGCAATTTATGTTGTTACAGATGGAGGAGATGGGCTTTGGGAAAAAATTTCTTCAGGCAATTGAAGCTATATATTCAAAACAAAAGGCTAAAGTAATGATAAATGGAGAATTGTCTGAAAATATTGAAATAGAGAAAGGCACTAGACAAGGATGCCCATTGTTCACGTTGTTTATACTGAAATTGGAAGTGCTAAACAGAAATATTAGAGAAGAAAAGGAGATAAAGGGTATGAAAATTCGGCAAGAGGAATATAAATTACAAGCTTTTGGAGACGACTTCATTTTTATTATGGAAGAACCTTTAACATCAACAAATAAACTGCTAGAAAGAATTGGAGAGTTCGGAGAGGTGGCTGGTTTAAAAATTAATAAAGAAAAGACAAAGATAATGACTAAAAATATGCTGAAAAAGCCAAAAGAAGAACTGATGGAGATTTCAAGATTCAGGTTATGAATAAATTAAAATATCTGGGAATACAATTAACAGCAAGGTGTAGCTCTCACAAAGAAGATAACTATGTTAAGGTTAAGTGAAGCCTTATGGTTGAACTGAGAGAAGATAAAAAAAGGATATTATTTGAAGATACCAGTCTGGGTATCAACAATTGAAGCATTTTCGTATCCAGTGAGGTTTAAAGGGAAACAAATTATAAAATATAAGGAATTATTGGATGAAAAGGGTGAACTTAAATTAAAGCAAGATATAGAAGATCAAGGGTATAAAATGGAATGGTTTACATATATGCAAATACTTTCTAGGTATCGAGAAGATCTTAAACAAGAAGGGTTTTATAATGTATTGACTAATTTGGATAAGATTTTGATGGGTTCTGATGATCATGTAATTAAAAAGCTATATGGTTATTTGCTAGAAGTTAAATTGGAGGAAGAACAAGTTAAAGAATCAATGATAGCATGGGGGAAAAATTTTGGTTATGGTATTGATTTGGAGAAATGGCAAAAATTGTGGTCACATAATTATAAAATGACAATGTCTACAGCATATAAGGAGAATTTGTATAAGATGTTTTACAGGTGGCATCGATCCCCGTCGAGAATAGCCAGAATGTTCCAGAATAAATTGTAGAAATGTTGGAAATGTCATCAGAGCCCAGGATCCTATTACCACATGTGGTGGACATGCGTAGAAGGAAGGAGACATTGGACTAAGACACACACGTGGTTGGAAAAAATGATAAAGAGACATAATTTTAAACCAGAGATATTCTTATTAGGGATCGTACCGGAGATATACAATAAAGAATTGCAATATTTAATCGTGAATTTCTTGACAGCAGCTAGAATTGTATTTGCTAAAGACTGGAAAGGAGAAAAGTTACCTAATGATGAAGAAATTATTAAGAAAATGATGGATTGCGCACAAATGAGCAAATTGACATTTGAAATAAGAGAACAGGAAGACAGACAATATTATTAGATACGGGATATATTTTATCAATGGATAGAGAATAAGAATTGGAAATAATTATGATATAAAGCGATGTTGAAACTTTTTGAAAATAAGTTAAAATGTTTAGTGATAAATTGAAGAGAGGAGGAGCACAAAAAATGTCACCGACTGTTACACTGTCTTTGATTGTATGGAATGATAATGGTTTTTATATTGTGTTCTGTTTTGGTTTTTTTGAAAATAAAAAAAAAATCTTATAAAAAAATACTTTGGCCACCTAATGAGAAGGAAGGACTCACTGGAGAAGAGCCTAATGCTGGGAATGATTGAGGGCAAAAGAAGAAGGGGATGGCGGAGAATGAGGTGGCTAGATGGAGTCACTGAAGCAGTAGGAATGAGCTTAAATGGACTCCAGAGGATGGTAGAGGACAGGAAGACCTGGAGGAACATTGTCCATGGGGTCACGATGGGTCAGACACGATTTCACAACTAACAACAGAAAAGCAAGACTGCGTAGTGAGTCAACCATGACAGCGGTATTTCAGGCTAACTCACTGCTCATTCAGCAAGAGTTCGATCCTGACTGGCTCAAGGATGCCTCAGCCTTGCAACATTCTGAGGTCGGTAAAAGGATTTTTGGGAGCAAGATGGTGACTCTGCAAACCATGATTCAGAAAAACCTTTTTTCCCTGCCTCTGAAAGCCTCCGAAACAGTTTCAGGAAAAAAAGCGTCTGAAGCTCTGTTTGGGGACTTCTTTTCTGAAGCTATTTGGGGTATTCTTTTCTGAAGTTTTGTTTCTGATGCTTTTTTCAGCCTCTGAAACCTCCGTTTGAGAAGCTGAGCGGCGCTACATTCAGAGTATAAGACGAACCCAGATTTTCCCCCTCTTTTTTGGTGGAAAAAGGTGTGTCTTATACTCCACAAAATACGGTACATAAATAAATGAAATAGAGGAGATCCCGACTGTTAGCTTTCAGAAAGTGAGTTTTTGGGAATTCAATGATTCCCAAGATCAAGCCTGTTACCAAAAATAGAAACAAGGCAAAGGGAAACTACAATGATCCCCAAATTTTCTTGATAGCAGAGATTCAATTTTAGCTATGCTGTCATCTCAGTTGATGTTTGAAGGGTGATCCACAGGAAATTTGGTGTATTTTTCAGTATTTGAAAAGAGCAAAATAGTGTTTACCATAAAGCAGATGTCAGAATTCTAACCGATGCCCTTATTAAATCATGAGCCTCGAGCCAAGCTTCAAATCATGTTTCAGAAAAAACTTTTTTTCCTGCCTCTGAAAGCCTCCAAAACAGTTTCAGAGAAAAGACCCTCTGAAGCTCTTTTGGGGGGCTTCTTTTCTGAAGGTTCGTTTCTGATGCTTTTTTCAGCCTCTGAAACCTCCGTTTGAGAAGCCGAGCGAAGCTACATTCAGAGTATAAGACGAACCCAGATTTTCACCCTCTTTTTTGGTGGAAAAAGGTGTGTCTTATACTCCACAAAATACGGTACATAAATAAATAAAATAGAGGAGATCCTGACCGTTAGCTTTCAGTAAGTGAGTTTTTGGGAATTAAATGATTCCCAAGATTAAGCCTGTTATCAAAAATAGAAACAAGGCAAAAGGAAACTACAATGATCCCCAAATTTTCTTGATAGCAGAGATTCCATCTTAGCTATGCTGTCATCTCAGTTGATGTTTGAAGGGAAGGAGAGGAAAGAGGAGGGGAGGGGAGGGGTGGGGAGGGAAGGCAAGGCAAGGCAAGGCAAGGCAAGGCAAGGCAAGGCAAGGCAAGGCAAGGCAAGGAAAGGAAAGGAAAGGAAAGGAAAGGAAAGGAAAGGAAAGGAAAGGAAAGGAAAGGATGAGGTTTTCTTGGAATCTCCTTTTCTGGATGGAACCATTTCTAGGGACAATCAAAATTCATGATTTATAGGAGATATTTATGGAAGCAAAGTATTTAAGATTCAGGGTGAAATGCTACTCATTAGATTTTCATTTTGGCAGAGGGGTACAGATAGACTTTTCTATCTGTTGGATCAGCATGAAAGAACCAGAGATGTCTCCTGTTGAGCATCTCTGTTTGAGGTTATATAGCAAGGGAGAAATTTCTTAGAAACTCTTTGAACTCTTTTCTTTGACTCTTCCAGGTAGAAAGGAGACATTTTACATGGATGGATGGATGGATGGATGGATGGATGGATGGATGGATGGATGGAGATCTGGACATCTGTTTGATTTGTCTGCATTCAATTCCAGACAGATGCACAGCAGCTCACAATAAAAAAATGAAGCATCCACCCTAAAACATAACGTTCTGAATAATAAGGAATGCACAGTAAGTCTAAGGCCACATCAGCATCATAATGTTCAAAAGTAAGAAACATAATAAGAAAACAGTAAATTCATCATGTCAAAAGCACAACTTTATAAAACAAACCCGTCACATATAATAGCATAAAAGAAATCAACCCAGCAGAATGATAGGTGTCCCAAATGCCCAAAGAACAATTTGGTTGTGGATGCTTTCTGGGAATCCACTACATTGAATTACATTGGGACATTTCAGTTGGATCCCAGTTCACCCTGCAGGGAGGACTTTGCAAAACTCCTACTTCCCCAGCTAACTATTAGAATGATAGTGATTTCTTTCTTGCCTTCTTGCTAAATGTCAAGAGATTCTTTCTCCCTCTGGAAATTGTCTGAAGAAGGTCAACAGACTCAGCAGCAACACCTTCAGCATCAGGAAAGTTAGTGTATAAGTTGTCTTGTCACCCTGGAAAGCTGGACTGAGCTTCATGGACACCAGGAGCTCTGCTTCTGTGTTGGTCCAGTTTCCATCATTGGGGAAGTTCTCTTTGGACTTCATATTATATTAGAAAAGTCAGTCTTGCACCAGTCTGCTTTCAACGTCTCCAAATTCTTCGGCTCTACTGATTTTGAGATCAGATGCAAGGCAGGGGATTCCTTCAGCTAACCCAGAAATGAACCCACTGCTT
The DNA here is from genome assembly GCA_038048745.1 of Coluber constrictor foxii. NCBI lineage: Eukaryota > Metazoa > Chordata > Lepidosauria > Squamata > Colubridae > Coluber > Coluber constrictor. The sequence continues at coordinate 264,007,690 of CM075959.1, forward strand.
CTGCTTCTGATGGAGCTTTTGTTGCCCCAGGCAGCCTGTGGGATGCTCGGCACCAAGTGCTTCTTGACTTTAGGAAGGGATGCAAGAGACCCACTCAATCATTACAGGCCAGGAGATCATCTCATCGGTGGGCTCTTCTTTGCAACAAATAATCTACAACCTGAGCTGCAGAATTTCAGTTTGAGTCCTTCTAAAAAGGTTTATAAGTAAGTCTCATGATGTTGATTGATGTTATGCTACTTTGCCTTTGAGGAAAAATGGGGATGGAGAAAGACAGTGAGGTTTTATTTTATTTTATTTTATTTTATTTATTTTATTTAGTTTATTAAGCATGTACGAGAAAAGTCGTATAATATAGACATGAACACAGGAGATGAGTACAAATTAATGGGGATTGTAGGACGGGGATGGTAGGCACACTGGTGTGCTTATGCATGCCATCATACAGACTTCTTAGGAATGGAGTGAGGTCCACAGTAGACAGTTTAAGGTTAAGGGGTTTGTGAAAGTAACCAGAGTCAGTTAGTGCATTCCAGGCATTGACCACTCTGTTGTTAAAGTCGTGTTTTCTGCAATCGAGTTTGGAGCGGTTTACCTTACGTTTGTATCTAACTATTTTATTTATTTATTTATTTATTTATTTATTTATTTATTTATTTATTTATTTATTTATTTATTTATTTATTTATTTAGTTTTTATACCGCCCTTTTCCCGAAGGACTCAGGGCAGAGTACAGCCACAATAAAACAGTATGAGATACAAAATTTAAATTGTTTGCCTGTGTATTATTGTGGTTGAAGTTAAAGTGGTCATTGACAGGTAGGACTTTGTAGCAGACAATTTTGTTTACTACGGGTAGGTCAGACCGTAGTCGGCATAATTCTAGATTGTCCAAGCCCAAAATTTCAAGCCTGGTGTCATAAGGTATTCTGTTGTGAGCAGAGGAGTGGAGGACTCTTCTCGTGAAATACCTCTGGACTTGCTCAAATGTATCAATGTCCGATATACAGTGTGGATTCCAGGCAGACGAGCTGTATTCAAGAATTGGTCAGGCAAAGGTTTTTTTTTTTATTGAAAAATTTTAAGAAATTTTACACATATTTTCCCCTCCCTCCACCCCCTCCTATTCCAACGCCCCCCGTCCCCGGGACTTCCCAGAGCAAATACAGGGTATAGCATTTAACAAACATAAAAAACAACAACATATGCTTACTATCTATAGATTTATCTCCCTCTTGCTCTTTAACTCCCCTTCTTCATATCTAAATATAATTATTTAAATCAATTCAAAGTAGTCCAACTTTGTTCTTGTCCATTCTTCAATAATAAGCAAGACTTCTTTCTTCCAGTATTACGCAATCAGAGCCCGATTACAATTAACCATCACATCTCCAACCCTTACATATATTAACACATTAACAAAATATTTCAACTAATCTCAAATAGAATTTATTGTAAAAACCTTATTTTACTTTTTACCCCATAAACTTATATTGATTCCTGGAAACATTCCTTACTTAATAGCTTTACATAAACTTATTCATCTTATTCTCTACAAATCCATTATGTATAATCAAATACCATCTTCACTATTTAATTTCTATAAAAAATATTGTAAAAAACTTTCCCTCAACCCTTGCACCAATTATATTTTCCTTATAACCCACAAATTTATATTTATTCTTCAACAAAACATTCTTTAATATAACATTAATGTAATTTAAAACAAAGTATAAAAGTTTAACTAATATCCTTCTTCCAACCCATAAACTTATATTAAATGAACTACACTGTCCATAACTTTTCCATCCACAATATTTTTCTTTTAACCCATCAGTTTATATAAATTATTCAACGAAGCATTCTTTAAAATATACTTCAAGACAAAAGAGAAAGTTTAGTCAGTGGCCCATAACAATTCAAACATAACATTACTTAATATAACTTTTCAGAACAAATCATGTCCCTAAATATAAGTAAATCATTCATTTTCGCTATAATATAACTTTTCAAAACAAAACAAATCATATTCCTAAATACAGGTATAGTAATTCATTTTCACTATTACTATCCTCCCCAACAAGGAGGATTATAATTTTTCCATCTCCATTTTTCCTGACTTTTTTGCAAACCTTCTTCAGTCTTATTCCTCCACCTTCTTTTATTTTTACAAATTCTTGAATTTTCAGTGAGGTTCCTGTACCTTACAATCTTGTTCTCTTTGCAAAGTAATTCCTTTCAGTAAGCACACCTCTTTAACTGCAATTGAGAGTCCCCTTTTGTAAAGAAATTGTAAAGTTCCACTTCGAATCCTCCTTCTTATATTAGAAATCCCAATGCCTCCTGACCGTTTTCCAGTTGACTGTATCAAAACCTCTGGAGAAATCTCTCTCAGTATTTCCTGGTTACGCTCCTTCAAACCTCTCAGCCTTTTCTTCTTAATTTGAAAAACATCCATTCCATTTTCCAAAGGCACATTGAACTGGATTGTTTCTCCCACCTCTTCATTCAGCAACTCACTATTATTTGGCATCTGAAATACCCATACAGTATCTTCCCTTGTATCTTTGTTGCAAATTTGAGTAAAATCCTTCTTGAAAAACCCTTTCATTCTTTCCACGAACGCGGAGGTAAATGATTCTAAAATTGCTTTAAAGATATCCACAGTCAGTATTTGTGTTTTCACTGATGTATATAATGGTAAGCCTTCGTCACTTTCAAAAAAGCCAGCCATTTTTTTCCTCCCAATAAAACTTTCACTTTATACTTTTCCAGCAATTAAATCAATTATTCCAATCCTTAAGTATACTTTTTTAAAAATAATTTTTAAATCCTTCTCCTTTTAAGATATCATTTTTTTAAAACAGCGGCTTTCAACACAACATAATATTTTGTATCTAATTTTCACTTCTTCACGCCCCGTTAGAATCAACCACCATCTTACTTTCCCTTTCTCCCATAAAAATTCAGAGGGAAGTGATAGACTCATCGGAGTTAAAGTTTAGTACTTGCAATTTTGGTTTCTCCTGTATTTACTCTGCCAGCTTTCAAGTCCAAAATCTTTTTTTTTTCTTAAAATTGAGTTGCTGGAGTGGTCAAGGTGTCTAGTTCTGCTTGAGGCAGAAACATCCCAGGTCCGGAGCAATGACGGGCTTTCTGGAGAGCTCTCACCCTTTAAGCTCCAGATTTTAAAAGAAACTTGGGGTCTTGGGGAGCTCTAGCCACACCCATCAGCTCTCTTTCCCAACTTCTCCCAATGGGAAAGTTTTCAAGCTGCTAGAAAGCTGATTTTTGCTGTTCTGGCGGCTCTAACGGAATCACGGAGCTGGCGCTCACAAAGGAGCATCTTTCGGTGCCGGCAGAGCCACGGGAAGTCCATCAGGCAAAGGTTTTGAATGCACTAGTTAACAATTCGATGTTAATAAGAAGTTTCACAAAATTAGGTTAACAACTCTTAATGCGTTTTTGGCAATGCTGTTACAGTGAGCACTAGGGCATAGATCATTTGAGATGGGGACTCCTAGGTCCTTGACAGAGTGAGGTTAGTTAGTTACTTAGATCAACAGTCACATCTGTATACAAACAGCATGAAGTGGAACACATTCAGCAGATGAAACAAAAGCAAGTTTGAATGCTCAGCACCCTTGTCCAACTGATCTCTACATGGCCAACTTGCTTTCATCTTTCAAGGTGATTAGCTTGGGAGGTCATGGTTATGGTCTCAGCATGGCCATCAAAGAAAAGGACAGGAGGCTCTGATTGGTCAGTCCCAATTCAGAGAAAACTGATTTCTTTTCTGAGTCTTTCCTAGAAGATAGCTATCAAAGTCTCCTTTGGACAAGATGGGCGGCACGTAAATCTAATATTATTATTAGCATCTGGTGTTGCTACAGTAACCAGGAGACCACAATGCTATTGCAGAGTAGTAGTTTGACATGCCTCATAAATCAAATTAATTGAATGAATAAATTTTCCAGAAAGATAGTACCCACAATTCCAAAGACATCAGCAGTCAGCTCCTGGGTGCCTCCGGTCTTTCTCCCAAATTCTCTGCTATTGTTTTCTTCAATGATCCATGGATTTCTCCAAATTCACCACAGCTAGTTCTTGGTTCCCTGATGTGGACATGAGCATCTTCAGATGCTCCTTCTTGACTCACCTCTGGTTCCACTGATACCAAAGTGCTTTGAGCAGGCCCTCTGTTTTCTCTTTCCACTCTCTCAAGCAATCAGGGATCGAGACCATTTACTCAAGAGAAAATGGGAAAGTTGGTACTTCTGTTCAATTCTTAAATGCTTTCTTTTCTGCCCCAACTTCATTCACACATTCAGTCTCATACACACCCATACATGCACACTTTAAAAATGTAATACATGCATGATAGCCCTTTGATGGAATCTCAAATCCTGGTTCCTACATGGTGAGGTCTGAGGAGATTTCTGAGCTACATTTTCAGACATGGTTTGCCAAAATCTTTTCCTGGGATGTTTTTTGACTTCTCAAACTGAGGTTGAGTGAATAATGCAAGTGACAACAGTGCCCAGATTGTCTGGAGTGTGTCTGTTTTGACTTTCAAATAATCTAAGTAGAGAAGAGGAACTTTGGGGACAAAAACCTCTGCAGTCACAATAGCACATATGAAATGCATTAACAGAACAACAGAGTTATGGATGGGAATAATAATAATAATAATAATAATAATAATAATAATAATAATAATAATAATAATAATAATAATAATAATAATAATAATAATAATACTATACTGCCCTTCTCCCGAAGGACTTAGGGTGGTGTACAGCACATTAAAAAATACAAAAAACAGACATCAATTTAAAATAATTAAAATTATTAAATATTTTACTTCAAATTAAAACCCAGAATTTAAATCACCCAATTTAAAATCATTTACATTGGTAGCCTGGCCTGGTGGAACAGCAGGGTCTTGAGGGCACAGTGAAATGCACGGAGGTCAGAGATCTTGCAAATTTCCAGGGGCAGTTTGTTCCATAGGGCAGGAGCTCCCACAGAAAAGGCCCACCTCCTGGGTGTCGCCAGCTGACATAACTTGGCCCTAAGGAGGCCCTTTTTGTGGGAGCGGACTGGCCGGTGGGATGCTGGCAAATCAGGCGAACCTGATAAAAAGCTCCCCTGCCCACAGCCATCATATGCTCTTCTAAAGACAACTGTGTATCCAGGAGGACACCCAGATTGTGAGCCCTCTCTTTGGGGGGGGGTACAGATTCACCTCCAATAGTCAGCGATGGCACCAGCTGACTATATCGGGATGCCGGAAGCCACAGCCACTAGGTCTTGGAAGGGTTGAATCTGAGCCTATTTCTCCCCATCCAGACCCGCACGGTCTCTAGGCAGCGAGACATCACATCAAGGGTAGCATTGGGGTGGTCTGGGGTGGAGATGTACAACTGAGTATCATCAGTGTACTGATGGACTCTCACCCCAAAACCAGAGATGATCTCATCCAGTGGCTTCACATAAATGTTGAACAAAAGGGGCAAGAGGACTGACCTTTGTGGCACTCCCCATACGAGGAGCCTCGAGGTCGACTTCCGGCCCCCTGCCAACACAAACTGCGAGTGCTGGGAGAGGAAGGAGGAGAACCACTGCAGGACGGTGCCCCCTATTTCTAACCCCCTCAACTGCTGCAGCATGATACCATGCTTGATGGTATCAAAAGCCGTTGACAGATCTAATAGGACCTGGACAGAGGAGCAACCCCTGTCCTGAGAGATCATCCACCAATGTGACCAATGTCGTTTCTGTGCTGTACCCCCTGAAGAGCGACTGGTACGGGTCCAGATTAGACTAGAAGACCTTGGAGGTCTTCTAGTCTAATCCTCTGCACAAGCCGGAGTCCCTATATCTGTGCCACAGGTGACATGTGTAGCCATATCAGTGGGCACATGAGCTCAGCTCTGGCACACATGCACATGCCGGCCAGCTGATTTTTGGGCCTCATGGGCCCACCAGAAGTAGGGAAACAGGCTGTTACCTGCCTCCGGGGGGCCTCGGGGGTGGGGAAGGTACGTTTTTCCTTCTCACCTGGCTCAAAATCCTCTCTATGCATCTGGGGAGGGTGAAAACAGCCTTCCCCATTCCCTCAGAGGCCCTCCAGAGGCCTGAAATGGCCCATTTCCCAAACCCATTTGGACAGGAAGTGACATTTTTGCTGTCCCCAACATCCAAAGACTCCTGGAAACTGGTGGAGGGGGATTTTGCACACATGGACAGGACAGGGTGCATAGAATTATGGGTGTGGGCAAAGAAGTGTGCCAACACGCACATGGACTTCCCCCTCTCCCCTTCCTGGCACACAATGGCAAAAAGGTTAACCATCACTGCCGTATACCATTCCAGAGAAATGGCTGTCCAATCTCTTCTTAAAAACCTCCAGTGATGGAGCATCCACAACTTCGGGAAGGAAGCCCTTCCACCAGTTAATTGCTTTCACTGTCAGGAAATTTCTCCTTAGTTCTAGGTTGGTGATTTCACTGAATGTCACATCATGGCAAAATCCATGTATCTTTTCAGGAAAACAGGTGTGTTGTACTGGAAAATTCTGTCCTTCCTTTTTGCCATTCAGGAAATCAACAAAGATCCTCTTCTCTTGCCCAACCTCACCCTGGGTTATAACCTCCATGACAACTTTCGAGACAGAATGTTGACACTGGATGGTCTGTTGGATTTGCTTTCGACTGGAGAGGCCAATGTTCCCAACTACAGCTGTGGAAGGAAGAAAAACATGCTGGTTCTGCTGGAAGAGACCAACTCTGATATATCCATCCTCATGGCTGACATTTTGGGCATCTACAAAATCCCACAGGTAGAGAGCCAGTGAATGGCTACAAGTTTATTCCAGAGCAGTTAAGGAGATTTTCTCCTTAGAAATGTTAATTAAGCATGGATTAAGATGAAGAATTAATTTTTATGTCATCTTTCAGTCTCCCAGAGAGACCAGAACAAATATTGATACAACCATAATTAACAGTTATAAATTGAGTACAAATATTAATTTGTAATATTTCACGTTGCTCAGATCTTGCACTATGCAGGTTCTGAGGAAGCATCAGCTTTTCAGAAAATAAGATCTGGATTTCTTCTTAACATCCATTCTTGACAGTTACATTTTCTGCATTTCTGATCCCTATTAAATCTACCAAAGTAGGCTGGAATCTTCCAGCCACTACCAGAGCTCTGACATGATCTTTTCAGGATCTAATAGGTCTTCTTCTTCTGCCATATCCATCCTTGGATGTTGGTGATCATGTTGGCAAATCCTATTTTTGTCAACAGCCACATGAAAAAGTGCTGCTGAGTTTTGTCCAAACCAGTCCATTAGGTTTTTTTTACAAATGTTTACAAAAAAAAAGCCTGGGGGTCTAGGGGAGCTCTACCCAAACCCTTCTGTTCTTCTCTCCCCCTTTCCTCCAGGGGGAGAGTTTAGAACTGCTAGACAGCTGATTATCGCTGTTCTAGTGGCTAACGGAGTCTAGGGGCTGGAGCTACAAAAGAAGCTTCCATCGGTTTTGCTGAGCCACCGCAAGTCTAGTCCATTAGGTTTTGAAGCCACAATTTTCTTCTTCTGCCTGGACCTCATTTGCCTTCAATCTTTCTCTGGAGGATTAAGTGAAGGATGCCTATTTTTCTGGGTGTCACATCACATGTCCAAAATATTCTAAGTTTTGCTTTTTAATGGTGTTAATTATTTCCCTTGGCTTTCCCAGGTGGCTTATCACCTCCTTATTTGTGATTTTTGTTAACCTAGTTTATACATAACAGCCGTCTGTAAATCTACATTTCAAATGCTTCTCATTTCTTAAAGTGGTTTTCTGTCAAAGACCAACTCTCTACTCCATAGAGCAGGATAGTAAAAGCCACAGATAAAACATAAATCTCCTTTTTTTTCACTCCAGATCAGCTACACTTATATTTCACCGATCCTGAGTGATAAAACTCAGTTCCCTTTTTTCTATCGGACCGTCCCCAAAGAAGGTGCTCAAAACCTGGGGATTGTTAAATTGCTGCTGTATTTTCGATGGACATTAATTGGCGTCTTTGCTGCAGACACCGAAAACGGAGAACATTTCATTAGGACCTTCGTTCCTGTGCTGGCTCAGAATGGCATCTGTGTTGTTTTTTCACAAATTGTATTATTAAAAGAGGAGAACTTAAAGTATCAGATTTCTGTTTTCAATCTGTGGGCCAAAATCAATGTATTCGTTTATTACTCAGAGTTTACATTCATCGAGGGAGCCTTTTTCCTAGAAAACATATTAAATTCCTTGCGAAAGCCTATTGAAGAGAAAATTTGGATTACAACCGCTTTGTGGGATCTCACCATTGAATTATCATATAATACTCTCTCTTTCAGATACACCCATATCATTTTTTCTTTTCTTATCCAGACCAGCCAAAGGACCAAATTTGACGATATCAGAGATTTCTATTTTTTTATGGAAGCTTTTATGACTAAGAAATTTCACTGTTCATATGGGAAGCCTGCCTTGTCTGTGAAAGGCTGGACAAGGTGTACAGAGAAAGAGAACTTGGAGACTCTACCTCAGCAGAAGATTAAAAAGATCTTCTCTCTAGATAGCTCCTTAACTTACAATGCCATTCAAATTGTGGCACATGCCTTAAATGTGGTCATTTCACCCCGATACCAGAGGACAAGGATGGAGAGAAAAGACAAGGTGGAACTTGAAAATGTTCAACCATGGCAGGTATTTCCTTATCGGTTCCATGTATGTTGCTAAGGGTGACATCTAGATGATGAACATCATGAAACACTCTTTGAGAAATGTCATATACATTGAGAAAAAAAATACCTTTTATGAATCATTTTCTTTCATAAAATCCCTTGTCCTCCTCTTTCATACATACATACATACATACAAAATGTTTTTATATCGAGACACCTGGTCTACCCCAAGATATGGGAGGGGGCATTCTGCTCCCTTTCTCCTTTCAGCTCCAATCCAGGAGCCCTCAAACAGCCGCATTCACAACAAACCATTTTATACCAAATTTGTATATTTGGTGATAAAAAAATAAAGGGAGCTGATAAAAAAATAAAGGGAGACTAGTATAGATCTATTTCAAGCTATTTAGCTCTCATCAGCTACTCTCCCTTTATTTCTTTATCAGCAAAAATATAAATTTGGTATAATTAATATATATAACTTGTGGCTCAGAAGGTTAATTCAACTGCCTAACATGCAGGAATCCAAGTTCGTAAGGGTATGGATAGCTGATGAAAGCTATCTTTTTAAATATGTATAATGTTATACATCCTAATTATGACCATTTTTCTCTTAATCATACAGTATAGCCTTTAGGAAAAAAAAAAGAAACTTGATACTATATAACATTCTTATATCTATTGTTTCCATAGTTATAACATAATTCTCTATCCATTTAGCACTCTATATATTTTAATTTGCAGTTATGCACAGTCTAATAATAATATTGTTTGCAATATGTATTCTTCTATACAGTTTTATACCTGTATTTGTTTCTAGCTTATTTCTTTCTAACCCTCTTTCATCATTAATTTTCTAAACTTTGCAACTATTATCTAGCCAACTGTACCAATGGTCCCATATTAAGTAATACATTGTTTCTCCTTTGTCTTTAATTTTCATCGTTAACCTGTCCATTTTGGCACACTCTAATATTTTCTTTATTACCATTTCCTCTGTTGGTGTGCTTCCGTTTTTCCAATTTTGTGCATACGTAATTCCGTTGCCGCTATTATTACATGTAACATTAAATATTCTATTACTCTTTATTTTTACATTTGGTCTCCAGCATTGCTGAATGGCAAATTATACTTTGCCTATGTTGTCACACACCACAATTATTTTACTTCATGTATTTTACTTCATGTGCTTTGAGCTTTTCTTTCTTCAGATAATAGAATTTGACGCTTGTAGAAAGGGATTTTGGATTATCTTCCAATTTATTATAATGTAACACAACATTATATTTAATATTACAATTATCAGTGTATATTCTTGTAAAATACCTGAAGAGTGCCAGAATCAATATTCAAGCTTTCCCTCAGAATCCATGTTCAAGCTTCCTTCAGGTAACAAACAGATGGAAGAGTCAATTATAAATATTGACATTTGCTTCCCAATTTCCGAAAGCCAATTCATAACACAGGAAGTTTATAAGAAGAGATTAGATAACCATTTGTCTGAAGTAGTGTAGGGTTTCCTGCCTAAGCAGGGGGTTGGATTAGAAGACCTCCAAGGTTCCTTCCAACTTTGTTCAATTATTATTATAATTATTAAATTATTATATTTCCAGGACTGAGTTGTACAAACTGATGCTGTGTCTTCTACAATAAGGAGACATTTTCTGACAGGGTGAACAATCTACCAATGGAAGAGAAATTGCCTTCAGAAGTTGTGGGAACTTCATCATTGGAAGCCTTCAAGAAGAGATTGGACTGCCATTTGTCAGAAATGGTGTAAGGTCTCCTGCTTGGGCAGGGGGGTGGACTAGATTACCTACAAGGCCCCTTCCAACTCTGTTAATTTCTCTCTCTTGTTGAATCAAAACACAGGACTCAAAATAAATAATCAAGGCTCACTGCAGTGTTTGTTATTCAATGTGCACAGGAGAAACTCTTCAAAGAATGTTAAGATAAATCTCTCTAGACAAACCGATGTATCTATAGCTATGTAGGACATCTCAAGGAGGAGGGGAAAGTCATGGATAAACAACAGATAAAGTAAGCAAATATATTTGTAGGTAATGGATTTCCCTTCTCCTGCCCTTCTGCCATCTGCTTATCTTCAAGAGAACTAAGGGGAGAAATAAAACAAGAAAACAAGAAAATGTGGGTTAGTTGGGAATGCCAGATGTTGGAAAGAAAACATCCGCCATTGGTACCTGAAGGACAAATCTATGCAAATTGTCCTGAGAAGAAAACAGGCTGCAGCTCAATAAGCCAAATTCCTTATATCTCTGTACATCAACTTGTTTAGATGATTCCATTGGTGTAAAAACCTCTTTCCTTATATCCTGTAGCTTCACCATTTCCTGAAGAATCCTCAGATCTACAACAACACCATAGAAGGAATGTATTTGGATAGAAATGGAGATTTGATGGCTGACTTTGACATTGTGAGCTGGGTGTTGTTTCCTAATAAGTCGACCACCAGAGTGAAATTTGGGAGTCTAGACAGAGAAGGAACCATTGGAGTCAAATTCAGCATCAACAAGGAAGCCATCACGAGCCCTCAATGGCTCAATCAGGTAGAGGAAGAGGTGTCCCATCTTTTTACTGTGTTTCCCTGAAAATAAGACATTCCTTGATAATAAATCCAATCAGGTTTTTGAGCGCATGCACTAAAATAAGCCCTCCCCCCAAAAATAAGCCCTCCCAAAAAATATTTAAGCACATGTGCAGCCAGTCCTCACCATTTCCTCTAGTTAGGGTTAGGGAGACAGAGCTGGAAATCAGCAAGAGGAGCCCCACCTTGCTCCACACACCCCAGAATAATAAGAGCTCCACAAAAATAAGGCCAAGTGCTGAGTTCGAGGTTTAAAAAATTATAAAACAAGGTCTTATTTTTGGGAAAACACTGTAGTTTTGTCCATCATCTCAATCAGTGTACCCTTCCATCCCAAACAAAATGTAAGACTGACTGCCTTCAAATTCATGCTTCAGAATTATATTCTTTCATTTATAACCAGCTAAGGAAAAAATGCTTTCTGACTTATATAGTATAAGAGTTTAGTCTGGGAATATAGAGGGGAAAAATGTGGAGATAGAGGGAAATGGAGGTAGGATTTAAGAGGGGAGAAGTAAAATCAATTGAGTTACACATGTTCATTTGGACATGGATACATTCAAGAATTTGACCTTATTTGGTAGAAGAAAAGTGCAAACCCATCATGCTGAAGAAATCCAGAATTCCCATTTCTCCTCCATATGATCTGTTTTTCCAAAAGTTTCTCTGACAGCCTTCCAGAGACAGTCCTCCAAAATGGAAGCATCTCTGACTATCATTCTTCCAGTTTCAAGAGGAACTTTCTAGGAAATTCTCTGGAGTATCCACCCCAACATGGCCCAGAGGAGAAAAAGAATGGTCCACTTCTACTCCATTTTGCACATAGCTCTTTGGTAGGTCCCTGTAAGGTCCTGCCTCTCCACTCCTCTCAAGAAAGCAGTTCTCATGAAACAAAAGCCATTTCAAAAGGAAACTTTCATTGGAAGAGATCTAGACAGGAATTAAGTTTCCTGCTCAAAACAGTAGAGAGCAGACAGAGCCCCCTCCCAAAGCCCAATACATCTCCAAGCCAAACAGTGTAAAGATATTATGAGATACTCAGGCTGAGGAGGTGATAAACGCCGGTCTCCAAGGCAACACTGCTGCTCTTCTCTGGAGACGAGATAAGCTATGGGACCTGACAATCCCATTTCAACACTATAATTCATTTCATAAGTAATCAGTTTTGTAGATGCTTCTGAATGCAAATTTTATTCACTTTCAGCCCTTGCCTTACTCCCAGTGTGTGGAGCCTTGTCAACCTGGCTATTTCAAGGTGGTCCAGGAAGGAAAACCAATCTGTTGCTACAACTGCGTCCCTTGTGCAGAAGGGAGCATTTCCACCCAAGAAGGTGGGTGAATGGGAATCAAAACAGTTCTTGGGATAGGAGCAAAGGTTCCTGCAGATCTTTTCTTAGAAGATATTTCTAGTTTGGGTATTGGAGTGGGAGGGAGTATTAATTTAACTATTAGAATTAATTTCACCAAGGATATAACAATAATATGAGCTGGGAGAATTCATTGGAATGAGAGGTTAAGTGTAGAATAAGCCAAGCAGCTATCAAGAAGCATATGGGACTTTTGGAAGGATCAGTTGAAGTGACATGAAGCAGCCCGTTGTTTCACCATGACAAACAGAATGATGTTGCTTCTACGGTATGAAGCTGTCCATTGAGATAAATTAATCTCCAATGTCAGGGTTCCAAGTAACATCCCCAATGAAAGAAAACTCTGAGGCTTCACTTTCCTCAAAGTTACATTTTATTGAAGATGTCATATTGGCACATCTGGGAAAACCCAAATCTGAAAGCTTCCAGGTTTTCCCCACCCAAAGGAAAGTTTAAGTCCCTGCCCAACACTCACAAGTCCATCACATGGCCCAATCCAAACACCATGCTGACTGGAAATGCCTCCCAGTTCTACCCCTCCAGGTAAGTCAAGGTATATGTCCTTGACTTTCTGAGAAAGGAATGTTATTATGACTACCGGTATATCTCACCCATGCTCCATACAAACCCCCCATCACTGTTTCCCACAGTAGTAAATGTGGCAGGCCTGAAGATGCAATGAAAAAGATGGCTTCCTGGCCTGACAACCAAGTCACACAGGACCTAGTCAATAAACTTGCCATCTCCTCCATTCCAGGGTGGACTCGGGATAAACACATTTCTTCCTAACCATCTTCCTCCAAAGTATCCAAGGAGTAGGCAAGCATGATCTGTGTTTCCTGTAGAGTAGCTATTTGGGGGAATACATTGCTACCGGAGAGGAACCTCTCCTCATTATAGCAATTAGAGAGAAAACCAGACAACTTTATCTGCCCCTTTTTAATCATTAACCATTGGGATTTGGTGGGACAAAATGAAAGCAAAAATAGTTGAACAATATTGTTATTGAATTTCAATTTTGTCCTCCAATTAATGGGTAATGGGACAAATCAAACTCCATTTTGGAAAATCAGAATATTTCAAACTTGTCAAATTGGCTAGTCCTACTCCATTAGAAACCTTCCTACATGATGTAGATCAGGGGTGTCAAACTCAAGGCCCATGGGCTGTATCCGGCCTACGATGTGGTGGGATCCGGCCCATGGGGCCATCCTGGTCTACCCAGTGAGAAGAGGAAATCTCAGGTTAGCATTGCATTGGCCCAGTCTATCCAGTGCGAAGAGGAAAGACCAGGCCAGTGTGGCTTCGACCCAATCGACCCAATGGAAAGAGGAAAGATTGGGCCAGCGTGGCTTCAGCCTGGTCTACCCAATGCGAAGAGGAAACATGCTAGCAGTTTGGGGAGTGGTGTCAAGCTGGCCACACCCACCCAGTCAGCCACTCCTGACACCCCCAAGGTCAACCATAGCCCTGATGCGGCCCTCAATGAAATTAAGTTTAACCCCCCTGATGTAGATGGTTGTCCGTTCTCCCCTTTTGCTTCCTAGAATTGTCTCCTCTCAAATTCTGCCCCTAATCTAGCTACACTTTATCAATTTGAGACACATACTAATGTAAAGAAGCACATGTGTACACATACTCCTAATTTTTTCTCTCTGCCTCCCATCCGCTGCAGATGAATACACACACAAACTCAGATGTGGGCTTCCTGATTTCAAAATCTAACTCCCATCCTATAAATTTATGGTAAATATTACATTTGTCCTCTATAGATGCAGACCACTGCACCAGATGTCCAGACAATCAGTATCAGAACAAGCATCGAGATCAATGTATCCTCAAAATTGTCACTTTCTTGTCCCATCAAGAGTATTTGGGAATGATTCTTACTTTCTTTGCCCTATTCCTGATCTTAACCACAGTTTTAGTCTTGGGAATCTTCATTAAATTCCAAGAAACTCCAATTGTCAAAGCCAACAACCGGGACCTCTCCTATATCCTCCTGGTCTCCCTTCTTCTTTGCTTCTTGACTTCCTTTCTCTTCATTGGTCAGCCAAGGAGAACCACCTGCCTTCTCCGACAAACAGTCTTCAGCATCATCTTCTCAATTGCCGTGTCTTCCGTCTTGGCCAAAACAGTCATGGTGGTGCTGGCCTTCCTGGCCACAAAGCCAGGAAACAGAGTGAGAGGATGGCTGGGCAAGAGTCTGACCAACACCATCATCATTTCTTGTTCCAGTGTCCAGGTTGTCATTTGTTTCACCTGGTTAGGAGTCTTTCCTCCGTTCCCTGATTCTGACATGTATTCCCAGCCTCGAGAGATTGTTCTGCAGTGCAATGAAGGCTCTGTCACTATGTTTTATGTTGCCCTTGGTTACATGGGTTTTCAGGCTGCCATTTGCTTCATAGTGGCCTTCCTGGCCAGGAATCTACCTGGGTCCTTCACCGAAGCCAAGCTGATCACCTTCAGCATGCTGGTCTTTTGCAGTGTCTGGATCTCCTTTGTGCCTACCTATCTGAGCACCAAAGGGAAATTCATGGTTGCTGTGCAGGTCTTCTCCATCTTGGCTTCCAGTGCTGGGCTGCTGGGCTGCATCTTCCTCCCTAAGTGTTACATCATTTTGCTGAGGCCAAATCTGAATACAAAGGAACATCTGATGTTCAAGTGATGCTGACGGATATTCTGGAAGTATAATTCCCACCCAATATAATTCCCACCCATTGGGTACTTTTCAGGAGAAAACACTATCAGGCTGCTTTTTGAAGTGATCTCCTGCTTAAGCCTAATTTCCATGCTTTTAAGTTTCTTTGTCTGGTAGTATTATTTAGCATTTTGGACTTCATTATTAGCCTTTAAGTGAGGATGTGATTAGAATTTTAGTCTGGCAGTGTTGACCTCCTTTCAGATTTTAGAAAAGCATGTATTTCTTCTGTTTTTTCATGGGGAAAAAACAATCTTTTCAACAACTGAATCTTAGTCAGTGTATTCTGAAAGTAATTGAATACACTTGCAAGTTTTAAGTAAGATATTAATCCATCTTGGAAAGAGCATGATGTAACCCATCAATTTACCCCATGTGGAAAGTAATCTCTAATCAAAGTTTCCTATTGTTCACTTGTCAATTGTAATGAATGTCTTTCGTGCTTTCATTGGTTTCTTTCTGATGTATCACATGTACCAAATTTTTGTATCATTTGTTTCTGTACTATATTAAAAGACTTGGACTTCCCCCATTCTATAAATGCTTTTCACTGTGCCTGCAATTTGTATTTTTGGATGGGGATGAACCACTGGTGGGATTCAAAATTTTTTACTACTGTTTCTGTGGATGTGGCTTGGTGGGCATGGCAGTGGAAGGATACTGTAAAATCTCCATTCCCTCCCCACTCCAGGGGAAGTTTACTGCAAAATCCCCATTTCCTCCCAATCAGCTGGGACTCAGGAGGCAGAGAATAGATGGGGGTGGGGCCACTCAGAGATGGTATTTACTGTGTCTCCAAACTACTCAAAATTTCCCCTACTGGTTCTCCAGAACCGGTCAGAACCTGCTGAAACCCCCCTCTGGGATGAACTGCTTACTTTTACAAAAGGAAAATGTGTTTTTAATCTCTCAGATTCAGAGAAATAAGGCCAAACAATTGGGGAAAATAAAGTGGCAACATAAACGGTCGTCACCTTTTTTTTTAATCCAAAGGGACATGAATTCAGTAATAAAATATTTATAATTATTAAGATCTCCCAAACAGGTAGAAGAAAGAATTTTTCTCCTATAATATATCCTGTCTAACAATCAAAACTATTGATCAGAAGTTCTTTTGTTTTTATTTGTGGGGTCCTTGGTGCTCCCTATGCGTGCTTGTTTTCTTGCAGAGGTTTCATGTCCCAAACTAGGTAACATAGAATAGAATTCTTTATTGCCCAAGTGCGATTGGACACTCAGGGAATTTGTCTTAGGTGCATATGCACGAGAAAGGAAATTTTTGGAAACATTCAAAATCTCTGGATTCATGGCTGGTATGCAAGCCCCAATAAAACACCCTGAGGATGGAGATAATAATAAAATATTTACTTCTGACCAAAAAAAGATGCTCAGGAATATTTTACGCCTCAAGCACAACAGCTCTCAAACAAATAAGTTTTTTTTTTTAAAGGAGCCTGTGTAGCATAGAGGGCTAATGCCTCCTACTAAAGGCAGCAATTAATACCAGCTGCCTGTAATCTCTCTGAGTTCAATCCTAGCCAGGCTCAAGGTCGACTCAGCCTTCCATCCTTTCTAAGGTGGGTAAATTGAGGACCCAGTTTGTGGGGGCAATAAGCTGACTTTGTATAAATATACAAAAGTATGAAGGCTATTGCTTAACGCATTGTAAGCCGCCCTGAGTCTCCGGAGAAGGGCGGCATATAAATCAAAAAAAAAAAAAATTCATGTGGTTACAAAACAAAAAGGCAACTGAACATCCCATCTACATCAGCTTCAGTCAGTCAGTTAGTTAGAATGCAGTTGTCAATTGTCCCATTGGGTTAGGCAGCAAAAGAAACTCCTGGGACATATTTTTACCAAGAGTATACCATATTTTTTGGAGTATATGTTGCTCTGGAGTATAAAAGGCATCTTAGTTTTTGGGAAGGAAAATAGAGAAAAAAAATTCTGCCTCTGCCTACCAGGTATTCATCTGGCTAGCATCCTTAGCCTGGTCAGCTTTAGCACACATTAGTTCACTGGTTGTAAGCACGCACTGGGGCTGATAAACAGCTTAAAAAGCACAGCTGATTGTCAGTGGGAGTTCCACTTAGTAAAGCAGGTGAAGCACGGAAGGAGTAAGAGAAAGTAGTAATTTTGGCAAAATGGGTTGCCATTTAGGACTCCGCACCTCTCGTTTTCAGCTTCCAAACGCTCCATTTGAGAGCTGTTCATGGCTCCGGGGATCGTAAAAAGCACATTGCCACCCATCGCTACCCAAATAAATGATGTGCAGAAGCCAAAAATGGGGCATGCTGAAGCCTAAAATGCGATGCACAGAGGCTGGAAACACAATGTGCACAGGCAGCGATCAGCGGCAATGTGTTTTGGCAATCCCCGCAGCCTTGAACGGCTCTCTAACGGAGCATTTAGAGGCTGAAAATGAGAAGCATTGTCTGTGTCAATCTCTGCAGCCAGGAAGAGGACATGCTGAGGCCAAAGGGTGGGGGCTGCCTGGTGGGTGGGGCTACATTTGGAGTATAAGACGCATCCAAGTTATCAGCCTCTTTTCGGGGGGAAGTGCATCTTATACTCCGAAAAATAAGGTAACTTTACTGAAGATTCCATGTTGGTACAGAAGAAAAGCCAGTTCTAATGATTTCCTGTCAAAATAGCAAAGGAAAACTTTCCCTTTCCTCCCTGGACCTCCCATTGTCCATTGTCCACCATGTATTTGCACTTTCTTTGTTTTGGGAACAGTCTGTCTGCCTCGGACTTCCCCAGCTGGTGACCTTGAGATATTGGATCGGTCTCAGACTTTCAATTGACACACTTGCATTCCAAATTTCCTTCCCAAGCCTCCCTTAGATTCCAAGGCCTTCCCTTCCCCCTCCTCTTTATAGTTGTCTGGTTGCAAGCAAGGCCAGATCCTGAAGATGAAACTCAAATACTTTGGCCACCTAATGAGAAGGAAGGACTCACTGGAGAAGAGCCTAATGCTGGGAATGATTGAGGGCAAAAGAAGAAGGGGATGACAGAGAACGAGGTGGCTAGATGGAGTCACTGAAGCAGTAGGAGTGAGCTTAAATGGACTCCAGAGGATGGTAGAGGACAGGAAGACCTGGAGGAACATTGTCCATGGGGTCACAATGGGTCAGACACGACTTCACAACTAACGACAGAAAAGCAAGACTGTGTAGTGAGTCAACTGTGACAGCAGTATTTCAGGCTAACTCACTGCTCATTCAGCAAAAGTTCGATCCTGACTGGCTTGAGGATAAT
Organism: Coluber constrictor foxii; assembly: GCA_038048745.1. Lineage (NCBI taxonomy): Eukaryota > Metazoa > Chordata > Lepidosauria > Squamata > Colubridae > Coluber > Coluber constrictor. The sequence goes on from CM075959.1 coordinate 264,026,347, forward strand.
TCAGCCTTGCAACATTCTGAGGTCAGTAAAAGGATTTTTGGGAGCAAGATGGTGACTCTGTAAACCATGTTTCAGAAAAAACTTTTTTTCCTGCCTCTGAAAGCCTCCAAAACAGTTTCATTGGAAAGACCCTCTGAAGCTCTTTTTGGAGGCTTCTTTTCTGAAGCTGTTTGGGGGCTTCTTTTCTGAAGTTTTGTTTCTGATGCTTGTTTCAGCCACTGAAACCTCCATTTGAGAAGCTGGGCGAAGCTAAATTCAGAGTATAAGACGAACCCAGATTTTCACCCTCTTTTTTGGTGGAAAAAGGTGTGTCTTATACTCCACAAAATACGGTACATAAATAAATAAAATAGAGGAGATCCTGACTGTTAGCTTTTAGTAAGTGAGTTTTTGGGAATTAAATGATTCCCAAGATTAAGCCTGTTACCAAAAATAGAAACAAGGCAAAGGGAAACTACAATGATCCCCAAATTTTCTTGATAGCAAAGATTCAATCTTAGCTATACTGTCATGTCAGTTGATGTTTGAAGGGTGATCCACAGGAAACTTGGTGTATTTTTCAGTATTTGAAAAGAGCAAAATAGTTTTTTCCATAAAGCAGATGCCAGGATTCCAACCGATGCCCTAATTAAATCATGAACTTCGAGCCAAGTTTAAAAGAAATGCAGTTATTTATTAGGAGCTTCATGTCAGCACGTTCCAAGTAAAGCCAACTCTGACCCCACGTAATTTACGTTCTAGCTCTGACCCTGTTTTCCCCTCTCCCCCCAAGGTGTGTCATCAGCCACATTCTCCATCAAAGCAATTTTGCGGGTTGTAGAGATCACTCCTCTCTGGCCACTGCGGATAACAAGGGAGACAGCCTTAACAGAGATATGGCTGGAATGTGGTTTTGTTTTGACTGACATGCTGCCTCACCGCAGCTACAGAGTTAGTTTTCCCATCCCCCTTGCAAATGACAATGCAAGAGCAGGCCAGAGATGCTTTCTGAGTTGACAGCAGATTTTTCTTCCATCAGATTCACTGTTGGAGTGAAATTTTGATGGAATGGAGGAAAGTGGACAAAGATACCTACAGGAAAGAAGGGAAGGAGAGGAAAGAGGAGGGGAGGGAAGTGAAGGGAAGGGAAGGGAAGGGAAGGGAAGGAGGAAAGGAAAGGAAAGGAAAGGAAAGGAAAGGAAAGGAAAGGAAAGGAAAGGAAAGGAAAGGAAAGGAAAGGAAAGGAAAGGAAAGGAAAGGATGAGGTTTTCTTGGAATCTCCTTTCCTGGATGGAACCATTTCTAGGGACAATCAAAATTCATGATTTGCAGGAGATATTTATGGAAGCAAAGTATTTAAGACTCAGGGTGAAATGCTACTCATTAGATTTTCATTTTGGCAGAGGGGTACAGATAGACTTTTCTACCTGTTGGATCAGTATGAAAGAACCAGAGATGTCTCATATTGAGCATCTCTATTCGAGGTTATATAGCAAGAGAGAAATTTCTTAGAAACTCTTTGACTCTTTTCTTGACTCTTCCAGGTAGAAAAGGGACATGTTACATGATGGATGGATGGGTGGGTGGATGGACAGACATCTGGACATCTATTTGATTTGTCTGCATCCAATTCCAGACAGATGCACAGCAGCTCACAATGAAAAAATGAAGTATCCACCCTAAAACATAATTTTCTGAATAATAAGGAATGCACAGTAAGTCTAAGACCACATCAGCATCATAATGTTCAAAAGTCCACAGTAAGGAAACAGTAAATTCATCACATCAAAAGCACAACTTTATAAAATAAACCAGTCACATATAATAGCATAAAAGAAAAACAACTGGAAATCAACCCAGCAGAATGATAGGTGTCCCAAATGCCCACAGAACAATTTGGTTGTGGATGCTTTCTGGGAATCCACTAAATTGAGCTACATTGGGACTTTTTCAGTTGGATCCCAGTTCACCCTGCAGGGAGGACTTTGCAAAACTCCTACTTCCCCAGCTAATTATTAGAATAATAGTGATTTCTTTCTTGCCTTCTTGCTAAATGTCAAGGGATTCTTTTTCCCTCTGGAAATTGTCTGAAGGAAGTCAACAGACTCAGCAGCAACACCTTCAGCATCAGGAAAGTTAGTGTATAAGTTGTCTTGTCATCCTGATAAGCTGGACTGAGCTTCATGGACACCAGGGGCTCTGCTTCTTCATTGGTCCAGTTTCCATCTTTGGGGAAGTTCTCTCTGGACTTCATATTATATTAGAAAAGTCAGTCTTGCAGCAATCTGCTTTCAATCTGTCTCCAAATGCTTCTGCTCTACTGATTCTGAGATCAGATGCAAGGCAGGGGATTCCTTCGGCTAACCCAGAAATGAACCCACTGCTTCTGCTTCTGATGCAGCTTTTGTTGCCCCAGGCAGCCTGTGGGATGCTCCGCAGCAAGTGCTTCTTGACTTTGGGAAGGGATGCAAGAGACCCACTCAATTTTTACAGGCCAGGAGATCATCTCATCGGTGGGCTCTTCTCTGCAACAAATATTATAGAACCTGAGCTGCAGAATTTCAGTTTGAGTCCTTCTAAAAAGGTTTATCAGTAAGTCTCATGATGTTGATTGATGTTATGTTATCTTGCCTTTGAGGAAAAATGGGGACAGAGGAATGCCGTGAGGTTTTATTTTATTTTATTTTTTTTATTTTATTTAGTTTGTCAAACATCTACGAGAAAAGTGGTATAAGTATAGACATGAACACAGGAGATGAGTACTAATAAATGGGGATGGTAGGACAGGGATGGTAGGCATGGTGGTATGCTTATGAATGCTCCCGTACAGACCTTTTAGGAATGGAGTGAGGTCCACGGTTGACAATTTAAGGTTAAAGATTTGAGGGTTTGGGGAAGTAACCACAGAGTCAGGTAGTGCATTCCAGGCATTGACTACTCTGTTGCTGAAGTTGTACTTTCTGCAGTTGAATTTGGAGCGGTTTACTTTAAGTTTTTATCTATTGCTTGCCTGTGTATTATTGTGGTTGAAGCTGAAGTAGTCATTGACAGGTAGGACTTTGTAGCAGACAATTTTGTTTACTACGCTTAGATCAGACCGTAGTCGGCATAGTTCTAGATTGTCAAAGCCCAAAATTTCTAGCCTGGTGGCATAAGGTATTATGTTGTGAGCAGAGGAGTGGCGGAGAAGAGAAGATCCTGGCTCAAGATCCTCTCTATGCATCTGGGGAGGATGAAAATAGCCTTCCCCATTCTGTCAGAGACTCTCCCCAGGCCTGAAACGGCCCATTTCTCAACCCCTCGTTGGACAGGAGGTGACGTTTTTGCTGTCCCCAACTTCTAGAGACTCCTGGAGAGGAGGAGCTGGGGTGGAGGGGAGGGTTTCACGCACATGCGCAGGGCAGGGTGCATAGAATTATGGGTGTGAGCACACACGCACATGGACTTCCCCCTCTCCCCTTCCTGGCAGACAATGGCAAAAAGGTTAACCTGCCCTATACCATTCCAAGCAAATGGCTGTCCAATCTCTTCTTAAAAACCTCCAGTGATGGAGCATCCACAACTTCGGGAAGGAAGCCCTTCCACCAGTTAATTGCTTTCACTGTCAGGAAATTTCTCCTTAGTTCTAGGTTGGTGATTTCACTGAATGTCACATCATGGCAAAATCCATGTATCTTTTCAGGAAAGCAGGTGTGTTGTACTGGAAAATTCTGTCCTTCCTTTTTGCCATTCAGGAAATCAACAAAGATCCTCTTCTCTTGCCCAACCTCACCCTGGGTTATAACCTCCATGACAAATTTCGAGACAGAATGTTGACATTGGATGGTCTGTTGGATTTGCTTTCCACTGGAGAGGCCAATTTTCCCAACTACAGCTGCGGAAGGAAGAGAAACATGCTGGTTCTCCTGGAAGAGACCAACTCTGACATATCCATCTTTATGGCTGACATATTGGGCATCTTCAAAATCCCACAGGTACAGAGCCAGTGAATGGCTGCAAGTTTATTCCAGAGCAGTTAAGGAGATTTACTCCTTAGAAATGTTAATTAAGGATAGATTAAGATGAAGAATTAATCTTTATGTTATCTTTCAGTCTCCCAGAGAGACCAGAACAAATATTGATATAACCATAATTAACAGTTATAAATTGAGTACAAATATTAATTTGTAATATTTCCCGTTGCTTAGATCCCGTATTACATCCACCAAGGTAGGCTGGAATCTTCCAGCCACTACCTAAGCTCTGACATTATCTTGTCAGGATCTAATAGGCCTTCTTCTTCTGCCATATCAGTCATCGGACGTTGGTGATCATGTTGGCAAATCCTTTTTTTGTCAACAGCCGCATGAAAAAGTGCTGCTGAGTTTTGTCCACACCAGTCCATTAGGTTTTTTTACAAATGTTTTTTTTATTTTTATAATCAAACATATAAACAATAGATAATCAATCATTCAGTGTATCATCTAGTACATCTTTCATGTCTTAACCTCATCATGAAACAATTTTATCCCCGCCCCCCCTTCAACCCTCTCTCCCCAAACCCTCCACCCCCCCTCGACTTCCCAGAGTGAAAACAGGATATAACATTTAACGAACTTAAGCTAAAATATACTAACTTACTACAAATTTCAAAGCTCCCTCCCAATCTTTAACTCCCCTTTTAAAATTCATCAACCTTCCTTTTATAAATTCTCTTATCACATTTAACATTTATTACTAAAATCCTTTCCATACCTTCTTTGTCAGCATTACTCCCTAATAAAATTCTAAGTTAAACATTTATCCTCTTTAATCATTCATAAACCACTTACCAATTTCTAAAAGAATTCTAAATTAAACATTGTAAAACTTTCTTTAGGACATATCTTTAAAATAGTATTATTAACCATTGGGTTAAATTATGTCTAACTTAAACATTTCATCACATATACCTTTTAGAAATACTATAATCTGAAATTAACCATTTTAAAATCTCTTAATACTTCAATAAGACATTCTTCAAAAATTTAAATTTCAAAAACTTTTAAAAAGCTATCCATTAAATTTTAAGTTAACCATTTTAAAACTATGATAAGTTTTAAAAAGCTATCCAACTTTAATTAAACCTTTTTGCTTCAATAAAACATTTTTCAAAATAAGATACTGTAAAAGATACTGTATAAATTCCAAAACTTTCAAGAAGCTATCCACTACATTTTAAGTTGACCATTTTAATATCAGTAACTTTCAAAAAGCTATCCATTTTAAGTAAACATTTTTAATTAAACATCAATAAAACATTCTTCAAAATATATTAAAGATACTGCATGCCTTTCAACATTTTCAAAAAGCTATCCATTAAATTTTAGGTTAACCATTTTAATACCTCAATAACTCGTAAAAAGCTATCCATTTTTAATTAAACATTTTAAAGTAGAGATCAAAAGAATATTCTTCATAATATAACTTTCAAAAAATAAAGTTAATCTCCCATTCTTCCTTTCTTTCTATATTTTTTCCAGTCCTTCTTCTTCAATAATACTTTCTTCTTCAGCATTGCTCCTCCCTTTGCTTTATTTTTCAAAAATTTTTGAGGTTGGATTTGAGGTTGATGTATCTTGAAAATTCATTCTCCTTTCAAGATCATTTCCTTTAATTTGAAGCCCCCATCTCTTCTCCTCTTGCTTGTGTAAACAGTCACTTCATTCTTTAAATATTGATTCTGTCTGTAAAACCAAGACTTATCAAAATATTTTTCAGTCTGCAGTAATGAATCTACTTGCTGCTTTTCAGTAAATTGTGCGGAAGCCTCCACCGAAACCTCTGTTGCCAATATACTAACCTCCATCGTAATCCTGACAGCCTCTTCTTTATCCTCCAACATCACATCAGCCTGATTGATTTCTTCCACTTTTCCAATTAGCAAATCATTGTTATTCTCCAATTTACAATTTTGAATAGTCCTTTTAATTGTTTCTATCATAACAGGAGTATAAAAGTTTAAAAGTTCTTGTAAAACCTTTACAGTCACCACTTGTGAATTTGCTGACTCATATCCTCCATCCTTGATGACAGCCCTATTTCAGTTTTAACTTTATATTTATTTAACTATCAGGTTAGTAAATCCAAGTATTTTCCACACAATTTAAAAGTGTAAATTAATTGAGGTCAACACCATAGTCTTTCCCATTCCACTTCCACTTTAAATCTTTTTCTTAAAATGTAATCCAGTAACAATGTTGCAGGCATTAACAAGCACTTTCACTGGTAAGTTTCATTTTCTTCAGTCACCATTTCCCCCCCTTTTGAATGGAGTTAAAGCTTAATACTTGCATTTTTTGTTCTCCTGATTTTGCTCTGCCAGCATTCAGAATCAAAATTCCTTTTAATCCTTAATCTTGTGTTGCTGATGTGGTCGTAACGCCTCGTTCTGCCTGAAGCAGACTCGCCCCGGCTCCGGAGCGCTGAAAGGCTTCCAGGGAGCTCTCACCCTGCAATCCCCAGGCTTAAACAAAAAGCCTGGGGGTCTAGGGGAGCTCTACCCAAACCCTTCTGTTCTTCTCTCCCCCTTTCCTCCAGGGGGAGAGTTTAGAACTGCTAGACTGCTGATTATCGCTGTTCTAGTGGCTAACGGAGTCTAGGGGCTGGAGCTACAAAAGAAGCTTCCATCGGGGGTTTGTGGAGTCACCGGAAGTCTAGTCCATTAGGTTTTGAAGCCACAATGTTCTTCTTCTGCCTGGATCTCAGTTGCCTTCAATCTTTCCCTGGAGGATTAAGTGAAGGATGCCGTAGTTTTCTGGGTGCTGCATCACATGTCCAAAATATTCTAACTTTCTCTTTTTAGTGGCTTTGATGATTTCCCTTGGCTTTCCCAGGCAGCTTATCACCTCCTCATTTATGATTATTGTTAACTCAGTTAATACGAAACAGCCATCTGTAAATCCACATTTCTTTCTTTTTTTATTTTAAAAACAAACTTTATTAAACAGAAAAAGATAAAATACCATCTCCTTTACACACAAAATATATTTGTGTTAATACAAACAACATTACTTACTAAAAACAAGAAAAAACAACAACAAAAAAGAGAAGAAAGTGACTTTATCCATTATCTTGTTAAGGGTGCCTATTTGTTAATTTTATTGTCATACAGAATTTTACATTTATTCTCATTTCTTTGAGTTATCCAATCGTACTATCTTTGGATAAATTAATATTTGAGTTAAAAGATAAGGTAGACTCAAAATATTACATGGTGTGGAATAGATGGTAAATCCACATTTCAAATGCTTCTCATTTCTTCAAGTGGTTTTCTGTCAGAGACCAACTCTCTACTCCATAGATCAGGATAGTAAAAATCCCAAATAAAACATAAATCTCCTTTTTTTTCACTCCAGATCAGCTACACTTATATTTCACCGATCCTGAGTGAAAAAACTCAGTTACCATTTTTCTACCGGACCGTCCCCAAAGAAGGTGCTCAAAACCTGGGGATTGTTAAACTGCTGTTGTATTTTCGATGGACATTCATTGGCATCTTTGCTGCAGAGACTGATAATGGAGAACATTTCATTAGGACCTTCATTCCTGTGCTGGCTCAGAATGGCATCTGTGTTGTTTTTTCACAAATCATATTATTAAAAGATGAGAACTTCAAGGATCTGATTTCTGTTTTCAACCTGTGGGCCCAAATCAATGTATTCGTTTATTACTCAGAGTTTACATTCGTCGAGGGAGCCTTTTTCCTAGAAAGCATATTAAATTCCTTGCGAAAGCCTATTGAAGAGAAAGTTTGGATTACAACTGCTTTGTGGGATCTCACCATTGAATTATCATATAATACTCTCTCTTTCAGATACACCCATATCATTTTTTCTTTTCTTATCCAGACCAGCCAAAGGACCAAATCTGACGATTTCCTAGATTTCTATTTTTTTATGGAAGCTTTTATGACTAAGAAATTTCACTGTTCATATGGGAAGCCTGCCTTGTCTGTGAAAGGCTGGACAAGGTGTACAGAGAAAGAGAACTTGGAGACTCTACCTCAGCAGAAGATTGAAAAGATCTTCTCTCTAGATAGCTCCTTAACTTACAATGCCATACAGATTGTGGCACATGCCTTAAATGTGGTCATTTCACCCCGATCCCAGAGGACAAGGATGGAGAGAAAAGACGAGGTGGAACTTGAAAATGTTCAACCATGGCAGGTATTTCCTTATCGGTTCCATGTATGTTGCTAAGGGCGACATCTAGATGATGAACATCATGAAATACTCTTTGAGAAATGTCATATACATTCTTTCATAAAATCCCTTGTCCTCCTCTTTCATACATACATACATACATACATACATATAAAATGTTTTTATATCGAGACACCTGGTCTACCCCAAGATATGGGAGGGGGCACTCTGCTCCCTTTCTCCTTTCAGCTCCAATCCAGGAGCCCTCAAACAGCCGCATTCACAACAAACCATTTTATACCAAATTTGTATATTTGGTGATAAAAAAATAAAGGGAGCTGATAAAAAAATAAAGGGAGACTAGTATAGATCTATTTCAAGCTATTTAGCTCTCATCAGCTACTCTCCCTTTATTTCTTTATCAGCAAAAATATAAATTTGGTATAATTAATATATATAACTTGTGGCTCAGAAGGTTAATTCAACTGCCTAACATGCAGGAATCCAAGTTCGTAAGGGTATGGCTAGCTGATGAAAGCTAAAAAGCTTGAAATAGATCTATACTAGTCTCCCTTTATTTCTTTTTCAGCAAAATATAAATCTGGTATAAAATGGTTTGTCATGAATGCGGCTGCTTGAGGGCTCCTGGATTGGAGCTGAAAGGCGAAAGGATATTCTGGTTGTATCAGTACCTTTTCAAATATGTATAATATACATCCTAATTACGACCATTTTTCTCTTAATCATACAGTATAGTCTGTAGGAAAAAAAAGAAACTTGATATTATATAACATTCTTATATCTATTGTTTCCATAGTTATAACAATTCTCTATCCATTTAGCACTCTATATATTTTAATTTGCTGTTATGCACAGTCTAATAATAATATTGTTTGCAATATGTATTCTTCTATACAGTTTTATACCTGTATTTGTTTCTAGCTTATTTCTTTCTAACCCTCTTTCATCATTAATTTTCTAAACTTTGCAACTATTATCTAGCCAATTGTACCAATGGTCCCATATTAAGTAATATGCTGTTTCTCCTTTGTCTTTAATTTTCATCGTTAACCTGTCCATTTTGGCACATTCTAATATTTTCTTTATTACCATTTCCTCTGTTGGTATACTTCCGTTTTTCCAATTTTGTGCATACGAAATTCTGTTGCCGCTGTTATTACATGCAACATTAAATATTGTATTACTCTTTCTTTTTACATTTGACCTCCGGCATTGCTGAATGGCAAATTATACTTTGCCTATGTTGTCACACACCACTACAATTATTTTACTTCATGTATTTTACTTCATGTGCTTTGAGCTTTTCTTTCTTCAGATAATAGAATTTGACGCTTGTAGAAAGGGATTTTGGATTATCTTCCAATTTATTATAATGTAACACAACATTATATTTAATATTACAATTATCAGTGTATATTCTTGTAAAATACCTGAAGAGTGCCAGAATCAATATTCAAGCTTTCCCTCAGAATCCATGTTCAAGCTTTCTTCAGGTAACAAACAGATGGAAGAGTCAATTATAAATATTGACATTTGCTTCCCAATTTCTGAAAGCCAATTCATAACACAGGAAGTTTATAAGAAGAGATTAGAGAACCATTTGTCTGAAGTAGTGTAGGGTTTCCTGCCTAAGCAGGGGGTTGGACTAGAAGACCTCCAAGGTCCCTTCCAACTTTGTTAAATTATTATTATTATAATTAAATTATTATATTTCCAGGACTGAGTTTACAAACTGATGCTGTGTCTTCTATGATAAGGAGACATTTTGACAGTGTGAACAATCAATCAATGGAACAGAAGTTGCCTTCAGAAATTGTGGGAACTTCATCATTGGAAGCCTTCAAGAAGAGATTGGACTGTCATTTGTCAGAAATGGTGTAGGGTCTCCTGCTTGGGCAGGGGGTTGGACTAGATGACCTACAAGGTCCCCTCCAACTCTGTTAATCTATCTCTCTTGTGGAATCAAAACACAGGACTCAAAATAAATAATCAAAGCTCACTGTGGTGTTTCTCATTCAATGTGCACAGGAGAAACTCTCCAAAGAATGTTAAGATAAATCTCTGTAGACAAAACGATGTATCTATAGCAATGCAGGACATCTCAGGGATGAGGGGAAAACTCATGGATAAACAATAGATAATGTAAGGAAATATGTTCGTAGGTAATGGATTTCCCTTCTCCTGCCCTTCTGCCATCTGCTTATCTTCAAGAGAACTAAGGGGAGAAATAAAACAAGAAAACAAGAAAATATGGGCTAGTTGGGAATGCCAGATGTTGGAAAGAAAACATCCGCCATTGGTACCTGAAGGACAAATCTATGCAGATTGTCCTGAGAAGAAAACGGGCTGCAGTTCAATAAGCCAAATTTCTTATATCTCTGTACATCAACTTGTTTAGATGATTCCATTTGTGTAAAAACCTTTTTCCTTATATTCCGTAGCTTCACCATTTCCTGAAGAATCCTCAGATCTACAACAACACCATAGAAGGAATGTATTTGGATAGAAATGGAGATTTGATGGCTGACTTTGACATTATGAGCTGGGTGTTGTTTCCTAATAAGTCGACCACCAGGGTGAAATTTGGGAGTCTAGACAGAGAAGGAACCATTGGAGTCAAATTCAGCATCAACAACGAAGCCATCACGAGCCCTCAGTGGCTCAATCAGGTAGGGGATGAGGTGTCCTATCTCTTTAGTTTTGTCCATCATTTCAATCCGTGTTTCCCTCCATCCCAAACAATATATAAGACCGACTGCCTTCAAATTCATCCTTCAGATTTATATTCTTTCATTTATAACCAACAAAGGAAAAGATGCTTTATGACTTATACAGTAGAAAATTTTGGTCTGCGGAAAAAAAAAAAGTGGGGATAGAGGGAAATGGAGGCAGGATTTAAGAGGGGAGAATTAAAATCAATTGAGTTATACATGTTCATTTGGACATGTTTACATTCAAGAATTTGACCTTATTTGGTAAAAGAAAAGTGCAAAACCCATCATGCTGAGGAAATTCAGAATTCCCATTTTCCCTCCATATGATCTGTTTTTCCAAAAGTTTGTCTAACAGTCTTCCAGAGACAGTCCTCCAAAATGGAAGCATATATGACTATCATACTTCCAGTTTCAAGAGTAACTTTCTAGAAAATTTTCTGGAGTGGCCACCCCAACATGGCCCAGAGGAGTAACAGAATGGTCCACTTCTAGTCATTTCATTTCTAGTCCATTTCGCACATACCTCTTTTGTTGGTCCCTATAAGGTCCTGCCTCTCCAGTCCTCTCAAGAAAGCAGTTCTCATGAAACAAAAGCCATTTCAAAAGGAAACTTTTATTGGAAGATTGTGATAGCAAGAGATCTAGGCAGGAATTAAGTTTCCCGCTTAAAACAGTAGAGTTCAGACAGAGCCCCTCCCAAAGCCCAATACATCACCAAGCCAATCTCGAAGTGTAAAGATATTATGAGATACTCAGCTGAGGAGGTGATAAACGCCGTTCTCCAAGGCAACACTGGTGCTCTTCTCTGGAAACGAGATTAGCTATGTGACCTGACAATCCCATTCCAACACTATAATTCATTTCATAACTAATCAGTTTTGTAGATGCTTCTGAATGCAAATTTTATTCACTTTCAGCCCTTGCCTTACTCCCAGTGTGTGGAGCCTTGTCAACCTGGCTATTTCAAGGTGGTCCAGGAAGGAAAACCAATCTGTTGCTACAACTGTGTCCCTTGTGCAGAAGGGAGCATTTCCACCAAAGAAGGTGGGTGAATGGGAATCAAAACTGTTCTTGGGATAGGAGCAAAGGTTCCTGCAGATCATTGCTAAGAAGATACTTATAATTTGGGTATTGGAGTGGGAGGGAGTATTAATTTAACTATCAGAATTAATTTCACCGATATAACAATAATATGACCAGGGAGAATTCATTGGAATGAGATGTTAAGTGTAGAAGAAGCCAAGCAGCTATCAAGAAGGATATGTGACTTAGAGAAGGATCAGTTGAAATGACATGAAGCACCCGTTGTTTCACCATGACAAACAGAATGATGTTGCTTCTACCGTATGAAGCTCTCCATTGAGATAAATTAATCTCCAATGTCAGGGTTCCAAGTAACACCCCCAATGAAAGAAACTTCCGAGGCTTCACTTTCCTCAAAGTTACATTTTATTGAAGATGTCTTATTGGCACATCTGGGAAAACCCAAATCTGAAAGCTTCCATGTTTTCCCCACTTGCCCAACAACCACAAGTCCATCACATGGCCCAATCCAAAGACCATGCTGACTGGAAATGCCTCCCAGTTTTAACCCTCCAGGTGCAGGGTGATATGTCCTTGACTTTCTGAGAAATGAATGTTGTTACGACTACCGATATATCTCACCCATGCTCCATACAATCCCCCCATCACAGTTTCCCACAGTAGTAAATGTAGTAAATCATGTAGTAAATTATGGCGATTAGAGAGAAAACCAGATAACTTTATCTGCTCCTTTTTAATCATTAACCATTGGGATTTGGTGGGACAAAATGAAAGCAAAAATAGTTAAACAATACTGTTATTGAATTTAAACTTTATCCTCCAATTAATGGGTAACGGGACAAATCAAACTCCATTTTGGAAAAAGAGAATATTCCAACCTTGTCAAATTGGCTAGTCCTAGTCCATTAGAAACCTTCCTACATGATGTAGATCAGGGGTGTCAAACTCAAGTCCCATGGGCTGCATCCGGCCTACCATGTGGTGGGATCTGGCCCATGGGGCCATCCTGGTCTACCCAGTGAGAAGAGGAAATCTCAGGCTAGCATGGTTTTGTCCCAGTCTACCCAGTGCAAAAAGAAACATGCTAGCAGTTTGGGGAGTGGCATCAAGCTGGCCACACTCACCCATTTGGCCACAGCCACCCAGTCACCCATGCCAACCCCCACCCCAAGATCATTCATAGCCTTGATGCAGTTCTCAATGTAATTAAGATTGACACCCCTGATGTAGATGGTTGTCCCTTCTCCCCTTTTGCTTCCTAGAATTGTCTCCTCTCAAATTCTGACCCTAATCTAGCTACACTTTATCAATTTGAGACACATACTAATGCAAAGAAGCACAGGTGTACACATACTCTTAATTTTTTCTCCCTGTCTCCCATCCCCTGCAGATGAATATACACACAAACTCAGATGTGGGCTTCCTGATTTCAAAATCTAACTCCCATCCTATAAATTCATGGTAAATATTAATATTTGTCTTCTATAGATGCAGACCACTGCACCAGATGTCCAGACAATCAGTATCAGAACAAGCTCCGAGATCAATGTATCCCCAAAACTGTCACTTTTTTGTCCCATCAAGAGTATTTGGGAATTATTCTTACTTTCTTTGGCCTGTTTCTGATCTTCACCACAGTTTTAGTCTTGGGAATCTTCATTAAATTCCAAGAAACTCCAATTGTCAAAGCCAACAACCGGGACCTCTCCTATATCCTCCTGGTCTCCCTTCTTCTTTGCTCCTTGACTTCCTTTCTCTTCATTGGTCGGCCAAGGAGAACCACCTGCCTTCTCCGACAAACAATTTTCAGCATCATCTTCTCAATTGCCGTGTCTTCCGTCTTGGCCAAAACAGTCATGGTGGTGCTGGCCTTCCTGGCCACAAAGCCAGGAAACAGAGTGAGAGGGTGGCTGGGCAAGAGTCTGACCAACACCATCATCCTTTCTTGTTCCAGTGTCCAGGTTGTCATTTGTTTCACCTGGTTAGGAGTCTTTCCTCCGTTCCCTGATTCTGACATGTATTCCCAGCCTCGAGAGATTGTTCTGCAGTGCAATGAAGGCTCCGTCACTATGTTTTATGTTGCCCTTGGTTACATGGGTTTTCAGGCTGCCATTTGCTTCACGGTGGCTTTCCTGGCCAGGAATCTACCTGGGTCCTTCAACGAAGCCAAACTGATCACCTTCAGCATGCTGGTCTTCTGCAGTGTCTGGATCTCCTTTGTGCCTACCTATCTGAGCACCAAAGGGAAATTCATGGTGGCTGTGCAGGTCTTCTCCATCTTGGCTTCCAGTGCTGGGTTGCTGGGTTGCATCTTCATCCCTAAATGTTACATCATTTTGCTGAGGCCAGATCTGAATACAAAGGAACATCTGATGTTCAAAGGTGAAGTAAAAAAGTGATGCTGATGGATGTTCTGGGGATATAATTCCCATCCAATATAATTCTCACCCATTGGGTACTTTTCAGGAGAAAACACTATCAGGCTGCTTTTTGAAGTGATCTCCTGCTTAAGTCTAATTTCCATGTTTTTAAGTTTCTGTGTCTGGTATTATTATTTAGCATTTTGGGCTACATTATTAGCCTTTAAGTGAGGATGTTATTAGAATTTTAGTCTGGCAGTGTTGACCTCATTTCAGATTTTAGGAAAGCATTTTCTCATGGGGAAAAAACAGCCTTTTGAACAACTGAATCTTAGTCAGTGTATTCTGAAAGTAATTGAATACACTTGCAAGTTTTAAGTAAGATACTAATCCATCTTGGAAAGAGCCTGATGTAACCCATCAATTTACCCCATGTGGAAAGTAATCTCTAATCAAAGTTTTCTATTTTTCACTTGTCAATTGTAATGAATGTCTTTCGTTCTTTCATTGGTTTCTTTCTGATGTATCACATGTACCAAATTTTTGTATCATTTGTTTCTGTACCCTATTAAAAGATTTGGACTTCCCCCATTCTATAAATGCTTTTCACTGTGCCTGCAATTTGTATTTTTGGATGGGGATGAACCAGTGGTGGGATTCAAAATTTTTTACTACTGTTTCTGTGGATGTGGCTTGGTGGGCATGGCAGTGGAAGGATACTGTAAAACCTCCATTCCCTCCCCACTCCAGGGGAAGGTTACTGCAAAATTCCCATTTCCTCCCTCAGGGACTCAGGAGACAGAGAACAGATGGAGGCGGGGCCAGTCAGAGATGGTATTTACTGGTTCTCCAAGCTACTAAAAATTTCCCCTACTGGTTCTCCAGAACCGGTCAGAACCTGCTGAAACCCACCTCTGGGGTGAACAGCTTATTTTTACAAAAGGAAAATGTGTTTTTAATCTCTCAGATTCAGAAAAATAAGGCCAAACAATTGGGGAAAATAAAGCTGCACCATAAATGGTTGCCACCTTTTTTTTTTAATCCAAGGGACATTAATTCACTAATAAAATATTTATAATTATTAAGATCTCCCAAACAGATAGAAGAAAGAATTTTTCCCCTATAATCTATCCTGTCTAACAATCAAAACTATAGATCAGAAGTTCATTTCTTTTTATTTGTGGGGTTCCTTGATGCTCCCTATGGATGCTTGTTTTCTTGCAGAGGTTTCATGTCCCAAACTAGGTAACATAGAATAGAATTATTTATTGGCCAAGTGCGATTGGACACTCAGGGAATTTGTCTTAGGTGCATAAGCTCTCTGTGTACATAAGGAGAATTAAAATACATTCACCAAGAATAAAAAGTTACAACACTTAGTGACAGTCAAGCTTACTAATCAGCTATCAAATTGTACTAGGAAACAAATAAAAACAATATAAATTGAAAGAGACAAGCAACGTGGTTATAGTGGGAAGAGATAAATACTAGTAAGGAAGAGAAC
Source organism: Coluber constrictor foxii (assembly GCA_038048745.1). Classification (NCBI taxonomy): domain Eukaryota; kingdom Metazoa; phylum Chordata; class Lepidosauria; order Squamata; family Colubridae; genus Coluber; species Coluber constrictor. The sequence continues at coordinate 264,042,131 of CM075959.1, forward strand.
AATAATAGTAATATATTATTTTAGAATGTTGTGGGAATTAGTTGTTAAGCAGAGTGACGGAATTCGGGGGGAGGGAAACATCATCAGGGCTGATAACTATCATGAGTGACTAACAATGATTAAGTTATTAATTTGGGTCAGGAAACATCTACAAGAAAGCAAGAAAGCTCAGAGGGAACCAAGGATCCCTCATTTCAATCCTGAACAACAAATATTCTCTATTGGCAATTTTTTTTATGAAGAAATGTATAAGAGGCTTTTAGTTATCAATTAATGTAGATCATTTCCTTTCTCTAATCAAAGAAGTTAATTTATCCATTTCAGCTATTCTACCAAATTCACCAGCCATTCCTCCATAGTGGGTTGAGTGGGAGGCGGGAGCCTTATCAGCGGGGAGTTGAGACTAATAGAACCCACAATGGAACTAAGGGACCAGGATTGTGTGGGAGATGGTGGTATGATGTTCCTGCTTGCAAAGAGAAAGGTGACAGGAGAGATTCTGTAAGCAAAGCAATGAATAGATCAAGAAACCCTGATTGGGTTGGGAGGATATGAAATATTTGATTGAAAGGGGAAAGGGTGGCTAAGCACTGAAGATACCTACACTTTTTTTTTTCCAAAATGAAATTGGAAAAGAGAATTTATTGCACAAGAAAGGAAATTTTTGGAAACATTCCAAATCTCTGGATTCATGGCTGGTATGCAAAGCCCAATAAAACACCCTGAGGATGGAGATAATAATAAAATATTTACTTCTGACCAAAAAAAGATACTCTGGAACATTTTACACCAACCAGATACGAAGTAAAGAAAAAGCTTTAAATTTTACAGCCTTCAGCCATAAAGTGATAAAGTAGGATTCAGTATGTCAAGATGTATATTATCCTAGTGCTGACATTAGAAGGAGGAAGCAGAAGTCTGTACGGGATGGTGGCTTTCACCTACTTATTTTTCGCTGGAGATAATGTTCCCAAGGAGATGGATGGGAGGGGGAAAATTCTTTGACATGGAGCAATAGATTAGAAGCAAATGATTGGGAAGATGACCAATAAATGCAGAGGAGTGGGGGAAGGAAGAGGAGCATCTTTGGGTCAGCATGCCAGTGCTGGCTGCATGGAGTCCATGCGAAAGCTGCTGTGCTAAATAAAATTGAATTTTGTTTCATAAAAAAAGATTCTGTTTGAAATGCATTTATTTTGAAGACGGCCTGAGAACCTGACAGAGAGACAGCACTCCTTTCCAAGCCAAACTGGCTAACCTCCAGTCCTCTGGCTCCCCGCCAGATGTCTGGGGTGACTGAAGACACAGTCCAGACGCCATGGCGGAAAGCCAATTATTGCAAAAGAGCTTACTTCAAGCAACTGAAAAACATCCTATCTTGATTCCAGCCATCTTGCATGCCACGGGGCCTCAACTCCCCCCTCCCCCAGCAAAGCTACAAGCCAAGAAAAAAAAAGTGACTACTGGTGGGCTTTGCCGAAAGCTGCAGAGGCTGAATTCCCTTTCCTGAACGTTCAAGGTAAGGGGAAGCCCCTGAGTGAGTTGGGGAAGGCAGATTGGCTATGGGACTGGCAGCAAGCCAGATAGGAAAAAGCTTCAAAGAAGCCACTCGAGAGCCCCATAGATGAATTGAAGGAAGAATTTGATTGTGCCATTATTCAGGAGGAAGAGCCGTCATGCCGACCAAAAGAGAGAGGGGGGGGGGGCTGCTGAACTGATTTGCTGTAGATCGAAGCAGAGCTCTTCCCCTCTCGTAGCAGGAGGAAAGGAAGCCCAGAGGTGCATCCATGGGTCCCCCCCTCCCCACACACAGCAAGCAGAGCAGCCTACGCCAGGCATCATCTCCCCGCCCTCAAATGAGAGATGAGGAAGAGTACCGGGGGCACCAAGGGCAGGCTCACAGAGCCCCGTAGTGGGAGGAGAGGGCATCAAGGGAGGACCCACCCTGGGTCAGAGGAAAGTTTGATGGCGATCCAGACCAGCTAGCGCAATTTCTCGACACAGCTGAGATCTACATCGAGCGCTATAGACACCTCTATCCATTCCCCAGAGCCCTGGTCAGTGCCATTTCAGAAGGGTTGGAGGGAGAAGCAAGGAGCTGGTCAGTAACCCTCTACAAGAATAGGGCCCCCCAACTGCAAGACGCAGATGGGTTCTTACAACTACTCCGAGCCCGCTTCAAGGAAGCAGGGGAGGACCCCTATGTGGAAGATGAGCTCAGGAACCTAATGCAAAAGGGGAGGCCCATCAAAGAACACATCCATGAATTCAGGAGAGTCATTGGCACCTTACCTCCCTTACCAGAGTGACTACTAGTATATTTCTTCAGAACAAGCCTAGATAAGTGAATTGCCCAAGTGACCGCTTATCAGGACATCCTGAACCAACTCTCTGAATTGTTCCGGGTACCAATGCAAATCAAGAGGGGGCTGCATGCCAACGACATGTTAAAGCAACCAGATGCCAAGGAGAGAGGTCAATTGGACCCGGGACCACACAGCAGATGAGGAACCACAGAGCTACGGCCTACCCAGAGGCCATTTATCCCACAGAGCCCACTGAAGTGCTACAAATGCAGGGAAATTGGCCACCTTGCAACAGCATGTGAGACCCTGGGACCGAGGCCAGGCCCACCGCCCAACACACAACCGGAACGAGGGTCCAGACATGCCACCAATATGCCACAAAGACTCCCCCCGGGGTACAGAGGACTTTGCCCACCTGACTGAAACAAGGGGGAACCCAGACAATGCAAATCAATCCCCCACATCGTATGACAGCGAGGACGATGCTGAAGACGACCCAATGGTGAGCGGACCAATCCACCCTTTTCTCTTCCCCATATGCCTAACGGCCCCCAAAGCAGGTACCCAAGGGACTTTCCAAGCCTGAATAGATTCGGGCTGCACGAGGTGCCTGATTAACCTACCCACAGTCTTAAAATTGGGGATCCGTGCTAAAAAGCTCAGCCACCCAATTTGATTTGAGCAAGTTGATGGATCCCTAGTGGGGGGGGGGACTTATGCCACACACTTGACCAAGCCAGTGAAGCTGGAGCTAGCAGATCACTGGGAAACAATCCATTTCATAATAGCCCCCAAAATGACAGATCCAGTCATACTGGGACTCTCTTGGATAGACAAGTGGGGCCCAATCATCTGGGGACAAGAGGGGACTCACAGATTGAGAATAGCAAAGGGACCCCACTGCCCACTGCTCCAACCAAGGGAGATGCCTCCCACGCAAGATCCCCAACCCCTCCTGCCAGAGGAACAAAAGACGCCCCCAACCCAAGCGTCCCTCTCTAAGGGTACAGCAAAGCAACTGGCGGCCACATCCAACAATTCCCATGAAACAGAAGAGATCCCAAGAGAGTACCAAGACCTTGCAGAGGTATTTAGTGAGGCCGAGTGTGACGTTCTACCCCCCCCCCACCGCGAAGTCGATTGCGCCATGGAAATCATCCCTGGGGTGAAACTACCTAAACCTAAATTGTATGCCATGATGCCCTGTGAAATGCAAGAAATGCGAAACTATATAGAAAAGAACCTGCAGAGGGGCTTCATTGAGCAAGCCAAACTACGGGTCATGGTACCAGTCCTTTTCAAAGAGAAGAAAGATGGCTCGATGTGCCTAGTAGTTGATTTTAGAAGTATCAAAGCTGTCTGTGTATGCAACTTATATCCCCTTCCCCTCATGAAAGCCATGCTCGACCACGTGGCCAAAGGGAAGGTTTTCACCAAACTAGACCTCTGCGAAGCCTACTACCAGATACGCATCAGGGAAGGAGATGAGTGGAAAACAGCATTCAATTGCCCCCTAGGAAGTTTCCAATTCAAGGTGATGCCATTTGGACTATAGGGAGCCCCGGTGGTGTTCATGCAATTGAAAAATGAGATTCTATATGACCACCTCCATAAGGGGGCCCTTGTCTACCAGGATGACATTCTCATTTTCACAGAAACCATAGACGAACACATACCTCTCGCCCGCCAAGTGTTGGAAAAACTGCTGGGGGCAAACCTCTATGTTAAACTATCAAAATGCGAGTTCCACCAGTTGTGGCTAGACTACTTAGGCTACCAAGTGTCAAACAAGGGGATAGAAATGGACCCAGCCAAAGTACAATTGGTCCTAGACTGGCAACCCACTCGCACCCGCAGACAACTACAAAGCTTCCTGGGGTTCACAAACTTCTACAGGCAATTCATCCCCTCTTTTGCAAGAATTGCCAAACCTCTGACAGACATCCTAAAAACAGGGAGTCCACCAACAAAACCCCGCCCAGGACAACCTCTATAGTGGGACCCGGCCTGCCAACAGGCATTCGAAACACTAAAAGAAATGTTTGCAAAAGAACTAGTCTTGAAGCATCCTGACCCCGAACAACCCTTCGTCATCCAAGCAGATGCCAGCGATGTGGCAGTGGGAGCTGTCCTACTCCAAAGAAACAGCCAAGGGGACTTACAACCTTGTGCCTACACATCCCGCAAACTTACCAACACAGAGAGACGTTGGGCAGCAAGGGAAAAGGAAGTGTTCGCAGTGAGGTGGACGCTGTTGACCTGGCGACACCTGCTGGAAGGAGGCCAGAGACCATTTGAAGTTTGGACTGACCATAAAGATCTCAGGACCGCACGGACGTTATCGCCCAGGCAAGTCCAGTGGGCCCAATACTTCAATTGTTTCAACTTCGAGGTGAAGCACATCCTAGGGGGGAAAAACTTTCTGGCCGATGCCCTCTCCCGAATGCCCCAATACAACAGTGAACAGGAGCAGGCAGTGAATGCCATCATCCCCTCTGCCCAAGGAGTAGGTCAAGTACTCACCAGACGGCAGCATTGTGACCAACAGGGCCAACCAGCAAGTGACTTGACGACAAGGCACAAAACAGAAACATTAGTGGACCCCTGGTTCTGAAACAATCAACATCTCTTGACAAAAAGGGATGACCTAGCATGGAAAGGGACGAAACTCTATGTCCCAGAGACTCTACACACCCTGGTCCTCAAGAGGAGCCATGACGTTAAACCAGCGGGGCATTTCGGCTTCCTAAAGACTCTGCATTTAGTACGAAGACAGTTTTGGTGGCCCCACATGAGAAAAGATGTAGACAGCTGTATAAAAAGTTGTACCATCTATGCCATGATGAAAACCCCACCAGGAAGACCTCCGGGCTGCTGCAGCCAGTAGCTGAACCAACAAGACCATGGGAGGAGATTGCAATGGACTTCATAGTAGAACTGCCAAGGAGTGGTGGAAACACCGTGATCTGGACTGTAATAGACTTATTCTCCAAACAGGCACATTTCATACCCTACAGTGGACTACCCTCATCTCATCAAGTGGCCAAATTGTTCGTAAAACACATCTACCACCTGCATGGAGTACCCAAAAGAATCATCTCCGATTGAGGTGTGCAGTTCACAGTGAAATTCTGGAGGGAATTCCTATGATCCATAGGATCATCCCAAGGTCTCAGCTCAGCATTTCACCTGAGCACCAATGAGGGGGCGGAGAGAGTGAATGCCATGATAGAGCAGTACCTGAGGTGTTACGTCGACTACCAACAGTCTAACTGGGCAGACCTCCTATCTTTTGCGGAGGCCATTTATAACAAAGCTGTTCACAGTAGCACAGGACTAACCCCATTTAAGATAGTGAGCAGTATGGATTTTGTCCCCATGCCAGAGTACCCAAGAGAGCCCCCTTCCTCAGTCAGTCTGACCGATTGGATGGAAATGTTGAAAGAAACTTGGGAGAACGTCAAGAAGGCGCTAGCCAAGGCAGCTCAATCCTATAAGAAGCAAGCGGATAAGCACCGAACTCCCCAAAGACCATTCCGAGTGGGAGAGAAGGTCTACCTCTCTACCAAGTATTTGAGACTTAGACTCCCGAGCAGGAAACTGGGCCCGAAGTTTATAGGGCCATTCCCTATCGTAAAAGTATTCAACCTGGTCACAATACAACTACAGCTGCCCCGATTACTAGGGAGGATACACCCCATTTTTCACAGTAGCCTCCTGAAACCTGTAGTGGGGTCAACTTTTAGCCCAGTGCCACATGACCCCCCGAGCCCCTGGTTATTGGGGGCTACACTCACTATGAGGTACAGCAAATTCTCTATTCGAGGTGGCACCGGGGGCACCTCCAGTAGTTAATCAAGTGGAAGGGTTACCCCTTGTCAGAGGCCTCCTGGGTGAAAAGCAGAAACATTCAAGCTGATCCCCTTATAGTTAAATTCCACGCAGATCATCCAGGCAAGGTGGGAGGGGACAGGACACACACTCCCGGCCGGGATACCGGTACTTAACTTGTTGTTTGTCTTACAAAGGCCACCCTGGAGGAATGAAGGGGGAGGGGCCAGATGTCAGCACGTTAAGATGCATATTATCCTAGTGCTGACATTAGAAGGAGGACACAGAAGTCTGTACGGGACGGTGGCCTTTCACCTACTTATTTTTTTGCTGGAGATAATGTTCCCAAGGAGATGGATGGGAGGGGGGAAATTCTTTGAATTGGAGCAGTAGATTAGGGGTGAATGATTGGGAAGATGGCCAATGAATGTAGAGGAGTGGGGGAAGGAAGAGGAGGGTCTTTGGTTCAGCACATGGCTGCATGGAGTCAGGGAAAAAGCTGCCATGCTAAATAAAATGGAATTTTGTTTCATAAAAAAAAGATTCTGTTTGAAATGCATTTATTTTGAAGACGGCCTGAGAACCTGACTGTAGGCATAACTCAGGATTCCCAGAATCCAAAATTCCCAGTCAGTGATATGCTTGCCCTGCCTTTAACTATAGTCAGTTGGTACCATCACTGATAATTGGGGATGAGACCTCTCTCCACCGAGAGGGCCCGCAATTTGGGTGTCCTCCTGGACTCACGTCTATCTTTAGAAAACCATTTGACGGCCGTGGCCAGGGGACCCTTTTATCAGGTTCACCTGATCCACCAGTTGCATCCCTTTCTGGATCGGGATTCCTTGCGCACAGTCACTCATGCCCTAGTCACTTCCCGTATAGATTACTACAATGGTCTCTACATGGGGCTCCCCTTGAAAAGCACCCGGAGGCTCCAGCTGGTTGCGCCCATGTAACACCTCTCCTATGTGAGCTGCACTGGCTCCTGGTGGTCTTCCAGGTGCGATTCAAGGTGTTAGGGAAAGGAAAAGGAGGGTTTGCCTGAGGAAGCAAGACTTGGCTGTCTGTCAGGTTTTGAAGTCGTCTTGAATAAATTGCATTTCAAACAAAGTCTTTGAAAAAAAAAAAACCTCTGATTTATTAAGCACGCACATTCTATCTCCAACTCATTGCAGCCAAGTCTGGCTTCCTCAGGCAAACCCTCCTTTTCCTTTCCCCACTCCCCTATACTCATTGGCTATCTTCCCCATCACTCTGCCCCTAATCTACTGAACCCCTGAAAGGAATTTCCCTCCTCCCATCCCACCTCCTAAGTGATATTCTCTCCAGTGAAAATAAGTAGGTGAAGGGTCAGATGTCTCTTTCCAGATGCCTCCGCTTCTTCTTCTTATCTCAGCTTTGGATAAGTGCAGTGTGAAATGCTGACACTACGGCCACCTCAGCATCATAGTGTCCAAAGGTTCACAGTAAGAAAACAGTAAATTCATCACATCAAAAGCACAACTTGATAAAATAAACCAGTCATAGAATATATAATAGCATAAAAGAAAAGCAATAGGAAATCAACCCACCAGAATGATAGGTGTCCCAAATGCCCACAGAGTAATTTGGTTGTGGATGCTTTCTGGGAATCCACTACATTGAGTTACATTGGGACTTTTTCAGTTAGATCCAAGTTCACCCTGCAGGGAGGACTTTGCAAAACTCCTACTTCCCCAGCTAATTATAAGAATGATAGTGATTTCTTTCTTGCCTTCTTGCTAAATGTCAAGGGATTCTTTCTCCTTCTGGAAATTGTCTGAAGGAGGTCAATAGACTCAGCAGCAACACATTCAGCATCAGGAAAGTTAGTGTATAAGTTGTCTTGTCACCCTGGAAAGCTGGACTGAGCTTCATGGACACCAGGAGCTCTGCTTCTGCATTGGTCCAGTTTCCATCATTGGGGAAGTTCTCTCTGGACTTCATATTATATTAGAAAAGTCAGTCTTGCAGCAATCTATTTCCGACGTCTCCAAATGCTTCTGCTCTACTGATTCTGAGATCAGATGCAAGGCAGGGGATTCCTTCAGCTAACCCAGAAATGAACCCACTGCTTCTGCTTCTGATGGAGCTTTTGTTGCCACAGGCAGCCTGTGGGATGCTCCACAGAAAGTGCTTCTTGACTTTGGGAAGGGATGCAAGAGACCCACTCAATCATTACAGGCCAGGAGATCATCTCATCGGTGGGCTCTTCTCTGCAACAAATATTCTACAACCTGAGCCGCAGAATTTCAGTTTGAGTCCTTCTAAAAAGGTTTATCAGTAAGTCTCATGATGTTGATTGATGTTATGTTACATTGCCTTTGAGGAAAAATGGGGACAGAGGAAGGCAGTAAGGTTTTATTTTATTTTATTTTATTTTATTTTATTTTATTTTATTTTATTATTTTATTTAGTTCGTCAAGCATGTACAAGAAAAGAGGTATAAGTATAGACATGAACACAGGAGATGAGTATGAATAAATGGGGATGGTAGGACAGGGATGGTAGGCACGCTGGTTCGCTTATGAATGCCCCTGTACAGACTCTTAGGAATGGAGTGAGGTCCACGGTAGACAATTTAAGGTTAAAGGTTTGAGGATTTGTGGAAGTAATCACAGAGTCCGGTAGTGTGTTCCAGGCATTGACCATTCTGTTGCTGAAGTCGTATTTTCTGCAATCGAATTTGGAGCGGTTTACCTTAAGTTTGTATTTATTGTTTGCCTGTGTATTATTGTGGCTGAAGCTGAAATAGTCACTGACAGGTAGGACTTTGTAGCAGACAATTTTGTTTACTACACTTAGGTCAGACCATAGTCAGCGTACTTCTAGATAGTCCAAGCCCAAAATTTCAAGCCTGGTGGCATCAGGTATTCTGTTGTGAGCAGAGGAGTGGAGGACTCTTCTTGTGAAATACCTGTGGACTTGCTCAATTGTATCAATGTCCGATATACAGTGTGGATTCCAGGCAGACAAGCTGTATTTGAGAATTTGTCAGGCAAAGTTTCTGAATGCCCTAGTTAACAATTTGATGTTAATAGGAAGTTTAACAAAATTTGGTTAACAACTCTTAATGCCTTTTGGCAATGCTGTTACAGTGAGCTCCAGGGCATAGATCATTTGAGATGTGTACTCCTCGGTCCTTGACAGAGTGAGGTTAGTTAGTTACTTAGATCAACAGTCACATCTGTATACAAATGACATGAAATGGAACACATTCAGCAGATGAAACAAAAGCAAGGAAAGGACAGGAGGCTCTAATTGGTCAGTCCCAATTCAGAGAAGAGGCTGATTTCTTTTCTGAGTCTTTTTTAGAAGGTAGCTATCAGAGTCTCCTTTGGACAAGATGGGGGGCACGTAAATCTAATATTGTTATTAGTTTCTGGTGTAGCTGCAGTAGCCAGGAGACCACAATCCTATTGCAGAGTAGTAGTTACTAGTCTAATCCCCTGCACAAGCAGGAAACCCTATACCCTATACATTTCGGACAAATGGCTGTCCAATCTCTTCTTTAAAACCTCCAGTGATGCAGCATCCACAACTTCAAGAAAGAAGCCCTTCCACTGGTTAACTGCTTTCACTGTCAGGAAATTTCCCCTTAGTTCTAGGTTGGTGACTTCACTGAATGTAACATCATGGCAAAATCCATGTATCTTTTCAGGAAAGCAAGTGGGTTGTACTGGAAAATTCTGTCCTTCCTTTTTGCCATTCAGGAAATCAACAAAGATCCTCTTCTCTTGCCCAACCTCACCCTGGGTTATAACCTCCATGACAACTTTCGAGACAGAATGTTGACACTGGATGGTCTGTTGGATTTGCTTTCGACTGGAGAGGCCAATGTTCCCAACTACAGCTGCGGAAGGAAGAGAAACATGCTGGTTCTCCTGGAAGAGACCAACTCTGATATATCCATCCTCATGGCTGCCATATTGGGCCTCTACAAAATCCCACAGGTAGAGAGCCAGTGAATGGCTGCAAGTTCATTCCGGAGCAGTTCAGGAGATTTTCTCCTTAGAAATGTTTATTAAGCATAGATTAAGATGAAGAATTAATCTTTGTGTCATCTTTCAGTCTCCCAGAGAGACAAGAACAAATATTGATACAACCATAATTAATAGTTATAAATTGAGTACAAATATTAATTTTTGATATTTCAGATTGCTCAGATCTTGCACTATGTAGGTTCTGATGAAGCATCATTTTTCAGAAAATGAGATCTGGATTTCTTCTTAACATCCATTGTTGACTTTTAAGTTTTCTGAATTTCTGATCCCCTATTAAATCCACCAAGGTAGGCTGGAATCTTCCAGCCACTACCTAAGCTTTGACATTATCTTTTCAGGATCTAATAGGTCTTCTTCTTCTGCCATATCCATCCTCGGATGTTGGTGATCGTGTTGGCAAATCCTAATCTTGTCAATGGCCACATGAAAAAGTGCTGCTGAGTTTTGTCCACACCAGTCCATTAGGTTTTGAAGCCACGATGTTGTTCTTCTGCCTGGAGCTCGTTTGCCTTCAACCTTTCCCTGGAGGATTAAGTCAAGGATGCCGTATTTTTCTGGGTGTCCCATCACATGTCCAATATTCTAACGTTCCCTTTTTTTTTATTGAAAAAGTTTTACAATAAAAAATTTCCCCCCCTTTTTTCACCCCTACCCCCTCCCCCACCCTCTCATGCCCCCCAACCTCCCCCCAACCCCACCCCGTCCCTCTCCCACCCACCCCTGACTTCCGCTACACATTTCTTAAGAAAGAAAAACAACAAGAATTTATAACAACAAGAAAAGCAAATACTATTATATCTTCAGTTCTAAGTTAAGAGGAAGAGGAAAGAAAGAAAGAAAAGAATTAAAAAGAAAATTAAGAAAAAGAAAATATATATATATATATATATAATAGAATAAAATAAAATAAAATAATACAAAGAAAAACCCATAAGCATAGATATTTGTCTGAGCTTAACAGTATTGTAATAAAAAAAAACACCCAAAAAAATAGCCATTATAATATTTAACCCAATTTAAAGACAGAAAAAAAGAAGAATAAAAATAACATTACTAACATTACTAATCATATACCATAGTCGATCACTCCAAGATTATATAACTTACTTATTCATATTAAATAATGCCACATATTTTAATCCAAACTACTCCCCCAAATTTAAAAACCCAAAAATTCCCCCTTCAAAGGAAAAAAAGATAAAGTATACAATATAATATAATTGTACATATATTGTTATAATTTTCCATAACTCGAGTTACAATCTTCTCTTCTTCCTGATTGAAGTTAAATCTTCTTTCTTCACCTGTGTCCAATTCCAATACTCTTCATCTTCTATCTGCCCCCATCAGTAAAACAAAACATTCCACGTAAACCCCCCGTGTGACTTTATATAGATAACATCCAACCAAGAAGATATTCGCCCCTCTAGGTAGAATCATTCAAACAAACGTATTCTATTTCAGCAAAAAAAAACCCAATGCAGCTCCACCAAACCTTAAGAGCAAAAAAAAAAAAAAAAAAAAAACAAGAAAAAAAAATCCTAGAGACTGCATTCCCAGATGTTCTTATAAAAACTGTTTCAAATCCTGCCACCCTTTGTCATTCACTCTTGGTTGTAAGACATTTTCATTTCCATTCTTTCCTCTTGGATGATAAATTCCAAAAAAAAAAAAAACTATGATTGGGTAATCACAAAACACTGCTACTATATAGATAGCATCCAACCAGAAGATATTCACTCCTCTAGGTAGAGACATTCAAACTAACGTATTCTATTACAACAAAAAGAAACCCAATGCAGCTCCGCCAAACCTTTATGACAAAAAAAAAAAAAAAAAATCAAGAAAAGTAAAAAAATCCTAGCAACTGCATTCCCAGATGTTCTTACAAAGCTGTTTCAAATCCTGCCACCCTTTCTCTCCTTCTGGTTGTTAGATATCCTCATTTCCATTCTTTCCTCTTAGATGATAAGTTCCAAAAAAAAACTATGATAGGATAATCACAGAACGCTGCTACCATTGCAGCCCTCTGTTAAACTTGCTCAAGATGTTAAATCCAATTCAAAATAAAAAAAGAAACTCCAAATCAGGATGAAGACTTTATAATCCATAAATCCAAATCCGTATAAACTTTAGGAATTTTATGACCAGTTTCCAAAATTATCCAAGCTTTCTGATAACAGCTCCATCTGATGAAGGACTTTACGACACTCATTAGTTACCTCTCGAATTTCCTCGTTAAAGTCTGGTTCCTGCTGCTCGATATCACCATCCTTTTCTTGCGGAGCGTTGGACCTCTGCTGCTGATCATCTTGAGTTGTAGTATTTTTTAAATCTTGCTCCAGCAGTTCAAGGTCCGGTGCTCCTAGACTAGGTTCACTGGTGTGGTCTATTTTCCCATCTGAAAAGTCCATAGTAAGATCCTCCGAGAAACCAGATTGCACTCCTTGTTCTTTTAACATTCTTTGGTTCATTCTTTGAGTCTCATCCTTCTGTTTACCTTTTACAAACTCTCTTTCTTGTTTCTTATTCTTAAGGTCTTTCGAAGCTCCCTTAAAAATATTTTTATAAAAATGTTCCGCTTTTTCAATAGTATTCAAGCAATATCTCACTCCATGATATCTAAAAATTATGCCGGCTGGTAAGTCCCATCTAAATGGGATATTACTTTTCTTCAATTCTTTAGTTAAGAAAGCAAATTCTTTCCTTTTCTTTAAAACCTTCGATGGTAATTCTTTAAAAATATTAATTTGTTCACCTTCTACTTGCACTCTGGCAGAATAGGACCTTTGTAAGATATCATCTCTCAACCTTTTATCAGTAAAGTAGACAACAACATCTCTGGATAAATTCCTTTGTTTGGCTACTCGTGAGTTGACTCTGTAAACTTTCTCTATACAACCAAGAATTATCTCATCCTCAAGCTCTAGTAGTTCAGCAAAAACCTTTGCAATAGTTGCCTTTAAATCTCTCTGGTTTTCTTTAATACCTCTTACTCTGATAGCAGAGGCCATAGTTTTAATTTGAAGCATGATAATATCATTCTGTATATTCTGATTACAAATCTCAGCTTTCACAAACCTTTCTTGTATTTCTTGAATCTGGGAGCCAATTTCACTACTAATTTCAGTTACTTTCTCCTCCATTTCAATCACCACATTTGAAAGGTCTGAAATTACTTTAACAATAGTTTGACTTAATTGGTCATGCTTTCCAGCAATCAAATCCACAAGATTCTTCTGTGAGTTTTTAATTTTGTCAACTACACTCGATAAAGGAGTTGTTATAAGTTCTTTTAAGTCCCCTTCTGCCAATCCAGACAATTGCATCATCTCAGCTTTATTCTTTAACTGGCTCAAGGGGGAGCCCCCCCTTCCTTTAGTCATCTTTATTTTACTTTAAATGGCTTTAGTATACTTTACTTCACTTTGCCATACTTTAGTTTAATCCTTGTTTTAAAAAAAATATCCAAAAAAAAGGAAAAAAAAATTCTTCTTACTTTAAATAACTCTCTCATAGCAAGGTATTCATTTCAAAGCTTCCGTTTTCAATCGCTCTGGCATTCTTTCAATTAAGACCAGTCGCCATTTTAAAAAAACTTTCTTAGCAACTTTCACTTCTCTTCCTCTCCTTCCCCCCTCCTCTCATTGCTCTTCCAAAAAATCAGTAAAAAAATCAGTTAAAAAAAATCCATACTTGCTTCATCTTTGCTTCTTTCTTTTTCAGCTTACTCCATAGACGCTGTGGTGTTGCTTCCAGCATCTGGCTCCGCTAATTGCTTAGCGGAGGACAGTCCCGTCGCGGAGCTTCTCTGGAGGTATAGAGGGGGCCATCCTTCTGAGCCCTCCCCAGGACAAGCGAAACGATCCTGGGGCGACTCAGGGGGCCCTGCCTCACCCCCAGAAGCTCTGCCTGCTCCTCCCGCTGAGGAGCAGGTTGTTTGAGCCGCCTGCCAGCTGTGAGGCGGCTCTAACGCGGCAGGACGCCGGCGGGCATGGAGGAGCCCGCCGCCGACGAGGAAGGCGCCACCGGAAGTCTCTAACGTTCCCTTTTTAATGGCTTTGATGATTTCCCTTGGCTTTCCCAGGTGGCTTATCACCTCCTTATTTGTGATTTCTGTTAACCCAATTTATATGTAACAGCCATCTGTAAATCTACATTTCAAATGCTTCTCATTTCTTCAAGTGGTTTTCTGTCAGAGATCAACTCTATACTCCATAGAGCATGATAGTAAAAACCCCAAATAAAAGATAAATCTCCTTTTTTCCCCCTCCAGATGAGCTACACTTATATTTCACCGATCCTGAGTGATAAAACTCAGTTACCTTTTTTCTACCGGACCGTCCCCAAAGAAGGTGCTCAAAACCTGGGGATTGTTAAACTGCTGCTATATTTTCGATGGACATTCATTGGCGTCTTTGCTGCAGACACTGATAACGGAGAACATTTCATTAGGACCTTCGTTCCTGTGCTGGCTCAGAATGGCATCTGTGCTGTTTTTTCACAAATCCTATTATTAAAAGATGAGAACTTCAAGTATCTGATTTCTGTTTTTAACTTGTGGGCCCAAATCAATGTATTGGTTTATTACTCAGAGATTACGTTCATCGAGGGAGCCTTTTTCATAGAAAACATATTAAATTCCTTGCAAAAGCCTATTGAAGGGAAAGTTTGGATCACAACCGCTTTGTGGGATCTCACCATTGAATTATCCTATAATACTTTCTCTTTCAGATACACCCATATCATTTTTTCTTTTCTTATCCAGACCAGCCAAAGGACCAAATTTGATGATATCATGGATTTCTATCTTTTTATCAAAAAATTTATGGCTAAAAAATTTCACTGTTCATATGGGAAGCCTGCTTTGTCTGTGAAAGGCTGGACGAGGTGTACAGAGAAAGATAATTTGGAGACTCTACCTGAGCAGGAGATTGAAAAGATCTTCTCTCTAGATAGCTCCTTAACTTACAATGCCATCCAGATTGTGGCACATGCCTTAAATGTGGTCAATTCTCCCCGATCCCAGAAGACAAGGATGGAGAGAAAAGACAAGGTGGAAGTTGAAAATATTCAACCATGGCAGGTATTTCCTTATTGGTTCCATGTATGTTGCTAAGGGTGACATCTGACACACGACTCGGCTGAGGACCTGGTGGCTGCCTGGGATAGGGCAGCCAGCGGGGCCTTGGACCGCGTCGTGCCTTTGCGGCCTCTGACCCGGCACCGAACTCACTTAGCTCCTTGGTTTACCGAGGAATTGAGGGAGATGAAGCACTGGAAAAGACGCCTGGAGAGCGGTTGGAGGGCCAGTTGTTCTGAATCTGACTTGACACTAGTAAGAGCTCATATTAAGATTTACATAGTGGTGATAAAAGCATCGAAGTCTAATATTTTGCTGTTCTTATCACATCATCAGATAATCGCCCAGCCGCCCTGTTCAGGGTGACCCGCTCCCTCCTCCATTCGGGAGCTCGGGGGGATCCCTTGCAGGGACGAGCTGAGGACTTTGTTCAATGTCTGGATGATAAAATAACTCAGATTCGGGAAGATTTGGCCGCTGACTGGGTTAGTTCAGACGAAGTGACTGAGGCAGGTCTTGAGAGTGTTATCTGGGCTGAGTTCGATCATGTGGCTCCTGAGGACGTGGACAAGATTGTGGGACAACTGAACGCGACCACATGTTTATTGGACCCATGTCCCTCCTGGTTGGTGCTGGCTTCCCGGGAAGTTACACGAGGCTGG
Organism: Coluber constrictor foxii; assembly: GCA_038048745.1. Taxonomy (NCBI): domain Eukaryota; kingdom Metazoa; phylum Chordata; class Lepidosauria; order Squamata; family Colubridae; genus Coluber; species Coluber constrictor. Next base: position 264,058,038 of record CM075959.1, read on the forward strand.
CTCCTGGAGATTATTAACACTTCTTTGAGAGAGGGTGCCCTACCAGCCACCTTGAAGGAGGCGGTGGTGAGGCCCCTCCTTAAGAAGCCTTTTCTGGATCCAGCTGTTTTGGCAAATTACCGTCCAGTCTCCAACCTTCACTTCCTTGCGAAGGTTGTTGAGAGTGTGGTAGTGTGGTAGCTCCTCCAGTACCTGGATGAAGCTGTCTATTTAGACCCGCTCCAGTCCGGCTTCAGGTCTGGATACAGCACCGAAACGGCATTGGTCGCATTGGTGGATGATCTCTGGAGGGCCCGGGGTAGGGGGTACTCCTCTATCCTGGTTTTGTTAGACTTCTCAACGGCTTTTGATACCATCGACCATGGTATTATGTTGCGCCGGTTGGAGGGATTGGGGGTGGGGGACACCGTCCTTCTTCTCCTACCTCTCCGACCGGTCACAATCCATGTTGACAGGGGGGCAGCAGTCGACCCCGAGGTGCCTAGTGTGTGGGGTGCCACAAGGGTCAGTCCTCTCACCTCTCCTGTTCAACATTTATGTAAAGCCGCTGGGCGAGATCATCCGTGGTTTTGGGGTGGAGTTCCATCAGTACGCTGATAATACTCAGCTGTACATCTCCACCCCAGACCACCCCAACGATGCCGTGGAAGTGATGTCCCAGTGCCTTGAAGCCATGCGGGTCTGGATGGGGAGAAACAGGCTTCAACTCAACCCCTCCAAGACCGAGTGGCTGTGGCTGCCGGCGTCCCGATATAGCCAGCTGACACCATCGCTGGTTATTGGGGGTGAATCATTGGCCCCCACGGAAAGGATGCGCAACTTGGGCATCCTTGTGGACCCACGGCTGTCTTTAGAGGATCACACGACATCTGTGGCCAGGGGGGCTTTCTATCAGGTTCGCCTGATATGCCAGTTGCGGCCCTTTCTAGATCGGGACTCCCTATGCACAGTCACTCAGGCTCTTGTCACTTCTTGCCTGGACTACTGTAATGCTCTCTACATGGGGCTCCCTTTGGGGTGCACCTGGAGACTCCAACTGGTGCAAAATGCAGCCGTGTGGGGGATTATGGGAGTGACAGGGCGCTCCCATGTGACACCTCTCCTGAGAGAGCTGCATTGGCTGCCGGTGGACTACCGGGTGCATTTCAAGGTGTTGGTAATCACCTTTAAAGCGCTCCATGGCTTAGGACCAGGGTACTTACGGGAACGCCTTCTGCCACCAATTGCATCCCACCGGCCGGTTCGGTCCCACAGAGAGGGCCTCCTCAGGGTGCCGTCAGCCAGACAATGCCGGCTGGTGACCCCCAGGGGGAGAGCCTTCTCTGTGGCAGCTCCTACCCTCTGGAACAATCTTCCTCCAGAGTTGAGAACGATCTCTGACCTCCGGACTTTTCGTCGGGCCTTAAAAACATCTTTTTCAGCTTTCCGGTTTAGCCTGATCCCTGCTAAATTTTTTAGAGTTTTTAGAGTTTGATATCTATTTTAAATTAATTTGTTTAATTTATATTTGCTCTTTTTATAATATTTTAACTTTTTTGTACTTCGTTTTTATTTGGCTGTTCACCGCCCTGAGTCTGCAAGGAGAAGGGTGGTATATAAGTCTAAATAAATAAATAAATAAATAAAATCTAAATGGTGAACATCATATATTTCAAATACACTGAGAAAAAAGTACATTTTATGAATGATTTTCTTTCATAGGATCCCTTGTCTTCCTCTTTCTTTTTCTCATTTGGCTTCCAGCATTCCTGAATGGCAAATTGTACCTTGGTTGTGTTGTTATACACCACTACAATTCTTTTACCTCATGTGCTTTGAGCTTTTCTTTCTTCAGATTCTAGAATTTGAAGCTTGTAGAAAGAGATTTTGGATTCTCTCCCAATATATTATAATGTAACACAACATTGTATTTAATATTACAATTATCAGTGTATATTCTTGTAAAATGACCTGAAGTGTGCCAGAATCAATATTCAATCTTTCCCTCAGAATCAGTGTTCAAGCTTTGTTCAGATAACCAGCAGACGGAACAGTCTATTGCAAATACTGACATTTGCTTCCCAATTTCCTAAAGCCAATTCATATTTCCAGAACTGAGTTGTACAAACTGATGCTGTGTCTTCTACATTGCTCCATCATCTCACTTGTGGAATCAAAGTACAGGACTCAAATAATAATAATAATAATAATCAAGCCTCACTGCGGTATTGGTTATTCAATATGCACAGGATAAACTCTCCAAAGAATGTTGAGATAAAACTCTGTAGACAAAAGGATGCATCTATAATTATTCAGGACATCTCAGAGAAGAGGGGAAAACTCATGCATAAGCAACAGATAATGTAAGCAAATATATTTATAGGTAATGGATTTCACTTCTCCTGCTCTTCAGCCATCTGCTTATCTTCAAGAGAACTAAGGGGAGAGATAAAACAATAAAACAAGAGGAGAGGAGCTATTTGGAAATCCCAGATGATAGAAAGAAAACCTGAAGAACAAATCTATGAAAATTGTACCGAGGAGAAAACAAGCTGCAGCTCAATAAGCCAAATTCCTTATATCTCTTTAGATCAATTTGTTTAGATGATTCCATTGGTGTAAAAACCTCTTTCCTTATATTCTGTAGCTTCACCATTTCCTGAAGAATCCTCAGATCTACAACAACTCCATAGAAGGGATGTATTTGGATAGAAATGGAGATTTGATGGCTGATTTTGACAGTGTGAGCTGGGTGTTGTTTCCTAATAAGTCGACCACCAGAGTGAACTTTGGGAGTCTAGACAGAGAAGGAACCATTGGTGTCAAATTCAGCATCAACAAGGAAGCCATCACGAGCCCTCAGTGGCTCAATCAGGTTGGGAAAGAGATTTTCCCAACTCTTTACTGTGTTTTCCCTCAAATAAGTCATCCCCCGATAATAAGTTCAATTGGATTTTTAAGCACATGCACAAAAATAAGCCCTTCCCCCCAAAATAAGCCCTTCCCAAAAATATTTAAGTGCATGCGCAGCTGGTCCTCGCCATTTCCTCTGGTTCGGATTAGGGAGACAGAGCTGGAAATTGGGAAGAGGAGCCCTGTCTCGCTCCACATGCCCCAAAATAATAAGACCTCCCCATCAATAAGGCCAAGCGCTGATTTTGGGGTTTAAAAAAAATATAAAACAGAGTGTTATCTTTGGGAAAACACGGTAGTTTTGTCCGTCATCTCAATCAGTGTTCCCCTCCATCCCAAACTATATATAAGACCGACTGCCTTCAAATTCATGCTTCAAATTATATTCTTTCATTTATAACCAGCAAAGGAAAAGATGTTTTATGACTTATACAGTACAAGACTTTGGTCTGGGAACATAGAGGGATAAAATGTGGAGATGGGGGGAAATGGAAGTAGGATTTAAGAGGAGGGGAGAAATAAAATCAATTGAGTTACACATGTTCATTTGGACATGGATACATTCAATAATTTGACTTTATTTGGTAGAAGAAAAGTGCAAAACCCATCATGCTGAAGAAACCCAGAATTCCCATTTCTCCTCCATATGATCTGTTTTTCCAAAATGTTTCTCTGACAGCCTTCCAGAGACAGTCCTCCAAAATGGAAGCATCTCTGACTATCATGCTTCCAGTTTCAAGAGTAACTTTCTAGAAAATTCTCTGGAGTGGCCACCACAACATGGCCCAGAGGAGAAACAGAATGGTCCACTTCTACTCCATTTTGCACATACCTCTTTTGTTGGCCCCTGTAAGGTCCTGCCTCTCCAGTACTCTCAAGAAAGCAGGACTCATGAAACAAAAGCCATTTCAAAAGGAAACTTTTATTGGAAGATTGTGATAGCAAGAGATCTAGGCAGGAATTAAGTTTCCCGCTCAAAACAGTAGAGTGCAGATAGAGCCCCTCCCAAAGCCCAATACATCTCCAAGCCAAACAGTGTAAAGATATTATGAGATCCTCAGGCTGAGGAGGTGATAAATGCCGGTCTCCAAGGCAACACTGATGCTCTTCTCTGGAAACGAGATTAGCTATGTGACCTGACAATCCCATTCCAACACTATAATTCATTTCATAACTAATCAGTTTTGTAGATGCTTCTGAATGCAAATTTTATTCACTTTCAGCCCTTGCCTTACTCCCAGTGTGTGGAGCCTTGTCAACCTGGCTATTTCAAGGTGGTCCAGGAAGGAAAACCAATCTGTTGCTACAACTGCATCCCTTGTGCAGAAGGGAGCATTTCCACCCAAGAAGGTGGGTGAATGGGAATCAAAACAGTTCTTGGGATAGGAGCAAAGGTTCCTGCAGATATTAGCTAAGAAGATATTTCTAATTTGGGTATTGGAGTGGGAGGGAGTATTAATTTAACTATCAGAATTAATTTCACCAAGGATATAACAATAATTTGAGCTGGGAGAATTCATTGGAATGAGAGGTTAAGTGTAGAAGAAGCCAAGCAGCTATCAAGAAGCATATGTGACTTTGGGAAGGATCAGTTGAAGTGACATGAAGCAGCCTGTTGTTTCACCATGACAAACAGAATGATGTTGCTTCTACAGTATGAAGCTGTCCATTGAGATAAATTAATCTCCAATGTCAAGGTTCCAAGTAACACCCCCAATGAAAGAAAACTCCGAGGCCTGACTTTCCTCAAAGTTACATTTTATTGAAGATGTCATACTGGCACATCTGGGAAAACCCAAATCTGAAAGCGTCCAAGTTTTCCTCACCCAAAGGAAAGTTCAAGTCCCCACCCAACACCCAAAAGTCCATCACATGGCCCAATCCAAACACCATGCTGACTGGAGATGTCTCCCAGTTCTAACCCTCCAGATGCAGGGCAAGATGTCCTTGAGTTTCTGAGAAATGAATGTTGTTATGACTACCGGTATATATCACCCATGCTCCATACAATCCCCCCATCACAGTTTCCTCAGTAGTAAATGTGGCAAGCCTGAAGAGGCAACAAAAAAGATGGCTTCCAGGCCTGACAGCCAAGTCACTCAGGACGTAGTCAGTAATCTTGCCATCTCCTCCATTCCAGGGTGGATTCGGGATAGACATATTTCTGCCTAACTATCTTCCTCCAGTATCCAAGGAGTAGGCAAGCATGATCTGTGTTTTCTGTGGAGTAGCTATTTGGGGGAATACATTGCTACCGGAGAGGAACCTCTCCTCATTATAGCAATTAGAGAGAAAACCAGACAACTTTATCTGCCCGTTTTTAATAATTAATCATTGGGATTTGGTGGGACAAAATGAAAGCAAAAATAGTTGAACAATATTGTTATTGAATTTCAATTTTATCCTCCAATTAATGGGTAATGGGACAAATCAAACTCCATTTTGGAAAAGCAGAATATTCCAAACTTGTCAAATTGTCCTAGTCCATTAGAAACCTTCCTACATGATGTAGATCAGGCGTGTCAAACTCAAGGCCCATGGGTAGCATCTGGCCTGTGATATGCTCTGATCTGGCCCATGGGGAAATACTAGTCTACCCAATGGAAAGAGGAAAGATCGGGCCAGCGTGGCTTCATGCTACCAGTTTGGGGAGTGGTGTCAAGCTGGCCACACCCACCCAGTTGGTGGCACCCATGCAGTCAGCCATGCCTGAGCTCCCCCCAAGTCAACCATAGCCCTGAGGCAGTCCTCAATGAAATTAAGTTTGACACCCCTGATGTAGATGGTTGTCCCTTCTTCCCTTTTGCTTCTTAGAATGTGGGCTTCCTGATTTCAAAATCTAACTACCATCCTATAAATTCATGATAAATATTACATTTGTATTTGGGGGAATACATTGCTACCGGAGAGGAACCTCTCCTCATTATGGCGATTAGAGAGAAAACCAGACAACTTTATCTGCCCCCTTTTAATCATTAACTATTTGGGTTTGGTGGGACAAAATGAAAGCAAAAATAGTTGAACAATATTGTTATTGAATTTAAATTTTCTCCTCCAATTAATGGATAATGGGACAAAACAAACTCCATTTTGGAAAACCAGAATATTCCAACCTTGTCAAATTGGCTAGTCCCAGTCCATAAGAAACCTTCCTACTTGATGTAGATCAGGGGTGTCAAACTCAAGGCCCATGGACTGCATCCGGCCTATGATGTGGTGGGATCCTGCCCATGGGGCCGTCCTGGTCTACCAAATGAGAAGAGGAAATCTCGGGCAGCATGGCTTCGGCCCAGTCTACCCAGTGCGAAAAGAAACATGCTAGCAGTTTAGGGAGTGGCATCAAGCTAGCCACACCCACCCAGTTGGCCACACCCACCCAGTCAGCCACACCTGACCACTGCCCCCCCCAAGGTCAACCATAGCCCTGATGTGACCCTCAATGTAATTAAGTTTGACACCCCTGATGTAGATGGTTTTCCCTTCTCCCCTTTTGCTTCCTAGAATTGTCTCCTCTCAAATTCTGCCCCTAATCTAGCTACACTTTATCAACTAGAGACACATACTAATGCAAAGAAGCACAGGTGTACACATACGCCTAATTTTTTCTCTCTGCCTCCCATCCCCTGCAGATGAATACACACATAAAGTCAGATGTGGGCTTCCTGATTTCAAAATCTAACTCCCATCCTATAAATTCATGATAAATATTACATTTGTCCTCTATAGATGCAGACCACTGCACCAGATGTCCAGACAATCAGTATCAGAACAAGCATCGAGATCAATGCATCCTCAAAACTGTCACTTTTTTGTCCCATCAAGAGTATTTGGGAATTATTCTTACTTTCTTTGCCCTATTCCTGATCTTAACCACAGTTTTAGTCTTGGGAATCTTCATTAAATTCCAAGAAACTCCAATTGTCAAAGCCAACAACCGGGACCTCTCCTATATCCTCCTGGTCTCCCTTCTTCTTTGCTTCTTGAGTTCCTTTCTCTTCATTGGTCGGCCAAGGAGAACCACCTGCCTTCTCCGGCAAACAATTTTCAGCATCATCTTCTCAATTGCCGTGTCTTCCATCTTGGCCAAAACAGTCATGGTGGTGCTGGCCTTCCTGGCCACAAAGCCAGGAAACAGAGTGAGAGGGTGGCTGGGCAAGAGTCTGACCAACACCATCATCCTTTCTTGTTCCAGTGTCCAGGTTGTCATTTGTTTCACCTGGTTAGGAGTCTTTCCTTCATTCCCTGATTCTGACATGTATTCCCAGCCTCGAGAGATTGTTCTGCAGTGCAATGAAGGCTCTGTCACTATGTTTTATGTTGCCCTTGGTTACATGGGTTTTCAGGCTGCCATTTGCTTCATAGTGGCCTTCCTGGCCAGGAATCTCCCTGGGTCCTTCAACGAAGCCAAGCTGATCACCTTCAGCATGCTGGTCTTCTGCAGTGTCTGGATCTCCTTTGTGCCTACCTATCTGAGCGCCAAAGGGAAGTTCATGGTTGCTGTGCAGGTCTTCTCCATCTTGGCTTCCAGTGCTGGGCTACTGGGTTGCATCTTCATCCCCAAATGTTACATCATTTTGCTGAGGCCAGATCTGAATACAAAGGAACATCTGATGTTCAAAAGTGAAGTGAAAAAGTGATGCTGATGGATGTTCTGGGGATATAATTCCCACCCAATATAATTCTCACCCATTGGGTACTTTTTAGGAGAAAACACTATCAAGCTGCTTTTTGAAGTGATCTCCTGCTTAAGCCTAATTTCCATGCTTTTAAATTTCTGTGACTGGTAGTATTATTTAGCATTTTGGGCTTCATTATTAGCCTTTAAGTGAGGATGTGATTAGAATTTTAGTCTGGCAGTGTTGATCTCCTTTCAGATTTTAGGAAAGCATGCTTTTCTTCTGTTTTTTCATGGGGAAAAAACAGCCTTTTCAACAACTGAATCTTAGTCAGTGTATTCTGAAAGTAATTTATTTATTTATTTATTTATTTATTAATCACATTTATATAATGCCCTACTCCCAGGGGTACTCAAGTGTAATTGAATACACTTGCAAGTTTTAAGTAAGATACTAATCCATCTTGGAAAGTGCATGATGTAATCTATAAATTTACCACATGTGAGAAGTAATATCTAATCAATGTTTTCTATTGTTCACTTGTGAAATGTAATATATATATCTTTCGTTCTTTCATTGGTTTCTTTCTGATGTATCACATGTACCAAATTTTTGTATCATTTGTTTCTGTATCTTATTAAAAGAGTTGGACTTCCTCCATTCCATAAATGCTTTTCACTGTGCCTGTGATTTGTGTTGCTGGGTACGGTTGAACCAGTGGTGGGTGGGATTCAAATTTTTTTACTACCGGTTCTGTGGGTGTGGCTTGGTGGGCATTGCATGGCTTGGTGGGTGTGGCTTGGTGGGCATGGCAGGGGAAGGATACTGTAAAATCTCCATTCCCTCCACACTCCAGGGGAAGGTTATTGCAAAATCCCCACTTCCTCCCAATCAGCTGGGACTAATCACAGCCTTGTTGAAAATTCTGGACCAAACATAATTTCTAATGTTGGATTTTCCCCCTTACCAGAGGGAGCCCCTAGTGGAGTACTTGAAGCCATTACCATGGCAACTCCATTGTGCTGTAGAGTAGAAGCCATTTTAAGGCAGTCCAGTACAAACAATTTTAAGACACAACAGGCAGTATCTTAACAGAACACAGATTCATAACACATTCATATATATGAATCTCATGGCCACAGAAAAATATCCATGTACATCAGATTTTATCATTTTATTGGTCTTCAAAAGAAAGTTTTTAAAAAAGCTATGCTCTTACGTAAAAAACGATTTATGTTCTTGTTTGAAACAAAAATGGGGAAGTCCCAGAGGACTGTGATGATCAGGGTGTTCCTTTTAACAGCATAACACTGGTAAAGATGTTCCTTTGATCAGGTTAAAAACAGACAAGAAGGATAGTACACAAGCTTAATAAATATACAAACTCTGCTAAGGTCTTGTTTGCAGAATTTTGTTGTATTTCATGGGAAGCATAAGTGAAACTAAATAAGATCAAGAGGAAACTAATTCTCATCTAAGGGGGATTCACAGATGTCTACAGACTGATCGGGAAATTCCTCTAGACAAAAACTCTAAATCCATATTAATATGCCCTTAATCATGTCCATGTTGAATGTCTTTCTTAATTTGAATTTTCTAAAAGTGTTTTATTGGATAGATCTGGGGCCAAATTCTCCAGTCTCCCTCATTGGCCCATCTTCAAAGTTTTAAGCCACATCTGTTAGTTCTCCCTTTGGCCACCTGCTTATTGACTTGCTCGGAGTTCAGAGAGGCGACTCTGCTCTTACTTGCAATTATCCAAATCATAGTTATTTCTTTTTGTCTTTATGTTAGTACACTAGAGAGGTTCCTGCAAGCTCAGTCAGAAGCACACATCATGTTGCTGGTGTTCCTACTTCTGCTGCTTCAGTGGCCACAAACAGATGGTGTGATGCTCAAAGCCAAATGCCTCCTGACTCTGGAGCAGGATAAAGTGATCCCAAAGAATCACTACAAACCAGGAGATTACTTCATTAGTGGCATAATCTCTACAAGAAAAGCTACATTTCATTCATTAAGGTTTAATAGATGTCCTTCAGAAAAATTCTCCTCGTAAGTCCATTTTTCTGCACCGCGTGAGAACCAATTCCTATGAATGTCTATAATCCCAGTCCTTCAAAAACACAAATTGCTTCCTCCTTTACCTGTTTTTGTAGCTTATTCTCTGATTCTATCTTCGGGTCCCTATTGGAAGCTGCAAGTGACAAAGCTCACTTTGAGCTGTCAAATATCAGAACCCAATCAAAGATTTGTCCACTTTCCTTTCCATTCTATGACCAGACCTAGAATATAGACACAGAGGGACAGACTGGCCTTCCACCTCATCCTTCTGCTGACCATCTTGTAGTTATCTGGGCATATCATCCACCCTTATTAAGATTAAGGAAACCACCATCATATATGCAATAAAATCTTGAAGACCAATGCATGAATTTGAAGTGGTATCAGGGTAACCAACTGGGAGGGTAGGTGCATTTGAAATAATGTATGATGCATTTTTATTGTCTTTGTTCTTTTTCTATGGTAATAGTTTGGAATGTTGCGAACGGTTTGGAAGAATAACTGTGATTGAATGGGTTAAAGGTATTGTGGAAGAATAGTTAAATGTTATTTTCATCTCTATGTTAATACCTTCAGACTTAAACTCAGACGTTTTTGGAAATTTCTGCCCTTCCTTTTTGCAATTGAGGACATCAACCAGAATGGCTGCCTCGTACCCAACATCACCCTGGGTTATAATATCTATGAAAATTTTTTTAAGGTAGAAATGACTTCAGAGGTTTTGCTGGACCTGCTTTCAGATGGGGAGGCCAATGTTCCCAACTACAGGTGTGGGATGCAGAGAAACACAGTGGCTGTGCTGGAAGAGGCTGAAACTGGCATCTCTGTCCAGATTTCAACCATGTTGAGCACCTACAAAATTCCACAGGTGTGTCTTTTTGGGAAGACAGGTTTCAGTCATGCAACAAATGGAAATGAAAATGGAAATGAGAGGAATTCTGTTTTGCTTGTTAAATTTAAACTACCATCATATTCCATTCCTTTCAGATCAGCTACAGTTTTGCTTCCAAGATCCTGAGAGATAAAACTCTGTTTCCTTTCTTCAACCCAATGCTTCCTGCTGAAGGAGTTCAGTACCCGGGAATGGTCAAGCTGCTCCTCCATTTCAGATGGACCTTGGTTGGTCTCATTGCTCCAGAAACTGACCAGGGGGAGAGGTTCATGAGGACAATGTCTTCTTTGATGTTAAGGAATGGCATTTGTGCAGTTATACATAAAACCTTTCCATTAAATGTGATTCATATAATTTTTATATTTGAAGAATATTTCAAGTGGAGACATGTCAATGTCTTTGTTTATGGTTCAGAGACCAGTTCATTCCATGAAGGGATGATGATTGCACAAAATGCATTTCAAAGGGTTCAGGAGCCTATTGTAGGAAAAGTCTGGATCACCACAGCTCACTGGGATCTGAGTCCTGAGTTGATGTACAATAACTTTTCCTTGAAATACTTTAGTGCCATTTTTTCCTTTCTGATACGGAAAAGGAAATGGGCAAATTATGAGGCTTTGCGTCACTTTCACTCATCCCTACTTAACTTTATGAAGAACACCTTTACATGTTCATCCACCAAGGATGAGATTTCAGTGAAAGTTTGGAGACGATGCAGACAGAGAGAAGACCTGGTGTCTCTGAGGAAAGAGGAGGTGGATCGAGTCCTGGCTCTGGATAGCTATCTCATTTACAACACCATCTGGGCTGCGGGAAGGATCTTAAATTCAGCTTATATATCCATATTCAAGAGAACACGGAGGAACAGAGGTATGAAGGTTGAAGCCCCAAAGCTAAAGGCCTGGCAGGTATTTTTCTTTTCCATCAGACATGTTTCCTCTAGAGGTGGGAATCCGTTTGGTAAGGGGATGCTTCACTTACTTATTCCAAAAAAATTAAATTATCCTAAAATTGAAATCTAACCTAAGTCCAACTTTCCATTCACTTGTTCTCATTTTCATTCCCTTTTATCCTTGTTTTTGCAATATTTCTGCTTTTAATTGTGGTCATCATGAAAACTTCAGTCTCTGAGTTGTTCAGTCATGCTTCTATCTCATTCAGTGAAATACCTTTTAATAATTCCTTTCTTGGCCAAAATATTATACTGTTTCCATGCCTCTTTTCTTTGGCATTTCTCTCTCCTGTGTCTCAGAGAACCCCATTCAATCCCTTCTATGGGCTGGGCAACTCTAATACCTCTGCCCAATAATCCCTATCAGTTCAGTTCAGTTTATTGCATTTCTATACCTCCCTTCTCCCGAGGGACTCAGGGCAGTTCACAGCCATATTAAAACAGTCCACACAAAAATTAAAATTACTAAAATAAGTTAAAGCTATTTGGCCGTTATTTAAAACCCCTTATTAAAACCCCGTTAAAACCAATTTAAAACCCACTAAAATTAATCTATTCAATCAGGCCGGCTTGGTGAAACAACAGAGTCTTCAGAGCCCGACGGAAGGTGCGGAGGTCGGGAATCTTTCTTATATCTAGGGGCAGTTCATTCCATAAGGCAGGAGCCCCCACAGAGAAGGCTCTCCCCCTGGGGGTCACCCGCCGACATTGTCTGGCCGACAGCACCCTGAGGAGGCCCTCTCTGTGAGAGCGTATCAAGCAGTGGGAGATATTCAGTGGCAGAAGGCGGTCCTGTAGATATCCCGGTCCTAAGCCATGGAGCGCCTTGAAGATGGTGACTAGCACCTTGAAACGCACCTGGAAGACCACTGGGAGCCAGTGCAGCTCGCGCAAGAGGGGAGTTACCCGGGAATGACGAGTTGCTCCCATAACCACTCAATGGGCTTCCCTTCCATTCAGTGACTTCCATTCAATGACCAGAAGCCTCTCTCCTTTCCTTGGCTATCAGCAACTTTATTCTTTTGCCAACGTTCTCATGTTTCAGTAGGGTTGGCAGGTCTAAGCAAGTGGCAGCACATGGCCAACCTTCTTTGGGCTGGGAAATTTAGCTGGTTGAAGCTTGTTTGTTAACAATTAATTCGATTTTGATGCTAATGATAAACAATGTGATGAAATATTGAGCAGCTCTGGCAGTTTGGAGAGCCAGCACAAAGAATATTTGTCATTCCTATGCTGGGCAATGCAATTTAAAAAAAAAACAAAACCTTAATTGTCTATGATAATTTAATCTTTTTCTCAATGTATTGTACAAAAGGAAGTCAAACAATTCACTTTAAACAGTGGTCCTTTATAAGGAAGCACAGAAAAAGAAAAAGAAATAAGACTTGGGGCCCAAGGAAGACAGCCAAAATTTTACAGGTTTCCTGTCATACCAAAGACTGGGGGCAATTTAAAAGAAGAAGCATTCATGTAGAAACACACAACACACACAAAACATATATACTGTCATACTCCTTCTAATACATTAGGTTGTTGGTATGATGGAACAGGGGACTTTTCTCTGTTATCAGCACTTTTGACCTGTTAACTGGAGCAGCATATTAAAGCTTTACTAAGAAGGAGCCAACCTGTGTTTGCACCTTATATCAGGGGAGACAATCAGATAATGCTCTCCAATCATTGAAAGGAATGATTTTAGCAAGAAAAGAGAAGTTGTGGACTTGTAGATCCTCAGTTATACTTCCCGAACTACAAAGGAAGATAGGATAAGTGAAAGATGATCTACCTCACTTGGACAATTGATGATACAACAAAAGAGAAAAATCACATAATACCCCTAAAATTAAAGAGAAATCGGAATGGCTGGGGGTTTTTAGGTTAATAATTTTAGCTGAAAAAAGTACTGTATTTTCCTGCGTATAAGACTACTTTCTAACACACAAAAATCTTCTCAAAAGTCGGGGGTCGTCTTATACGCCGGGTCTCATTCTCCTGTAACCAGGCAGACCAGCCCGAAAGGTTCTGACAAGCCTTAAATGGCTCTGAGGAGGGTCGTCTTATACACCCAGTCGTCTTATACGCCGGAAAATACGGTAGTTGGTTGCTCTTAAAGGAGTTGTTTATTTATGCTACCCTTCTCACTGTGCACAAGCATTGCTGTGTTCAAGCAGTGGGAACTGGGACATGAGCAGATGTCAAAACTCCTGTCTTTTGCAGTCTACAGCTGTTATTCCTGTGCTTACTGATAACTCTCCTAAACAAGTGGGAAACTGATAATAGAACCTGGTTTTGAACTGAAAGAGAGAAATATATCAGGCCTATGGATTTTTTCAAAGAACTGTTGATGCCCTTTCTAAATTCTTCATTTTCTTTTCTTTCTAGCTTCACTCCTTTCTTCAGAGCTCTCAGTTTCACAATAATTCCATAGAAGGAGTATATTTGGATGAGAAAGGAGAACTGGCAGCTAATCTGGACATTGTGAACTGGGTCATTTTCCCCAATACAACTGTCAAGAGAGTGAAATCTGGGAGACTAGAAAAGCAAGCATCTCAGGATGTTAAAATTATCGTTGACCAGAATAGTATCCCACAGGTGGAAATGCTGAACAAGGTGGGACACCAGGCTGGCAGGAAAGCCAATACTCCAGAAGAAAGGCTCAAGATACAGGAGGATCTTGACAAACTTAAACATTAAACCCTATCTAACAAAATGAAATTCAATGTAGAGAAGAGAAAGGTTTCGCATTTAGGCAACAAAAACCAAATGCACAGGTGGAGAATAGATGGTACCTGACTCAATAGTAGTAACTGTGAGAGGGATCTTGGAATCCTAGTGGACGATCACTTAAATATGAGCCAGCAGTGTGCAGCAGCTTCTAAAAAAGCCAAAACAGTTCTAGGCTGCTTAAACAGGGATAGAATCAAGATAATGTGAAGTGTTAATACCATGTTATAATGCCTTGGTAAGGCCACACTTGGAATACTGCATCCAGTTTTGATCATCAGAATATAAAAAAGAAAGAGTGCAGAGAAGAGCAACAAAGATGATTAGGGGACTGGAGGATAAAACATATGAAGAATGTTTGTAGGAATTGGGTATGCCTAGTTTAATGAAAATAAGGACTGGGAGGGACATGATAACAATGTTCCAATATCTCAAGGGCTGTGTCAGCGTTCCAGGGCTGACATTAGAGGGACGAGAAAGAGCGTGACATTTCACCTAGTAAAATCTCTCTGTGAACTTGGTCTCCTGGGAGATGTATGGGAGGGGTGACATTCCTGTGAACTGAGATGGTAGAGAAGGGAAGAATGATTTGGAAGACAGCCAATGGGGAGCAGAGAATAGGGAAAAGGAAAAGGAGGGTTTTGGGAGGGAAGAGGACAGTGCTGACTGCGTGGCAGTCAGGGACGGTCTGCATTGCTCAATGAAGAGAATATTTCCTACAAGATCTGCTGTTTGGCAATCTACTTTATTTTGAGAATGAAACCAGAACCTTGACAGGCTGCCACAAAGAAGAGGGAGTCAACCTATTTTCCAAAGCACCTGAAGGCAAGGCAAGAAACAATGGATGGAAACTAATCAAGAACAGAAACAACCTAGAACTAAGGAGAAATTTCCTGACAGTTAGAACAATGAATCAGTGGAATGATTTGCCTCCAGAAGTTGTGGATGCTCTTAACACTGGAAGTTTTTAAGAAGAGGTTTATCTGAAATGGTGTAGGATTCCCTGACTGAATAGGAGGTTGGACTAAAAGACCTCCAAGGTCCCTTCTAACTCTGTTATTCTGTTAATATTTATTTTATTCCAAAGAAGGTAGCCTCAACAGGATTACATTTTTGGGATAAATAAGGGGATTGGTTTCAATGACTCTTCCTGACAGCTGATCAGGTTTTCAAAAATTGGCCATGAAAAATATATTCCTGAATGTTCATATAAATAATTCACTGATTCTATGCAGAAGGAGAGTAGATTGAGCTAGACATACAGGTTATATGGTTTACTTAGCCAAAGAAAAGAGTCCATCCAATATTTCCCAGATAAATTCAATATCTAAATCTAAAATGAAAGTGTAAATTTGTATTGCATATGAAACATCAGAATGGAAGAGAAGCAGAGAAGGAATATGTAGTTGAACCCATTTGACGGGTTTCTTATTAGCTTCTAATTCGTCAATCCTGAACTTGTGATCACCAACACTTTCTTCCTTTGCCATTTTCTGAAAATACATTAATTTTCTGGACATTTTCCCACTCTCTCCTCAGCCCTTGCCTCCTTCTAAATGCGTGGAAAGTTGTTGTCCTGGATTCGTGAAGGTAGTTCAAGAAGGGAAGCCCATCTGCTGCTATGATTGTCTTCCTTGTGCAGAAGGGACCATCTCCACCATGGAAGGTGAGTGATTCCAACAAAAAGGTGCAGACATTTGGGATAATGTCTGATTTGCCTGATCCCTCCTATTTTTAAATATTTTTAAATATTTTAAATTATTTTTTAAATTTTTAGAGTTTTAGAGTTTTTATCTGGTTCATATTTTCAGCCTAAATTTATATTGATTTTAGTACGTTTTAACTTATTGTATTGTATTGGTTTTAAATTGGCTGTTCACCGCCCTGAGTCCGGAAGGAGAAGGGCGGTATAGAAATTTAAATAATAATAATAATAATAATAATAATAATAATAATAACAACAACAACAACAACAACAACAACCATGGACCCTAACATTTTTCATGAAATTATGATATAATATGCATTTTAAACCTTGGCTTTAAAAAGATAATTTCTTTTAATATGTATAATTATTTTATAGAGAATGATATGAAATAATATGGGAATTTAAATCACAAGCAGGATACTAAGAAAAGGGGGATCAATGGGGGGGGGTTGACATTATAAAAGGAAGATGGAATTTCTTGATCTTCTCTTATTCAGTGCTAATATTGCCATGTTTTCTTGGAGTTTCTCTTAGGAAATTGAGAACTCCTTATTCTTCCCTTCCCTTCCTCCATTAATGCAAGTGTAAAAGCTGGGCTTAACAAGCTGAAAAACAGGACTAGTACTCCTTCCTTCCTTTTATCCTTCCTCCCTCCCTTCCTCTCTCCCTCCCTCCATTTCTCAACATCTTTGATGGGAAATGAGGGACTCTCTGTTCTTTTAAGTGGATAAAACTGACAAGATTTTCCCCTTCTATATTGAGTCACAGGAAGGACTGTAAAATTGAGCTTTTGTTTTTCATCCATCCACAAGACAAATGCACAGAAGCTGTCAGGGACTATATAAGACCTGTCTATCTCCTTGGTCCAAGCTGTCAAGCTCCAAAAGCTAAGAAAGACACAGAGAGTTACTTCTAAGTTCAAAACTTAGTTCCTATTGTTCCTCATTTATAGACAGAAATCTTGCCAAACTAAAGCACTACTTGCATTGTTAAAGATATACTCTGAGAACTTCTGGAGAGAAGCTACCCCGAATCTCTTTCTCCCAACCAAACTACCTAAATTTCACTCTCTCTTGGTCCTCTGGAATGCAGTCTCTCCCTCCCAGGAAACCAGATTACATTCCACCACAAATTGGAGGAAAGCATTAAATACTAAATAAAACACATTGACTAACAGGCAATTTACACATGAAGGTCAGGATAAATATCTTCCTTCTTAAAGGAATCAGAGGTGGGTGGTGTCCACTGAAACTTTGAGTACAACCGCTTTCTACTGTCTGTCTTGACCTAGTCCTGCACAGGGGTCTCAATGACTATCTCTGTGGAACAGAAAAAGAGCAGAGATGAGCCACAAAGATAATTAGGGGACTGGAGGCTAAAACATGAAGAACAGTTACAGGAACTGGGTATATCAAGTTTAATGAAAAGAAGGATGGAAGACATGATAGCAGTATTCCAATATGTCAGGGGCTACAAGAAAAAGGGAGTCAAGCTATTCTCCAAAGCACTTGAAGGCAGGACAAGAAGAAATGGGTGAAAACTAATGAAGGAGAGAAGCAATCTAGAACTAAGGAAAAATTTCCTGACACTTAGAACAATTAATCAGTGGAACAACTTGCCTCCAGAAGTTGTGAATGCTCCAATGCTGGAAGTTTTTAAGAAGATGTTGGATAACATTTGTCTGAAATGGTATGAGTTTCCTGCCTAAGCAGGGGGTTGGACTAGAAGACCTCCAAGGTCCCTTCCAACTATTCTATTCTATTCTATTCTATTCTATTCTATTCTATTCTATTCTATTCTATTCTATTCCATTCCATTCCATTCCATTCCACTTTTCGGAGGACTGTGGAATGTTTTGAAGTTCCTCTCTAAAAGGTGATTCATGGAATCTGGGATGCAAACAGTGCAACCTCTAAAAGCAGACACAGCTCTTCCTGCAAATGAATGCAGTGATTCTCATTGGTCTTTGGCTCTTGCCTTTCTACATTAGGCCACATTAATTTTCTAATCATTGCTGCATACTATCTTTCTCCATGCAGATTCATTCATACCATCACCAGTTTCATTCCAAATAGAGAAAGTTCTCAACTTACAACCATTTGTGTTGTAAGTTACAAAGGCACTTTGTAACTTACTATTTCAAGGCACTATTTCCTTGAAGTTACGAGTACTCCAGCATCCTGATCAGGGGTGAAATCCAGCAGGTTCTGGAGAACCGGTAGCGGAAATTTTGAGTAGTTCGGAGAACCGGCAAATGTCACCTCTGGCTGGCCCCAGAATGGGGTGGGAATGGAGATTTTGAAATATCCTTCCCATGCCATGCCCACCAAGCCACACCATGCCCACCAAGCCACGCCCACAGAACCAGTAGTAAAAAAATTTGAATTTCACCACTGATCCTGATCATCATGCGAAAAGCAACTGGCATGTATTTAGAATGGTTGCAGCATCCTGGAGTCACATGGTCACCATTTGTGACCTTCATACTTGTCTTCCAACAAGAAAGTCCATAAGGAAAGCCCCATTAGCTCCAGCCATGATTTAGTTGACATATGTGGCAAAAGGTGTAATAAAATGAGGTGTGACTCACTTAACAACTGCCATGCTTAAACAATGGAAATTCTAGTCCCATTTGTGAACCTAAACTGTGGCGTCCTTGTATGCATCTGATGCAAGAACATGCTTTACTCCTTCGGGAGTAGGGCGGTATATAAATCCAATAAATCTAATCTAATCTAATCTAATCTAAATCTTTACAGTAGTTGTTAATCTCACTCTTTTCAGATGCTGAAAAATGCACCAAATGTCCAGCAGAACAGTATCCAAACAACAACCAAGATGACTGTATTCCTAAGACTGAAACTTTCCTATCCTATCAAAAAAATCTGGGGATTGTCCTGGCTTCTCTTGCCTTGTTCCTGTCTTTGGTAACAGGTTTTGTCTTGGGAATTTTCATTAAATTCCAAGAAACTCCCATAGTCAAAGCCAACAATCGAGATCTCTCCTACATCCTCCTCATCACCCTCCTGCTTTGTTTCTTGACCTCCTTCCTGTTCATTGGCCGGCCAATGAGAGCCACCTGTCTTCTCCGACAAACATCCTTCAGCAACATCTTCTCAGTTGCCATTTCTACTGTCTTGGCCAAAACAGTCACTGTGATGTTAGCCTTCTTGGCCACAAAACCTGGGAGTAAAGTGCAGAGATGGCTAGGGAAGAGCCTAGCTAATTCCATTATATTTTCGTGTTCTGGTGTCCAAGTTGTTCTCTGCAGCATCTGGTTGGGCACTTCTCCCCCATTCTCTGAGTCGGACATGTACTCACAATCTGCAGAGATCATCCTGAAATGTAATGAAGGCTCTGTTGTCATGTTCTACCTTGCCCTTGGTTACATGGCCTTCCTGGCTCTGATCTGCTTCACAGTGGCTTTCCTGGCCAGGAATCTACCTGGGGCCTTCAATGAAGCCAAGCTTATCACCTTCAGCATGCTGGTCTTCTGCAGTGTCTGGATAACCTTTGTACCCACCTACCTGAGCACCAAAGGGAAGTACATGGTGGCTGTGCAGGTTTTTTCCATCTTGTCCTCCAGTGCTGGACTTCTGGGCTGCATCTTCATGCCCAAGTGCTATATTATTTTTTTAAGACCAGACCTGAATACAAAGCAATATTTATTTTCTAAATAAGATATGAATTGACTTGCCACGTCTTTCCCAAAAATGCCAGTTAATTTCTTCTGAAATATTATTGGCAGCCTAAAGTTTCTAAAAAAAGCACAATTTGTGAATTTAATGCCAAGTAACTCAGTCCCCTCTTTGATGGATGCAAACTATCTCTTTTGTACAGTGTTTCATTGGACCAGCTGCAGACATCATGGCTAATAAAACCAAAGCCTTCTCTTTTTACACAACTCCTTTAGCCACACATTAAACTCTGCTACACACTGGCCTTTTCCTTTTTGTTCCTTATATACTGGTATTTGAGCTAGCTTCTGACAAAACATTTGCTCTGTGAATATTTAACTCCAGTTCATCACATTTCTGGAAATTCATGATCTATGTGAAACTGATGGGAGACTTCTCTTCAGGTCTGGACATTCTCTTAATAAAGAAATTGTCAGGTTTTATTTTTATTTTTAACGTTTATATTGTTTATATGGCAGTTTTATTTTCTTGGTATTGTTTATGTTTTAAAAAATGTTACATGGATAGCTATATAACTTTTATAAATAAATAGTTTTCCTGGACCGTGAATGTGCAGTACGCATTAATGAAGACAGAAGCCTTAACATTGAAGTTTACAGAAAACCTCCACACACAGATCAATATTTACATTTTGATTCTCACTACCCATTGGAGCAAAAAATGGGAGTCATCAGAACCCTACACCACCGAGCTGAAGGCCTTCCTACTAGCAAAGATGGGAAACTAAAAGAATGAAAACACATCAAGGAATTGCTCAGAACAGGTGGCTATCCCAAGCGGACCTTCATCAGATCTCAAAAAAGATCCTACAGGAGCTCCTCCATAACAGACAATGAAGAGAACAATAAATGAAACAACATTGTCATTCCATACATTGCACGAATGTTGGAAAAGCTCAGGAGGATCTTCAGCCAACACAACACACATGCACACTTCAGACCCAAGAATACACTAAAGCAGAAGCTTGTCCACCCCAAGGATAAAATATCCAGAAATCAATTAAACAACATGGTATAGGGATGTACAGTGCAGTGAGCCATGTGCAGACCTGTACATTGGGGAAACAAAACAACCACTTCATAAATGCATGGCACAACATAGGAGAACAAATCCATCAGGACTAGATTCAGCAGTCCATCAGCATTTAAAAGACAGGCCATTCTTTTGAAGACAGTAAAGTCCACATTTTGGACAGAAAGGACCACTGGTTTGAAAGAAGCATCGACAGACACGACAGCAACAGACACGTCGACAACACAGTCCTTTCAACAATTCCAACAAGACTCCACACCACCCATTTACACCACTCAGGTGACCCTAACAACACAGATAAACCTCCAGGTGGTCTTAACAACTCTGTAAAAGAGTGCAAATGACCAGCTGTCTTTAAGAAGTATAAATTCTTCCATTCCCCACCATCGAGCCAGAGCTGACAAAGCTTCTTGGATGAGAAGCAAAACATCTTCAAAGAAAAAAAAAACCCTAGAAAGTCCTGTTGCCTCTTGAAAAAGCACCTTGGGGACAACCATGACCTAGATGACTGAGAATCTCCACAGACATCCAAGACAATTTGAGATCGGGACCAATGGCTGTACAAAGAAAGGGTTCCCTCTAAACATGGGTACAATAATCTGATCAATCCTTTTCCAATGACTCAGTCAAGGTCTCTAAATAGCAGTCTGAAACTGAAAGATGCATTGTAAAAATATGAGCTTCCATCACTTTCTTAAGACTTGTCCTATGTCTTTTAATAGCCTCTCACAGTTCAGCCTCCAATATAATTTCTTACAATTCACTAGGAAATTAATATATGAATTATAAAGAGCTATGGTTTTTAAAAGCCAAACCTATCAAAATGGCTTGTTATGGGAAAATGTTGGTATATATGCTTTTCTCAAGTGTCAAATCCTTTCTCCTGCTAAAAACCCACCTTCCATGGTGGAGATGGTTCCTTCGGCACAAGGGAGACAGTCATAGCAACTGATGGGCTTCCCTTCCAGAGCCACTTTCACGAATCCAGGACAACAGCTTTCTACACACCTGGAAGGAGGCAGGGGCTAAACATAGACAACATCCAGAAGTGGAATCATAAATTTATATCAAAAAAAGGGGACGAAAGAACAAGGGATTAGAAATCTCCAGATCCAATTTTAACCTTTCTATGTAAAAAAATTGGAGCTCATCAAATGCATTTGGCTGAATGCTGTTTCCTTCTTTCTCTCTTCTAATTCTAATTCTTATCTCTACAATTTTTAGTTTAGAATCTAAATTTAAATATTAAATTATTCAAAAGGTCAGATGGATCCTCTGGTTTGTGAAATGAATTATCTTGCCCCTATGAATTAACTCTCTATCCTTTTGCACAAGTCTAATGTTTTGACTCTTTGATCTATCAGAATTAAAGCTGGAAGGGACCTTGGAGGTTTCTTAGTCCAACCCCCTACTTAAGCAGGATATCTCATACCACTTCAAACAAGTGGTGGTTCAGTCTTTTCTTAAAAACCTCTAGTGCAGTGATTCTCAACCTGGGGGTCGCAACTCCTTTGGGTCAAAGGGCCATTTCACAGGGGGCGCCAAAGCCCTCTCTCGCCCCCCCATGCCTTCACTCACCCTCACCCTCTGTTGGATCACCGGTCCCGTTCGCTTACCCCGCCCACTCCCAATCTATTGCTGCCTCCAAAAGCTCCATTTGAGAGCTGTTCAAGGCTGCAGGGATTGCCAAAACACATCGCCACTGATTGCTGCCTGTGCACATTGTATTTTTGACCTCTGTGCGTCGTGTTTTAGGCTTCAGCATGCCCCATTTTTGGCTTCTGCACATCATGTAGCGATGGGCAGCGATGTGCTTTTTATGATCCCCGCAGCCATGAACGGTTCTCAAATGGAGCATTTGGAGGCTGAAAATGAGAGCCATTGTCTGAGGCAATCTCTGCAGCCAGGAAGAGAACGTGCTGAGGCCAAAGGGTGGGGGCCAGCTGGTGGGTGGGGCTACATTTGGAGTAGATTTTGGAACAATCTCGTTCCAAAGAGCAGGGGCTCCCACAGAGAAGGGTCTCCCCCTGGGTGTCGCCAGCTGACATAATTTGGCCAATGGCACCTTGAGGAGTCCCTCTCTGTGGGAGTGAACTGGTCGGTGAGAGGCTATCGGTGGCAGAAGGCGGTCTCGTAGGTACCCAGATCCTGAGCCGTGAACTTCCCCTGCCATGCCCACTAAGCCACACCCACAGAACCAGTAGTAAAAAATTTTGAATCCCACCACTGGTTCAGCCCTACCCAAAAACACAAATCGCAGGCACAGTGAAAAGCATTTATGGAATGGGGGGAGTCCAAGTCTTTTAATTGGGTACAGAAACAAATGATACAAAAATTCGGTACATGTGATACATCAGAAAGAAACCAATGAAAGAATGAAAGACATTTATTACATTTGACAAGTGAACAGTAGAAAACATTGATTAGGGATTACTTTCCACATGTGGTAAATCTATGGGTTACATCATGCTCTTTCCAAGATGGATTAGTATCTTACTTAAAACTTGCAAGTGTATTCAATTACTTTCAGAATACATTAAGATTCAGTTATTGAAAAGGCTGTTTTTCCCCTATGAAAAAACAGAAGAAAAGCATGCCTTCCAAAAGGTCAACACTGCCAGACTAAAATTCTAATAACATCCTCACTTAAAAGCTAATAATGAAGCCCAAAATGCTAAATAATACTACCAGACACAGAAACATAAAAGCATCAAAACTTAAGCAGAAGATCACTTCAAAAAGCAGTGTTTTCTCCTGAAAAGTACCCAATGGGTGAGAATTATATTGGGTGCAGTGCTGGGTTCCTCCCAGTTCTGCCCGGTTCCACCGAGGTGGTAGAGGTGACGATATGACATCACCAAACCGATTCTGCCCCCCACCCTATGCCCCCCACCCACCCCCATGTTATTCTTACCTTTTATTTGGCTCCACCCTCAATCTATTGCTGCCTCCTGAGTCCCAGCTGATGGTTAGAGGAAAAAAAACTGTTTAAAGTCTTGCTGTGGGGCTACAAAGGGCCGCCCAACAGCTGATCTGTGTTAAAAGAAAACAAACGAGTAGACCCGTGCCGACTCATGCAAAAATACATGAGTAGATCACTGCCTGCAAAAATAAATGGGTAGACAAGTGCCTGCAAAAATAAATGGGTAAATCGGTACAGCTCTGCAAGCAGTTAAAAGCCTGGTAGACCAGTACCACTGCTAAATCCTAAATAACTGTCACATGACCATCAAGCCATGCCCACAAAATAAGCCATGGCCACAGAACCGGTAATAAAAAAATTTAGAACCCACCCCTGATTGAATGGGAATTATATCCCCAGAACATCCATCAGCATCACTTTTTTACTTCACTTTTGAACATCAGATGTTCCTTTGTATTCAGATCTGGCCTCAGCAAAATGATGTAACACTTAGGGAGGAAGATGTAACCCAGCAGCCCAGCACTGGAAGCCAAGATGGAGAAAACCTGCACAGCAACCATGAACTTCCCTTTGGTGCTCAGATAGGTAGGCACAAAGGAGATCCAGACACTGCAGAAGACCAGCATGCTGAAGGTGATCAGCTTGGCTTCGTTGAAGGACCCAGGTAGGTTCCTGGCCAGGAAGGCCACTATGAAGCAAATGGCAGCCTGAAAACCCATGTAACCAAGGGCAACATAAAACATAGTGACAGAGCCTTCATTGCACTGCAGAACAATCTCTCTAGGCTGGGTGTTCATGTCAGAATCAGGGAATGAAGGAAAGACTCCTAACCAGGTGAAACAAATGACAACCTGCACACTGGAACAAGAAATGATGATGGTGTTGGTCAGACTCTTCCCCAGCCACCCTCTCACTCTGTTTCCTGGCTTTGTGGCCAGGAAGGCCAGCACCACCATGACTGTTTTGGCCAAGACGGAAGACACGGCAATTGAGAAGATGATGCTGAAAATTGTTTGTCGGAGGAGGCAGGTGATTCTCCTTGGCCGACCAATGAAGAGAAAGGAAGTCAAGAAGCAAAGAAGAAGGGAGACCAGGAGGATATAGGAGAGGTCCCGGTTGTTGGATTTGACAATTGGAGTTTCTTGGAATTTAATGAAGATTCCCAAGACTAACACTGTGGTTAAGATCAGGAATAGGGCAAAGAAAGTAAGAATAATTCCCAAATACTCTTGATGGGACAAAAAAGTGACAGTTTTGAGGATACATTGATCTCGATGCTTGTTCTGATACTGATTGTCTGGACATCTGGTGCAGTGGTCTGCATCTATAGAGGACAAATGTAATATTTACCATGAATTTATAGGATGGGAGTTAGATTTTGAAATCAGGAAGCCCACATCTGAATTTGTGTGTGTATTCATCTGCAGGGGATGGGAGGCAGAGACAAAAATTAGAAGTATGTGTACACTTGTGCTTCTTTTCATTAATATGTGTGTCAAGTTGATAAAGTGTAGCTAGATTAGGGGCAGAATTTGAGAGGAGACAATTCTAGGAAGCAAAAGGGGAGAACGGACAACCATCTACATCAGGGGAATCAAACTTAATTTCATTGAGAACTGCATCAGGGCTATGGTTGACCTGGGGGGGGGGAGGGTCAGGCATGGCTGACTGGGTGGGTATGGCCAACTGGGTGGGTGTGGCCAAATTGACGCCACTTCCCAAACTGCTAGCATGTTTCCTCTTCACATTAGGTACACCAGGACAGCCCCATGGGTCGGATCCCACCACATTGTAGGCCGGATGCAGCCCATGGGCCTTGAGTTTGACACCCCTGATCTACATCATGTAGGAAGGTTTCTAATGGACTAGGACTAGCCAATTTGACAAGATTGGAATATTCTGGTTTTCCAAAATGGAGTTTGATTTGTCCCATTACCCATTAATGGAAGATAAAATTGAAATCCAATAACAATATTGTTCTACTATTTTTGCTTTCATTTTCTCCCACCAAATCCCAATCGTTAATGATTAAAAGGGGGCAGAAAAAGTTGTCTGGTTCTCTCTCTAATCGCCATAATGAGGAGAGGTTCCTCTCCGGTAGCAATGCATTCCCTCAAATAGATACACAACTTGAAACACAGATCATGCTTGTCTACTCCTTGGATACTTTGGAGGACGATGGTTAGGCAGACATGTGTCTATCCCGAGTCCACCCTGGAATGGAGGAGATGGCAAGATCACTGACCAGGTCCTGAGTGACTTGGCTGTCAGGCCTGGAAGCCATCTTTTTCATTGCATCTTTAGGCCTGCCACATTTACTACTGTGGGAAACTCTGATGTGCGGATTGCATGGAGCACGGTTGATATATTCCAGTAGTCATAATAACATTCCTTTCTCAGAAAGTCAAGGACATCTTGCCCTGCACCTGGAGGGTTAGAACCAGGAGGCATTTCCAGTCAGCATGGTGTTTTGATTGGGCCATGTGATGGACATGTTGGTATTGGGCAGGGACTTTAATTTTCTTTTGGGTGAAGAAAACCTGGAAGCTTTCAGATTTGGGTTTTCACAGATGTGCCAATATGACATCTTCAGTAAAATGTAACTTTCGGGAAAGTCAAGCCTCGGAAGTTTCTTTCATTGGGGGTGTTACTTGGAACCCTGACATTGGATATTAATTTATCTCAATGGACAGCTTCATACAGTAGAAGCAACATCATTCTGTTTGTCATGGTGAAACAACGGGTGCTTCATGTCACTTCAACTGATCCTTTTCTAAGTCACATATGCTTCTTGATAGCTGCTTGGCTTTTTCTACACTTAACCTCTCATTCCAATGAATTCTCCCTGGTCATATTATTGTTATATCAGTGAAATTAATTCTGATAGTTAAATTAATACTCCCTCCCACTCCAATACCCAAATTAGAAGTATCTTCTTAGCAATGATCTGCAGGAACCTTTGCTCCTATCCCAAGAACAGTTTTGATTCCCATTCACCCACCTTCTTGGGTGGAAATGCTCCCTTCTGCACAAGGGACACAGTTGTAGCAACAGATTGGTTTTCCTTCCTGGACCACTTTGAAATAGCCAGGTTGACAAGGCTCCACACACTGGGAGTAAGGCAAGGGCTGAAAGTGAATAAAATTTGCATTCAGAAGCATCTACAAAACTGATTAGTTATGAAATGAATTACAGTGTTGGAATGGGATTGTCAGGTCCCATAGCTTATCTCGTCTCCAGAGAAGAGCAGCAGCGTTGCCTTGGAGAACGGCGTTTATCACCTCCTCAGCCTGAGTATCTCATAATATCTTTACACTTCGAGATTGGCTTGGTGATGTATTGGGCTTTGGGAGGGGCTCTGTCTACACTCTACTGTTTTGAGCGGGAAACTTAATTCCTGCCTAGATCTCTTGCTATCACAATCTTCCAATAAAAGTTTCCTTTTGAAATGGCTTTTGTTTCATGAGAACTGCTTTCTTGAGAGGACTGGAGAGGCAGGACCTTACAGGGACCAACAAGAGGTAAGTGTAAAATGGACTAGAAGTGGACCATTCTGTTTCTCCTCTGGGCCATGTTGTAGTGGCCACTCTAGAAAATTTTCTAGAAAGTTACTCTTGAAACTGGAAGCATGATAGTCAGACATGCTTTCATTTTGGAGGACTGTCCCTGGAAGGCTGTCAGAGAAACATTTGGAAAAACAGATCATATGGAGGGGAAATGGGAATTCTGGATTTCTTCAGTATGACGGGTTTTGCACTTTTCTTCTACCAAATAAGGTCAAATTCCTAAATGTATACATGTCCAAATGAACATGTGTAACTCAATTGA
Source organism: Coluber constrictor foxii (assembly GCA_038048745.1). Classification (NCBI taxonomy): domain Eukaryota; kingdom Metazoa; phylum Chordata; class Lepidosauria; order Squamata; family Colubridae; genus Coluber; species Coluber constrictor. The sequence continues at coordinate 264,085,364 of CM075959.1, forward strand.
TTTTAATTCTCCCCTCTTAAATCCTGCTTCCATTTCCCTATATCCGCAGACCAAAGTCTTGTACTGTATAAGTCATAAAGCATCTTTTCCTTTCCTGGTTATAAGTGAAAGAATATAAATCTGAAAGATGAATTTGAAGGCAGTCAGTCCTATATATAGTTTGGGATGGAGGGGAACACTGAGAATATGGACAAAACTAAAGAGATGGGACACCTCTTCCTCTACCTGATTGAGCCACTGAGGGCTCGTGATGGCTTCCTTGTTGATGTTGAATTTGACTCCAGTGGTTCCTTCTCTGTCTAGACTCCCAAAGTTCACTCTGGTGGTCGACTTATTAGGAAAAAACACCCAGCTCAGAATGTCAAAGTCAGCCATCAAGTCTCCATTTCTATCCAAATACATTCCTTCTATGGTGTTGTTGTAGATCTTGGGATTCTTCAGGAAATGGTGAAGCTACAGAATATAAGAAAAGAGGTTTTTACACCAATGGAATCATCTAAACAAGTTGATGTACAGAGATATAAGGAATTTGGCTTATTGAGCTGCAGCTTGTTTTCTTCTCACGACAATCTGCATAGATTTGTCCTTCAGGTACCAATGGCGGATGTTTTCTTTTCAACATCTGGCATTCCCAACTAGCCCATATTTTCTTGTTTTCTTGTTTTATTTCTCCCTTTAGTTCTCTTGAAGATAAGCAGATGGCAGACGGGCAGGAGAAGGGAAATCCATTATCTACAAATATATTTGCTTACATTATCTGTTGCTTATCCATGAGTTTTTCCCTCCTCCCTGAGATGTCCTGCATAGCTATAGATACATCATTTCATAATCAGAGACGCCATCGAGATAGAAGAACGCCCACACAGCATGAATAAACGAAATGATACCTCCCGCCTACCAGCTATTTGGAAACCCGCCCTTATTGATAAATGAGTCCCTAATATGAGGAATGACACCGGACCCACACTCACGAGGGCCACACAGGAGGTCGCCACCACACATCCACGTGGAAAGCAGACTCAAACTCACCCCGATGATGAGGCACGACCACGGGCCAGAAGCCAGACCGCAGCTGCATCATTAGCCATTTTAAACCCCTCCAATCCATACATGAAGCAGACTGACACCCACCATGAAGATGTGGCATGACAACAAATTCGAAGCCAACCAACAGCAACGCAGCTCACCAGCTCACATCCCCCTGCAACTCAGACAAACACGAGCACGACCGAGCCCCCACCCAAAGAGAACACACCCCCAGCCAATCAGAGTACAGCCAACCCTCCATCCAATCAGAACACAGTCAAGCCCCCAACCAATCAGAATACACCTTCACCCAATCAGAACATAGCCAAGTTCCCACCCAATCAGTTCACACTCCCACTAGCAGTTAAAAGGAAGAAACAGCTGCGATCACACATTGCTCCTAGAGCAGGAAGCTGAAAACACCAGCCTGAAGATGACAAATGAGACTTCGTCGAAATGTCTCCAAGACACTTCCAATTTTACATTGGGAGAAAACCTGAATAACCAAAGACCTACATACAAACACCCACAAAAATCTCAGAAAACAAATATATATATATCTGTATATCAAAGAGGAGGACAAGGGATTTTATGATAGAAATTGATTCATAAATTTTATTTATGAATCATAAATTTATTTATTTATTTTTTGTCAATGTATATGACATTTCTCAAAGAGTGTTCCACAAGGTTCATCATCTAGATGTCACCCTTAGCAACGTACATGGAACCGATAAGGAAATACCTGCCATGGTTGAATGTTTTCAACTTCCACCTTGTCTTTTATCTCCATCCTTGTCCTCTGGGATTGGGGTGAATTGACCACATTTAAGGCCTGTGCCACAATCTGGATGGCATTGTAAGTTAAGGAGTTATCTAGAGAGAAGATCTTTTCAATTTCCTGCTGAAGTAGACTCTCCAAATTATCTTTCTCTGTACACCTTGTCCAGCCTTTCACAGACAAGGCAGGCTTCCCATATGAACAGTGAAATTTCTTAGTCATAAATGCTTTCATAAAAAGATAGAAATCCATGAAATTGTCAAATTTGGTCCTTTGGCTGGTCTGGATAAGAAAAGAAAAAATGATATGGGTGTATCTGAAGGGGAAAGTATTATATGATAATTCAATGGTGAGATCCCACAAAGCGGTTGTGATCCAAACTATCCCTTCAATAGGCTTTTGCAAGGAATTTAATATGTGTTCTAGGAAATAGGCTCCCTCGACGAACGTAAACTCTGAGTAATAAACAAATACATTGATTTGGGCCCACAGGTTGAAAACAGAAATCAGATCCTTGATGCTCTCTTCTTTTAATAATACAATTTGTGAAAAAACAACACAGATGCCATTCTGAGCCAGCACAGGAACGAAGGTCCTAATGAAATGTTCTCCGTTATCAGTGTCTGCAGCAAAGACGCCAATGAATGTCCATCGAAAATACAGCAGCAGTTTAACAATCCCCAGGTTTTGAGCACCATCTTTGGGGACGGTCCGGTAGAAAAAAGGTAAGTGAGTTTTATCACTCAGGATCGGTGAAATATAAGTGTAGCTGATCTGGAGTGAAAAAAAAAGGAGATTTATGTTTTATCTGGGGCTTTTACTATCCTGCTCTATGGAGTAGAGAGTTGATCTCTGACAAAAAAACCACTTGAAGAAATGAGAATCATTTAGAGATGGCTGTTATGTATAAACCGGGTTTAAAAAAATCACAAATAGGGAGGTGATAAGCCGCCTGGGAAAGCAAAGGGAAATCATCAAAGCCATTAAAAAGCGAACGTTAGAATATTTTGGACATACGATGCGACACCCAGAAAAATACAGCATCCTTCACTTAATCCTTCAGGGAAAGATTGAAGGCAAATGAGGTCCAGGCAGAAGAAGAACATCGTGGCTTCAAAATCTAACCGACTGGTTTGGACAAAACTCAGCAGCACTTTTTCATGAGGCTGTTAACAAAAATAGGATTTGCCAACATGATCACCAACATCCAATGACAGATATGGCAGAAGAAGAAGTAAAAGTAAATAATGGATGTTAAGAAGAAATCCAGATCTCATTTTCTGAAAAGCTGATGCTTCTTCAGAACCTGCATAGTGCAAGATCTGAGCAACGTGAAATATTACAAGTTAATATTTGTACTCAATTTATAACTGTTAATTATGGTTGTATCAATATTTTTCTTATCTCTCTGGGAGACGGAAAGATGACATAAAGATTAATTCTTCATCTTAATCCATGCTTAATTAACATTTCTAAGGAGAAAATCTCCTTAACTGCTCTGGAATAAACTTGCAGCCATTCACTGCCTCTCTACCTGTGGGATTTTGTAGATGCCCAATATGGCAGCCATAAGGATGGATATATCAGAGTTGGTCTCTTCTAGGAGAACCAAAATGTTTCTCTTCCTTCCACAGCTGTAGTTGGGAACATTGGCCTCTCCAGTCGAAAGCAAATCCAACAGACCATCCAGTGTCAACATTCTGTCTCGAAAGTTATCATGGAGGTTATAACCCAGGGTGAAGTTGGGCAAGAGAAGAGGATCTTTGTTGATTTCCTGAATGGCAAAAAGGAAGGACAGAATTTTCCAGTAGAACACACCTGTTTTCCTGAAAAGATACATGGATTTTGCCATGATGTGACATTCAGTGAAATCACTAACGTAGAAGTAAGGAGAAATTTCCTGACAGTGAAAGCAATTAACTGGTGGAAGGGCTTCCTTCCCGAAGTTGTGGATGCTCCATCACTGGAGGTTTTTAAGAAGAGATTGGACAGCAATTTGTCTGGAATGGTACACGGTCTCCTGCTTGTACAGGAGATTAGAAAACCTCCAAAGGCTTCCCATCCAACTCTGTTCTTCTGTTAATGCATTTCATATGTGCTATTGTGACTGCATACGTTTTTGTCCCCAAAGTTCCTCTTCTCTCCTTAGATTATTTGAAAGTCAAAACAGACACACTCCAGACAATTTGGGCACTGTTGTCAGTTGCACTATTCGCTCAACCTCAGTTTGAGAAGTCAGAAAACATCCCAGGAAAAGATTTTGGCAAACCATGTCTGAAAATGTAGCTCAGAAATCTCCTCAGACCTCACCATGTAAGAACAAGGATTTGAGATTCCATCAAAGGGCCATTATGCATGTATTACATTTTCAAAGTGTGCATTTATGGGTGTGTATGAGACTGAATGTGTGAATGAAGTTGGGGCAGAAAAGAAAGCATTTAAGAATTGAACAGAAGTACCAGCTTTCCCATTTTCTCTTCAGTAAATAGTCTCGATCCCTGATTGCTTGAGAACATGGAGAAAGAAAACAGAGGGCCTGCTCAAAGCACTTTGGTATCAGTGGATCCAGAGGTGAATCAAGAAGGAGCATCTGAAGATGCCATGTCCACATCAGGGAAACTACAACTAGCTGTGGCGAGTTTGGAGAAATCCATGGATCATTGAAGAAAACAATAGCAGAGAATTTGGGAGAAAGATCAGAGGCACCCAGGAGCTGACTGCTGATGTCTTTGGAATTGCGGGTTCTACCTTTCTGGAAAATTTCTTCATTCAATTTATTCAATTTATGAGGCATGTCAAACTACTACTCTGCAATGGCATATTGGTCTCCTGGCTACTGTAGCAACACCAGATACTACTAATAATATTAGATTTACGTGCCGCCCATCTCGTCCAAAGGAGACTCTGATAGCTATCTTCTAGGAAAGACTCAGAAGAGAAATCAGCCTTTTCTCTGAATTGGGACTGACCAATCAGAGCCTCCTGTCCTTTTCTTTGATGGCCATGCTGAGACCATAACCATGACCTCCCAAGCTAATCACCTTGAAAGATGTAAGCAAGTTGTCCATGTAGAGATCAGTTGGACAAGGGTGCTAAGCATTCAAGCTTGCTTTTGTTTCATCTGCTGAATGTGTTCCACTTCGTGCTGTGTTGTTTGTGTACAGATGTGAATGTCGATCTGAGTAACTAACTAACCTCACTCTGTCAAGGACCTAGGAGTACACATCTCAAATGATCTATGCCTTAGAGCTCACTGTAACAGCATTGCCAAAAAGGCATTAAGAATTGTTAACCTAATTTTGCGAAACTTTTTATTAACATCGAATTGTTAACTAGGGCATTCAAAAGCCTTGCCAGACCAATTCTCAAATACAGTTCGTCTGCCTGGAATCCACAATGTATATTGGACATTAATTCAATTGAAGCAAGTCCAGAGGTATTTCACAAGAAGAGTCCTCCACTCCTCTGCTCACAACAGAATACCTTATTCCACCAGGATTGAAATTTTGGGCTTTGACAATCTAGAACTACACTGACTATGGTCTGACCTTAGCGTAGTAAACAAAATTGTCTGCTACAAGGTCCTACCTGTCAATGACTACTTCAACTTCAACCACAATAATACGCAGGCAAACAATAGATACAAAGTTAAGGTAAACCGCTCCAAACTCGATTGCAGAAAATACGACTTCAGCAACAGAATAGTCAATGCCTGGAATGCACTAACTGACTCTGGTTACTTCTACAAACCCTCAAACCTTTAACCTTAAATTGTCTACCGTGGACCTCACTCCATTCCTAAGAGGTCTGTACTGGGGCATTCATAAGCATACCAGCGTGCCTACCATCCCTGTCCTACCATCCCCATTTATTCATACTCATCTCCTGTGTTCATGTCTATACTTATACCTCTTTTCTTGTACATGCTTGACGAACTAAATAAAATAATAAAATAAAATAAAATAAAATAAAATAAAATAAAATAAAATAAAATAAAATAAAATAAAATAAAATAAAATAAAATAAAATAAAACCTTACTGCCTTCCTGAGGTTGTACATTATTTGTTGCAGAGAAGAGCCCACCGATGAGATGATCTCCTGGCCTGTAATGATTGAGTGGGTCTCTTGCATCCCTTCCCAAAGTCAAGAAGCACTTGGTGCTGAGCATCCCACAGGCTACCTGGGGCAACAAAAGTTCCATCAGAAGCAGAAGCAGTGGGTTCATTTCTGGGTTAGTTGAAGGAATCCCCTGCCTTGCATCTGACCTCAGAATCAGTAGAGCAGAAGCATTTGGAGACCTTGAAAGCAGATTGCTGCAAGACTGACTTTTCTAATATAATATGAAGTCCAGAGAGAACTTCCTCAATGATGGAAACTGGATCAATGCAGAAGCAGAGCTCTTGGTGTCCATGAAGCTCAGTCCAGCTTTCCAGGGTGACAAGACAATTTATAAACTAACTTCCCTGATGCTGAAGGTGTTGCTGCTGAGTCTGTTGACCTCCTTCAGACAATTTCCAGAGGGAAAAAGAATCCCTTGACATTTAGCAAGAAGGCAAGAAAGAAATCACTATCATTCTAATAATTAGCTGGGGAAGTAGAAGTTTTGCAAAGTCCTCCCTGCAGGGTGAACTGGGATCCAACTGAAAAAGTCCCAATGTAACTCAATGTAGTGGATTCCCAGAACGCATCCACAAGCAAATTGTTCTTTTGGCATTTGGGACACCTATCATTCTGCTGGGTTGATTTCCAGTTGTTTTTCTTTTAAGCTATTATATGTGACTGCTTGATTTTATAATGTTGTGCTTTACACATGACAAAGTTACTGTTTTCTTACTGTGAACTTTTGAACATTCTGATGCTGATGTGGCCTTAGACTTACTGTGCATTCCTTATTATTCAGAACTTTATGTTTTTGGGTGGATACTTTATTCTTTTATTGTGAGCTGCTGTGCATCTTTCCGGGAATGAATGCATACAAATCAAATAGATGTTCAGATGTCCATCCATCCATCCATCCATCCATCCATCCATCCATCCATCCATCCATCCATTCATGTAACATGTCCCTTTTCTACCTGGAAGAGTCAAAGAAAAGAGTCAAAGAGTTTCTAAAAAATTTCTCCCTTGCTATATAACCTCAAACAGAGATGCTCAATATGAGACAAATATGGTTCTTTCATACTGATCCAACAGGTAGAAAAGTCAATCTGTACCCCTCTGCCAAAATGAAAATCTAATGAGTAGCATTTCACCCTGAGTCTTAAATACTTTGCTTCCATAAATATCTCCTGCAAATCATGAATTTTGATAGTCCCTAGAAATGGTTCCATCAGAAAAGGAGATTCCAAGAAAACCTGATCCTTTCCTTTCCTTTCCTTTCCTTTCCTTTCCTTTCCTTTCCTTTCCTTTCCTTTCCTTTCCTTTCCTTTCCTTTCCTTTCCTTTCCTTTCCTTTCCTTTCCTTTCCCTCCCTTTCTGTCCCTTCCCTTCCCTTCCCTCCCCTTCCCTCCCCTCCCCTCCCCTCCCCTCCCCTCCTCTTTCCTCTCCTTCCCTTCTTTCCTGTAGATATCTTTGTCCACTTTCATCCACTCCATCAAAAGTTTCACTTCAACAGTGAATCTGATGCAAGAAAAATCTGCTGTCAACTTAGAAAGCGTCTCTGGCCTTCTCTTGAGTTGCCCTTGGCAAGTGAGATTGGGAAACTAACTCTGTACTTGCGGTCAGTCAAAACAAAAGCACATTCCAGCCATATCTCTGTTAAGGCTGTCTCAATGGTTATCCACACTGGCCAGAGAGGAGTGATCTCTGCAATCCGCAAAATTGCTTCGATGGAGAATGTGACTGATGAAACACCTGGGGGGAGGGGAAAAACAGGGTCAGAGCTGGAATGTAAATTACATGGGGTCAGAGTTCTCCAATTTATTCTGGAACATTCTGGCTATTCTCGGCGGGGATTGATGCCACCTGTAAAACATCTTATACAAATTCTCCTTATATGATGTAGACATTGTCATTTTATAATTATGTGACCACAATTTTTGCCATTTCTCTAAATCTATACCATAACCAAAATTCTTCCCCCATGCTATCATTGATTCTTTAACTTGTTCTTCCTCTAATTTAACTTCTAACAAATAACCATATAGCTTTTTAATTACATGATCATCAAAACCTGTCACAATCTTATCCAAATTAGTCAATACATTGTAAAACCCTTCTTGTTTAAGATCTTCTCGATACCTAGAAAGTGTTTGCATATATGTAAAACAATCCATTTTATACTCTTGATCTTCTATATCTTGCTTTAATTTAAATTCACCTTTTTCATCCAATAATTCCTTATATTTTATAATTTGTTTCCCTTTAAACCTCACTGGATACGAAAACGCTTCAATTGTTGATACCCAGACTGGTATCTTCAAATAATGTCCTTTTTATATCTTCACCCAGTTCAACCATAAGGCTTCACGTATTTTATGTCTTCTAAAATACCCCTGTATTTTAGTTCCTTTATATCACAAAAAGGCATGCCATCCCAACAACAAATCATGTCCCTCCAAATTTAACAATCCAGTATTTCCTAATGATATCCATTCTTTAATCCACATTAAACTAGCTGCTCGGTAATAAAGTTCAAAGTTAGGTAAACCAAAACCACACCTCCTTTTTGTATCTTGTAACAACTTCATTTTTATTCTTGCCTTTTCCCCCTGCCAAATATATTTCAGTATCATTTTATTGAAATCTATAAAAAATTCCTTGTCCAGCTTTATCAGAACCGTTTGGAATAAAAATAGAATACTGGGCAAAATGTTCATCTTAATGGTTGCAATTCTCCCAATTAGAGATAGTTGCATATTTCCCCATTTTTCCAAATCTTGTCCTATCTGTCACTAAACCTTAATATAGTTATCTTCTTTGAGAGAGCTACATCTTGCTGTTAATTGTATTCCCAGGTATTTTACTTTATTCGTAACCTGGATCTTGAAATCTCCATCAGTTTTTCTTTTTGCTTTTTCAGCATATTTTTAGTCATTATCTTTGTCTTTTGTTTATTAATTTTTAGACCAGCCACCTCTCCGAACTCTCCAATTCTTTCTAGCAGTTTATTTGTTGATGTTAAAGGTTCTTCCATAATAAAAACCAAGTCGTCTGCAAAAGCTTGTAATTTATATTCCTCTTGCCGAATTTTCATACTCTTTATCTCCTTTTCTTCTCTAATATTTCTGTTTAGCACTTCCGATGTCAGTATAAACAACAATGTGGTCAATGGGCATTCTTGTCTAGTGCCTTTCTCTATTTCAGTATTTTCAGACAATTCTCCATTTATCATTACTTTAGCCTTTTGTTTTGAATATATAGCTTCAATTGCCTGAAGAAATTTTTTCCCAAAGCCCATCACCTCCATCTGTAACAACATAAATTGCCAATTGACATTGTCGAAAGCTTTTTGTGCATCTAAAAATATCAAAGCCATCTGCTTTTCAGGATGTGCTTCAAAATATTCTAAAGTGTCCAAGATTATTCTTATATTGTCTCAGATTTGTCTTTTAGGTAAGAATCCATTTTGATTGGAGTGAATAAAATTATTCAGATATCTCTTAAGTCTTTTTTTAAAATTAGATTTATATGTCGCCCTTCTCCGGAGACACAGGGTGGTTTACAATGCGTTAAACAATAGCCTTCATACTTTTGTATACTTTTTTATACAAAGTCAGCTTATTGCCCCCACAAACTGGATCCTCAATTTACCTACCTTAGAAAGGATGGAAGGCTGAGTCAACCTTGAGCCTTGAACTAGTGTATTGCAGACAGCTGGATGTTAATAACAGCCTATTTAGTTGGTTGAGCTATCTAAGGCTCTCTGCCAATATCATAGTATAGTCTTTCTGCCAATATCATAGCAAAGATTTTATAATCTGCATTTAGCAGGGATATCTTTAGGATCTGGCCTGCTTGCAACGAGACAACTATAACATGACGGGGAAGGGAAGGCCTTTGAATCTAAGGGAGGCTTGGGAAGGAAATTTGGAATGCAAGTGTGTCAACTGGAAGTCTGGGACAGATCCAAGACTTCAAGGTCACCAGCTGGGGAAGTCCGAGGCAGACAGACTGTTCCCAAAACAAAGAAAGTGCAAATGCACGGTGGACAATGGACAATGGGAGGTCCAGGGGGGAAAGGGATAGTTTTCCTATGCTATTTTGACAGCTAATCATTAGAACTGGTTTTTCTCCTGTACCTGCATGGAATCTTCAGTAAAGTTACCTTATTTTTCAGAGTATAAGATGCACTCACCCCCCAAAAAGAGGCTGATAACTTGGGTGCGTCTTATACTCCAAATGTAGCCCCACCACCCAGCCGGCCCCCACCCTTCGGCTTCAGCACATCCTCTTCCTGGCTGCAGAGATTGCCACAGACAATGGCTCTCATTTTCAGCCTCCAAAAGCTCCATTTGAGAGCTGTTCAAGGCTGCAGGGATTGCCAAAACACATCGCTGCTGATCGCTGCCTGTGCACATTGTATTTTCGACCTCTGTGCATCGTGTTTTAGGCTTCAGCATGCCCCATTTTTGGCTTCTGCACATCATGTAGCGATGGGCAGCGATGTGCTTTTTACGATCCCCGCAGCCATGAATGGTTCTCAAATGGAGCATTTGGAGGCTGAAAATGAGAGCCATTGTCTGAGGCAATCTCTGCAGCCAGGAGGAGAACGTGCTGAAGCCGAAGGGTGGGGGCCAGCTGGTGGGTGGGGCTACATTTGGAGTAGATTTTGGAACAATCTCGTTCCAAAGAGCAGGGGCTCCCACAGAGAAGGGTCTCCCCCTGGGTGTCGCCAGCTGACATAATTTGGCTGATGGCACCTTGAGGAGTCCCTCTCTGTGGGAGCGAACTGGTCGGTGAGAGGCTATCGGTGGCAGAAGGCGGTCTCGTAGGTACCCAGATCCTGAGCCGTGAACTTCCCCTGCCATGCCCACTAAGCCACACCCACAGAACCAGTAGTAAAAAATTTTGAATCCCACCACTGGTTCAGCCCTACCCAAAAACACAAATCGCAGGCACAGTGAAAAGCATTTATGGAATGGGGGGAGTCCAAGTCTTTTAATTGGGTACAGAAACAAATGATACAAAAATTCGGTACATGTGATACATCAGAAAGAAACCAATGAAAGAATGAAAGACATTTATTACATTTGACAAGTGAACATTAGAAAGCCTTGATGAGAGATTACTTTCCACATGTGGTAAATTTATGGGTTACATCATGCTCTTTCCAAGATGGATTAGTATCTTACCTAAAACTTGCAAGTGTATTCAATTACTTTCAGAATACATTAAGATTCAGTTATTGAAAAGGCTGTTTTTCCCCCATGAAAAAACAGAAGAAAAGCATGCCTTCCAAAAGGTCAACACTGCCAGACTAAAATTATAATAACGTCCTCACTTAAAGGCTAATAATGAAGCCCAAAATGCTAAATAATACTACCAGACACAGAAACATAAAAGCATCAAAACTTAAGCAGAAGATCACTTCAAAAAGCAGCCTGATAGTGTTTTCTCCTGAAAAGTACCCAATGGGTGAGAATTATATTGGGTGCAGTGCTGGGTTCCTCCCAGTTCTGCCCGGTTCCGCCGAGGTGGTAGAGGTGACGATATGACATCACCAAACTGATTCTGCCCCCCACCCTATGCCCCCCACCCACCCCCATGTTATTCTTACCTTTTATTTGGCTCCACCCTCAATCTATTGCTGCCTCCTGAGTCCCAGCTGATGGTTAGAGGAAAAAAAACTGTTTAAAGTCTTGCTGTGGGGCTACAAAGGGCCGCCCAACAGCTGATCAGTGTTAAAAGAAAACAAACGAGTAGACCCGTGCCGACTCATGCAAAAATACATGAGTAGATCACTGCCTGCAAAAATAAATGGGTAGAAAAGTGCCTGCAAAAATAAATGGGTAAATCGGTACAGCTCTGCAAGCAGTTAAAAGCCTGGTAGACCAGTACCGCTGCTAAATCCTAAATAACTGTCACATGACCATCAAGCCATGCCCACAAAATAAGCCATGGCCACAGAACCGGTAATAAAAAAATTTAGAACCCACCCCTGATTGAATGGGAATTATATCCCCAGAACATCCATCAGCATCACTTTTTTACTTCACTTTTGAACATCAGATGTTCCCTTGAATTCAGATCTGGCCTTAGCAAAATGATGTAACACTTAGGGATGAAGATGCAACCCAGCAACCCAGCACTGGAAGCCAAGATGGAGAAGACCTGCACAGCAACCATGAATTTCCCTTTGGTGCTCAGATAGGTAGGCACAAAGGAGATCCAGACACTGCAGAAGACCAGCATGCTGAAGGTGATCAGCTTGGCTTCGTTGAAGGACCCAGGTAGATTCCTGGCCAGGAAGGCCACTATGAAGCAAATGGCAGCCTGAAAACCCATGTAACCAAGGGCAACATAAAACATAGTGACAGAGCCTTCATTGCACTGCAGAACAATCTCTCTAGGCTGGGTGTTCATGTCAGAATCAGGGAATGAAGGAAAGACTCCTAACCAGGTGAAACAAATGACAACCTGCACACTGGAACAAGAAATGATGATGGTGTTGGTCAGACTCTTCCCCAGCCACCCTCTCACTCTGTTTCCTGGCTTTGTGGCCAGGAAGGCCAGCACCACCATGACTGTTTTGGCCAAGACGGAAGACACGGCAATTGAGAAGATGATGCTGAAAATTGTTTGTCGGAGGAGGCAGGTGATTCTCCTTGGCCGACCAATGAAGAGAAAGGAAGTCAAGAAGCAAAGAAGAAGGGAGACCAGGAGGATATAGGAGAGGTCCCGGTTGTTGGCTTTGACAATTGGAGTTTCTTGGAATTTAATGAAGATTCCCAAGACTAACACTGTGGTTAAGATCAGGAATAGGGCAAAGAAAGTAAGAATAATTCCCAAATACTCTTGATGGGACAAAAAAGTGACAGTTTTGAGGATACATTGATCTCGATGCTTGTTCTGATACTGATTGTCTGGACATCTGGTGCAGTGGTCTGCATCTATAGAGGACAAATGTAATATTTACCATGAATTTATAGGATGGGAGTTAGATTTTGAAATCAGGAAGCCCACATCTGAATTTGTGTGTGTATTCATCTGCAGGGGATGGGAGGCAGAGACAAAAATTAGAAGTATGTGTACACTTGTGCTTCTTTTCATTAATATGTGTGTCAAATTGATAAAGTGTAGCTAGATTAGGGGCAGAATTTGAGAGGAGACAATTCTAGGAAGCAAAAGGGGAGAACGGACAACCATCTACATCAGGGGAATCAAACTTAATTTCATTGAGAACTGCATCAGGGCTATGGTTGACCTGGGGGGGGGGAGGGTCAGGCATGGCTGACTGGGTGGGTATGGCCAACTGGGTGGGTGTGGCCAAATTGACGCGACTCCCCAAACTGCTAGCATGTTTCCTCTTCACATTAGGTACACCAGGACAGCCCCATGGGTCGGATCCCACCACATTGTAGGCCGGATGCAGCCCATGGGCCTTGAGTTTGACACCCCTGATCTACATCATGTAGGAAGGTTTCTAATGGACTAGGACTAGCCAATTTGACAAGATTGGAATATTCTGGTTTTCCAAAATGGAGTTTGATTTGTCCCATTACCCATTAATGGAAGATAAAATTGAAATCCAATAACAATATTGTTCTACTATTTTTGCTTTCATTTTCTCCCACCAAATCCCAATCGTTAATGATTAAAAGGGGGCAGAAAAAGTTGTCTGGTTCTCTCTCTAATCGCCATAATGAGGAGAGGTTCCTCTCCGGTAGCAATGTATTCCCCCAAATAGCTACTCCACAGGAAACACAGATCATGCTTGCCTACTCCTTGGATACTTTGGAGGACGATGGTTAGGCAGACATGTGTCTATCCCGAGTCCACCCTGGAATGGAGGAGATGGCAAGATCACTGACCAGGTCCTGAGTGACTTGGCTGTCAGGCCTGGAAGCCATCTTTTTCATTGCATCTTTAGGCCTGCCACATTTACTACTGTGGGAAACTCTGATGTGGGGATTGCATGGAGCACGGTTGATATATTCCAGTAGTCATAATAACATTCCTTTCTCAGAAAGTCAAGGACATCTTGCCCTGCACCTGGAGGGTTAGAACCAGGAGGCATTTCCAGTCAGCATGGTGTTTTGATTGGGCCATGTGATGGACATGTTGGTATTGGGCAGGGACTTTAATTTTCTTTTGGGTGAAGAAAACCTGGAAGCTTTCAGATTTGGGTTTTCACAGATGTGCCAATATGACATCTTCAGTAAAATGTAATTTTCGGGAAAGTCAAGCCTCGGAAGTTTCTTTCATTGGGGGTGTTACTTGGAACCCTGACATTGGATATTAATTTATCTCAATGGACAGCTTCATACAGTAGAAGCAACATCATTCTGTTTGTCATGGTGAAACAACGGGTGCTTCATGTCACTTCAACTGATCCTTTTCTAAGTCACATATGCTTCTTGATAGCTGCTTGGCTTTTTCTACACTTAACCTCTCATTCCAATGAATTCTCCCTGGTCATATTATTGTTATATCAGTGAAATTAATTCTGATAGTTAAATTAATACTCCCTCCCACTCCAGTACCCAAATTATAAGTATCTTCTTAGCAATGATCTGCAGGAACCTTTGCTCCTATCCCAAGAACAGTTTTGATTCCCATTCACCCACCTTCTTGGGTGGAAATGCTCCCTTCTGCACAAGGGACACAGTTGTAGCAACAGATTGGTTTTCCTTCCTGGACCACTTTGAAATAGCCAGGTTGACAAGGCTCCACACACTGGGAGTAAGGCAAGGGCTGAAAGTGAATAAAATTTGCATTCAGAAGCATCTACAAAACTGATTAGTTATGAAATGAATTACAGTGTTGGAATGGGATTGTCAGGTCCCATAGCTTATCTCGTCTCCAGAGAAGAGCAGCAGCGTTGCCTTGGAGAACGGCGTTTATCACCTCCTCAGCCTGAGTATCTCATAATATCTTTACACTTCGAGATTGGCTTGGTGATGTATTGGGCTTTGGGAGGGGCTCTGTCTACACTCTACTGTTTTGAGCGGGAAACTTAATTCCTGCCTAGATCTCTTGCTATCACAATCTTCCAATAAAAGTTTCCTTTTGAAATGGCTTTTGTTTCATGAGAACTGCTTTCTTGAGAGGACTGGAGAGGCAGGACCTTACAGGGACCAACAAGAGGTAAGTGTAAAATGGACTAGAAGTGGACCATTCTGTTTCTCCTCTGGGCCATGTTGTGGTGGCCACTCTAGAAAATTTTCTAGAAAGTTACTCTTGAAACTGGAAGCATGATAGTCAGACATGCTTTCATTTTGGAGGACTGTCCCTGGAAGGCTGTCAGAGAAACATTTGGAAAAAGAGATCATATGGAGGGGAAATGGGAATTCTGGATTTCTTCAGTATGACGGGTTTTGCACTTTTCTTCTACCAAATAAGGTCAAATTCCTAAATGTATACATGTCCAAATGAACATGTGTAACTCAATTGATTTTAATTCTCCCCTCTTAAATCCTGCTTCCATTTCCCTCTATCCGCAGACCAAAGTCTTGTACTGTATAAGTCATAAAGCATCTTTTCCTTTCCTGGTTATAAGTGAAAGAATATAAATCTGAAAGATGAATTTGAAGGCAGTCAGTCCTATATATAGTTTGGGATGGAGGGGAACACTGAGAATATGGACAAAACTAAAGAGATGGGACACCTCTTCCTCTACCTGATTGAGCCACTGAGGGCTCGTGATGGCTTCCTTGTTGATGTTGAATTTGACTCCAGTGGTTCCTTCTCTGTCTAGACTCCCAAAGTTCACTCTGGTGGTCGACTTATTAGGAAAAAACACCCAGCTCAGAATGTCAAAGTCAGCCATCAAGTCTCCATTTCTATCCAAATACATTCCTTCTATGGTGTTGTTGTAGATCTTGGGATTCTTCAGGAAATGGTGAAGCTACAGAATATAAGAAAAGAGGTTTTTACACCAATGGAATCATCTAAACAAGTTGATCTACAGAGATATAAGGAATTTGGCTGATTGAGCTGCAGCTTGTTTTCTTCTCACGACAATCTGCATAGATTTGTCCTTCAGGTACCAATGGCGGATGTTTTCTTTTCAACATCTGGCATTCCCAACTAGCCCATATTTTCTTGTTTTCTTGTTTTATTTCTCCCTTTAGTTCTCTTGAAGATAAGCAGATGGCAGAAGGGCAGGAGAAGGGAAATCCATTATCTACAAATATATTTGCTTACATTATCTGTTGCTTATCCATGAGTTTTTCCCTCCTCCCTGAGATGTCCTGCATAGCTATAGATACATCATTTCATAATCAGAGACGCCATCGAGATAGAAGAACGCCCACACAGCATGAATAAACGAAATGATACCTCCCGCCTACCAGCTATTTGGAAACCCGCCCTTATTGATAAATGAGTCCCTAATATGAGGAATGACACCGGACCCACACTCACGAGGGCCACACAGGAGGTCGCCACCACACATCCACGTGGAAAGCAGACTCAAACTCACCCCGATGATGAGGCACGACCACGGGCCAGAAGCCAGACCGCAGCTGCATCATTAGCCATTTTAAACCCCTCCAATCCATACATGAAGCAGACTGACACCCACCATGAAGATGTGGCATGACAACAAATTCGAAGCCAACCAACAGCAACGCAGCTCACCAGCTCACATCCCCCTGCAACTCAGACAAACACGAGCACGACCAAGCCCCCACCCAAAGAGAACACACCCCCAGCCAATCAGAGTACAGCCAACCCTCCATCTAATCAGAACACAGTCAAGCCCCCAACCAATCAGAATACACCTTCACCCAATCAGAACACAGCCAAGTTCCCACTCAATCAGTTCACACTCCCACTAGCAGTTAAAAGGAAGAAACAGCTGCGATCACACATTGCTCCTAGAGCAGGAAGCTGAAAACACCAGCCTGAAGATGACGAATGAGACTTCGTCGAAATGTCTCCAAGACACTTCCAATTTTACATTGGGAGAAAACCTGAATAACCAAAGACCTACATACAAACACCCACAAAAATCTCAGAAAACAAATATATATATATATGTATATCAAAGAGGAGGACAAGGGATTTTATGAAAGAAATTGATTCATAACTTTTATTTATGAATCATAAATGTATTTATTTATTTTTTTGTCAATGTATATGACATTTCTCAAAGAGTGTTCCACAAGGTTCATCATCTAGAAGTCACCCTTAGCAACGTACATGGAACCGATAAGGAAATACCTGCCATGGTTGAATGTTTTCAACTTCCACCTTGTCTTTTATCTCCATCCTTGTCCTCTGGGATCGGGGTGAATTGACCACATTTAAGGCGTGTGCCACAATCTGGATGGCATTGTAAGTTAAGGAGTTATCTAGAGAGAAGATCTTTTCAATTTCCTGCTGAAGTAGACTCTCCAAATTATCTTTCTCTGTACACCTTGTCCAGCCTTTCACAGACAAGGCAGGCTTCCCATATGAACAGTGAAATTTCTTAGTCATAAATGCTTTCATAAAAAGATAGAAATCCATGAAATTGTCAAATTTGGTCCTTTGGCTGGTCTGGATAAGAAAAGAAAAAATGATATGGGTGTATCTGAAGGGGAAAGTATTATATGATAATTCAATGGTGAGATCCCACAAAGCGGTTGTGATCCAAACTATCCCTTCAATAGGCTTTTGCAAGGAATTTAATATGTGTTCTAGGAAATAGGCTCCCTCGACGAACGTAAACTCTGAGTAATAAACAAATACATTGATTTGGGCCCACAGGTTGAAAACAGAAATCAGATCCTTGATGCTCTCTTCTTTTAATAATACAATTTGCGAAAAAACAACACAGATGCCATTCTGAGCCAGCACAGGAACGAAGGTCCTAATGAAATGTTCTCCGTTATCAGTGTCTGCAGCAAAGACGCCAATGAATGTCCATCGAAAATACAGCAGCAGTTTAACAATACCCAGGTTTTGAGCACCTTCTTTGGGGACGGTCCGGTAGAAAAAAGGTAACTGAGTTTTATCACTCAGGATCGGTGAAATATAAGTGTAGCTGATCTGGAGTGAAAAAAAAGGAGATTTATGTTTTATCTGGGGCTTTTACTATGCTGCTCTATGGAGTAGAGAGTTGGTCTTTGACAGAAAACCACTTGAAGAAATGAGAAGCATTTGAAATGTAGATTTACAGCCGGCTGTTATGTATAAACTGGGTTAACAAAAATCACAAATAAGGAGGTGATAAGCCGCCTGGGAAAGCAAAGGGAAATCATCAAAGCCATTAAAAAGCGAACGTTAGAATATTTTGGACATATGATGCGACACCCAGAAAAATACAGCATCGTTCACTTAATCCTTCAGGGAAAGATTGAAGGCAAATGAGGTCCAGGTAGAAGAAGAACATCGTGGCTTCAAAACCTAATGGACTGGTTTGGACAAAACTCAGCAGCACTTTTTCATGAGGCTGTTAACAAAAATAGGATTTGCCAACATGATCACCAACATCCAATGACAGATATGGCAGAAGAAGAAGTAAAAGTAAATAATGGACGTTAAGAAGAAATCCAGATCTCATTTTCTGAAAAGCTGATGCTTCTTCAGAACCTGCATAGTGCAAGATCTGAGCAACGTGAAATATTACAAGTTAATATTTGTACTCAATTTATAACTGTTAATTATGATTGTATCAATATTTGTTCTGGTCTCTCTGGGAGACTGAAAGATGACATAAAGATTAATTCTTCATCTTAATCCATGCTTAATTAACATTTCTAAGGAGAAAATCTCCTTAACTGCTCTGGAATACACTTGCAGCCATTCACTGCCTCTCTACCTGTGGGATTTTGTAGATGCCCAATATGGCAGCCATAAGGATGGATATATCAGAGTTGGTCTCTTCTAGGAGAACCAAAATGTTTCTCTTCGTTCTGCAGCTGTAATTGGGAACATTAGCCTCTCCAGTCGAAAGCAAATCCAACAGACCATCCAGTGTCAACATTCTGTCTCGAAAGTTGTCCTGGAGGTTATAACCCAGGGTGAGGTTGGGCAAGAGAAGAGGATCTTTGTTGATTTCCTGAATGGCAAAAAGGAAGGACAGAATTTTCCAGTAGAACACACCTGTTTTCCTGAAAAGATACATGGATTTTGCCATGATGTTACATTCAGTGAAATCACCAACCTAGAACTAAGGAGAAATTTCCTGACAGTGAAAGCAATTAACTGGTGGAAGGGCTTCCTTCCCGAAGTTGTGGATGCTCCATCACTGGAGGTTTTTAAGAAGAGATTGGACAGCCATTTGTCCGGAATGGTACACGGTCTCCTGCTTGTACAGGAGATTAGAAAACCTCCAAAGGCTTCCCATCCAACTCTGTTATTCTGTTAATGCATTTCATATGTGCTATTGTGACTGCATACGTTTTTGTCCCCAAAGTTCCTCTTCTCTCCTTAGATTATTTGAAAGTCAAAACAGACACACTCCAGACAATCTGGACACTGTTGTCACTTGCACTATTCACTCAACCTCAGTTTGAGAAGTCAAAAACATCCCAGGAAAAGATTTTGGCAAACCATGTCTGAAAATGTAGCTCAGAAATCTGCATGGACCTCACCATGTAAGAACAAGGATTTGAGATTCCATCAAAGGGCCATTATGCGTGTATTACATTTTCAAAGTGTGCATTTATGGGTGTGTATGAGACTGAATGTGTGAATGAAGTTGGGGCAGAAAAGAAAGCATTTAGGAATTGAACAGAAGTACCAGCTTTCCCATTTTCTCTTCAGTAAATATTCTCGATCCCTGATTGCTTGAGAACGTGGAGAAAGAAAACAGAGGGCCTGCTCAAAGCACTTTGGTGTCAGTGGATCCAGAGGTGAATCAAGAAGGAGCATCTGAAGATGCCCATGTCCACATCAGGGAAACTACAACTAGCTGTGACGAGTTTGGAGAAATCCATGGATCATTGAAGAAAACAATAGCAGAGAATTTGGGAGAAAGACGGGAGGCACCCAGGAGCTGACTGCTGATGTCTTTGGAATTGCGGGTTCTATCTTTCTGGAAAATTTCTTCATTCAATTTATTCAATTTATGAGGCATGTCAAACTACTACTCTGCAATGGCATATTGGTCTCCTGGCTACTGTATCAACACCAGATGCTAATAATAATATTAGATTTACGTGCCGACAGTCTTGTCCAAAGGAGACTCTGATAGCTACCTTCTAAAAAAGAGTCAGAAAAGAAATCAGCCTTTTCTCTGAATCGGGACTGACCAATTAGAGCCTCCTGTCCTTTTCTTTGATGGCCATGCTGAGACCATAACCATGACCTCCCAAGCTAATCACCTTGAAAGACGAAAGCAAGTTGTCCATGTAGAGATCAGTTGGACAAGGGTGCTGAGCATTCAAGCTAGCTTTTGTTTCATCTGCTGAATGTGTTCCACTTCGTGCTGTGTTGTTTGTGTACAGATGTGAATGTCGATCTGAGTAACTAACTAACCTCACTCTGTAAAGGACCGAGGAGTACACATCTCAAATGATCTATGCCTTAGAGCTCACTGTAACAGCATTGCCAAAAAGGCATTAAGAATTGTTAACCTAATTTTGCGAAACTCCTTATTAACATCGAATTGTTAACTAGGGCATTCAAAAGCCTTGCCAGACCAATTTTCGAATACAGTTCGTCTGCCTGGAATCCACAATGTATATCAGACATTAATTCAATTGAAGCAAGTCCAGAGGTATTTCACGAGAAGAGTCCTCCACTCCTCTGCTCACAACAGAATACCTTATTCCACCAGGATTGAAATTTTGGGCTTGGACAATCTAGAACTACACTGACTATGGTCTGACCTTAGTGTAGTAAACAAAATTGTCTGCTACAAAGTCCTACCTGTCAATGATTACTTCAGCTTCAACCATATAATAATACACAGTCAAAAAATAGATACAAAGTTAAGGTAAACCGCTCCAAACTCGATTGCAGAAAATTCCACTGCAGCAACAGAATAGTCAATGCCTGGAATGCACTAACTGACTCTGGTTACTTCCACAAACCCTCAAACCTTTAACCTTAAATTGTCTACCGTGGACCTCACTCCATTCCTAAGAGGTCTGTACTGGGGCATTCATAAGCATACCAGCGTGCCTACCATCCCTGTCCTACCATCCCCATTTATTCATACTCATCTCCTGTGTTCATGTCTATACTTATACCACTTTTCTCGTAGATGTTTGACAAACTAAATAAAATAAAGAAATAAAATAAAATAAAACATCACTGCCTTCCTCCATCCCCATTTTTCCTCAAAGCAATGTAACATAACATCAATCAACATCATGAGACTTACTCATAAACTTTTTCAGAAGGACTCAAACTGAAATTCGGCAGCTGAGGTTGTACATTATTTGTTGCAGAGAAGAGCCCACCGATGAGATGATCTCCTGGCCTGTAATGATTGAGTGGGTCTCTTGCATCCCTTCCCAAAGTCAAGAAGCACTTGGTGCTGAGCATCCCACAGGCTGCCTGGGGCAACAAAAGCTCCATCAGAAGCAGAAGCAGTGGGTTCATTTCTGGGTTAGTTGAAGGAATCCCCCGGCTTGCATCTGACCTCAGAATCAGTAGAGCAGAAGCATTTGGAGACCTTGAAAGCAGATTGCTGCAAGACTGACTTTTCTAATATAATATGAAGTCCAGAGAGAACTTCCTCAATGATGGAAACTGGACCAATGCAGAAGCAGAGCTCCTGGTGTCCATGAAGCTCAGTCCAGCTTTCCAGGGTGACAAGACAATTTATAAACTAACTTCCCTGATGCTGAATGTGTTGCTGCTGAGTCTGTTGACCTCCTTCAGACAATTTCCAGAGGGAAAAAGAATCCCTTGACATTTAGCAAGAAGGCAAGAAAGAAATCACTATCATTCTAATAATTAGCTGGGGAAGTAGAAGTTTTGCAAAGTCCTCCCTGCAGGGTGAACTGGGATCCAACTGAAAAAGTCCCAATGTAACTCAATGTAGTGGATTCCCAGAACGCATCCACAAGCAAATTGTTCTTTTGGCATTTGGGACACCTATCATTCTGCTGGGTTGATTTCCAGTTGTTTTTCTTTTAAGCTATTATATGTGACTGCTTGATTTTATAATGTTGTGCTTTACACATGACAAAGTTACTGTTTTCTTACTGTGAACTTTTGAACATTCTGATGCTGATGTGGCCTTAGACTTACTGTGCATTCCTTATTATTCAGAACTTTATGTTTTTGGGTGGATACTTTATTCTTTTATTGTGAGCTGCTGTGCATCTTTCCGGGAATGAATGCATACAAATCAAATAGATGTTCAGATGTCCATCCATCCATCCATCCATCCATCCATCCATTCATGTAACATGTCCCTTTTCTACCTGGAAGAGTCAAAGAAAAGAGTCAAAGAGTTTCTAAAAAATTTCTCCCTTGCTATATAACCTCAAACAGAGATGCTCAATATGAGACAAATATGGTTCTTTCATACTGATCCAACAGGTAGAAAAGTCAATCTGTACCCCTCTGCCAAAATGAAAATCTAATGAGTAGCATTTCACCCTGAGTCTTAAATACTTTGCTTCCATAAATATCTCCTGCAAATCATGAATTTTGATAGTCCCTAGAAATGGTTCCATCAGAAAAGGAGATTCCAAGAAAACCTGATCCTTTCCTTTCCTTTCCTTTCCTTTCCTTTCCTTTCCTTTCCTTTCCTTTCCTTTCCTTTCCTTTCCTTTCCTTTCCTTTCCTTTCCTTTCCTTTCCTTTCCTTTCCTTTCCTTTCCTTTCCTTTCCTTTCCTTTCCCTCCCTTTCCGTCCCTTCCCTTCCCTTCCCTTCCCTCCCCTTCCCTCCCCTCCCCTCCCCTCCCCTCCCCTCCTCTTTCCTCTCCTTCCCTTCTTTCCTGTAGATATCTTTGTCCACTTTCATCCACTCCATCAAAAGTTTCACTTCAACAGTGAATCTGATGCAAGAAAAATCTGCTGTCAACTTAGAAAGCGTCTCTGGCCTTCTCTTGAGTTGCCCTTGGCAAGTGAGATTGGGAAACTAACTCTGTACTTGCGGTCAGTCAAAACAAAAGCACATTCCAGCCATATCTCTGTTAAGGCTGTCTCAATGGTTATCCACACTGGCCAGAGAGGAGTGATCTCTGCAATCCGCAAAATTGCTTCGATGGAGAATGTGACTGATGAAACACCTGGGGGGAGGGGAAAAACAGGGTCAGAGCTGGAATGTAAATTACATGGGGTCAGAGTTCTCCAATTTATTCTGGAACATTCTGGCTATTCTCGGCGGGGATTGATGCCACCTGTAAAACATCTTATACAAATTCTCCTTATATGATGTAGACATTGTCATTTTATAATTATGTGACCACAATTTTTGCCATTTCTCTAAATCTATACCATAACCAAAATTCTTCCCCCATGCTATCATTGATTCTTTAACTTGTTCTTCCTCTAATTTAACTTCTAACAAATAACCATATAGCTTTTTAATTACATGATCATCAAAACCTGTCACAATCTTATCCAAATTAGTCAATACATTGTAAAACCCTTCTTGTTTAAGATCTTCTCGATACCTAGAAAGTGTTTGCATATATGTAAAACAATCCATTTTATACTCTTGATCTTCTATATCTTGCTTTAATTTAAATTCACCTTTTTCATCCAATAATTCCTTATATTTTATAATTTGTTTCCCTTTAAACCTCACTGGATACGAAAATGCTTCAATTGTTGATACCCAGACTGGTATCTTCAAATAATGTCCTTTTTATATCTTCACCCAGTTCAACCATAAGGCTTCACGTATTTTATGTCTTCTAAAATACCCCTGTATTTTAGTTCCTTTATATCACAAAAAGGCATGCCATCCCAACAACAAATCATGTCCCTCCAAATTTAACAATCCAGTATTTCCTAATGATATCCATTCTTTAATCCACATTAAACTAGCTGCTCGGTAATAAAGTTCAAAGTTAGGTAAACCAAAACCACACCTCCTTTTTGCATCTTGTAACAACTTCATTTTTATTCTTGCCTTTTCCCCCTGCCAAATATATTTCAGTATCATTTTATTGAAATCTATAAAAAATTCCTTGTCCAGCTTTATCAGAACCGTTTGGAATAAAAATAAAATACTGGGCAAAATGTTCATCTTAATGGTTGCAATTCTCCCAATTAGAGATAGTTGCATATTTCCCCATTTTTCCAAATCTTGTCCTATCTGTCACTAAACCTTAATATAGTTATCTTCTTTGAGAGAGCTACATCTTGCTGTTAATTGTATTCCCAGGTATTTTACTTTATTCGTAACCTGGATCTTGAAATCTCCATCAGTTTTTCTTTTTGCTTTTTCAGCATATTTTTAGTCATTATCTTTGTCTTTTGTTTATTAATTTTTAGACCAGCCACCTCTCCGAACTCTCCAATTCTTTCTAGCAGTTTATTTGTTGATGTTAAAGGTTCTTCCATAATAAAAACCAAGTCGTCTGCAAAAGCTTGTAATTTATATTCCTCTTGCCAAATTTTCATACTCTTTATCTCCTTTTCTTCTCTAATATTTCTGTTTAGCACTTCCGATGTCAGTATAAACAACAATGTGGTCAATGGGCATCCTTGTCTAGTGCCTTTCTCTATTTCAGTATTTTCAGACAATTCTCCATTTATCATTACTTTAGCCTTTTGTTTTGAATATATAGCTTCAATTGCCTGAAGAAATTTTTTCCCAAAGCCCATCACCTCCATCTGTAACAACATAAATTGCCAATTGACATTGTCGAAAGCTTTTTGTGCATCTAAAAATATCAAAGCCATCTGCTTTTCAGGATGTGCTTCAAAATATTCTAAAGTGTCCAAGATTATTCTTATATTGTCTCAGATTTGTCTTTTAGGTAAGAATCCATTTTGATTGGAGTGAATAAAATTATTCAGATATCTCTTAAGTCTTTTTTTAAAATTAGATTTATATGTCGCCCTTCTCCGGAGACACAGGGTGGTTTACAATGCGTTAAACAATAGCCTTCATACTTTTGTATACTTTTTTATACAAAGTCAGCTTATTGCCCCCACAAACTGGATCCTCAATTTACCTACCTTAGAAAGGATGGAAGGCTGAGTCAACCTTGAGCCTTGAACTAGTGTATTGCAGACAGCTGGATGTTAATAACAGCCTATTTAGTTGGTTGAGCTATCTAAGGCTCTCTGCCAATATCATAGTATAGTCTTTCTGCCAATATCATAGCAAAGATTTTATAATCTGCATTTAGCAGGGATATCTTTAGGATCTGGCCTGCTTGCAACGAGACAACTATAACATGACGGGGAAGGGAAGGCCTTTGAATCTAAGGGAGGCTTGGGAAGGAAATTTGGAATGCAAGTGTGTCAACTGGAAGTCTGGGACAGATCCAAGACTTCAAGGTCACCAGCTGGGGAAGTCCGAGGCAGACAGACTGTTCCCAAAACAAAGAAAGTGCAAATGCACGGTGGACAATGGACAATGGGAGGTCCAGGGGGGAAAGGGAAAGTTTTCCTATGCTATTTTGACAGCTAATCATTAGAACTGGTTTTTCTCCTGTACCTGCATGGAATCTTCAGTAAAGTTACCTTATTTTTCAGAGTATAAGATGCACTCACCCCCCAAAAAGAGGCTGATAACTTGGGTGCGTCTTATACTCCAAATGTAGCCCCACCACCCAGCCGGCCCCCACCCTTCGGCTTCAGCACATCCTCTTCCTGGCTGCAGAGATTGCCACAGACAATGGCTCTCATTTTCAGCCTCCAAAAGCTCCATTTGAGAGCTGTTCAAGGCTGCAGGGATTGCCAAAACACATCGCTGCTGATCGCTGCCTGTGCACATTGTATTTTCGACCTCTGTGCATCGTGTTTTAGGCTTCAGCATGCCCCATTTTTGGCTTCTGCACATCATGTAGCGATGGGCAGCGATGTGCTTTTTACGATCCCCGCAGCCATGAATGGTTCTCAAATGGAGCATTTGGAGGCTGAAAATGAGAGCCATTGTCTGAGGCAATCTCTGCAGCCAGGAGGAGAACGTGCTGAAGCCGAAGGGTGGGGGCCAGCTGGTGGGTGGGGCTACATTTGGAGTAGATTTTGGAACAATCTCGTTCCAAAGAGCAGGGGCTCCCACAGAGAAGGGTCTCCCCCTGGGTGTCGCCAGCTGACATAATTTGGCTGATGGCACCTTGAGGAGTCCCTCTCTGTGGGAGCGAACTGGTCGGTGAGAGGCTATCGGTGGCAGAAGGCGGTCTCGTAGGTACCCAGGTCCTGAGCCATGAACTTCCCCTGCCATGCCCACTAAGCCACACCCACAGAACCAGTAGTAAAAATTTTTGAATCCCACCACTGGTTCAGCCCTGCCCAAAAACAGAAATCGCAGGCACAGTGAAAAGCATTTATGGAATGGGGGGAGTCCAAGTCTTTTAATAGGGTACAGAAACAAATGATACAAAAATTTGGTCCATGTGATACATCAGAAAGAAACCAATGAAAGAATGAAAGACATTTATTACATTTGACAAGTGAACAGTAGAAAACATTGATTAGGGATTACTTTCCACATGTGGTAAATTTATGGGTTACATCATGCTCTTTCCAAGATGGATTAGTATCTTACTTAAAACTTGCAAGTGTATTCAATTACTTTCAGAATACCCTAAGATTCAGTTATTGAAAAGGCTGTTTTTCCCCATGGAAAAACAGAAGAAAAGCATGACTTCCTAAAATCTGAAAGGAGGTCAACACTGCCAGACTAAAATTCTAATAACGTCCTCACTTAAAGGCTAATAATGAAGCCCAAAATGCTAAATAATACTACCAGACACAGAAACATAAAAACTTGGAAATTAAGTAGGAGATCACTTCAAAAAGCAGCCTGATAGTGTTTTCTCCTGAAAAGTACCCAATGGGTGAGAATTATATTGGGTGCAGTGCTGGGTTCCTCCCAGTTCTGCCCGGTTCCGCCGAGCCGGTAGAGGTGATGATATGACATCACCAAACCAATTCTGGCCCCCACCCTATGCCCCACCCACCCCCACGTTATTCTTACCTTTTATTTGGCCCCACCCTCAATCTATTGCTGCCTCCTGAGTCCCAGCTGATGCTTAGAGGGAAAAAAACTGTTTAAAGTTGCTGTGGGGCTTCAAAGGGCCGCCCAACAGCTGATCAGTGTTAAAAGAAAACAAACAAGTAGACCCGTGCCTACTCATGCAAAAATACATGAGTAGATCACTGCCTGCAAAAATAAATGGGTAGACCAGTGCCTGCGAAAATAAATGGGTAAATCGGTACAGCTCTTCAAGCAGTTAAAAGCCTGGTAGACCAGTACCTCTGCTAAATCCTAAATAACTGTCACATGACCATCAAGCCACGCCCACAAAATAAGCCATGGCCACAGAACCGGTAGTAAAAAAAATTAGAACCCATCCCTGATTGGATGGGAATTATATCCCCAGAACATCCATCAGCATCACTTTTTTACTTCACTTTTGAACATCAGATGTTCCCTTGAATTCAGATCTGGCCTCAGCAAAATGATGTAACACTTAGGGATGAAGATGCAACCCAGGAGCCCAGCACTGGAAGCCAAGATGGAGAAGACCTGCACAGCAACCATGAATTTCCCTTTGGTGCTCAGATAGGTAGGCACAAAGGAGATCCAGACACTGCAAAAGACCAGCATGCTGAAGGTGATCAGCTTGGCTTCGTTGAAGGACCCAGGTAGATTCCTGGCCAGGAAGGCCACTATGAAGCAAATGGCAGCCTGAAAACCCATGTAACCAAGGGCAACATAAAACATAGTGACAGAGCCTTCATTGCACTGCAGAACAATCTCTCTAGGCTGGGTGTTCATGTCAGAATCAGGGAATGAAGGAAAGACTCCTAACCAGGTGAAACAAATGACAACCTGGACACTGGAACAAGAAATGATGATGGTGTTGGTCAGACTCTTGCCCAGCCACCCTCTCACTCTGTTTCCTGGCTTTGTGGCCAGGAAGGCCAGCACCACCATGACTGTTTTGGCCAAGACGGAAGACACGGCAATTGAGAAGATGATGCTGAAAATTGTTTGTCGGAGAAGGCAGGTGGTTCTCCTTGGCCGACCAATGAAGAGAAAGGAACTCAAGAAGCAAAGAAGAAGGGAAACCAGGAGGATATAGGAGAGGTCCCGGTTGTTGGCTTTGACAATTGGAGTTTCTTGGAATTTAATGAAGATTCCCAAGACTAACACTGTGGTTAAGATCAGGAATAGGGCAAAGAAAGTAAGAATAATTCCCAAATACTCTTGATGGGACAAAAAAGTGACAATTTTCAGGATACATTGATCTCGATGCTTGTTCTGATACTGATTGTCTGGACATCTGGTGCAGTGGTCTGCATCTATAGAGGACAAATGTAATATTTACCATGAATTGATAGGATGGGAGTTAGATTTTGAAATCAGGAAGCCCACATCTGAATTTGTGTGTGTATTCATCTGCAGGGGATGGGAGGCAGAGACAAAAATTAGGAGTATGTGTACACCTGTGCTTCTTTTCATTAATATGTGTGTCAAGTTGATAAAGTATAGCTAGATTAGGGGCAGAATTTGAGAGGAGACAATTCTAGGAAGCAAAAGGGGAGAACGGACAACCATCAATATCAGGGGAATCAAACTTAATTTCATTGAGAGTCGCATCAGGGCTATGGTTGACCTGGGGGGGGGGTCAGGCATGGCTGACTGGGTGGGTATGGCCAACTGGGTGGGTGTGGCCAGCTTGACGTGACTCCCCAAACTGCTAGCATGTTTCCTCTTCTCATTGGGTAGACCAGGACAGCCCCATGGGCCGGATCCCACCACATTGTAGGCCGGATGCAGCCCATGGGCCTTGAGTTTGACACCCCTGATCTACATCATGTAGGAAGGTTTCTAATGGACTAGGACTAGCCAATTTGACAAGGTTGGAATATTCTGGTTTTCCAAAATGGAGTTTGATTTGTCCCATTACCCATTAATGGAAGATAAAATTGAAATCCAATAACAATATTGTTCTACTATTTTTGCTTTCATTTTCTCCCACCAAATCCCAATGGTTAATGATTAAAAGGGGGCAGAAAAAGTTGTCTGGTTCTCTCTCTAATCGCCATAATGAGGAGAGGTTCCTCTCCGGTAGCAATGCATTCCCTCAAATAGATACACAACTTGAAACACAGATCATGCTTGTCTACTCCTTGGATACTTTGGAGGACGATGGTTAGGCAGACATGTGTCTTTCCTGAGTCCACCCTGGAATGGAGGAGATGGCAAGATCATTGACTAGGTCCTGAGTGACTTGGCTGTCAGGCTTGGAAGCCATCTTCTTTGTTGCATCTTCAGGCCTGCCACATTTACTACTGTGGGAAACTGTGATGGGGGGATAGAATGGAGCATGGGTGATATATACCGGTAGTCATAATAACATTCCTTTCTCAGAAATTCAAGGACATCTTGCCCTGCACCTGGAGGGTTAGAACCAGGAGGCATTTCCAGTCAGCATGGTGTTTTGATTGGGCCATGTGATGGACCTGTTGGTATTGGGCAGGGACTTGAATTTTCTTTTGGGTGAAGAAAACTTGGACGCTTTCAGATTTGGGTTTTCCCATATGCCAATATGACATCTTCAATAAAATGTAACTTTCAGGAAAGTCAAGCCTCGGAAGTTTCTTTCATTGGGGGTGTTACCTGGAACCCTGACATTGGAGATTAATTTATCTCAATGGATAGCTTCATACGGTAGAAGCAACATCATTCTGTTTGTCATGGTGAAACAATGGGTGCTTCATGTCACTTCAACTGATCCTTCCCAAAGTCACATATGCTTCTTGATAGCTGCTTGGCTTCTTCTACACTTAACCTCTCATTCCAATGAATTCTCCCTGTTCATATTATTGTTATATCAGTGAAATTAATTTTGATAGTTAAATTAATAGTCCCTCCCACTCCAATGCCCAAATTAGAAGTATCTTCTTAGCAATGATCTGCAGGAACCTTTGCTCCTAACCCAAGAATTGTTTTGATTCCCATTCACCCACCTTCTTGGATGGAAATGCTCCCTTCTGCACAAGGGACACAGTTGTAGCAACAGACTGGTTTTCCTTCCTGGACCACTTTGAAATAGCCAGGTTGACAAGGCTCCACACACTGGGAGTAAGGCAAGGGCTGAAAGTGAATAAAATTTGCATTCAGAAGCATCTACAAAACTGATTAGTTATGAAATGAATTACAGTGTTGGAATGGGATTGTCAGGTCCCATAGCTTATCTCGTCTCCAGAGAAGAGCAGCAGGGTTGCCTTGGAGAACGGCATTTATCACCTCCTCAGCCTGAGTATCTCATAATATCTTTACACTTCGAGATTGGCTTGGTGATGTATTGGACTTTGGGAGGGGCTCTGTCTGCACTCTACTGTTTTGAGCGGGAAACTTAATTCCTGCCTAGATCTCTTGCTATCACAATCTTCCAATAGAAGTTTCCTTTTGAAATGGCTTTTGTTTCATGAGAACTGCTTTCTTGAGAGGACTGGAGAGGCAGGACCTTACAGGGACCAACAAGAGGTAAGTGTAAAATGGACTAGAAGTGGACCATTCTGTTTCTCCTCTGGGCCATGTTGTGGTGGCCACTCCAGAAAATTTTCTAGAAAGTTACTCTTGAAACTGGAAGCATGATAGTCAGACATGCTTTCATTTTGGAGGACTGTCCCTGGAAGGCTGTCAGAGAAACATTTGGAAAAACAGATCATATGGAGGGGAAATGGGAATTCTGGATTTCTTCAGCATGATGGGTTTTGCACTTTTCTTCTACCAAATAAGGTCAAATTCTTAAATGTATACATGTCCAAATGAACATGTGTAACTCAATTGATTTTAATTCTCCCCTCTTAAATCCTGCTTCCATTTCCCTCTATCCGCAGACCAAAGTCTTCTACTGTATAAGTCATAAAACATCTTTTCCTTTGCTGGTTATAAGTGAAAGAATATAAATCTGAAGGATGAATTTGAAGGCAGTCAGTCTTACACATTGTTTGGGATGGAGGGGAACACTGAGAATATGGACAAAACTAAAGAGATGGGACACCTCTTCCTCTACCTGATTGAGCCACTGAGGGCTCGTGATGGCTTCCTTGTTGATGTTGAATTTGACTCCAGTGGTTCCTTCTCTGTCTAGACTTCCAAAGTTCACTCTGGTGGTCGACTTATTAGGAAAAAACACCCAGCTCAGAATGTCAAAGTCAGCCATCAAGTCTCCATTTCTATCCAAATACATTCCTTCTATGGTGTTGTTGTAGATCTGAGGATTTTTCAGGAAATGGTGAAGCTACAGAATATAAGGAAAGAGGTTTTTACACCAATGGAATCATCTAAACAAGTTGATGTACAGAGATATAAGGAATTTGGCTTATTGAGCTGCAGCCCGTTTTCTTCTCAGGACAATCTGCATAGATTTGTCCTTCAGGTACCAATGGCGGATGTTTTCTTTCCAACATCTGGCATTCCCAACTAGCCCATATTTTCTTGTTTTCTTGTTTTATTTCTCCCTTTAGTTCTCTTGAAGATAAGCAGATGGCAGAAGGGCAGGAGAAGGGAAATCCATTACCTACAAATATATTTGCTTACATTATCTGTTGCTTATCCATGAGTTTTCCCCTCCTCCCTGAGATGTCCTGCATAGCTATAGATACATCATTTCATAATCAGAGAAGCCATCGAGATAGAAAAACGCCCACACAGCATGAATAAACGAAATGATACCTCCCGCCTACCAGCTATTTGGAAACCCGCCCTTATTGACAAATGAGTCCCTAATATGAGGAATGACACCGGACCCACACTCACAAGGGCCACACAGGATGTCGCCACCACACATCCATGTGGAAAGCAGACTCAAACTCACACCGATGATGAAGCACGACCATGGGCCAGAAGCTAGACCACAGCTGCATCATTAGCCATTTTAAACCCCTCCAATCCATACATGAAACAGACTGACACCCACCATGAAGATGTGGCATGACCACAAATGTGAAGCAAAAAAACAGCAACGCAGCTCACCAGCTCACATCCCCCTGCAACTCAGACTAACCCGAGCACGACCAAACCCCCACCCAAAGAGAACACACCCCCAGCCAATCAGAGTACAGCCAACCCTCCATCCAATCAGAACACAGTCAACCCCCCAACCAATCAGAACACACCTTCACCCAATCAGAACACAGCCAAGTTCCCACCCAATCAGTTCACACTCCCACTAGCAGTTAAAAGGAAGAAACAGCTGTGATCACACATTGCTCCTAGAAGCATGAAGCTGAAAACACCAGCCTGAAGATGACGAATGAGACTTCGTCGAAATGTCTCCAAGACACTTCCAATTTTACATGGGAGAAAACCTGAATAACCAAAGACCTACATACAAACATCCACAAAAACCTCAGAAAACAAACATATATATATCTGTATATCAAAGAGGAGGACAAGGGATTTTATGAAAGAAATTGATTCATAAATTTTATTTATGAATCATAAATTTATTTATTTATTTTTTGTCAATGTATATGACATTTCTCAAAGAGTGTTTCACAATGTTCATCATCTAGATGTCGCCCTTAGCAACATACATGGAACCGATAAGGAAATACCTGCCATGGTTGAATGTTTTCAACTTCCATGTTGTCTTTTCTCTCCATCCTTGTCCTCTGGGATCGGGGTGAATTGACCACATTTAAGGCGTGTGCCACGATCTGGATGGCATTGTAAGTTAAGAAGTTATCTAGAGAGAAGGTCTTTTCAATCTTCTGCTGAGGTAGAGTCTCCAAATCCTCTTTCTCTGTACACCTTGTCCAGCCTTTCACAGACAAGGCAGGCTTCCCATATGAACAGTGAAATTTCTTAGTCATAAATGCTTTCATAAAAAGATAGAAATCCATGAAATTGTCAAATTTGGTCCTTTGGCTGGTCTGGATAAGAAAAGAAAAAATGATATGGGTGTATCTGAAGGGGAAAGTATTATATGATAATTCAATGGTGAGATCCCACAAAGCGGTTGTGATCCAAACTATCCCTTCAATGGGCTTTTGCAAAGAATTTAATATCTTTTCTAGGAAAAAGGCTCCCTCAACGAACGTAAACTCTGAGTAATAAACAAATACATTGATTTGGGCCCACAGGTTGAAAACAGAAATCTGATACTTCAAGTTCTCATCTTTTAATAATACGATTTGTGAAAAAACAACACAGATGCCATTCTGAGCCAGCACAGGAACAAAGGTCCTAATGAAATGTTCTCCATTATCGGTGTCTGCGGCAAAGACGCCAATGAATGTCCATCGAAAATACAGCAGCAGTTTAACAATCCCCAGGTTTTGAGCACCATCTTTGGGGACGGTCCGGTAGAAAAAAGGTAAGTGAGTTTTATCACTCAGGATCGGTGAAATATAAGTGTAGCTGATCTGGAGTGAAAAAAAAGGAGATTTATGTTTTATCTGGGGCTTTTACTATCCTGCTCTATGGAATAGAGAGTTGGTTTCTGAGAGAAAACCACTTGAAGAAATGAGAATCATTTAGAGATGGCTGTTATGTATAAACTGGGTTAACAAAAATCACAAATAAGGAGGTGATAAGCGGCCTGGGAAAGCAAAGGGAAATCATCAAAGCCATTAAAAAGCGAACGTTAGAATATTTTGGACATGTGATGCGACAGCTAGAAAAATACAGTAACGTTCACTTAATCCTTCAGGGAATGATTGAAGGCAAACGAGGTCCAGGCAGAAGAAGAACATCGTGGCTTCAAAATCTAATGGGCTGGTGTGGACAAAACTCAGCAGCACTTTTTCATGCGGCTGTTGACAAAAATAGGATTGCCAACATGATCACCAACATCCAATGACAGATATGGCAGAAGAAGAAGAGCTATTAGATCCTGAAAATATAATGTCAGAGCTCTGGTAGTGGCTGGAAGATTCCAGCCTACCTTGGTGGATTTAATAGGGGATCAGAAATGCATGAAACATAACTGTCAATAATGGATGTTAAGAAGAAATCCAGATCTCATTTTCTGAAAAGCTGATGCTTCCTCAGAGCCTGCATAGTGCAAGATCTGAGCAATGAGAAATATTACAAGTTAATATTTGTACTCAATTTATAACTGTTAATTATGGTTGCATCAATATTTGTTCTTGTCTCTCTGGGAGACTGAAAGATGACATAAAGATTAATTCTTCATCTTAATCCATGCTTAATTAACATTTCTAAGGAGAAAATTTCCTTAACTGCTCTGGCACAAACTTGCAGCCATTCACTGGCTCTATACCTGTGGGATTTTGTAGATGCCCAATATGGCAGCGATGAGGATGGATATATCAGAGTTGGTCTCTTCCAGCATAACCAGCATGTTTCTCTTCCTTCCACAGCTGTAGTTGGGAACATTGGCCTCTCCAGTCGAAAGCAAATCCAACAGACCATCCAGTGTCAACATTCTGTCTCGAAAGTTGTCATGGAGGTTATAACCCAGGGTGAGGTTGGGCAAGAGAAGAGGATCTTTGTTGATTTCCTGAATGGCAAAAAGGAAGGACAGAATTTTCCAGTAGAACACACCTGTTTTCCTGAAAAGATACATGGATTTTGCCATGATATTACATTCAGTGAAATCACCAGCCTAGAACTAAGGAGAAATTTCCTGACAGTGAAAGCAATTAACTGGTGGAAGGGTTTCCTTCCCAAAGTTGTGGATGCTCCATCACTGGAGGTTTTTAAGAAGAGATTGGACAGCCATTTGTCCGGAATGGTACACGGTTTCCTTTTTTTGCACGGGATTATACTAGAAGAACTTCCCATCCAACTCTGTTATTCTGTTAATGCGTTTCATATGTGCTATTGTGACTGCATAAGTTTTTGTCCCCAAAGTTCCTCTTCTCTCCTTAGATTATTTGAAAGTTAAAACAGACACACTCCAGACAATCTGGGCACTGTTGTCACTTGCATTATTCGCTCAACCTCAGTTTGAGAAGTCAGAAAACATCCCAGGAAAAGATTTTGGCAAACCATGTCTGAAAATGTAGCTCAGAAATGTCCTCAGACCTCACCATGTAGGAACCAGGATTTGTGATTCCATCAAAGGGCCATTATGCGTGTATTACATTTTCAAAGTGTGCATTTATGGGTGTGTATGAGACTGAATGTGTGAATGAAATTGGGGCAGAAAAGAAAGCATTTAAGAATTGAAGAGAAGTACCAGCTTTCCCATTTTCTCTTCAGTAAATAGGCTCGATCCCTGATTGCTTGAGAACGTGGAGAAAGAAAACAGAGGGCCTGCTCAAAGCACTTTGGTGACAGTGGAACCAGAGATGAGTCAAGAAGGAGCGTGTGAAGGACTTCTGGTTGGCGCCGCGGACATCGCTGACGACCTTCTCCTAGGTCGCCAGCTTCGTTTTCCGTAAAACCGCCCCTGACAGCGAAAAACAGCTGTCCGGCGGTTTTGCAGACCCCTCTTCGGGAAAAGAAGGGGGGCAGAGAAATTTCCGGCAGGTAGAGCCGCCAAAAAAGCCCCTGGGATTAAATCCAGGGGCTTGAAAGGTGGGCTCCTCAGGGAAATGATCTCCGGACTCGAAGCGCTGCTGCAAAGGTAGCATTAGATGTCGCGACCAGCTCTGCTAGCAAACTGACAGTTTGAATGATTCCTGCAGCAGATGGAGTGGAAACAGGAGAGCTTGCAACAAAGTTACAGAGCTTAACTCCTGTGTTCTTTGCGTTGAATGAGCTTAATTGAAAGAGGAAATGCCCAGTTAAGAGTACCTGGACTGTGCTGAGAAGAGAAAGTGAGTACTGAAAAGGATTTTTTTTCTACTTTTAAAGAGAAAGCAAGCTGCCAGAAGAGAGTAACTTGGGAAAGACATTGAGAGCAGCAATTTAAAATAATTTGGACTGGATTTGGTGATATTTAAGACTACGTAATTGCAAAGTGGGGTGAAGAGGAGAAAAGTTTCTTGGAAATTAAAATGGCTTCTAAACAGACCAAGCCAGCATCAGCCAAAACAGGAGGAGCTTCTCCTTCAGTTTCCACTGTGCCACAAAAGACTCAACTTCTGGGGGAGATATCAAGTAAAGAGGATTCTATGAATGAACTTAAGGAGTTTATAAAGCAAATTGCGATTGCCCGAACAGCTAAAATAGAAGAGAGAATGGGGAAATTTGAGGAGTACTTAAAAGATGTAAAAGAAATTAGAAAAGAAATTAAAAAGATTGTTGAAGAGAAACATGATGAAATAAGAGAAGATATTTTGTTGGCTGTTTCTGGTTTGTCCAAACATCTTGTGCAGCTTGATGAAAGAGTGGAAGAAATCAGTGAGGTTACCCAAGATTTGGAGGGTAAAATGGGAGAACTCCAGACCAAATCTGAGAGGTTGGAAGGTGATATTACTATGATGCAATACAGATCAATGGAGTTTGCTTTGAGACTGAGAGGACTGAAAGAGAATGGACAGGAGAATCTAAGAGAGAAATGTGGTGAAGTGATTGCCTCAGTGGTTGGAGTGAAGAAGGATGAAATAATTGGCCAAATGGATAAAGTCTATAGAGTCAACTCATGGGTTGCAAGAAATAAAAATTTGCCAAGAGATGTTGTGATCTATTTTACTGACAGAAGAATTAGAAATGATGTATTGCAAGCTTCTTATAAGAACAAAGTACAGGTGTCTGGACAGGAAATTAAGGTGCTGAAAGAGATTCCTCCTAAAATGCTGAGAGACAGAAAGAATTTTGGTTTCTTAGTGGATGAGTTGAGAAGACAGCAAATAGTGTACAGATGGGATGTACCAACGGGCATAATAGTGGACTATGCTGGAGAGAGGTATCGACTGAACAATGTTGGGAAAGCAAGAAAATTTTATCGTAGTGTACTGAAAGTTGGACACCCCCCTGAAGATGATAAAAAAGCAGAAAAAGGAAAGCAACAGTCTTTAACATATGCTGAGGCAGTGGCTGGAGAACCTAAGAAGCAAGACGACCAGAATCAATCGGAATCAGCATCACTTCCTTTTCCTTTAAGCCAACTGGAAGGAGTGCCACCTGAATTCTCAAAATTGGAGGAACCGAGAGCACAACATGTGACAAGATCAACCACTAAACAACAACAACAACGTTCGGATACAAAATCAGAAGTTGTGGGGGGGGCAAGACCGAAGATCAAGGCGAAAGAAGATCTTCAAGATATGCTCTGTAGGCTTCAGTCCGGCAAAAATGCCAGTTAAATTTTTGTCTTGGAATGTCAATGGTTTGAACTCACCACAAAAGAGAAAGAAAATATATCATTATTTGAAACAATTTAATAATGATATTGTATGCTTACAAGAGACACATATTAGATCAACAGACCAGAAGTATTTAATTAATTCAAAACTAGGGACTCACTTTGTGGCATCATCTCCAGAAAAGAGAAATGGAATAGTGGTATATATAAAAAAGAATTTAACAGCAAATTTAATAGAGGCAGATGACCAAGGAAGATATATAGCAATTGAATTAAGGACTCAAAATGGAATAATGCTTTTGATTGGGATTTATGCACCGAACCAGCAACAAGAAAACTTTTATAAATTTTTACATACCAAAATATTGCAATGGGATTATAAAGCAATTATTTTAATGGGTGACTGGAATGGAGTAATGGATATCTCCAAGGATAAGAAGACTACATCTAAAGTTGCCTCGTGTGCCAAATTACCCAAACCTTTTTTTGAAATTATGGATGATTTAGAATTAAGGGATGTTTGGAGAGAACGGAATCCAGATGAAAAAGATTTTACCTTTTTTTCTGATAGACATCAATCCTTTTCTAGGATTGATTTTATATTGCTAACAAGTGATTTCCTTTCCAGGGTGAAGAAAGTCAAGATATTTCCAAGGATTTTAGCTGATCATAGCCCAGTCTGATTGGAATTAGAACAGGAGAGAAGAGAAAGGAGGTCTTGGAGATTAAATGAAAATTTATTTAGATATGAAGAAAATGTGAAAGAACTTAAAAAACAGATGAAGGAGTTTTTTGTTAACAATATGTATAAAGGTACTTCTATGGAAATGGTTTGGGATGCAAGTAAGGCTTATATGA
Organism: Coluber constrictor foxii; assembly: GCA_038048745.1. NCBI lineage: Eukaryota > Metazoa > Chordata > Lepidosauria > Squamata > Colubridae > Coluber > Coluber constrictor. The sequence goes on from CM075959.1 coordinate 264,123,388, forward strand.
GGGGAGTGTTGATACATATGAATAATAAACATAGACAAAAGCAGACAAAGACACGGAAAGATATTGAGGAAGAAATAAAGAAGAAAGAACAATTGTTAATTGATAACCCAGGAGATAAAAGAGTAAAAGAAGCAATAGGTATATTAAGACAGCAATTTAATATGTTAATGACTGATCAAGTTGCAACTACCTTGCAATATGCTAAACATAATACATTTTGTAATGCTAACAAACCAGGTAGATGGTTAGCTTATGTGTTAAGGAAAAAGCAAAGATCACGTATTATTAGTAAGATGGAATATAAAGGTAAAGAAGTTTATCAACAAAACTTGATTAAAAAAGCCTTTTTATAATATTACACGAAATTATATGCAGGAGATTTGATACAAGGTAAAGATATTGATAGATATCTTAGAGAGGTTGATATCCAGGAACTAACTCTGGATCAAAGGGAAGGTTTGAATCAACCAATCAATTCTGAAGAGATTACTTTAGCAATTAAACAGTTAAAAGTAGGTAAAACACCGGGAACGGATGGACTGACAGATATTTATTATAAGAATTTGCAAATGGAAATGGTAGAACCGCTTAGGATGCTTTTTAATAAGATTCAATCTGGGGGAGAAACCCCACCTTCATGGAGAACAGCTTTTATATCATTGATTCTCAAAGAAGATCAAAATTGTGTTAAACCTGAAAGTTTTAGACCTATTTCACTTTTAAATACTGATTATAAGATTTTTGCTAAAGTATTGGCAAATAGATTAATGCCAATTATGCAACAAGCAATTCATAATGATCAATCAGGGTTTATAAAAGGGAGATATATGAAATATAATTTGAGACAAATAATAAACTTGGTAGAATATTTGGAGAAAAATAATCAGATTTCTGCAGCTTTTTTCTTTTTGGATGCAGAGAAAGCTTTTGACAGATTGAATTGGCAATTTTTGTTCAAAGTAATAGATAAAATGCAATTTGGGGAGCAATTTATGAGTTCAATTAAAGCAATATATAGAGAACAAACTGCACAAATAATTATTAATGGAAGTCTAATGGATAGTTTTAAGATAGAAAAGGGAACGTGGCAGGGTTGCCCATTATCTCCTTTATTGTTTGTTTTATCTTTGGAAATTTTGTTGAAAAAGATATGTGAATCTAAAGAACTTAAAGGAATAGTGATTCGACAGGAAGACTATAGATTGAGAGAGTTTGCGGATGACTTAGTTGTTACATTAACGCAACCTATAGACACAGTTTTATATATGTTGGAAATGATAGAACAGTATGGTAAAGTCTCGGGATTTAAAATAAATCAACACAAGACTAAGATAGTGACTAAAAATATGTCTTTTGATCAAAGTAACGGAGGAAAGAATTTTGAATCTAGAAGGATATGATTTACTTTATGGATGGCATGCTTATTTATTGTACGAAAAGAAAGTAGATAAAACTTTTAAAAGCCATATACTTAGAAATGCCTTGTTGCGAGTGTGGAAGAAATATCAATATAAATTGGATTACAAAATACCTATTTGGGCAAATCCTAGACACGCAATAGAAAATATAAGTATAGAACAAAAGATGGAGGTGATCACATATAAAGAACTTTTATTTAGTGAAAGGGGTAAACTACAACTTAAATCGTTAGAGGTTTTGAAGAAGGAAGGGATAATTTATACCTGGTTTCAATATGGTCAGCTCCAAGCAAGATGGAGGGAGGATCAAAAAATAGGTTTAATGGAAAATGAAGAAAACCTGGTAAAGCAAATTAGAGATCAGGGTATTATGCATATTAAAAGATTATATAATGTATTATTAAAGATAGATTCTGAAACAGAGTTGGTTAAAGACTGTATGATTAAATGGGCTAGAAACTTTCAAGAACCAATAATGATGGAAACATGGGAAAAGATTTGGGTCAGAAATGTTAAATTTACTCAAGCACAAAATTTGAGAGAAAACTTTTATAAGATGTTTTATAGATGGCATTTAGACCCCAAAAAGCTGTCACGTATGTATTCTAATGTACAAGCTAAATTTTGGCGGTGTGATTGTGAAGATGCAACCTATTTTCAAATTTGGTGGACCTGTAAGAAGGTCAAGGCATTTTGGATAAAGATTTTGAAAAAAAAGTAGGAATTTACACCACAATTGTTTTTATTGGGTATCATAAATGATTGTATGTTATTGGAGACAAAGCTGATTTTAAATGTAATAACAGCAGCTAGACTGCTGGTTGCACAATACTGGAAGAAAGACTCTTTGTCCACTGTAGAAGAATGGATTGTAAAAGTAATGAACTTAGCTGAGATGGCCAAAATCTCAGCATATTTGAAAGACCATACACAAGAAAAATTCATTTTGGAGTGGAGGAAATGGATTGATTACATTCGGAATAAATACCATATAAGAAGACATCAAGTTGCGTATGAATGAAGAAGAACTATAGAGTTGTAATTTTTTATTATATTGGAGTTAAGATTTTGATGGTGTTTGTAAATTAGAAATTGGATAGGTTAATGATTAGTTTACCTTTTTTGTGGAAAAAGAAAAACCCTGTATTTCACTCTGGGAAGTCTGGGGGGGAGGGGGGATTGAAGGGGGGGAAGGATGGGAGGGTTGAAGGGGGGACGGGTTTATATTTTTTTATATTTGTATTTTTATAAAACTTTTCAATAAAAAAAAAAAGAAGGAGCGTCTGAAGATGCCCATGTCCACATCAGGGAAACTACAACTAGCTGTGGCGAGTTTGGAGAAATCCATGGATCATTGAAGAAAACAATAGCAGAGAATTTGGGAGAAAGACTGGAGGCACCCAGGAGCTGACTGCTGATGTCTTTGGAATTGTGGGTTCTATCTTTCTGAAAAATTTCTTCATTCAATTTATTCAATTTATGAGGCATATCAAACTACTACTCTACAATAGCATATTGGTCTCCTGGCTACTGTATCAACACCAGATGCTAATAATAATATTAGATTTACGTGCCGACGGTCTTGTCCAAAGGAGACTCTGATAGCTATCTTCTAGGAAAGACTCAGAAGAGAAATCAGCCTTTTCTCTGAATTGGGACTGACCAATCAGAGCCTCCTGTCCTTTTCTTTGATGGCCATGCTGAGACCATAACCATGACCTCCCAAGCTAATCGCCTTGAAAGATGAAAGCAAGTTGGCCATGTAGAGATCAGTTGGACAAGGGTGCTGAGCATTCAAGCTTGCTTTTGTTTCATCTTCTGAATGTGTTCCACTTCATGTTGTTTGTATACAGATGTGACTGTTGATCTAGGTAACTAACTAACCTCACTCTGTCAAGGACCTAGGAGTACCCATCTCAAATAATCCATGCCCTGCAGCTCACTGTAACAGCATTGCCAAAAAGGCATTAAGAGTTGTTAACCTAATTTTGCGAAACTCCTTATTAACATCGAATTGTTAACTAGGGCATTCAAAAGCTTTGCCCAACCAATTCTCGAAAACAGCTCATCTGCCTGGAATCCACAATGTATATTGGACATTAATTCAATTGAAGCAAGTCCAGAGGTATTTCACGAGAAGAGTCCTCCACTCCTCTGCTCACAACAGAATACCTTATGCCACCAGGCTTGAAATTTTGGGCTTGGACAATCTAGAACGATGCCAACTATGGTCTTATCTAAGCGCAATAAACAAATTGTCAGCTACAAGGTCCTACTTGTCAATGACTACTTCAGCTTCAACCACAATAATACACAGGCAAACAATAGATACAAAGTTAAGGTAAACCGCTCCAAACTCGATTGCAGAAAATACCACTGCAGCAATAGAATAGTCAATGTCTGGAATGCACTACCTGACTCTGTGGTTACTTCCACAAACCCTCAAACCTTTAACCTTAAATTGTCTACCGTGGACCTCACTCCATTCCTAAGAGGTCTGTATGGGGGCATTCATAAGCATACCAGCGTGCCTACCATCCCTATCCTACCATCCCCATTTATTCGTACTCATCTCCTGTGTTCATGTCTATACTTGTACCACTTTTCTCATACATGTTTGACAAACTAAATAAAATAATAAAATAAAATAAAATAAAACCTCACTGCCTTCCTCCATCCCCATTTTTCCTCAAAGGCAACGTAACATAACATCAATCAACATCATGAGACTTACTCATAAACCTTTTTAGAAGGACTCAAACTGAAATTGTGCAGCTTAGGTTGTAGATTATTTGTTGCAGAGAAGAGCCCACCGATGAGATGATCGCCTGGCCTGTAATGATTGAGTGGGTCTCTTGCATCCCGTCCCAAAGTCAAGAAGCACTTGATGCCGAGCATCCCACAGGCTGCCTGGGGCAACGAAAGCTCCATCAGAAGCAGAAGCAGTGGGTTCATTTCTGGGTTAGCCGAAGGAATCCCCCGCCTTGCGTCTGATCTCAGAATCAGTAGAGCAAAAGCATTTGGAGACGTTGGAAATAGATTGCTGCAAGACTCACTTTTCTAATATAATATGAAGTCCAGAGAGAACTTCCCCAATGATGGAAACTGGACCAATGCAGAAGCAGAGCTCCTGGTGTCCATGAAGCTCAGTCCAGCTTTCCAGGGTGACAAGACAACTTATACATTAACTTTCCTGATGCTGAATGTGTTGCTGCTGAGTCGGTTGACCTCCTTCAGACAATTTCCAGAGGGAGAAAGAATCCCTTGACATTTAGCAAGAAGACAAGAAAGAAATCACTATCATTCTAATAATTAGCTGGGGAAGTAGGAGTTTAGCAAAGTCCTCCCTGCAGGGTGAACTGGGATCCAACTGAAAAAGTCCCAATGTATCTCAATGTAGTGGATTCCCAGAAAGCATCCACAACCAAATTGTTCTGTGGGCATTTGGGACACCTATCATTCTGCTGGGTTGATTTCCAGTTGTTTTTATTTTATGCTATTATATACTGTATGACTGGTTTATTTTATCAAGTTGTGCTTTTGACATGATGAATTTACTGTTTTCTTACTGTGAACTTTTGAACGTTATGATGCTGATGTGGCCTTAGACTTACTGTGCATTCCTTATTATGCAGAACTTTATGTTTTAGGGTGGATACTTTATTTTTCTATTGTGAGCTGCTGTGCATCTGTCTGGAATTGAATGCACACAAACCAAATAGATGTCCAGATGTCCGTCCGTCCGTCTGTCCATCCATCCATCCACCCACTCACCCATCCATCATGTAACATGTCCCTTTTCTACCTGGAAGAGTCAAAGAAAAGAGTAAAAGAGTTCCTAAGAAATTTCTCCCTTGCTATATAACCTCAAACAGAGATGCTCAATATGAGACAAATCTGGTTCTTTCATACTGATCCAACCGGTAGAAAAGTCTATCTGTACTCCGCTGCCAAAATGAAAATCTAATGAGTAGCATTTCACCCTGAGTCTTAGAAAACCTCTTCCTTTCCTTTCCTTCCCTTCCCTTCCCTCCCCTCCCCTCCCCTCCCCTCCTCTTTCCTCTCCTTCCCTTCTTTCCTGTAGGTATCTTTGTCCACTTTCATCCACTCCATCAAAAGTTTCACTCCAACAGTGAATCTGACGGAAGAATAATCGGCTGTCAACTCAGAAAGCATCCCTGGCCTGCTCTTGAGCTGCCATTTGCAAGGGGGATAGGAAAACTAACTCTGTAGCTGCGGTGAGGCAGCATGTCAGTCAAAACAAAAGCACATTCCAGCCATATCTCTGTTAAGGCTTTCTCCATTGTTATCCACAGTGGCCAGAGAGGAGTGATCTCTACAACCCTCAAAATTGCTTTGATGGAGAATGTAAATGATGACACACCTTGGGAGGAGGAAGAAGAGAGGGTCAGAGCTGGAACGTAAATTATGTGGGGTCAGAGTTGGATTCACTTGGAACATGCTGACATAAAGCTCCTAATAAATAATTGGATTTCTTTTGAAGTTTGGCTCGAGATTCAAGATTTAATTAGGGCATCAGTTAGAATCCTGACATCTGCTTTATGGTAAACGCTATTTTGCTCTTTGTAAATACTGAAAAATACACCAAATTTCTTGTGGATCACCCTTCTATGCTGAGATGACAGCATAGCTAAATTTGAATCTCTGCTGTCAAGAAAATTTGGGGCTCATTGTAGTTTCCCTTTGCATTGTTTCTATTTTTGGTAACAGGCTTAATCTTGGGAATCATTTAATTCCCAAAAACTCATTTACTGAAAGCTAACAGTCAGGATCGCTTTTATTTTATTTATTTATGTACCGTATTTTTTGGAGTATAAGGCACACCTTTTTCCACCAAAAAAAGAGGGTGAAAATCTGGGTTTGTCTTATAATCTGAATGTAGCTTCGCCCAGCTTCTCAAACGGAGGTTTCAGAGGCCGAAAAAAGCATCAGAAACGAAGCTTCAGAAAAGAAGCCTCCAAACAGAGCTTGCTGTTTTGTTGTTAGTTGTGAAGTCGTGTCTGACCCATCGTGACCCCATGGACAATGTTCCTCCAGGTCTTCCTTTCCTCTACCATCCTCTGGAGTCCCTTTAAGCTTACTCCTACTGCTTCAGTGACTCCATCTAGCCACCTCATTCTCTGTCATCCCCTTCTCTTTTTGCCCTCAATCGTTCCCAGCATTAGGCTCTTCTCCAGTGAGTCCTTCCTTCTCATTAGGTAGCCAAAGTATTTGAGTTTCATCTTCAGGATCTGGCCTTGCTTGCAACCAGACAACTGTAACAGGAGGGGGAAGGGAAGGCCTTGGAATCTAAGGGAGGCTTGGGAAGGAAATTTGGAATGCAAGTGTGTCAACTGGAAGTCTGAGACAGATCCAATATTTCAAGGTCACCAGCTGGGGAAGTTGGAGGCAGACAGATTGTTCCCATAACAAAGAAAGTGCAAGTGCATGGTGGACAATGGGCAATGGGAAGTCCAGGGGGGAAGGGAAAGTTTTCCTATGCTATTTTGACAGGAAATCATTAGAACTGGTTTTTCTCCTGTACCTACAGTACATGGAATCTTCAGTAAAGTTACCTTTTTTTTTGGAGTGTAAGATGCACTCCCCCCCAAAAGAGGCTGATAACTTGGGTGCATCTTATACTCCAAATGTAGCCCCTTCCACCAGCCTGCCCCCACCCTTCGGCCTCAGCACATCCTCTTCCTGGCTGCAGAGATTGCCACAGACAATGGCTCTCATTTTCAGCCTCCTAACACTCCCTTTGAGAGCCGTTCAAGGTTGTGGGGATTGCCGCTGATCTCTGCCTGTTCACATTGTGTTTTCAGCCTCTGTGCATCGCGTTTTAGGCTTCAGCATGCCCTATTTTTGGCTTCTGCACATCATGTATTCGGGTAGCGATGTGCGGCGATGTGCTTTTTACGATCCCCGCAGCCATGAATGGCTCTCAAATGGAGCGTTTGGAGGGTGAAAACATGAGGCGCGGAACCCAAAATGGCAACCCATTTTGCCAAAGCTACTGCCTTGTTTTACTGCTTCCGCGCTTCACCTGTTTTACTAAGAGGAGCTCCTCTGACAATCAGCTGCACTTTTTAAGCTGTTTAACAGCCTCAGTGCGCACTCACAACCAGCAAACTAATGCGTGCTAAAGCTGACCAGGTTAACGATGCTAGCCAGATAAATACCTGGTAGGCAGAGGCAGATTTTTTTTTCTATTTTCCTTCACAAAAACTAAGGTTGCCTCTTATACTCCGGAGCGTCTTATACTCCAAAAAATATGGTATATTCTTTGTAAAAAAATGTCCCAGGAGTTTCTTTTGCTGTCTAACCCAATGGGACAATTGACAACCGCATTCTAACTGACTGACTGACTGAAGCTTATGTAGATGTTCAGTTGCCTTTTTGTTTTGTAACTACATGAAATTAGGGTAGATATAGAGTTAAAGGCTGTACAATTTAAAGCTTTGTTTTTACTTTGTAGCTTGTTGCAAAAAGTATGTAAAACTTTTTGATTTGAGGGCTGTTGTGCTTGAGGCATAAAATATTCCTGATCATCTTTTTTTGGTCAGAAGTAAATATTTTACTATTTTCTCCATCCTCAGTGTGTTTTATTGGGCCTTGCATACCAGCCATGAATCCAGAGATTTGGAATTTTTCCCAAAATTTTCCTTTCTTGTGCAATAGATTCTCTTTTCCAATTTCATTTTGGAAAAAAAAGTATAGGTATCTTCAGTGCTTAGCCATCCTTTCCCCTTTCAATCGAATATTTCATATCCTGTCAACCCAATCAGGATTTCTTGGTCAATTCATTGCTTTGCTTACATAATTTCTCCTGTCACCTTTCTCTTTGCAAGCAGGAACATCATACCACCATCTCCCACACAATCCTGGCCTCTTAGTTCCATTGTGGTGTCTATTAGTCTCAACTCTCCACTGATAAGGCTCCCGCCTCCCTCTCCACCCACTATGGAGGAAGGGCTGGTGAATTTGGTAGAATAGCAGAAATAGATAAATTAACTTCTTTGATTAGAGAAAGGAAATGATCTACATTAACTGATAACTAGAAGCCTCTTATAAATTTCTTCATTAAAAAAATGGCAATAGAGAATATTTGTTGTTCAGCACTGAAATGAGGGATCCTTGATTCCCTCTGAGCTTTCTCACTTTCTGACAGATGTTTCATGACCCAAATTAATAACATCATCATTGTTAGTCACTCATGATAGTTATCAGCCCTGAAGATGTTTCCTTTCCCCCGAATGCCATCACTCTGCTTCACAACTAATTCCCACAACACTGTCAAATAATGTATTACTATTATTGTTCTCCTCCTTACTAGTATTTATCTCTTCCCACTTGTTACTATAACCATTTTGCTTGTATCTTTCAATTTATATTGTTTGTATTTGTTTCCTAGTGCAATTTGATAGCTTATTAGTAACCTTGACTATCGCTAAGTGTTGTATCTTTTTATTCTGGGTGAATGTATTTTATTCTCCTTATGTACCCTGAGAGCCTATGCACCTAAGACAAATTCCTTGAGTGTCCAATCGCACTTGGCCAATAAATAATTCTATTCTATGTTACCTAGTTTGGGACATGAACCATCTGCAAGAAAACAAGCATGGATAGGGAGCACCAAGGACCCCCCAAATAAAGGATAAGGATAAGGATAAGGATAATTTTATTTCTATACTGCCCCGCTCCCAAAGAAATCAGGGCAGTGCACAGCCAGGTAGAAACACAGTACCAACATAATAATTAAATTTAAAAATTATTAAAATTATTCCATTTGCTGCTGAAAATCTTTAAAAACCCAGAAATTTAAAAACTCCAAATTTAAAACTCAATTACAAAGATAGCCCTGCCTGTCGGAAGAGCAGGGTCTTGAGGGCACAGCAAAAAACTTGGAGGTCAGAGATTGTGCGTATTTCCGGGGGAAGCTTATTCCAAAGGGCAGTGGCTTCCACAGAGAAGGGTCTCCCCCTGGGTGTCGCCAGATGACATAATTTGGCCGACGGCATCCTGAGGAGTCCCTCTTTGTGGGAGCGAACTGGTTGGTGGGAGGCTATCGGTGGCAGAAGGCAGTCTCGTAGGTACTCAGGTCCTGAGCCATGAACTTCCCCTGCCACGCCCACCAAGCCACACCCACAGAACCTGTCAAGTTTTTGCAAGCCATTGGCATATATGTTAGAGAGACACTAGTGGAGGCAGAAGGTGCCTCCACCCCTATGTGGAAAGGACGGTCTTACCCTGAGTATAAAACCCCCTCTAACCTTTCCACCATGCTTTCTCTTTTGATCTTTGATCAGGGTAGCCACACATGCTGTGTGCACCCTATCCTATAATGAATATGAAGACAACCTTGTGTATATGGTTAATATGTTGTGTTATTTGAATAAATACATTTAAGACATTTATTCAGGCATCTGTCTTTGGACTCTTCTATGCTCCTGGGTGATTCTACGATCCCAAATTCCCCAGAATGGTAGCAGAGGGAATAGTAGCAGAACTCCATTCTAGGAGCTGTTGAAAAGGCAAGATGCCCCCCAAAATAACCTGTGAGATAAGCTCCCCTGTTGTGACCAGAGGCCTTCAACGGAGAACTTCACAGCAGCCCCAGTCTGAATCAAGGATGGAAAACATCGAAGGAGATTTCCATCCAGTTACACCCTGGCAGCCAGAGGCTACCCAGATGCAGCAAGAGATCCTAGCGGCTGAGCCAAGCGATGCTGGAGAAGGCTTCTTCAGCACTGACGAAGAGGGGGCAGAAGGACAAGATGAAAGCCTGGAGAGGCAAGTGGCTGAGATGTCAGAAGAGGAGTGCCGAGCAGCGCTCGCCTCCCTACTGAAGACAAGAGCAGCAGCCAGGAAGAGGCCTGAGGAGGCAGCACCAGAGAGGCCTGCCGTCCCAGTAAGGCTGGGGACCGTTGGTGTGGGCGTGTCCTTACAGCTTTGACAGTCTCAGTCCTATTGGCTAATGGATGAGGACAAATCCTGCCGCCAGAGAGACTTCCCCCTCACCCAGTTTCCCGCCAAACAAAATGGCCACCAGGCCACTTCCGGAGGCCACTTCCTCCAAGATGGCAGCTCCCATGGGCACTTTGCCAGAACCTCAACCCAGGCCTACTCCAGCTCCATGGTCCAGGCCTACAACACCAGCCAGTCAGTTCAGCATTCCAGCAGCCCAGACGACCACTCCCAACCTACAAGCCCCTTGCCAGGCCGCGCCTGCCAAAGCAAACATCAAAGAGGCCATAGAGGCCCTGGTTGCTGCTCTGGAAATTAGGGAGCAGCCACCCACCGGCTGCCCTGAGGCCCCAGACCCAGCTGCCCACTTAAGAAGGGTCCCAAATCCAACCTCCCATCCCTGGAGGAACCCAGATGGACCTGCAGCCCTCCACCCCCCACTGCAGAGGCACTCACCATTCACTGATTGCTTCACAGAGGCCCAGGCTGAGGCCTCCGCACCTTTCCGGTCCTGCTGGGATGATCCAGAGCTGCAATCCTGCTCTTCTGTTGGAGAAGAGGAGATCCAGAGACATTTTCAGGCCTATCCAGCCCGTAGACCTCATCTGATGGGCCCCCAGTTTCCAGAAAGATCTCTAAGCCTTCTTCCTACTCCTCTAAGGTTTCTCCGACAGACAGCTGATTTTCGGGCCTATGCTGAGGCTCCAGTCAGACCTGACTTCAGGACCCAGAGAGTGAGATCAGAGCTCCAACAGGCAAAGTCTTTGGAGCATGCTCCATTTCCTGCACGTGCCCAGTTGCTTCAAACTACAGAAAGACTACAAGAAGGAGCCAGACCTAAGCAATCGATCCCAGGCTTAGGGATCCCAAGGCCATTCACAACAGGCTCTTTTCAGCCATTTGAACAACTCCCAATGCAGTTTAATGGCAATAATTTTGTAACTTTGCCAAATAATTTTGAAAAATTACATTTAAGTGGTCAGAATTTTAAAAAATGGTGTAAAGAGATCCAGATAATTCTTTTTTAAAAAAATATACTTTATTAGTTTTATAAAAACAAAGAAAAAATACAAAATATTTCCAATATTGTTGGAAGTACAGTGTCTATACATATTTATCAAATATACCGCAATTATATTTCACATTTCAGATACAAAAATACAAATATGCCTACTCTCATATTTCCTTCCTATTATAAAGCCACTCGTACCATCTACCCCATACTGCATAGTGTTTGGACTTTTCACCATTATTTAGCTCATTCGTTAAATTGGACATTTCCGCACACTCTAAAATCTTATAGATTACGTTTTCCTCCGAAGGAGAAGTTTTGTCCTTCCATGACTTTGCATATACCAATCGAGCTATATATATCAATATATAGCAGTATATATCAATATATACGATTGGCAGATAATTCTCTTAAGAGAAAATACTATGGACATGATCAAAAGACTACCCCCTTTACCTTGGAGCCCCGAAATCGAGTTTCTGCATAAAAGAGTTTACACAACCCTGTTAATTCTATAGACACAGCTCTTTATGCCAGTCTTTCAGATGGCCTCACAGCTCAGGAAGTTTGGACTGCCCTATATAATTTGTTCCATAGTGACAATATAGCTGCAACCAGCAGATTGCCAAGAATTTGCCACAATTATAAACTCAAACCTGGTGTAAAAATGGGGGAACATTTGGCAACGCTTAAAGCCATGAGGGATGAGCTTATACAGAGGGGGGAGCCTGTTTCTGAATCCACTTTACTTAGTGTGATGTTGAACTCCCTAGACAAATCCTGGAGTCCCTTTATTATTTCACTAGAAGGAGTTTCTAGGGAACAAAGAAATATAGAATACTTCTCTGGTCACTTTATTGAGGAAGATTTAAGACGCAGAGATGAGGAACAACAAGAAATGAAGGAGGCATATCACAGGCCTAGCCCTCAGAGGAGGCGCCAGGACAGCAGTGAAAGGATTAATACCCTTCCCATCTGCTTTGACTGTGGCATGCAAGGTCACTTGAAAAAGGAGTGCCCTCGCTCTAGGCCCAACACGGCTGGACCTAAGCACAATAAAAATAAAATAGGCCGTGGAAGAGGGGGAGGTGGTCATAGAGGATACCAATTCTGTAGTGTCACTAACGACAATCACACATCCCAGGTAAAGGATGCTGAGGGGCGGTGGCTTCTTGATTCAGGTGTATCCACGCATATAGCTAACACGAAGCAACAATTTAAGGTTTTACACCCACTCAAGTCTTCAGTAAAAGTTGCCACTGGGGACAAGGCAGAGGTAATTGGGGAAGGCGTGATCAATGTGCCTGGTATAGGAGATGTCACAGGGGCCCTGTATGCTCCCTCAATCAAGAACAACCTTTTAAGTATTTTAAAATTGACTGAGGATAAAAATGTAAAATTATTTGAGAAGGGTGGAGGTTATGTTTTCAAAAGTGGGAATATTGTTGGCGATATTGTAAACATCAACAGTTTGCCTTATTTTCCCCCAAAACCAAAGGTCAAAAGGCACAAGAAACCTAATAAAGGGGCTCGGGGAGCTAATGCCCACATAGAACAGAAAGCTCCTGTGCCAGCCCCCAGGTTGTCCAAACTCAAGGAAGCTGGACCTAAAGCCAATGAAGCTTTTAAACCAGCTCCTAGGACAATCAAAGTCATTAAGGTTGAGCCCATTAAGGTCACAACTCCTCAACCAAGCCAGAGGAAGTCTAAGGTGACCATTAATCCAGTGCCTACTGTCATTACTGAACAGACCAAGTCTTCTAATGATAAGATACATAAGGTTGACAAAGTATGCATGGGTAAACCTTTACATTTGGATTGTACTCATATATTACACTGTAGGCTCAGCCATGCCAGCTTCCTGGTAATTAGAAAATGCAAGATTTTTCCAATGGGCTTAAGATAAAGAATTGCAATACCTATTTGGAATGTGCCATCTGTAAGGCAGCAAAATCTAAAACTGCTGCTATACCTAAGGTCTCCTCCCATCGTGCAAGGTACCTTTATCAGCTGGTACACATGGATTTGGTTGGTCCTTTTAGACCCTCCCTTGGCAGGGGGCTTTATTTTTTAACAGTAGTAGATGATTACTCCCGTTATGGCCATGTATTTATTTTAAAGGACAAAACTCAAGTCTTTACCAACTTTAAATATTTTTAAAACCAGAACCAAACACAACACAAGGTGTGCATCGCTCAGGTGCAAAGTGATAGGGGGACTGAGTTTACATCCAAGACTTTTGAAAAGTGGATGAAGGAGAGAGGTATCCTCCATTTTAAATCATCACCACGAACTCTGTCCGAGAATGGTATTGTAGAACGAAAAAATGGTGTACTGCAGAATGTCATGAACTGCCTACTTGCAGATGCTAACATGAGCCAAGGTTTTTGGGCAGAAGGGGTCAAAATGGCTAATTATCTAGTCAACAGGACATGGATTAATGCCATTAACCAAACACTATACTTCCTGGTCCATGGAAGGAAACCTAGCCTCTCATACCCGAGAATTTTTGGTTCCTATGCCTGGGTCCATATTTCCAAGCATCTCAGAAGAAAGGGGGGCAAGGCATTGAGACGGCTCAGATTTATAGGTTATGTAACCGGCAGCAAAGCCTCTAGGTTTGTAGACAAACCTTGTCATTGTCTCTAGATCAGCTTCCTTTGAGGAGGGGTCAAATTGGTCTCAAATTCATTCCAATGAACCCAGTTATACCCCTATTAGAAGCAACACTGAACCACCAGCACCACCTGAAGAGTATGAACCAACAAACTCCAAACAACAGACCAGGGAAGATCCGGATGGTGATGAATCCCTACCTGACTCTGATGATTCAGACAAGCAATCCCTTGCTGACTTCACACCTCTTGCCTCACCTAAATGACCATATCTTCGCAGTGCCTGGGACAGAGGCCCACCCCATTTTGATTGAAAAGATACCTCTGGCAGCTCCAATTCCGACACCGATGCTCCGGACGACAATGATGATGGTGAGTGTCAATTTCCCAGATGGTCAAAACGCTCCAATAAAGGGGTACCACCCAAAAAGTTGGACATTGGCTGTGTTGCCTCGGTCAACAGCATTACCAAGGCCCCTAAAACATACACAGATGTCCTCCAACTTCCCGAGGAAGAACGGTGCAGGTAGAGGGTGGCAATGGAGTGGGAAATGGACAGTCTCAAAAAATTGAAAGTCTTCATCCCCATGGAAGTCCCCAAAAAGAGGAAAGCAATTGGCACTCGTTGGGTCTACAAGATCAAGCCAATGCCCAACAACAAAATCCTCTATAAGGCCCGGCTGGTAGCACAAGGCTATGCACTGTGCTACTTGCAGGACTTTGATGAAACATACTCCCCCACCATGAGAGCGGAAGGTGTAAGGGCTGCTTTAGTCACTGCAGCAGCACATGGGGAACACATTTTTCAATTCGATGTGCAAACTGCTTATTTGCATGCACATCTAAAACAAAAAAATGTATGTCCGAGGTGCCCCCGGATTCCAGCAGCAAGAAGGCCACACCTGGCTTCTGAAGAAAAGTTTGTATGGCCTAAAACAGTCAGGCAGAATGTGGTACAAATGCCTGACTACAACTCTCAAATCACTGGGTTTCCATCCATCTCCAGCTGATAAATGTACCTTCACAAGGGATACCAAAGGGGGGCTGGAGAAAGTCCTAGTGTATGTCGATGACCTTTTGTATATAGGACCTGACAAGGGGGGATGTAATATCTTTGCCAGGACCCTACAAAAAAGGTTCACCCTAAAGTCTTTAGGATATGTGGACAAGTACCTAGGCATACAAATCATCACTACACCAAAAGGTTTTGCTCTCTCCCAAAAGGAGAAGATAGAGGAATTTTTGGTGAAATGTAAAATGGAAGATAGCAAGCCAACTGCTATCCCAATGCAGACTGACTGTTATGGATTGGCACACAAAGATAGCCCAGAGTTCCAAAATAATACTCTATTTAGGACAGTGGTCGGCTCATTATTAAATATAAATAACTGGAGCCGTCCATATATTGCCCTGGCCATAAACCTGCTATCCAGACAAGTGGAACATCCTACCCAGTTCCACTGGTTGGCCATTAAAAAGCTATTAAGGTATCTCAAGACCACAGCAGATTATGTGCTTTGCTTGGAACCTGAGAATAGAGACAAGGCCCAATTAAAATGCTTTGTGGATGTGGACTGGGCCGGAGATACTAAGACACGTAGGAGTACTTTGGGCTTCTTGGTACTGTTAAATGGAGCACCCATCCATTGGCATGTGGGGCAACAGAAATTTGTTTCGTGCTCCACCGCTCAGGCCGAATTTGCATGCCTATCAGAGGCAGGGAACGATCTCATATGGTTTGATGCCTTAATTTCTAGCATCTGGACACCACTGACTTTGCCCATCCAAATTATAGAAGATAACACCGGGGCCATAGGCATTGCCAAAGCCTATGCGGTAGGAAAAGGTCCAGACATATTGATATACGCTATCAAAATGTTAGTCAACTAGTAGAGATGGGGTTTATATCTTTATCACATTGTCAGACCAAATATCAGACAGCTGATATTTTTACAAAACCTCTACCAGTGGATAGGCACAAAGATCTGTGTAACAAATTATGTCTCACACGGTAAAATCTGTTGTGCATTGCATTTGTATGTGTGCATGCCATTGGCTCGCAAGGAGGGGAACAGTCAAGTTTTTGCAAGCCATTGGCATATGTGTCATACAGACACTAGTGGAGGCAGAAGGTGCCTCCACCCCTATGTGGAAAGGAGGGGCTTACCCTGAGTATAAAACCTCCTCTAACCTTTCCACCATGCTCTCTCTTTTGATCTTTGATCAGGGTAGCCACACACACTGTGTGCACCCTATAATGAATATGAATTGAATCTGGCCTCAGCAAAATGATGAGGCTTAAGCAGGAGATCACTTCTAAAAGCAGCCTGATAATGTTTTCTCCTGAAAAGTACCCAATGGGTGAGAATTATATTGGGTGGGAATTATACTTCCAGAACATCCATCAGCATCACTTTTTTGCTTCACTTTTGAACATCAGATGTTCCTTTGTATTCAGATCTGGCCTCAGCACAATGATGTAACATTTAGGGAGGAAGATGCAACCCAGCAGCCCAGCACTGGAAGCCAAGATGGAGAAGACCTGCACAGCAACCATGAATTTCCCTTTGGTGCTCAGATAGGTAGGCACAAAGGAGATCCAGACACTGCAAAAGACCAGCATGCTGAAGGTGATCAGCTTGGCTTCGTTGAAGGACCCAGGGAGATTCCTGGCCAGGAAGGCCACTATGAAGCAAATGGCAGCCTGAAAACCCATGTAACCAAGGGCAACATAAAACATAGTGACAGAGCCTTCATTGCACTGCAGAACAATCTCTCTAGGCTGGGTGCTCATGTCAGAATCAGGGAATGAAGGAAAGACTCCTAACCAGGTGAAACAAATGACAACCTGGACACTGGAACAAGAAATGATGATGGTGTTGGTCAGACTCTTCCCCAGCCACCCTCTCACTCTGTTTCCTGGCTTTGTGGCCAGGAAGGCCAGCACCACCATGACTGTTTTGGCCAAGACGGAAGACACGGCAATTGAGAAGATGATGCTGAAAATTGTTTGTCGGAGAAGGCAGGTGGTTCTCCTTGGCCGACCAATGAAGAGAAAGGAAGTCAAGAAGCAAAGAAGAAGGGAGACCAGGAGGATATAGGAGAGGTCCCGGTTGTTGGCTTTGACAATTGGAGTTTCTTGGAATTTAATGAAGATTCCCAAGACTAAAACTGTGGTTAAGGTCAGGAATACGGCAAAGAAAGTAAGAATAATTCCCAAATACTCTTGATGGGACAAAAAAGTGACAGTTTTGAGGATACATTGATCTCGATGCTTGTTCTGATACTGATTGTCTGGACATCTGGTGCAGTGGTCTGCATCTATAGAGGACAAATGTAATATTTACCATGAATTTATAGGATGGGAGTTAGATTTTGAAATCAGGAAGCCCACATCTGAATTTGTGTGTGTATTCATCTGCAGGGGATGGGAGGCAGAGACAAAAATTAGGAGTATTTGTACACCTGTGCTTCTTTTCATTAATATGTGTGTCAAGCTGATAAAGTGTAGCTAGATTAGGGTCAGAATTTGAGAGGAGACAATTCTAGGAAGCAAAAGGGGAGAAGGGACAACCATCTACATCAGGGGTGTTAAACTTAATTACATTGAGGACTGCATCAGGGCTATGATTGATCTGGGGGGGTTGGCATGGGTGACTGGGTGGGTGTGGCCAACTGGGTGGGTGTGGCCAGCTTGACACCACTCCCCAGACTGCTAGCATGTTTCCTCTTCACATTGGGTAGACCAGGCTGAAGCCACATTGGCCTGATCTTTCCTCTTTCCATTTGGTAGACTGGCCTGAAGCCATGCTAGCCTGAGATTTCCTCTTCTCTTTGGGTAAAGCAGGAGGGCCCCATGGGCTGATCCCACCACATGGTAGCCCGGATGCAGCCCATGGGCCTTGAGTTTGACACCCCTGATCTACATCATGTAGGAAGGTTTCTAATGGACTAGGACTAGCCAATTTGACAAGGTTGGAATATTCTGGTTTTCCAAAATGGAGTTTGATTTGTCCCATTATCCATTAATTGGAGGATAAAATTGAAATTCAATGACAATATTGTTCAACTATTTTTGCTTTCATTTTGTCCCACCAAATCCCAATGGTTAATGATTAAAAAAGAGCAGATAAAGTTGTCTGGTTCTCTCTCTAATCGCCATAATGAGGAGAGGTTCCTCTCCGGTAGCAATGTATTCCCCCAAATAGCTACTCCACAGGAAACACAGATCATGCTTGCCTACTCCTTGGATACTTTGGAGGACGATGATTAGGCAGAAATGTGTCTATCCTGAGTCCACCCTGGAATGGAGGAGATGGCAAGATTACTGACTAGGTCCTGTGTGACTTGGCTGTCAGGCCTGGAAACCATCTTTTTCGTTGAATCTTCAGGCCTGCCACATTTACTACTGTGGGAAACTGTGATAGGGGGATTTTATGGAGTATGGGTGATATATACGGGTAGTCATAATAACATTCCTTTCTCAGAAAGTCAAGGACATCTTGCCCTGCATCTGGAGGGTTAGAACTGGGAGGCATTTCCAGTCAGCATGGTGTTTGGATTGGGCCATGTGATGGACTTTTGGGTGTTGGGTGGGGATTTGAACTTTCCTTTGGGTGAGGAAAACATGGAAGCTTTCAGATTTGGGTTTTCCCAGATGTGCCAGTATGACACCTTCAATAAAATGTAACTTTCGGGAAAGTCAAGCCTCGGAGTTTTCTTTCATTGGGGGTATTACTTGGAACCCTGACATTGGATATTAATTTATCTCAATGGAGAGCTTCATACTGTAGAAGCAATATCCTTCTGTTTGTCATGGTGAAATGATAGTCCCGCCCCCCCCAATACTTAGAAGATATTAGAAATATCTCCTTAGAAAGGGTCTGAAGGAACCTTTGCTCCTATCCCAAGAACTGTTTTGATTCCCATTCACCCACCTTCTTGGGTGGAAATGCTCCCTTCTGCACAAGGGACGCAGTTGTAGCAACAGATTGGTTTTCCTTCCTGGACCACCTTGAAATATCCAGGTTGACAAGGCTCCACACACTGGGAGTAAGGCAAGGGCTGAAAGTGAACAGAATTTGCGCTCAGAAGCATCTGCAAAACTGATTTGTTATGAAATGAATTATAGTGTTGGAATGGGATTGTCAGGTCCCATAGCTTATCTCGTCTCCAGAGAAGAGCAGCAGCGTTGCCTTGGAGACCGGCATTTATCACCTCCTCAGCCTGAGGATCTCATAATATCTTTACACTTCGAGATTGGCTTGGTGATGTATTGGGCTTTGGGAGGGGCTCTGTTTGTACTTTACTGTTTTGAGCGGGAAACTGAATTCCTGCCTAGATCTCTTGCTATCACAATCTTCCAATAAAAGTTTCCTTTTGAAATGGCTTTTCTTTCATGAGTCCTGCTTTCTTGAGAGGACTGGAGAGGCAGGACCTTACAAGGACCAACAAAAGAGATATGTGCTAGAGTGGACCATTCTGTTTCTCCTCTGGACCATGTTGTGGTGGCCCCTCCAGAGAATTTTCTAGAAAGTTATTCTTGAAACTGGAAGCATGATAGTCAGTGTCAACCTCTCTAGTTTTGCTTTGCCGCTTCGGTTGTCATAGAAACGGAGGGAGGGGGGTTTATGCTCACGCGGGCTTTCTAAATCTGAGAAACGAAACCTTCCTTAAGCTGTTATCAGTCCAACGGACACTGCATTCCTGGATGCTGACACGGCCAGACGTCTGCTCCCACCTGACCTCTGGAAGACCTGTGGATTGGATGATTTATGGTGCACAAGGGAGGGGGATACTTTCTAATTGTAACTTTCGCACGTTTTGCTTCAGAATCCTGCTTTCTATGGTTGCGTTCAGTTCATATCTAGTAAAAGTACCAGTTAACCTCTCTAATGGAGTCTGGGTCCTCCTTTCCTGGATACTGAAGGAAGCATACCTGACAGTCAGACATGCTTCCATTTTGGAGGACTACCTCTGGAAGGCTGTCAGAGAAACATTTGGAAAAACAGATCATATGGAGGGGAAATGGGAATTCTGGATTTCTTCAGCATGATGGGTTTTTCACTTTTCTTCTACCAAATATGGTCAAATTCTTGAATGTATACATTCCCAAATGAACATGTATAACTCAATTGATTTTAATTCTCCCCTCCTCTTAAATCCTGCTTCCATTTCCGTGTATCCCCACATTTTTTTTCCGCAGAGTCTTCTACTGTATAAGTCATAAAGCATCTTTTCCTTTGCTGGTTATAAATGAAAGAATATAATCCTGAAGCATGAATTTGAAGGCACGCAGGCTTACATATTGTTTGGGATGGAGGGAATTGATTGAGATGATGGAGAAAACTAAAGAGATCTTTAGGAGACCTCATCCCCTACCTGATTGAGCCACTGAGGGCTCGTGATGGCTTCCTTGTTGATGCTGAATTTGACTCCAATGGTTCCTTCTCTGTCTAGACTCCCAAATTCCACTCTGGTGGTTGACTTATTAGGAAACAACACCCAGCTCACAATGTCAAAGTCAGCCATCAAATCTCCATTTCTATCCAAATACATTCCTTCTATGGTGTTGTTGTAGATCTGAGGATTCTTCAAGAAATGGTGAAGCTACAGAATATAAGGAAAGAGGTTTTTACACAAATGGGATCATCTAAGCAAGTTGATGTACAGAGATATGAGGAATTTGGCTTATTGAGCTGCAGCCTGTTTTCTTCTCAGGACAATCTGCATAGATTTCTTCTTCAGGTTTTCTTTCTAACATCTGGGATTTCCAAAGAGCTCCTCTCCTCTTGTTTTCTTGTTTTATTTCTCCCTTTAGTTCTCTTGAAGATAAGCAGATGTCAGAAGGGCAGGAGAAGGGAAATCCATTACCTACATTGCTTACATTATCTCCTGCTTCTCCATGAGTTTTCCCCTCCTCCCTGAGATGTCCTGCATAGCTACACATATATCCTTTTGTCTGCAGAGATTTATCGAAACATTCTTTTGACAGTATCTCCTGTGCACATTGAATCACAAACACCGCAGTGAGCCTTGATTATCTATTATGAGTCCTGTGTTTTGATTCCACAAGAGAGATAAATTTACAGAGTTGGAAGGCACCTTGTAGGTCATCTAGTCCATCCCCCTGCCCAAGCAGGAGACCCTACACCATTTCTGACAGTCCAATCTGTTCTTGAAGGCTTCCAATGATGAAGTTCTCACAACGTCTGAAGGCAACTTCTGTTCCATTGGTAGATTGTTCACCCTGTCAGAAAATGTCTCCTTATTGAAGAAGACACAGCATCAGTTTGTACAACTCAGTCCTGGAAATATAATAATTTAATAATTTTAATAATAATTGAACAAAATTGGAAGGGACCTTGGAGGTCTTCTAGTCCAACCCCCTGCTTAGGCAGGAAACCCTGCACTACTTCAGACAAATGGTTCTCTAATCTCTTCTTATAAACTTCCTGTGTTATGAATTGGCTTTCGGAAATTTGGAAGCAAATGTCAATATTTATAATTGAGTCTTCCATCTGCTTGTTATCTAAAGAAAGCTTGAACATGGATTCTGAGGGAAAGCTTGAATATTGATTCTGGCACTCTTCAGGTTATTTTACAAGAATATACACTGATAATTGTAATAGTAAATACAAAGTTGTGTTACATTATAATAAATTGGGAGATAACCAAAATCCCTTTCCACAAGCATCAAATTCTAGAATCTGAAGAAAGAAAAGCTCATAGTGTATTACTTAATATGGGGCCTATGGTACAATTGACTAGATAATAGATGCAAAGTTTAGAAAATTAATGATGAAAGAGGATCAATAAGCTAGAAACGAATACAGGTATAAAACTATATAGAAGAATACATATTGCAAGCAATATTATTATTAGACTGTACATAACTGCAAATTAAAATATATAGAGTCGTAAATATATAGAGAATTATTTTATAACTATGGAAACAATATATATAAGTATGTTATAGAATAACAAGTTTCTTTTTCTTTCTACAGACTATACTGTATGATTAAGAAAAAAATGGTCCTCAACACAAAACAAATGCTTCCAAAGATTATCTTATTTAATGTTAATGTAAGTGTTTTTATAGATGTTTCATATGTGTCTTAATAAAGTTTATAATTTTTTTTAAAAAGATAAATCGTAGTAATTAGGATGTATAACAGTATATATAATTAAAAATGTGCTGATGCAACCAGTATATCCTTTCACCTTTCAGCTCCAATCCAGGAGCCCTCAAGCAGTCGCATTCATGACAAACCATTTTATATCAAATTTATATTTTGCTGATAAAGAAACAAAGGGAGACTAGTATAGATCTATTTCAAGCTTTTTAGCTTTCATCAGCTAGCCATAACCTTACGAACTCGGATTCCTGCATGTTAGGCAGTTGAATTAACCTTCTGAGCCACACGTTATATATATTAATTGTACCAAATTTATATTTTGGTGATAAAGAAATAAAGGGAGAATAGCTGATGAGAGCTGAATAGCTTGAAATAGATCTATACTAGTCTCCCTTTATTTGTTTATCAAGCAAAATATAAATTTGGTATAAAATGGTTTGTCGGGAATGCGACTGCTTGAGGGCTCCTGGATTGGAGCTGAAAGGCAAAACGGAGCAGAATGCCCCATCCCATATGTTGGGGTAGACCAGGGCTCTCGATAGAAAAACATTATGTATGTATGTATGTATGCATTTATGCATGTATGTGTATATATATATATGAAAGAGGAGGACAAGGGATCTTATTAAAAAAATGATTCATAAAAGGTATTGTTTTCTCAATGTATAAGACATTTTTCAAAGAGTGTTTCACAAATTTCATCATCTAGATGTCGCCATTAGCAACATACATGGAACCAATAAGGAAATACCTGCCATGGTTGAATGTTTTCAAGTTCCACCTCATCTTTTCTCTCCATCCTTGTCCTCTGGGATCGGGGTGAATTGACCACATTTAAGGCATGTGCCACAATCTGTACGGCATTGTAAGTTAAGAAGCTATCTAGAGAGAAGGTCTTTTCAATCTTCTGCTGAGGTAGAGTCTCCAAATTATCTTTCTCTGTACACCTGGTCCAGCCTTTCACAGACAAGGCAGGCTTCCCATATGAACAGTGAAATTTCTTAGTCATAAATGCTTTCATTAAAAGATAGAAATCCATGAAATTGTCAAATTTGGTCCTTTGGCTGGTCTGGATAAGAAAAGAAAAAATGATATGGGTATATCTGAAAGAGAAAGTATTATATGATAATTCAATGGTGAGATCCCACAAAGCGGTTGTGATCCAAACTATCCCTTCAATAGGCTTTTGCAGAGAATTTAATATGTTTTTTAGGAAAAAGGCTCCCTCGATGAACGTAAACTCTGGGTAATAAACAAATACATTGATTTGGGCCCACAGGTTGAAAACAGAAATCAGATCCTTGAACTTCTCATCTTTTAATAATACGATTTGTGAAAAAACAACACAGATGCCATTCTGAGCCAGCACAGGAACGAAGGTCCTAATGAAATGTTCTCCGTTATCGGTGTCTGCAGCAAAGACGCCAATGAATGTCCATCGAAAATACAGCAGCAGTTTAACAATCCCCAGGTTTTGAGCACCTTCTTTGGGGACGGTCCGGTAGAAAAAAGGTAACTGAGTTTTATCACTTAGGATCGGTGAAATATAAGTGTAGCTGATCTGGAGTGAAAAAAAAGGAGATTTATGTTTTATTTGGGGCTTTTACTATGCTGCTCTATGGAGTAGAGAGTTGGTCTCTGAGAGAAAACCACTTGAAGAAATGAGAAGCATTTGAATTGAAGATTTACAGATGGCTGTTATGTATAAACCGGGTTAACAAAAATTACAAAAAAGGAGGTGATAAGCCACCTGGGAAAGCCAAGGGAAATCATCAAGGCCATTAAAAAGCGAACGTTAGAATATTTTGGACATGTGATGCGACCCAGAAAAATACGGGATCCTTCACTTAATCCTCCAGAGAAAGATTGAAGGCAAATGAGCTCCAGGCAGAAGAAGAACATCGTGGCTTCAAAACCTAACGGACTGGTTTGGACAAAACTCAGCAGCACTTTTTCATGCGGCTGTTGACAAAAATAGGATTTGCCACCATGATCACCAACATCCAATGACAGATATGGCAGAAGAAGAAGTAAAAGTAAATAATGGATGTTAAGAAGAAATCCAGACCTCATTTTCTGAAAAGCTGATGCTTCCTCAGAGCCTGTATAGTGCAAGATCTGAGCAACGTGAAATATTACAAATTAATATTTGTACTCAATTTATAACTGTTAATTATGGTTGCATCAATATTTGCTCTTGTCTCTCCTGGAGATTAAAAGATAACATAAAGATAAATTCTTCATCTTAATCCATGCTTAATTAACATTTCTAAGGAGAAAATCTCCTTAACTGCTCTGGCACAAACTTGCAGCCATTCACTGGCTCTCTACCTGTGGGATTTTGTAGATGCCCAATATGGCAGCCATGAGGATGGATATGTCAGAGTTGGTCTCTTCCAGCAGAACCAGCATGTTTCTCTTCCTTCCGCAGCTGTAGTTGGGAACATAGGCCTCTCCGGTTGAAAGCAAATCCAACAGACCATCCAGTGTCAACATTCTGTCTCGAAAGTTGTCATGGAGGTTATAACCCAGAGTGAGGTTGGGCAAGAGAAGAGGATCTTTGTTGATTTCCTGAATGGCAAAAAGAAAGGACAGAATTTTCCAGTACATCACTCCTGTTTTCCTGAAAAGATACATGGATTTTGCCATGATGTTACATTCAGTGAAATCACCAACCTAAAACTAAGGAGAAATTTCCTGACAGTGAAAGCAATTAACTGGTGGAAGGGCTTCCTTCCCGAAGTTGTGGATGCTCCATCACTGGAGGTTTTTAAGAAGAGATTGGACAGCCATTTGCTTGGAATGGTATAGGGCAGTGATGGTTAACCTTTTTGCCATCGCGTGCCAGGAAGGGGGGAGCGGGAAGTCCATGTGCGTGTGTGCCCACACCCAGAATTCTATGCACCCTGTCCTGTCCATGTGTGCAAAATCCCCCTCCACCCCAGCTCCTGTCCCCAGCCTACAGAGTCTCTCCAGGAGTCTCTGGAGTTTGGGGACAGCAAAAAGTCACTGTCGAGCTGCCAAGGCGTCAACAACTGAGCACATGTTGGGGGGGTGGAGATACCCTTACTTGCATTCTGGTGGTGGTGGCACAGGGTGTTAGGCAGATGGGAGATGTCTTTAGAGGCACCATAACGTCGGGAGCAGGGCGCCTGCACCCCCCCCCCAGCATTGATCTCTGCCGGTGTGAAGACTGATTGAACCATGACCGACTTTGATGACGTCACCGGGAGGAGGGCGTGATTTATAACAGGCTGGGAGGGCGAGGCATGCCTGTGCAGGCTATTTAAAGGCAAATGCGCCTGTCAGCTGTACCGCTGTTATTATTTCGGCCAACGAAGTCACAGTGATCACCCGGAGCTGACGCCTGAATAAACAACGTTACAAAAAGAGCTGAAGCCTTTACGTTTTGGTTTTTCGCTGCACTGCTGTCTAGGATCCTGAGAGTCACTTCCTGTCCAACCGGGATTTGGGAAATGGGACATTTTAGGCCTCTGGAGGGCCTCTGAGGGAATGGGGAAGGCTGTTTTCACCCTCCCCAGATGCATAGAGAGGATCTTGAGGCAGGTGAGAAAGAAAAACAGCCCTTCCCCACCCCCGAGGCCCTCCGGAGGCAGGTAACAGCCTGTTTCCCTTCTTCTGGTGAGCCCATGAGGCGCAGAAAACAGCTGGCTGGCATATCTATGTGTGCCAGAGCTGAGCTCACGTGCCCACCGATATGGCTACACATGCCACCTGTGTCACGTGTGCCATAGGTTCGCCATCACGGGTATAGGGTCTCTTGCTTGTGCACGGGATTATACTAGAAGAACTCCAAGGTCTTCCCATCCAACTCTGTTACTCTGTTAATGCATTTCATATGTTCTATTGTGACTGCATATGTTTTTGTCCCCAAAGTTCCTCTTCTCTACTTAGATTATTTGAAAGTCAAAACAGACACACTCCAGACAATCTGGGCACTGTTGTCACTTGCACTATTCGCTCAACCTCAGTTTGAGGAGTCAAAAAACATCCCAGGAAAAGATTTTGGCAAACCATGTCTGAAAATGTAGCTCAGAAACCTGCATGGACCTCACCATGTAAGAACAAGGATTTGAGATTTCATCAAAGGGCTATTATGCATGTATTACATTTTCAAAGTGTGCATTTATGGGTGTGTATGAGACTGAATGTATGAATGAGGTTGGGGCAGAAAAGAAAGCATTTAAGAATTGAACAGAAGTACCAACTTTCCCATTTTCTCTTGAGTAAATGGTCTCAATCCCTGATTGCTCGAGAGAGTGGAGAGAGAAAACAGAGGGCCTGCTCAAAGCACTTTGGTATCAGTGGAACCAGAGGTGAGTCAAGAAGGAGCCTCTGAAGATGCCCATGTCCACATCAGGGAAACTACAACTAGCTGTGGCGAGTTTGGAGAAATCCATGGATCACTGAAGAAAACAATAGCAGAGAATTTGGGAGAAAGACTGGAGGCACCCTGGTGCTGACTGCTGATGTCTTTGGAATTGCAGGTTCTATCTTTCTGGAAAATTTATTCATTCAATTTATTCGATTTATGAGGCATGTCAAACTACTACTCTGCGATAGCATTGTGGTCTCCTGGCTACTGTAGCAACACCAGATGCTAATAATAATATTAGATTTACATGCCTCCCATCTTGTCCAAAGGAGACTCCGATAGCTATCTTCTAGGAAAGACTCAGAAAAGAAATCAGCCTTTTCTCTGAATTGGGACTGACCAATCAGAGCCTCCTGTCCTTTTCTTTGATGGCCATGCTGAGACCATAACCATGACCTCCCAAGCTAATCACCTTGAAAGATGAAAGCAAGTTGTCCATGTAGAGATCAGTTGGACAAGGGTGCTGAGCATTCAAGCTTGCTTTTGTTTCATCTGCTGAATGTGTTTCACTTCATGCTGTGTTGTTTGTATACAGATGTGACTGTTGATCTGAGTAACTAACTAACCTCACTCTGTCAAGGACCAAGGAGTACACATCTCAAATGATCTATGCCTTAGAGCTCACTGTAACAGCATTGATAAAAAGGCATTAAAAGTTGTTAACCTAATTTTGCGAAACTTCTTATTAACATTGAATTGTTAACTAAAATCTTTGCCTGACCAATTCTCGAATACAGCTCGTCTGCCTGTAATACCCACTGTATATCGGACATTAATGCAATTGAGCAAGTCCAGAGGTATTTCACGAGAAGAGTCCTCCACTCCTCTGCTCACAACAGAATACCTTATGCCACCAGGCTTGAAATTTTGGGCTTGGACAATCTAGAACTACACCGATTACAGTCTGACCTTAGCGTAATAAACAAAATTGTCTGCTACAAGGTCCTACCTGTCAATGACTACTTCAACTTCAACCACAATAATACGCAGGCAAACAATAGATACAAACTTAAGGTAAACCGCTCCAAACTCGATTGCAGAAAATACGACTTCAGCAACAGAGCGGTCAATGCCTGGAATGCACTACCTGACTCTGTGGTTGCTTCCCCAAACCCCCAAACCTTTAACCTTAAATTGTCAGCCGTGGACCTCACTCCATTCCTAAGAGGTCAGTACAGGGGCATTCATAAGCACACCAGCATGCCTACCATCCCTGTCCTACCATTCCCATTTATTTGTACTCATCTCCTGTGTTCATGTCTATACTTATACCTCTTTTCTCATACATGTTTGACAAACTAAATAAAAGAAAAAAAGAAAAGAAAAGAAAATCTCACTGCTTTTCTCTGTCCCCATTTTTCCTCAAAGGCAACATAACATAACATAAATCAACATTCTGAGACTTACTGATAAACCATTTTAGAAGGACTCAAACTGAAATTCTGCAGCTTAGGTTGTAGATTATTTGTTGCAGAGAAGAGCCCACCGATGAGATGATCTCCTGGCCTGTAATGATTGAGTGGGTCTCTTCCATCCCTCCCCAAAGTCAAGAAGCACTTGATGCCGAGCATCCCACAGGCTGCCTGGGGCAACAAAAGCTCTATCAGAAGCAGAAGCAGTGGGTTCATTTCTGGGTTAGCCGAAGAAATCCCCCACCTTGCATCTGATCTCAGAATCAGTAGAGCAGAAGCATTTGGAGACCTTGAAAGCAGATTGCTGCAAGACTGACTTTTCTAATATAATATGAAGTCCAGAGAGAACTTCCCCAGTGATGGAAACTGGACCAATGCAGAAGCAGAGCTCCTGGTGTCCATGAAGCTCAGTCCAGCTTTCCAAGGTGACAAGATAACTTATACACTACCTTTCCTGATGCTGAATGTGTTGCTGCTGAGTCTGTTGACTTCCTTCAGACAATTTCCAGAGGGAAAAAGAATCCATTGACATTTAGCAAGAAAGCAAGAAAGAAATCACTATCATTCTAATAATTAGCTGGGGAAGTAGGAGTTTTGCAAAGTCCTCCCTGTAGGGTGAACTGGGATCCAGCTGAAAAAGTCCCAATGTAAATCAATGTAGTGGATTCCCAGAAAGCATCCACAACCAAATTGTTCTGTGGTCATTTGAGACACCTATCATTCTGTTGGGTTGATTTCCAGTTGTTTTTCTTTTATGCTATTATATGTGACTGGTTTATTTTATAAAATTGTGCTTTACACATGATGAAGTTACTGTTCTCTTACTATGGACTTTTGAACATTATGATGCTGATGTGGCCTTAGACTTACTGTGCATTCCTTATTATTCAGAACTTTATGTTTTAGGGTGGCTACTTCATTTTTTTATTGTGATCTGCTGTGCATCTGTCTGGAATTGAATGCACACAAACCAAATAAATGTCCAGATGTCCATCCATCCATCCATCCATCCATCCATCCATCCATCCGTTCATTCATGTAACATGTCCCTTTTTTACCTGGAAGAGTCAAAGAAAAGAGTCAAATAGTTTCTAAGAAATTTCTCCCTTGCTATATAACCTAAAACAGAGATGCTCAACATGAGACATCTCTGGTTCTTTCATACTGATCCAACAGGTAGAAAAGTCTATCTGTACCCCTCTGCCAAAATGAAAATCTAATGAGTAGCATTTCACCCTGAGTCTTAAATACTTTTCTTCCATAAATATCTCCTGCAAATCATGAATTTTGATAGTCCCTAGAAATGGTTCCATCAGAAAAGGAGATTCGAAGAAAACCTGATCCTTTCCTTTCCTTTCCTTTCCTTTCCTTTCCTTTCCTTTCCTTTCCTTTCCTTTCCTTTCCTTTCCTTTCCTTTCCTTTCCTTTCCTTTCCTTTCCTTTCCTTTCCTTTCCTTTCCTCCTTCCCTTCCCTTCCCTTCCCTTCCCTTCACTCCCCTCCACTCCTCTTTCCTCTCCTTTCCTTCTTTCCTGTAGGTATCTTTGTCCACTTTCCTCCATTCCATCAAAAGTTTCACTCCAACAGTGAATCTGATGGAAGAAAAATCTGCTGTCAACTCAGAAAGCATCTCTGGCCTGCTCTTGAGTTGCCATTGGCAAGGGGGATGGGGAAACTAACTCTGTAGCTGCAGTGAGGCAGCATGTCAGTCAAAACAAAAGCACATTCAAGCCATATCTCTTTTAAGGCTGTCTCCATGGTTATCCACAGTGGCCAGAGAGGAGTGATCTCTACAACTCGCAAAATTGCTTAAATGGAGAATGTGACTGATGACACACCTTGGGGGGAGGGGGAAAACAGGGTCAGAGCTGGAGCGTAAATTACGTGGGGTCAGAATTGGCTTCACTTGAAACGTGCTAATTTCTAGCAAATAACCATATAGCTTTTTAATTACATGATCATCAGAACCTGTCAAAATCTTATCCAAATTAGTCAATACATTATAAAACCCTTCTTGTTTAAGATCTTCTCGATACCTAGAAAGTATTTGCATATATGTAAAACAATCCATTTTATACCCTTGATCTTCTATATCTTGCTTTAATTTAAGTTCACCTTTTTCATCCAATAATTCCTTATATTTTATAATTTGTTTCCCTTTAAACCTCACTGGATACGAAAATGCTTCAATTGTTGATACCCAGACTGGTATCTTCAAATAATGTCCTTTTTATATCTTCACCCAGTTCAACCATAAGGCTTCACGTATTTTATGTCTTCTAAAATACCCCTGTATTTTAGTTCCTTTATATCACAAAAAGGCATGCCATCCCAACAACAAATCATGTCCCTCCAAATTTAACAATCTAGTATTTCCTAATGATATCCATTCTTTAATCCACATTAAACTAGCTGCTTGGTAATAAAGTTCAAAGTTAGGTAAACCAAAACCACACCTCCTTTTTGCATCTTGTAACAACTTCATTTTTATTCTTGCCTTTTTCCCCTGCCAAATATATTTCAGTATCATTTTATTGAAATCTATAAAAAATTCCTTGTCCAGCTTTATCAGAACTGTTTGGAATAAATATAAAATACTGGGCAAAATGTTCATCTTAATGGTTGCAATTCTCCCAATTAGAGATAGTTGCATATTTCCCCATTTTTCCAAATCTTGTCCTATCTGTCGCTTAAGCTTAATATAGTTATCTTCTCTGGGAGAGCTACACCTTGCTGTTAATTGTATTCCCAGATATTTTACTTTATTCGTAACCTGGATCTTGAAATCTCTATCAGTTCTTCTTTTTGCTTTTTCAGCATATTTTTAGTCATTATCTTTGTCTTTTCTTTATTAATTTTTAGACCAGCCACCTCTCTGAACTCTCCAATTCTTTCTAGCAGTTTATTTGTTGAGGTTAAAGGTTCTTCCATAATAAAAACCAAGTCGTCTGCAAAAGCTTGTAATTTATATTCCTCTTGCCGAATTTTCATACTCTTTATCTCCTTTTCTTCTCTAATATTTCTGTTTAGCATTTCCAATGTCAGTATAAACAATGTGGTCAATGGGCATCCTTGTCTAGTTCCTTTCTCTATTTCAATATTTTCAGACAATTCTCCATTTATCATTACTTTAGCCTTTTGTTTTGAATATATAGCTTCAATTGCCTGAAGAATTTTTTCCCCAAAGCCCATCTCCTCCATCTGTAACAACATAAATTGCCAATTGACATTGTCGAAAGCTTTTTGTGCGACTAAAAATATCAAAGCCATCTGCTTTTCAGGATGTGCTTCATAATATTCTAAAGTGTCCAAGATTATTCTTATATTGTCTCAGATTTGTCTTTTAGGTAAGAATCCATTTTGATTGGAGTGAATAAAATTATTCAAATATCTCTTAAGTCTTTTTTAAAAATTAGATTTATATGCTGCCCTTCTCTGGAGACACAGGGTGGTTTACAATGCGTTAAGCAATAGCCTTCATACTTTTGTATATTTTTTAATACAAAGTCAGCTTATTGCCCCCACAAATTGGATCCTCAATTTACCTACCTTAGAAAGGATGGAAGGCTGAGTCAACCTTGAGCCTCGAACTAGTGTAATTGCAGACAGCTGGATGTTAATAACAGCCTATTCAGTCGGTTGAGTTATCTGAGGCTCTCTGCCAATATCATAGCATAATCTTTCTGCCAATATTATAGCAAAGATTTTATAATCTGCATTTAGCAGGGATACCTTCAGGATCTGGCCTTGCTTGCAACGAGACAACTATAACATGATGGGGAAGGGAAGGCCTTTGAATCTAAGGGAGGCTTGGGAAGGAAATTTGGAATGCAAGTGTGTCAGCTGGAAGTCTGAGACAGATCCAATATCTCAAGGTCACCAGCTGGGGAAGTCTGAGGCAGACAGACTGTTCCCAAAACAAAGAAAGTGCAAATGCACGGTGGACAATGGACAATGGGAGGTCCAGGGGGGAAAGGGAAAGTTTTCCTACTCTATTTTGACAGCTAATCATTAGAACTGGCTTTTCTCATGTACCTGCATGGAATCTTCAGTAAAGTTACCTTATTTTTCAGAGTATAAGATGCACTCACCCCCCAAAAAGAGGCTGATAACTTGGGTGCGTCTTATACTCCAAATGTAGCCCCACCCACCAGCTGGCCCCCACCCTTCGGCCTCAGCATGCCCTCTTCCTGGCTGCAGAGATTGCCACAGACAATGGCTCCCATTTTCAGCCTCCAAATGCTCCGTTTGAGAGCCGTTCTAGGCTGCGGGGATTGCCGAAACACATCGTTGCTGATCGCTGCCTGTGCACATCATGTTTTCGGCCTCTGTGCATCGCGTTTTAGACTTCAGCATGCCCCATTTTTAGCTTCTGCACATCATTTTTCGGGTATTGATGGGCGGCGATGTGCTTTTTACGATCCCTGCAGCTATGAACGGCTCTCAAATGGAGCGTTTGGAGACTTAAAACACGAGGTGTGGATCCCAAAATGGCAACCCATTTTGCCGAAGCTACTGCCTTGTCTTACTGCTTCCGTGCTTCATCTGCTTTACTAAATGGAGCTCCCTCTGACAATCAGCTGTGCTTTTTAAGCTTTTTTATCAGCTCCAGTGCGTGCTCACAACCAGCGAATTAATGTGTGCTAAAGCTGACCAGGCTAAGGACGCTAGCCCGATAAATACCTGGTAGGCAAAGGCAGAATTTTTTTTTTTATATTTTCCTTCCCAAAAACTAAGGTGTCTCTTATACTCCAGAGTGTCTTATACTCCAAAAAATATGGTATATGCTTTGTAAAAAATATGTCCCAGGAGTTTCTTTTGCTGTCTAACCCAATGGGAAAATTGACAACTGCATTCTAACTGATTGACTGACTGACTGACAGACAGACTGACTGACTGACTGACTGAAGCAGATGTAGATGGGATGTTCAGTTGCCTTGTTGTTTTATAACTACATGAAATTAGTGTAAATATAGAGTTAAAGGCAGGGCAAGCTTATCATTGATTGGGAATCTTGGATTCTGGGAATCCTGAAGTATGCCTACTGTATCACTTTATGGCTGAAGGCTGTATAATTTAAAGCTTTCTTTTTACTTTCTATCTTGTTGCAAAAATGTATGTAAAACTTATTGGTTTGAGAGCTGTTGCTCTTGAGGCATAAAATATTCCTGAGCATCTTTTTTTGGTCAGAAGTAAATATTTTATTATTATCTCCATCCTCAGGGTGTTTTATTGGGCCTTGCATACCAGCCATGAATCCAGAGATTTGGAATGTTTCCAAAAATTTCCTTTCTTGTGCAGTAGATTCTCTTTTCCAATTTCATTTTGGGGGAAAAAATGTGTAGGTATCTTCAGTGCTTAGCCATCCTTTCCCCTTTCAATCAAATATTTCATATCCTGCAATCCCAACCAGGGTTTCTTGGTCAATTCATTGCTTTACTCACAGAATCTCTCCTGTCACCTTTCTCTTTGCAAGCAGGAAGATGATACCACCAACTCCCACACAATCCTGGCCTCTTAGTTCCATTGTGGGGTCTATTAGTCTCAACTCTCCGCTGATAAGGCTCCCGCCTCCCACTCAACCCACTATGGAGGAAGTGCTGGTGAATTTGATAGAATAGCTGAAATGGATAAATTAACTTCTTTGATTAGAGAAAGGAAATGATCTGCATTAATTGATAACTAGAAGCCTCTTATACATCTCTTCATAAAAAAAAAATGCCAGTAGAGAATATTTGTTGTTCGGGATTGAAATGAGGGATCCTTGGTTCCCTCTGAGCTTTCTTGCTTTCTTTCAGAAGTTTCATGACCCAAATTAATAACTTCATCATTGTTAGTCACTCATGATAGTTATCAGCCCTGATGATGTTTCCTTTCCCCCGAATGCCATCACTCAGCTTCACAACTAATTCCCACAACACTGTCAAATAATGTTTTACTATTATTGTTCTCCTCCTTACTAGTATTTATCTCTTCCCACTTATTACTATAACCATGTTGCTTGTATCTTTCAATTTATATTGTTTTTATTTGTTTCCTAGTACAATTTGATAGCTTATTATTAACCTTGACTACCACTAAGTGTTGTATCTTTTTATTCTTGTTGACTGTATTTTATTCTCCTTATGTACCCTGAGAGCTTATGCACCTAAGACAAATTCCTTGAGTGTCCAATCACACTTGGCCAATAAAGAATTCTATTCTATGTTACCTAGTTTGGGATATGAAACTTCTGCAAGAAAACAAGCACGCGTAGGGAGCACCAAGGACCCCACAAATAAAAAGAAATGAACTTCTGATCTATAGTTTTCATTGTTAGACAGGATAATTTATAGGGAAAATTTTTTTCTTCTACCTGTTTGGTAGATCTTAATATTATTATTCGTGAATTCATGTCCCTTGGATAAAAAAAAAAAGGTGACGACCATTTATGTTGCAGCTTTATTTTCCCCAATTGTTTGGCCTTATTTCTCTGAATCTGAGAGATTAAAAACACTTTTTCCTTTTGTAAAAGTAAGCTGTTCACCCCAGAGTTGGGTTTCAGCAGGTTCTGATTGGTTCTGGAGAACCAGTAGGGGAAATATTGAGTCGCTTGGGGACCCAGTAAATACAACCTCTGACTGGGCCCACCCCCATCTATTCTCTGCCTCCTGAGTCCCAGCTGATCGGGAAGAAATGGGGATTTTGCAGTAACCTTCCCCTGGAGTGGGGAGGGAACGGAGATTTTACAGTATCCTTCCCCTGCCATGCCCACCAAGCCACACCAACTGAACCGGTAGTAAAAAATTTTGAATCCCACCACTGATTCAGCCCTACTCAGACACAAATCACAGGCACAGTGAAAAACATTTATAGAATGAGGGGGAGTCCAAGTCTTTTAATAGGGTACAGAAACAAATGATACAAAAATTTGGTACCTGTGATACATCAGAAAGCAACCAATGAAAGAACGAAAGACATTCATTAGATTTGACAAGTAAACAATAGAAAACATTGATTAGAGATTACTTTCCATATGTGGTAAATTGATGGGTTACATCATGCTCTTTCCAAGATGGATTAGTATCTTACTTAAAACTTGCAAGTGTATTCAATTACTTTCAGAGTACACTGACTAAGATTCCGTTGTTGAAAATGCTGTTTTTTCCCCATGAAAATACAGAAGAAAAGCATGCTTTCCTAAAATCTGAAAGGAGGTCAACACTGCCAGACTAATATTCTAATAACCTCCTCACTTAAAGGCTAATAATGAAGACCAAAATGCTAAATAATACTACCAGACACAGAAACATAAAAGCATGGAAATTAGGCTTAAGCAGGAGATCACTTCAAAAAGCAGCCAGATAGTGTTTTCTCCTGAAAAGTACCCAATGGGTGAATATAATATTGGGTGAGAATTATATCCCCAGAACATCCATCAGCATCACTTTTTTCCTTCACTTTTGAACATGAGATGTTCCTTTGTATTCAGATCTGGCCTCAGCAAAATAATGTAACATTTAGGGATGAAGATGCAACCCAGCAGCCCAGCACTGGAAGCCAAGATGGAGAAGACCTGCACAGCAACCATGAATTTCCCTTTGGTGCTCAGATAGGTAGGCACAAAGGAGATCCAGACACTGCAGAAGACCAGCATGCTGAAGGTGATCAGCTTGGCTTCGTTGAAGGACCCAGGTAGATTCCTGGCCAGGAAGGCCACTATGAAGCTAATAGCAGCCTGAAAACCCATGTAACCAAGGGCAACATAAAACATAGTGACAGAGCCTTCATTGCACTGCAGAACAATCTCTCTAGGCTGGGAATACATGTCAGAATCAGGGAATGAAGGAAAGACTCCTAACCAGGTGAAACAAATGACAACCTGGACACTGGAAGAAGAAATGGTGATGGTGTTGGTCAGACTCTTCCCCAGCCACCCTCTCACTCTGTTTCCTGGCTTTGTGGCTAGGAAGGCCAGCACCACCATGACTGTTTTGGCCAAGACGGAAGACACGGCAATTGAGAAGATGATGCTGAAAATTGTTTGTCGGAGGAGGCAGGTGGTTCTCCTTGGCCGACCAATGAAGAGAAAGGAAGTCAAGAAGCAAAGAAGAAGGGAGACCAGGAGGATATAGGAGAGGTCCCGGTTGTTGGCTTTGACAATTGGACTTTCTTGGAATTGAAAGAAGATTCCCAAGACTAACACTGTGGTTAAGATCAGGAATAGGGCAAAGAAAATAAGAATAATTCCCAAATACTCTTGATGGGACAAAAAAGTGACAGTTTTGAGGATACATTGATCTCGATGCTTGTTCTGATACTGATTGTCTGGACATCTGGTGCAGTGGTCTGCATCTATAGAGGACAAATATTAATATTTACCATTAATTTATAGGATGGGAGTTAGATTTTGAAATCAGGAAGCCCACATCTGAATTTGTGTGTGTATTCATCTGCAGGGGATGGGAGGCAGAGAGAAAAAATTAGGAGTATGTGTACACATGTTCTTCTTCGCATTAGTATGTATCTCAAGTTGATAAACTGTAGCTAGATTAGGGGAGAATTTGAGAGGAGACAATTCTAGGAAGCAAAAGGGGAGAAGGGACAACCATCTACATCAGGGGTGTCAAACTTAATTTCATTGAGGGCCGCATCAGGGCTATGGTTGACCTTGTGGGTGGGGGGGTGTCAGGCGTGGCTGATTGGGTGGCTCTGGCCAAATAGGTGGGTGTGGCCAGCTTGACGCGACTCCCTGAACTGCTAGCATGTTTCCTCTTCACATTGGGTAGACCAGGACGGCCCCATGGGCCGGATCCCACCACATCATAGGCCGGATACAGCCCATGGGCCTTGAGTTTGACACCCCAGATCTACATCATGTAGGAAGGTTTCTAATGGACTAGGACTAGCCAATTTCACAAGGTTGGAATATTCTGGTTTTCCAAAATGGAGTTTGATTTGTCCCATTACCCATTAATTGGAGGATAAAATTGAAATTCAATAACAATATTGTTCAACTCTTATTGCTTTCATTTTGTCCCACCAAATCCCAATGGTTAATGATTAATAAGGGACAGATAAAGTTGTCTGGTTTTCTCTCTAATTGCCATAATGAGGAGAGGTTCCTCTCCGGTAGCAATGTATTCCCCCAAATAGCTACTCCACAGGAAACACAGATCATGCTTGCCTACTCCTTGGATACTTTGGAGGATGATGGTTAGGCAGAAATGTGTCTATCCCGAATCCACCCTGGAATGGAGGAGATGGCAAGATTACTGACTACGTC
This sequence comes from Coluber constrictor foxii, assembly GCA_038048745.1. NCBI lineage: Eukaryota > Metazoa > Chordata > Lepidosauria > Squamata > Colubridae > Coluber > Coluber constrictor. The sequence continues at coordinate 264,160,608 of CM075959.1, forward strand.
TGAGTGACTTGGCTGTCAGGCCTGGAAGCCATCTTTTTTGTTTCATCTTCAGGTCTGCCACATTTACTACTGTGGGAAACTGTGATGGGGGGATAGTATGGAGCATGGGTGATATATACGGGTAGTCATAATAACATTCCTTTCTCAGAAAGTCAAGGACATCTTGCCCTGAACCTGGAGGGTTAGAACTGGGAGGCACTTCCAGTCAGCATGGTGTTTGGATTGGGCCATGTGATGGACTTGTGGGTGTTGGGTGGGGATTTGAACTTTCCTTTGGGTGAGGAAAACATGGAAGCTTTCAGATTTGGTTTTTCCCAGATGTGCCAATATGACATCTTCAATAAAATGTAACTTTCGGGAAAGTCAAGCCTCGGAGTTTTCTCTCATTGGGGGTGTTACTTGGAACCCTGACATTGGAGATTAATTTATCTCAATGGAGAGCTTCATACTGTAGAAGCAACATCATTCTGTTTGTCATGGTGAAACAACGGGCTGCATCATGTCATTTCAACTGATCCTTCACAAAGTCACATATGCTTCTTGATAGCTGCTTGGCTTCTTCTACCCTTAACATCTCATTCCAATGAATTCTCCCTGGTCATATTATTGTTATATCCTTGGTGAAATTAATTCTGATAGTTAAATTAATAGTCCCTCCCCCCCTTTGATATTTCTAAGAAGTTTAGAAATATCTTCTTAGAAAAGATCTGCAGGAACCTTTGCTCCTATCCCAAGGACTGTTTTGATTCCCATTCACCCACCTTCTTGGGTGGAAATGCTCCCTTCTGCACAAGGGACACAGTTGTAGCAACAGATTGGTTTTCCTTCCTGGACCACCTTGAAATAGCCAGGTTGACAAGGCTCCACACATTGGGAGTAAGGCAAGGGCTGAAAGTGAATAAAATTTGCATTCAGAAGCATCTACAAAACTGATTAGTTATGAAATGAATTACAGTGTTGGAATGGGCTTGTCAGTCCCATAGCTTATCTCATCTCCAGAGAAGAGCACCAGTGTTGCCTTGGAGAACGGCATTTATCACCTCATCAGCCTGAGTATCTCATAATATCTTTACACTTCGAGATTGGCTTGGTGATGTATTGGGCTTTGGGAGGGGCTCTGTCTGTTCTCTACTGTTTTGAGCGGGAAACTGAATTCCTGCCTAGATCTCTTGCTATCACAATCTTCCAATCAAAGTTTCCTCTTGAAATGGCTTTTGTTTCATGAGTCCTGCTTTCTTGAGGGGACTGGAGAGGCAGGACATTACAGGGACCAACAAAAGAGGTATGTGCGAAATGGACTAGAAGTGGACCATTCTTTTTCTCCTCTGGGCCATGTTGGGGTGGCCACTCCAGAGAATTTTCTAGAAAGTTATTCTTGAAACTGGAAGTATGATAGTCATATATGCTTCCATTTTGGAGGACTGTCTCTGGAAGACTGTTAGACAAACTTTTGGAAAAAGAGATCATATGGAGGGGAAATTAGAATTCTGAAATTCTTCAGCATGATGGGTTTTGCACTTTTCTTCTACCAAATAAGGTCAAATTCTTGAATGTATACATGTCCAAATGAACATGTGTAACTCAATTTATTTTAATTCTCCCCTCTTAAATCTTGCTTCCATTTCCCTCTATCCCCACATTTTTTCCCACAGTCTTCTAATGTATAAAGTCTTCTAAAATATAAGTCATAAAGCATCTTTTCCTTTGCTGGTTATAAATGAAAGAATATAATTCTGAAGCATGAATTTGAAGACAGTCGGTCTTATATATAGTTTGGGATGGAGGGGAACACTGAGAATATGGACAAAACTAAAGAGATGGGAAAATCTCTTCCTCTACCTGATTGAGCCATTGAGGGCTCGTGATGGCTTCCTTGTTGATGCTGAATTTGACTCCAATGGTTCCTTCTCTGTCTAGACTCCCAAATTTCACTCTGGTGGCCGACTTATTAGGAAACAACACCCAGCTCACAATGTCAAAGTTAGCCATCAAGTCTCCATTTCTATCCAAATACATTCCTTCTATGGTGTTGTTGTAGATCTGAGGATTCTTCAGGAAATGATGAAGCTACAGAATATAAGGAAAGAGGTTTTTACACAAATGGAATCATCTAAACAAGTTGATGTACAGAGATATAAGGAATTTGGCTTATTGAGCTTCAGCCTGTTTTTTTCTCAGGACAATCTGCATAGATTTGTCCTTCAGGTACTAATGGCGGATGTTTTCTTTCCAACATCTGGCATTCCCAACTAGTCCATATTTTCCTGTTTTATTGTTTTATTTCTCCCCTTATTTCTTTTGAAGATAAGCAGATGGCAGAAGGGCAGGAGAAGGAAAATCCATTACCTATAAATATATTTGCTTACATTATCTGTTACTATCCATGAGTTTTCCCCTTTTCCCTGAGATGTCCTACATAGCTACAGATTCATCGTTTTGTCTACAGAGATTTATCTTAACAATATTTATAATTGACACTTCCATCTTCTCGTTATCTGAAGAAAGCTTGAACACTGATTCTGAGGGAAAGCTTGAATATTGATTCTGGCACTCTTCAGGTGATTTTACAAGAATATACACTGATAAATGTAAGATTAAATAAAATGTTGTGTTACATTATAATAAATTGGGAGATAATCCAAAATCCCTTTCCACAAGCATCAAATTCTAGAATCTGAAGAAAGAAAAACTCAAAGCACATGAAGTAAAATACATGAAGTTAAATAACTGTAGTGGTGTATGACAACATAGCCAAGGTATAATTTGCCATTCAGCAATGCCGGAGGCCAAATGTAAAAAGAAAGAGTAATTCAATATTTAATGTTACATGTAATAACAGCGGCAACGGAATTATGTATGGACAAAATTGGAAAAATGAAAGTATTCCAATAGAGGAAATGATGATAAAGAAAATATTAGAATATATATTAAAATATTATTGGAAATTAAAGACAAAGGAGAAAGAGCGTATTACTTAATATGGGGCCTATGGTACAATTGGCTAGATAATAGATGCAAAGTTTAGAAAATTAATGATGAAAGAGGGTCAATAAACTAGAAACGAATACAGGTATAAAACTATATAGAAGAATTCATATTGCAAGCAATATTATTATTAGACTGTGCATAACTGCAAATTAAAATATATAGAGTGCTAAATATATAGAGAATTATGTTATAACTATGGAAACAATATGTTTCTACAGACTAAACTGTATGATTAAGAGAAAAATGGTTGTAATTAGAATGTATAACATTATATATATTTATAAAGGTGCTGATGCAACCAGTATATCCTTTCACCTTTCAGCTCCAATTCAGGAGCCCTCAAGCAGCCGCATTCATGACAAACTATTTTATACTAAATTCATATTTTTAAAAGGTAGACTAGTATAGATCTATTTAGCTATTTAGCTCTCATCAGTTATTCTCCCTTTATTTTTTTATCACCAAATATACAAATTTGGTATAAAATGATTTGTTGTGAATGCGGCTGTTTGAGGGCTCCTAGATTTGAGCTGAAAGTCGAAAGGGAGCAGAATGCCCGCTCCCATATGTTGGGGTGGACCAGGTGTCTCAATAGAAAAACATCATATATGTATGTATGTATGTATGTATGTGTATCCATGGGATCAACCCAGGAATGCCGTTTCCATGATGTCAAAGTGCCTGGAGATGGTACGGGTCTGGATAGGTAGAAACAGGCTCCGGCTCAACCCCTCCAAGATTGAGTGGCTGTGGATTCCAGCATCTCCTTATCACTTAGGCTCGCAATCTTGGTGTCCTCCTTGATTCATGGCTGTCCTTGGTGGATCATCTAATGGCCATGACAAGGGGGGCTTTTGCACTGGTTTGCTTAGTGCACCAGTTGCGGCCTTTCCTAGACAGGGATGCCCTCCACACAGTCTCTCAAGCTCTCATTGTCTCTTGACTGGATTACTGCATTGCCCTCTACATGGGGCTTCCTTTGGGGTGCACCCAGAGGCTCCAGCTGGTCCAAAATGCAGAAGTGTGGGTTGTTACAGGAGCTTCCCGTTACTCCCGGGCAACACCTCTCCTACGCGAGCTGCACTGGCTGCCAGTGACCTTCTGGATCCGCTTCAAGGTGTTGGTACTTACCTATAAAGCCCTATATGGTATGGGCATATTTATATGAATTTAATTGTGTGTGTGTGTGTGTGTGTGTGTGTCTGTGTCTGTGTCTGTGTCTGTGTCTGTGTCTGTGTCTGTGTGTTTTCCTTTAAGCCAGGTTTTTCCTACGTTGCCAAGGTTTTTCTGGAACCACAATTGAGTGAAATCACATTCACTACTTTCTGGGTCCTTTCTCCATCTTTTCCTTCTGGCAGCAAGCAAAATTTTGTGCTGCATTGTGGGAGAACTATTTATTTTCTTACTTAAAGGAAAAACACACATAAAACCTACCAAAAGTAAGAAAATAGACATTGTACCTTTACAGGGAGGAACATGAGATGTGGGTGTGGCTTACTGAGGATGGCTAATGAGCCAGAAATAGCTATTTAAGTCTCTCACAATGCAGCACAAAATTTGTTGGCTGCCAGAATGAAAAGAAGGAAGAAAAGAACCCAGAAAGTAGTGAATGTGATTTCACTCAATTGTGGTTCCAGAAACATCTTGGTTACGTAGGAAAAACCTGGCTTAAAGGAAAAACATATATATATATGTTTTCATATATATATATGAAAACATATATATATGTTTTTCATATATATATATGAAAGAGGAAGACAAGGGATCTTATAAAAAAATGATTCATAAAAGGTATTTTTTTCTCAATCTATATGACCTTTCTCCAACAGTGTTTCACGATGTTCATCATTTGTATGTCACCATTAGCAACATACATGGAACCGATAAGGAAATACCTGCCATGGTTGAACGTTTTCAACTTCCACCTTGTCTTTTCTCTCCATCCTTGTCCTCTGAGATCTGGGTGAACTGACCATGTTTAAGGCATGTGCCACAATCTGAATGGCATTGTAAGTTAAGGAGCTATCTAGAGAGTAGGTCTTTTCAATCTCCTGCTGAGGTAGAGTCTCCAAGTTCTCTTTCTCTGTACACCTTGTCCAGCCTTTCACAGACAAGGCAGGCTTCCCATATGAACAGTGGAATTTCTTAGTCATAAATGCTTTGATAAAAAGATAGAAATCTTTGATGTCGTCAAATTTGATCCTTTGGCTGGTCTGGATAAGAAAAGAAAAAATGATATGGGTGTATCTGAAGGAGAGAATATTATATGATAATTCAATGGTGAGATCCCACAAAGCGGTTGTGATCCAAACTTTCCCTTCAATAGGCTTTCTCAAGGAATATAATATGTCTTCTAGGGAAAAGGCTCCCTCAACGAACGTAAACTCTGAGTAATAAACAAATACATTGATTTGGGCCCACAGGTTGAAAACAGAAATCTGATACTTGAAGCTCTCATCTTTTAATAATAGAATTTGTGAAATAGCAACACAGATGCCATTCTGAGCCAGCACAGGAACGAAGGTCCTAATGAAATGTTCTCCATTATCGGTGTCTGCAGCAAAGACGCCAATGAATGTCCATCGAAAATACAGCAGCAGTTTAACAATCCCCAGGTTTTGAGCACCTTCTTTGGGGACGGTCCGGTAGAAAAAAGGGAACTGAGTTTTATCACTCAGGATCGGTGAAATATAAGTGTAGCTGATCTGGAGTGAAAAAAAAGGAGATTTATATTTTATTTGGGGCTTTTACTATCCTGCTCTATGGACTAGAGAGTTGGTCTCTGACAGAAAACCACTTGAAGAAACGAGAAGCATTTGAAATGTAGATTTACAGATGGCTGTTACGTATAGACTGGGTTAACAAAAATCACAAATAAGGAGGTGATAATCCACCTGGGAAAGCCAAGGGAAATCATCAAGGCCATTAAAAAGCGAAAGTTAAAATATTTCGGACATCTGATGCAACACCCAGAAAAATACGGCATCCTTGACTTAATCTTCCAGGGAAAGACTGGTGTGGGCAAAACTCTGAAGCACTTTTTCATGTGGCTGTTGACAAAATAGGATTTGCCAAAATGATCACCAACGTCTGATGACAGTTATGGCAGAAGAAGAAGACCTATTAGATCCTGAAATGATAATGTCAGAGCTTAGGTAGTGGCTGGAAGATTTCAGCCTAACTTGGTAGATTTAATAGGGGATCAGAAATGCAGAAAACATAACTGTCAACAATGGATGTTAAGAAGAAATCCAGATCTCATTTTCTGAAAAACTGATGCTTCCTCAGAGCCTGCGTAGTGCAAGATCTGAGCAACGTGAAATATTACAAATTAATATTTGTACTCAATTTATAGCTGTTAATTATGGTTGTATCAATATTTGTCCTTGTCTCTCTGGGAGACTGAAAGCTGACATAAAGATTAATTCTTCATCCTAATCCATGCTTAATGAACATTTCTAAGGAGAAAATCTCCTTAACTGCTCTGGAATACACTTGCAGCCATTCACTGGCTCTATACCTGTGGGATTTTGTAGATGCCCAATATGGCAGCCATGAGGATGGATATATCAGAGTTGGTCTCTTCCAGGAGAACCAGCATGTTTCTCTTCCTTCCGCAGCTGTAGTTGGGAACATTGGCCTCTCCAGTAGAAAGCAAATCCAACAGACCATCCAATGTCAACATTCTGTCTCGAAAGTTGTCATGGAGGTTATAACCCAGGGTGAGGTTGGGCAAGAGAAGAGGATCTTTGTTGATTTCCTGAATGGCAAAAAGGAAGGACAGAATTTTCCAGTACAACACACTTGTTTTCCTGAAAAGATACATGGATTTTGCCATGATGTTACATTCAGTGAAATCACCAACCTAGAACTAAGGAGAAATTTCCTGACAGTGAAAGCAATTAACTGGTGGAAGGGCTTCCTTCCCGAAATTGTGGATGCTCCATCACTGGAGGTTTTTAAGAAGAGATTGGACAGCCATTTGCCTGGAATGGTATAGGGTCTCCTCCTTGTATAGGGGATTAGAAGACCTCCAAGGTTTTCCATCCAACTCTGTTACTCTGTTAATGCATTTCATATGTGCTATTGTGACTACAGAGGTTTTTGTCCCCAAAGTTCCTCTTCTCTACTTAGATTATTTGAAAGTCAAAACAGACACACTCCAGACAATCTGGGCACTGTTGTCACTTGCATTATTCTCTCAACCTCAGTTTGAGGAGTCAAAAAATATCCCAGGAAAAGATTATGGCAAACCATGTCTGAAAATGTAGCTCAGAAATCTGCATGGACCTCACCATGTAGGAACCAGGATTTGAGATTCCATCAAAGGGCCATTATGCATGTATTACATTTTTAAAGTGTGCATGTATGGGTGTGTATGAGACTGAATGTGTGAATGAAGTTGAGGCAGAAAAGAAAGCATTTAAGAATTGAACAGAAGTACCAGCTTTCCCATTTTCTCTTGAGTAAATGGTCTCGATCCCTGTTTGCTTGAGAACGTGGAGAAAGAAAACAGAGGGCCTGCTCAAAGCATTTTGGTATCAGTGGAACCAGAGGTGAGTCAAGAAGGAGCATCTGAAGATGCCCATGTCCACATCAGGGAAACAACAACTAGCTGTGGCGAGTTTGGAGAAATCCATGGATCACTGAAGAAAACAATAGCAGAAAATTTGGGAGAAAGACCAGAGGCACCCAGGTGCTGACTGCTGATGTCTTTGGAATTGCGGGTTCTTTCTTTCTGGAAAATTTATTCCTTCAATTTATTTGATTTATGAGCCATGTCAAACTACTACTCTGCAATAGCATTGTGGTCTCCTGGATACTGTAGCAACACCTGATGCTAATAATAATATTAGATTTACGTGCCACCCATCTTGTCCAAAGGAGACTCTGATAGCTTTCTTCTAGGAAAGACTCAGAAAAGAAATCAGCCTTTTCTCTGAATTGGGACTGACCAATTAGAGCCTCCTGTCCTTTTCTTTGATGGCCATGCTGAGACCATAACCATGACCTCCCAAGCTGATCACCTTGAAAGATGAAAGCAAGTTGTCCATGTAGAGATCAGTTGGACAAGGGTGCTGAGCATTCAAGCTTGCTTTTGTTTCATCTGCTGAATGTGTTCCACTTCATGTTGTTTGTATACAGATGTGACTGTAGATCTAAGTAACTAACTAACTCTGTCATTCTGTCAAGGACCGAGGAGTACACATCTCAAATGATCTATGCCTTAGAGCTCACTGTAACAGCATTGCCAAAAAGGCATTAAGAATTGTTAATCTAATTTTCTGAAACTTCTTATTAACATCAAATTGTTAACTAGGGCATTCAAAACCTTTGTCTGACTAATTCTCGAATACAGCTCGTCTGCCTGGAATCCACACTGTATATCAGACATTAATACAATTGAGCAAGTTCAGAGGTATTTCACGAGAAGAGTCCTCCACTCCTCTGCTCAGAACAGAATACCTTATGCCACCAGGCTTGAAATTTTGGGCTTGGACAATCTAGAACTACGCCAACTATGGTCTGACCTAAGCGTAATAAACAAAATTGTCTGCTACAAGGTCCTACCTGTCAATGACTACTTCAGCTTCAACCACAATAATACACAGGCAAAGAATAGATAGAAACTTATGGTAAACCGCTCCAATCTTGATTGCAGAAAATACAATTTCAGCAACAGAATGGCCAATGCCTGGAATGCACTACCTGACTCTGTGGTTACTTCCCCAAACCCCCAAACCTTTAACCTTTAACTGTCTACTGTGGACCTCATTCCATTCCTAAGAGGTCTGTACGGGGGCATGCATAAATGCACCAGTGTGCCTACCATCCCTGTGGTACCATCCCCATTTATTGGTACTCATCTCCTGTGTTCATGTATATACTTATAACACTTTTCTCGTAGATGTTTGACAAACTAAATAAAATAAATAAATAAGATAAAACCTCACTGCCTTCCTCTATCCCCATTTTTCCTCAAAGGCAACATAACATAACATCAATCAACATCATGAGACTTACCGATAAACTGTTTTAGAAGGACTCAAACTGAAATTCTGCAGCTTAGGTTGTAGATTATTTGTTGCAGAGAAGAGCCCACCGATGAGATGATCTCCTGGCCTGTAATGATTGAGTGGGTCTCTTGTATCCCTTCCCAAAGTCAAGAAGCACTTGGTGCCAAGCATCCCACAGGTTGCCTGGGGCAACAAAAGCTCCATCAGAAGCAGAAGCAGTGGGTTCATTTCTGGGTTAGCCGAAGGAATCCCCCGCCTTGCATCTGATCTCAGAATCAGTAGAACAGAAGCATTTGGAGACCTTGAAAGCAGATTGCTGCAAGACTGACTTTTCTAATGTAATATGAAGTCCAGAGAGGATTTCCTCAATGATGGAAACTGGACCAATGCAGAAGCAGAGCTCCTGGTGTCCATGAAGCTCAGCCCAGCTTTCCAGGGTGACAAGATAACTTATACACAAACTTGCCTGATGCTGAATGTCTTGCTGCTGAGTCTGTTGACCTCCTTCAGACAATTTCCAGAGGGAAAAAGAATCCCTTGACATTTAGCAAGAAGACAAGAAAGAAATCACTATCATTCTAATAATTAGAAGGGGAAGTAGGAGTTTTGCAAAGTCCTCCCTGCAGAGTGAACTGGAATCTAACTGAAAAAGTCCCAATGTAACTCAAAGTAGTGGATTCCCAGAATGCATCCACAACCAAATTGTTCTGTGGGCATTTGGGACACCTATCATTCTGCTGGGTTGATTTCCAGTTGTTTTTCTTTTATACTATTATATGTGACTGGTTTATTTTATAAAGTTGTGCTTTACACGTGATGAAGTTATTGTTTTCTTACTGTGGACTTTTCAACATTCTGATGCTGATGTGGCCTTAATTTACTGTGCATTCCTTATTATTATGAACTTTATGTTTTAGGGTGGATATTTAATTTTTTTATTGTGAGCTACTGTGTATCTGTCTGGAATTGAATGCATACAAATCAAATAGATGTTCAGATGTCTGTCCGTCCATCCATCCATCCATCCATCCATCCATCCATCCATCTATCCATGTAACATGTCCCTTTTCTACCTGGAAGAGTCAAAGAAAAGAGTCAAAAAGTTTCTAAGAAATTTCTCCCTTGCTATATAACCTCAAACAGAGTTGCTCAACATGAGACATCTCTGGTTCTTTCATACTGATCCAACAGGTAGAAACGTCTATCAGTACTTCTCTGCCAAAATGAAAATCTATTGAGTAGCATTTCACCCTGAGTCTTAAATACTTTGCTTCCACAAATATCTCCTGCAAATCATGAATTTTTATTGTCCCTGTTGGATGTTCATCCCACGGTTGGGTAGTTAACATATTGAAAAACTATGTTTATGACCTTAAATGATATAAGAAGAATGATTGGCTGTACGATTAGCAGGCAGCCACAAAGGTAGACAGGAAGCCCGGGAGCTCCTCCTCCTGTTTTTGATGATTGATTTCCTGAATAGGGACTGTGTGTGACTGGAGAGAACTGAAGAGAACGGTAAGCAAACTATGTTTTTTGTTGGACAGTAATTATTCGAAGACATGTTATCATTGTTTTGAGAAACCAAGTTTTGTTTTTTCACTAAGATTAAAGACTGTTTTATTTTCGCCATTCAGAGTCTGTGAGTATCTGTGTGTTTAACCAGCAACGTATCTCTTTGCTGTCGGGTCTGTTTCCTAGTATGCAGAGGAAAATTTTACCCTGAACAGTCCCTAGAAATGGTTCCATTCAGGAAAGGAGATTCCAAGAAAACTTCATCCTTTCCTTTCCTTTCCTTTCCTTTCCTTTCCTTTCCTTTCCTTTCCTTTCCTTTCCTTTCCTTTCCTTTCCTTTCCTTTCCTTTCCTCTCTGCTCCGCTCCTCTCCTCTCCTCTCCTCTCCTCTCCTCTCCTCTCCTTCCCTTCTTTCCTATAGATATCTTTGTCCACTTTCATCCAATCCATCAAAAGTTTCACTCCAACAGTGAATCTGATGGAAGAAAAATCTGCTGTCAACTCAGAAAGTATCTCTGGCCTGCTCTTGAGTTGCTGTTGGCAAGGGGGATGGGAAAACTAACTCTGTAGCTGCAGTGAGGCAGCATGTCAGTCAAAACAAAAGCACATTCCAGCCATATCTCTGTTAAGGCTGTCTCCATGATTATCCACAGTGGCCAGAGAGGAGTGATCTCTACAACCTACAAAATTACTTCGATGGGGAATGTGACTAATGACACATCTTAGGGAGAGGGGGAAAACAGGGTCAGAGCTGGAATGTAAATTACGTGGGGTCAGAATTGGCTTCACTTGGAAGGTGCTGACATGAAGCTCCTAAAAAATAATTGGATTTCTTTTGAAGATTGGCTAGAGAGTCATGATTTAATTAGGGCATCGGTTGGAATCCTGACATCTGCTTTATGGTAAACGCTATTCTGATCTTTTCAAATACTGAAAAATACACCAAATTTCCTGTGGATCACCCTGAAAAAAAAAGCATCAGAAACGAAGCTTCAGAAAAGAAGCCCCCAAAGAGAGCTTCAGACGCTCTTTTTTCTGAAACTCTTTTGGAGATTTTCAGAGGCAGGGAAAAATGTTTTTTTTTTCTGAAAAATGGCTTACAGAATCACCATCTTGCCCCCAATAATCCTTTTACTGACCTCAGAAGGATGCAAGGCTGAGTCATCCTTGAGCCAGTCAGGATCGAACTCCTGCTGAATGAGCAGTGAGTTAGCCTGCAATAGTGCTGTCATGGTTGACTCGCTACGCAGTCTTGCTTTTTGGTTGTTAGTTGTGAAGTCATGTCTGACCCATCATGACCCTATGGACAATGTTCCTCCAGGTCTTCCTGTCCTCTACCATCCTCTGGAGTCCCTTTAAGCTCACTCCTACTGTTTCAGTGACTCCATCTAGCCAATTGTGCTCTGTCATTCCCTTCTCCTTTTGCCCTCAATCATTCCCACAATTATGCTCTTCTCCAGTGGGTCCTTCCTTATCATTAGGTGGCCAAAGTATTTGAGTTTCATCTTCAGGATCTGGCCTTGCTTGGAACCAGACAACTATAACAGGAGGGGGAAGGGAAGGCCTTGGAATCTAAGGAGGCTTGGAAAGGAAATTTGGAATGCAAGTGTGTCAACTGGAAGTCTGAGCCAGATCCAATATCTCAAGGTCACCAGCTGGGGAAGTCTGAGGCAGACAGATTGTTCCCAAAACAAAGAAAGTGCAAATGCATGGTCGACAATGGACAATGGGAAGTCCAGGGGGGAAAGGGAAAGTTTTCCTATGCTATTTTGACAGGAAATCATTAGAACTGGCTTTTCTCCTGTACCTACATAGAATCTTTAGTAAAGTTACCTTATTTTTTGGAGTATAAGATGCTATTCCCCCTCCCCCCCGAAAGAGGCTAATAACTTGGGTGCGTCTTATACTCCACCCTTCGGCCTCAGCACATCCTCTTCCTGGCTGCAGAGATTGCCACAGACAATGGCTATCAGTTTCAGCCTCCAACCGCTCCGTTTGAGAGCCATCAAGGTTGCGGGAATTGCCAAAACACATCACCACTGATCGCTGCCTGTGCACATTGTGTTTCCGGCCTCTGTGCATCGTGTTTTATGCTTCAGCATGCCCCATTTTTGTCTTCTACACATCATTTTTTCAGGTAGCAATGGGCGGCGATGTGCTTTTTACGATCCCCGCAGTGATGAATGGCTCTCAAATGGAGCGTTTGGAGGCTGAAAACACAAGGTGTGGATCCCAAAATGGCAACCCATTTTACCAAAGCTACTGCTTTGTCTTACTATTTCTGCACTTCACCTGCTTTACTAAGTGGAGCTCCCTCTGACAATCAGCTGTGCTTTTTCAGCTGTTCATCAGCCCCAGTGTGTGCTCACAACCAGCAAACTAATGTGTGCTAAAGCTGACCAGGCTAAGGTAGCTAGCCAGATGAATACCTGGTAGTCAGAGGCAGATTTTTTTCCCCCTATTTTCCTTCCCAAAAACGAATGAGCCTCTGGAGCATCTTATACTCTAAAAAGTATGGTATACTCTTGGTAAAAAATGTCCCAGAAGTTTCTTTTGCTGTCTAACCCAATGGGACAATTGACAACTGCATTCTAACTAACTGACTGACTGACTGACTGACAGACAGACTGACAGACAGACTGACTGAAGCTGATGTAGATGGGATGTTCAGTTTCCTTTTTGTTTTGTAACCACATGAAATTAGTGTAGATATAGAGTTAAAGGCAGGGCAAGCATATCATTGACTGGGAATCTTGGATTCTGGGAATCCTGAATTATGCCTACTTTATCACTTTATGGCTGAAGGCTGTACAATTTAAAGCTTTGTTTTTACTTTGTATCTTCTTGCAAAAATGTACGTAAAACTTGTTGGTTTGAGAGCTGTTGTGCTTGAGGCATAAAATATTCCTGAGCATCTTTTTTTGATCAGAAGTAAATATTTTATTATTATCTCCATCCGCAGTGTGTTTTTTTGGGCCTTGCATACCAGCCATGAATCCAGAGATTTTGAATGTTTCCCAATATTTCCTTTCTTGTGCAATAAATTCTCTTTTCCAATTTCATTTTGGGGAAAAAAATGTGTGGGTATCTTCAGTGCTTAGCCATCCTTTCCCCTTTCAATCAAATATTTCATATCCTGCCAACCCAACCAGGGTTTCTTGGTCAATTCATTGCTTTGCTTACATCATCTCTCCTGTCACCTTTCTCTTTACAATCAGGAACATCATACCAACATCTCCCACACAATCCTGGCCTTTTAGTTCCATAGTGGGGTCTATTAGTCTCAACTCTCCGCTGATAAAGCTCCTGCCTCCCACTCAACCCACTACGGAGGAATGGCTGGTGAATTTGGTAGAATAGCTGAAATGGCTAAATTAACTTCTTCGATTAGAGAAAGGAAATGATCTACATTATTTGATAACTAGAAGCCTCTTATACATTTCTTCATTTAAAAAAATTGCCAATAGAGAATATTTGTTGTTCGGGATTGAAATGAGGGATCTTTGGTTCCCTCTGAGCTTTCTTGCTTTCTTGTAGATGTTTCATGACCCAAATTAAGAACTTCATCATTGTTAGTCACTCATGATAGTTATCAGCCCTGATGATGTTTCCCTCCCCCCGAATGCCATGACTCTGCTTCACAACTAATTCCCACAACACTGTCAAATAATGTATTACTATTATTATTCTCTTCCTTACTAGTATTTCTCTCTTCCCACTATACCCATCTTGCTTGTCTCTTTCAATTTATATTGTTTTTATTTGTTTCCTAGTACAATTTGATAGCTTATTAGTAACCTTGACTGTCAGTAAGTGTTGTATCTTTTTATTCTTGGTGAATGTATTTTATTCTCCTTATGTACACAGAGAGGTTATGCACCTAAGACAAATTCCTTGAGTGTCCAATCGCACTTGGCCAATAAAGAATTCTATTCTATGTTACCTAATTTGGGACATGAAACATTTGCAAGAAAACAAGCATGCATAGGGAGCACCAAGGACCCCACATATAAAAAGAAATGAACTGATCTACAGTTTTGATTGTTAGACAGGATAGATTATAGGGGAAAAAATACTTTCTTCTTCCTGTTTGGTAGATCTTAATAATTATAAATATTTTATTAGTGAATTATTGTCCCTCGGATTAAAAAAATAAGGTGACCACCATTCATGTTGCAGCTTTATGTTCCCCAATTGTTTGGCCTTATTTCTCTGAATCTGAGAGATTAAAAACATTTTTTCCTTTCGTAAAAGTAAGCTGTTCACCCCAGAGGTGGGTTTCAGCATGTTCTGACCAGTTCTGGAGAACCAGTAGGGGAAATTTTGAGTAGTTTAGAGAACCAGTAAATATCACCTCTGACTGGCCCCATCCCCATCTATTCTCTGCCTCCTGAGTCCTGAGTTTTACAGTATCCTTCCCCTGCCATGCCCACCAAGACACACCCACAGAAACAATAGTCAAATATTTTGAATCCCACCACAGGTTCAGCCCTACCCAAAAACACAAATGGCAGGCACAGTGAAAAGCATTTATGGAATGAGGGGAGTCCAAGTCTTTTAATAGGGTACAGAAACAAATGATACAAAAACTTAGTACATGTGATACATCAGACAGAAATCAATGAAAGAACGAAAGACATTTATTACATTTGACAAGTGAACAATAGAAAACATTGATTAGGGATTACTTTCCACATGTGGTAAATTGATGGGTTACATCATGCTCTTTCCAAGATGGATTAGTATCTTACTCAAAACTTGCAAGTGTATTCAATTACTTTCAGAATACACTTAAGATTCAGTTATTGAAAAGGCTGTTTTTTCCCCATGGAAAAACAGAAGAAAAGCATGACTTCCAAAAATCTGAAAGGAGGTCAACACTGCCAGACTAAAATTCTAATAACATCCTCCCTTAAAGGCTAATAATGAAGCCCAAAATGCTAAATAATACTACCAGACACAGAAACTTAAAAGCATGGAAATTAGGCTTAAGCAGGAGATCACTTCAAAAAGCAGCCTGATAGTGTTTTCTCCTGAAAAGTACCCAATGGGTGGGAATTATATCTCCAGCACATTCATCAGCATCACTTTTTTACTTCACTTTTGAACATCAGATGTTCCTTTGTATTCAGATCTGGCCTTAGCAAAATGATGTAACACTTAGGGAGGAAGATGCAACCCAGCAGCCCAGCACTGGAAACCAAGATGGAGAAGACCTGCACAGCCACCATGAATTTCCCTTTGGTGCTCAGATAGGTAGGCACAAAGGAGATCCAGACACTGCAGAAGACCAGCATGCTGAAGGTGATCAGCTTGGCTTCGTTGAAGGACCCAGGTAGATTCCTGGCCAGGAAGGCCACTATGAAGCAAATGGCAGCCTGAAAACCCATGTAACCAAGGGCAACATAAAACATAGTGACAGAGCCTTCATTGCACTGCAGAACAATCTCTTGAGGCTGGGAATACATGTCAGAATCAGGGAATGAAGGAAAGACTCCTAACCAGGTGAAACAAATGACAACCTGGACACTGGAACAAGAAATGATGATGGTGTTGGTCAGACTCTTGCCCAGCCATCCTCTCACTCTGTTTCCTGGCTTTGTGGCCAGGAAGGCCAGCACCACCATGATTGTCTTGGCCAAGACGGAAGACACGGCAATTGAGAAGATGATGCTGAAAATTGTTTGTCGGAGAAGGCAGGTGGTTCTCCTTGGCCGACCAATGAAGAGAAAGGAAGTCAAGAAGCAAAGAAGAAGGGAGACCAGGAGGATATAGGAGAGGTCCCGGTTGTTGGCTTTGACAATTGGAGTTTCTTGGAATTTAATGAAGATTCCCAAGACTAAAACTGTGGTTAAGGTCAGGAATACGGCAAAGAAAGTAAGAATAATTCCCAAATACTCTTGATGGGACAAAAAAGTGACAGTTTTGAGGATACATTGATCTCGATGCTTGTTCTGATACTGATTGTCTGGACATCTGGTGCAGTGGTCTGCATCTATAGAGGACAAATGTAATATTTACCATGAATTTATAGGATGGGAGTTAGATTTTGAAATCAGGAAGCCCACATCTGAATTTGTGTGTGTATTCATCTGCAGGGGATGGGAGGCAGAGACAAAAATTAGGAGTATTTGTACACCTGTGCTTCTTTTCATTAATATGTGTGTCAAGCTGATAAAGTGTAGCTAGATTAGGGTCAGAATTTGAGAGGAGACAATTCTAGGAAGCAAAAGGGGAGAAGGGACAACCATCTACATCAGGGGTGTTAAACTTAATTACATTGAGGACTGCATCAGGGCTATGATTGATCTGGGGGGGTTGGCATGGGTGACTGGGTGGGTGTGGCCAACTGGGTGGGTGTGGCCAGCTTGACACCACTCCCCAGACTGCTAGCATGTTTCCTCTTCACATTGGGTAGACCAGGCTGAAGCCACATTGGCCTGATCTTTCCTCTTTCCATTTGGTAGACTGGCCTGAAGCCATGCTAGCCTGAGATTTCCTCTTCTCTTTGGGTAAAGCAGGAGGGCCCCATGGGCTGATCCCACCACATGGTAGCCCGGATGCAGCCCATGGGCCTTGAGTTTGACACCCCTGATCTACATCATGTAGGAAGGTTTCTAATGGACTAGGACTAGCCAATTTGACAAGGTTGGAATATTCTGGTTTTCCAAAATGGAGTTTGATTTGTCCCATTATCCATTAATTGGAGGATAAAATTGAAATTCAATGACAATATTGTTCAACTATTTTTGCTTTCATTTTGTCCCACCAAATCCCAATGGTTAATGATTAAAAAAGAGCAGATAAAGTTGTCTGGTTCTCTCTCTAATCGCCATAATGAGGAGAGGTTCCTCTCCGGTAGCAATGCATTCCCCCAATAGCTACTCCACAGGAAACACAGATCATGCTTGCCTACTCCTTCAATACTTTGGAGGACGATGATTAGGCAGAAATGTGTCTATCCTGAGTCCACCCTGGAATGGAGGAGATGGCAAGATTACTGACTAGGTCCTGTGTGACTTGGCTGTCAGGCCTGGAAACCATCTTTTTCGTTGAATCTTCAGGCCTGCCACATTTACTACTGTGGGAAACTGTGATGGGGGGATTTTATGGAGTATGGGTGATATATACGGGTAGTCATAATAACATTCCTTTCTCAGAAAGTCAAGGACATCTTGCCCTGCATCTGGAGGGTTAGAACTGGGAGGCATTTCCAGTCAGCATGGTGTTTGGATTGGGCCATGTGATGGACTTTTGGGTGTTGGGTGGGGATTTGAACTTTCCTTTGGGTGAGGAAAACATGGAAGCTTTCAGATTTGGGTTTTCCCAGATGTGCCCATATGACACCTTCAATAAAATGGAACTTTCGGGAAAGTCAAGCCTCGGAGTTTTCTTTCATTGGGGGTATTACTTGGAACCCTGACATTGGAGATTAATTTATCTCAATGGAGAGCTTCATACTGTAGAAGCAATATCCTTCTGTTTGTCATGGTGAAATGATAGTCCCGCCCCCCCCAATACTTAGAAGATATTAGAAATATCTCCTTAGAAAGGGTCTGAAGGAACCTTTGCTCCTATCCCAAGAACTGTTTTGATTCCCATTCACCCACCTTCTTGGGTGGAAATGCTCCCTTCTGCACAAGGGACGCAGTTGTAGCAACAGATTGGTTTTCCTTCCTGGACCACCTTGAAATATCCAGGTTGACAAGGCTCCACACACTGGGAGGAAGGCAAGGGCTGAAAGTGAACAGAATTTGCGCTCAGAAGCATCTGCAAAACTGATTTGTTATGAAATGAATTATAGTGTTGGAATGGGATTGTCAGGTCCCATAGCTTATCTCGTCTCCAGAGAAGAGCAGCAGCATTGCCTTGGAGACCGGCATTTATCACCTCCTCAGCCTGAGGATCTCATAATATCTTTACACTTCGAGATTGGCTTGGTGATGTATTGGGCTTTGGGAGGGGCTCTGTTTGTACTTTACTGTTTTGAGCGGGAAACTGAATTCCTGCCTAGATCTCTTGCTATCACAATCTTCCAATAAAAGTTTCCTTTTGAAATGGCTTTTCTTTCATGAGTCCTGCTTTCTTGAGAGGACTGGAGAGGCAGGACCTTACAAGGACCAACAAAAGAGATATGTGCTAGAGTGGACCATTCTGTTTCTCCTCTGGACCATGTTGTGGTGGCCCCTCCAGAGAATTTTCTAGAAAGTTATTCTTGAAACTGGAAGCATGATAGTCAGTGTCAACCTCGCTAGTTTTGCTTTGCCGCTTCGGTTGTCATAGAAACGGAGGGAGGGGGGTTTATGCTCACGCGGGCTTTCTAAATCTGAGAAACGAAACCTTCCTTAAGCTGTTATCAGTCCAATGGACACTGCATTCCTGGATGCTGACACGGCCAGACGTCTGCTCCCACCTGACCTCTGGAAGACCTGTGGATTGGATGATTTATGGTGCACAAGGGAGGGGGATACTTTCTAATTGTAACTTTCGTGCGTTTTGCTTCAGAATCCTGCTTTCTATGGTTGCGTTCAGTTCATATCTAGTAAAAGTACCAGTTAACCTCTCTAATGGAGTCTGGGTCCTCCTTTCCTGGATACTGAAGGAAGCATACCTGACAGTCAGACATGCTTCCATTTTGGAGGACTACCTCTGGAAGGCTGTCAGAGAAACATTTGGAAAAACAGATCATATGGAGGGGAAATGGGAATTCTGGATTTCTTCAGCATGATGGGTTTTTCACTTTTCTTCTACCAAATATGGTCAAATTCTTGAATGTATACATTCCCAAATGAACATGTATAACTCAATTGATTTTAATTCTCCCCTCCTCTTAAATCCTGCTTCCATTTCCGTGTATCCCCACATTTTTTTTCCGCAGAGTCTTCTACTGTATAAGTCATAAAGCATCTTTTCCTTTGCTGGTTATAAATGAAAGAATATAATCCTGAAGCATGAATTTGAAGGCACGCAGGCTTACATATTGTTTGGGATGGAGGGAATTGATTGAGATGATGGAGAAAACTAAAGAGATCTTTAGGAGACCTCATCCCCTACCTGATTGAGCCACTGAGGGCTCGTAATGGCTTCCTTGTTGATGCTGAATTTGACTCCAATGGTTCCTTCTCTGTCTAGACTCCCAAAGTTCACTCTGGTGGTTGACTTATTAGGAAACAACACCCAGCTCACAATGTCAAAGTCAGCCATCAAATCTCCATTTCTATCCAAATACATTCCTTCTATGGTGTTGTTGTAGATCTGAGGATTCTTCAAGAAATGGTGAAGCTACAGAATATAAGGAAAGAGGTTTTTACACAAATGGGATCATCTAAGCAAGTTGATGTACAGAGATATGAGGAATTTGGCTTATTGAGCTGCAGCCTGTTTTCTTCTCAGGACAATCTGCATAGATTTCTTCTTCAGGTTTTCTTTCTAACATCTGGGATTTCCAAAGAGCTCCTCTCCTCTTGTTTTCTTGTTTTATTTCTCCCTTTAGTTCTCTTGAAGATAAGCAGATGTCAGAAGGGCAGGAGAAGGGAAATCCATTACCTACATTGCTTACATTATCTCCTGCTTCTCCATGAGTTTTCCCCTCCTCCCTGAGATGTCCTGCATAGCTACACATATATCCTTTTGTCTGCAGAGATTTATCGAAACATTCTTTTGACAGTATCTCCTGTGCACATTGAATCACAAACACCGCAGTGAGCCTTGATTATCTATTATGAGTCCTGTGTTTTGATTCCACAAGAGAGATAAATTTACAGAGTTGGAAGGCACCTTGTAGGTCATCTAGTCCATCCCCCTGCCCAAGCAGGAGACCCTACACCATTTCTGACAGTCCAATCTGTTCTTGAAGGCTTCCAATGATGAAGTTCTCACAACGTCTGAAGGCAACTTCTGTTCCATTGGTAGATTGTTCACCCTGTCAGAAAATGTCTCCTTATTGAAGAAGACACAGCATCAGTTTGTACAACTCAGTCCTGGAAATATAATAATTTAATAATTTTAATAATAATTGAACAAAATTGGAAGGGACCTTGGAGGTCTTCTAGTCCAACCCCCTGCTTAGGCAGGAAACCCTGCACTACTTCAGACAAATGGTTCTCTAATCTCTTCTTATAAACTTCCTGTGTTATGAATTGGCTTTCGGAAATTTGGAAGCAAATGTCAATATTTATAATTGAGTCTTCCATCTGCTTGTTATCTAAAGAAAGCTTGAACATGGATTCTGAGGGAAAGCTTGAATATTGATTCTGGCACTCTTCAGGTTATTTTACAAGAATATACACTGATAATTGTAATAGTAAATACAAAGTTGTGTTACATTATAATAAATTGGGAGATAACCAAAATCCCTTTCCACAAGCATCAAATTCTAGAATCTGAAGAAAGAAAAGCTCATAGCACATGAAGTGAAATACATGGAGTAAAATAATTGTAGTGGTGTATGACAATATAGCCAAATTATAATTTGCCATTGAGCAATGCTGGAGGCCAAATGTAAAAAGAAAGAGTAATTCAATATTTAATGTTACATGTAATATCAGCGGCAACGGAATTACAGATGCACAAAATTGGGAAAACGGAAGTATGCCAACAGAGGAAATGGTAATAAAGAAAATATTAGAATGTGCCAAAATGGACAGGTTAACAATGGAAATTAAAGACAAGGGAGAAACAGTGTATTACTTAATATGGGGCCTATGGTACAATTGACTAGATAATAGATGCAAAGTTTAGAAAATTAATGATGAAAGAGAATCAATAAGCTAGAAACGAATACAGGTATAAAACTATATAGAAGAATACATATTGCAAGCAATATTATTATTAGACTGTACATAACTGCAAATTAAAATATATAGAGTCGTAAATATATAGAGAATTATTTTATAACTATGGAAACAATATATATAAGTATGTTATATAATAACAAGTTTCTTTTTCTTTCTACAGACTATACTGTATGATTAAGAAAAAAATGGTCCTCAACACAAAACAAATGCTTCCAAAGATTATCTTATTTAATGTTAATGTAAGTGTTTTTATAGATGTTTCATATGTGTCTTAATAAAGTTTATAATTTTTTTTTAAAGATAAATCGTAGTAATTAGGATGTATAACAGTATATATAATTAAAAATGTGCTGATGCAACCAGTATATCCTTTCACCTTTCAGCTCCAATCCAGGAGCCCTCAAGCAGTCACATTCATGACAAACCATTTTATATCAAATTTATATTTTGCTGATAAAGAAACAAAGGGAGACTAGTATAGATCTATTTCAAGCTTTTTAGCTTTCATCAGCTAGCCATACCCTTACGAACTTGGATTCCTGCATATTAGGCAGTTGAATTAACCTTCTGAGCCACACGTTATATATATTAATTGTACCAAATTTATATTTTGGTGATAAAGAAATAAAGGGAGAATAGCTGATGAGAGCTGAATAGCTTGAAATAGATCTATACTAGTCTCCCTTTATTTGTTTATCAAGCAAAATATAAATTTGGTATAAAATGGTTTGTCGGGAATGCGACTGCTTGAGGGCTCCTGGATTGGAGCTGAAAGGCAAAACGGAGCAGAATGCCCCATCCCATATGTTGGGGTAGACCAGGGCTCTCGATAGAAAAACATTATGTATGTATGTATGTATGCATTTATGCATGTATGTGTATATATATATATGAAAGAGGAGGACAAGGGATCTTATTAAAAAAATGATTCATAAAAGGTATTGTTTTCTCAATGTATAAGACATTTTTCAAAGAGTGTTTCACAAATTTCATCATCTAGATGTCGCCATTAGCAACATACATGGAACCAATAAGGAAATACCTGCCATGGTTGAATGTTTTCAAGTTCCACCTCATCTTTTCTCTCCATCCTTGTCCTCTGGGATCGGGGTGAATTGACCACATTTAAGGCATGTGCCACAATCTGTACGGCATTGTAAGTTAAGGAGCTATCTAGAGAGAAGGTCTTTTCAATCTTCTGCTGAGGTAGAGTCTCCAAATTCTCTTTCTCTGTACACCTGGTCCAGCCTTTCACAGACAAGGCAGGCTTCCCATATGAACAGTGAAATTTCTTAGTCATAAATGCTTTCATTAAAAGATAGAAATCCATGAAATTGTCAAATTTGGTCCTTTGGCTGGTCTGGATAAGAAAAGAAAAAATGATATGGGTGTATCTGAAAGAGAAAGTATTATATGATAATTCAATGGTGAGATCCCACAAAGCGGTTGTGATCCAAACTTTCCCTTCAATAGGCTTTCGCAAGGAATTTAATATGTGTTCTAGGAAATAGGCTCCCTCAATGAACGTAAACTCTGAGTAATAAACAAATACATTGATTTGGGCCCACAGGTTGAAAAAAGAAATCAGATCCTTGAAGCTCTCCTCTTTTAATAATACAATTTGTGAAAAAACAACACAGATGCCATTCTTAGCCAGCACAGGAACGAAGGTCCTAATGAAATGTTCTCCGTTATCAGTCTCTGCAGCAAAGACGCCAATGAATGTCCATCGAAAATACAGCAGCAGTTTAACAATCCCCAGGTTTTGAGCACCTTCTTTGGGGACGGTCCGGTAGAAAAAAGGTAACTGAGTTTTATCACTCAGGATTGGTGAAATATAAGTGTAGCTGATCTGGAGGGGGAAAAAAAGGAGATTTATGTTTTATCTGGGGCTTTTACTATCCTGCTCTATGGAGTAGAGAGTTGGTCTCTGACAGAAAACCACTTGAAGAAATGAGAAGCATTTGAATTGAAGATTTACAGATGGCTGTTATGTATAAACTGGGTTAACAAAAATCACAAATAAGGAGGTGATAAGCCGCCTGGGAAAGCAAAGGGAAATCATCAAAGCCATTAAAAAGCGAATGTTAGAATATTTTGGACATCTGATGCAACACCCAGAAAAATGTGGCATCCTTCACTTAATCCTCCAGGGAAAGATTGAAGGCAAATGAGCTCCAGGCAGAAGAAGAACATCGTGGCTTCAAAACCTAACGGACTGGTTTGGACAAAATTCAGCAGCACTTTTTCATGCGGCTGTTGACAAAAATAGGATTTGCCACCATGATCACCAACATCCAATGACAGATATGGCAGAAGAAGAAGTAAAAGTAAATAATGGATGTTAAGAAGAAATCCAGACCTCATTTTCTGAAAAGCTGATGCTTCCTCAGAGCCTGCATAGTGCAAGATCTGAGCAATGTGAAATATTACAAATTAATATTTGTACTCAATTTATAACTGTTAATTATGGTTGCATCAATATTTGCTCTTGTCTCTCCTGGAGATTAAAAGATAACATAAAGATTAATTCTACATCTTAATCCATGCTTAATTAACATTTCTAAGGAGAAAATCTCCTTAACTGCCCTGGAATAAACTTGCAGCCATTCACTGGCTCTCTACCTGTGGGATTTTGTAGAGGCCCAATATGGCAGCCATAAGGATGGATATATCAGAGTTGGTCTCTTCCAGCAGAACCAGCATGTTTCTCTTCCTTCCACAGCTGTAGTTGGGAACATTGGCCTCTCCAGTCGAAAGCAAATCCAACAGACCATCCAATGCTAATCTTCTGTCTCAAAAGTTGTCATGGAGGTTATAACCCAGGGTGAGGTTGGGCAAGAGAAGAGGATCTTTGTTGATTTCCTGAATGGCAAAAAGGAAGGACAGAATTTTCCAGTACAACATACCTGTTTTCCTGAAAAGATACATGGATTTTGCCATGATGTTACATTCAGTGAAATCATCAACCTAGAACTAAGGAGAAATTTCCTGACAGTGAAAGCAATTAACTGGTGGAAGGGATTCCATCCTGAAGTTGCGGATGCTCCATCACTGGAGGTTTTTAAGAAGAGATTGGACAGTCATTTGTCTGGAATGCTATACGGCAGTGATGGCTAACCTTTTTGCCATCACGTGCCAGGAAGGGGGGGAGCGGGAAGTCCATGTGCGTTTGTGCCCACACCCTTAATTCTATGCACCCTGCCCCGTGTATGTGAGTGAACCCCCTTCCACCCCAGATCCTGTCTCCAGCCTCCAGAGACTCTCCAGGAGTCTCTGGAGGTTGGGAACAGCAAAAAGTCATTTCCTGTCCAACCAGGAGTTGGGAAATGGGACATTTCAGGCCTCTGGAGGGCCTCTGAGGGAATGGGGAAGGCTGTTTTCATCCTCCCCAGATGCATAGAGAGGATCTTGAGCCAGGTGAGAAAGAAAAATGTCCCTCCCCCCCCTCCCGCGAGGCCCTCCAGAGGCAGGTAACAGCCTGTTTCCCTTCTTCTGGTGGGCCCATGAGGCGCAGAAAACAGCTGGCTGGCATATGTTATATATATTGCCCTGAAGACCTTTCTATTTCAACAAGCAAGGCTAGCATAAACATCAAAATTCTATGCCAAGGCCTTAGTAGATACACCAAGTTGACTCAATTTATTATTTACTGTTTATAAAATATATTTATATGTATATGAAATCTTAATCTGTTCACTGCCCTGAGTCCTTTGGGAGAAGGGCGGTATAGAAATTCAATAAATAAATAAATAAATATGTATGTGTGCCAGAGCTGAGCTCACGTGCCCACCAATATGGCTACACATGCCACCTGTGTCACGTGTGCCATAGGTTCGCCATCACGGGTATAGGGTCTCTTGCTTGTGCAGGGGGTTAGACTAGAAGCCCTCCAAGGTCTTCCCATCCAACTCTGTTATTCTGTTAATGCATTTCATATGTGCTATTGTGACTGAATAAGTTTTTGTCCCCAAAGTTCCTCTTCTCTCCTTAGATTATTTGAAAGTCAAAACAGACACACTCCAGACAATCTGGGCACTGTTGTCACTTGCACTATTCGCTCAACCTCAGTTTGAGGAGTCAAAAAACATCCCAGGAAAAGATTTTGGCAAACCATGTCTGAAAATGTAGCTCAGAAACCTGCATGGACCTCACCATGTAAGAACAAGGATTTGAGATTCCATCAAAGGGCCATTATGCATGTATTACATTTTCAAAGTGTGCATTTATGGGTGTGTATGAGATTGAATGTGTGAATGAAGTTGGGGCAGAAAAGAAAGCATTTAAGAATTGAACAGAAGTACCAGCTTTCCCATTTTCTCTTCAGTAAATGGTCTCGATCCCTATTTGCTTGAGAGCGTGGATAGAGAAAACAGAGGGCCTGCTCAAAGCACTTTGGTATCAGTGGAACCAGAGGTGAGTCAAGAAGGAGCCTCTGAAGTTGCCCATGTCCACATCAGGGAAACAACAACTAGCGGTGGCGAGTTTGGAGAACTCCATGGATCATTGAAGAAAACAATAGCAGAGAATTTGGGAGAAAGACTGGAGGCACCCAGGTGCTGACTGCTGATGTCTTTGGAATTGCAGGTTCTATCTTTCTGGAAAATTTATTCATTCAATTTAATCAATTCAATGCAATAGCATTGTGGTCTCCTGGTTACTGTAGCAACACCAGATGCTAATAATAATCTTAGATTTACGTGCCGCCCATCTTGTCCAAAGGAGACTCCGATAGCTATCTTCTAGGAAAGACTCAGAAAAGAAATCAGCCTTTTCTCTGAATTGGGACTGACCAATTAGAGCCTCCTGTCCTTTTCTTTGATGGCCATGCTGAGACCATAACCATGACCTCCCAAGCTGATCACCTTGAAAGATGAAAGCAAGTTGTCCATGTAGAGATCAGTTGGACAAGGGTGCTGAGCATTCAAGCTTGCTTTTGTTTCATCTGCTGAATGTGTTCCACTTCATGCTGTTTGTATACAGATGTGAATGTCGATCTAAGTAACTAACTAACCTCACTCTGTCATGGAGCTAGGAGTACACATCTCAAATGATCTATGCCTTAGAGCTCACTGTAACAGCATTGCCAAAAAGGGATTAAGAGTTGTTAACCTAATTTTGCGAAACTCCTTATTAACATCGAATTGTTAACTGGGGCATTCAAAACCTTTGCCAGACCAATTCTCAAAAACAGCTCATCTGCCTGGAATCCACAATGTATATTGGACATTAATTCAATTGAAGCAAGTCCAGAGGTATTTCACAAGAAGAGTCCTCCACTCCTCTGCTCACAACAGAATACCTTATGACACCAGGCTTGAAATTTTGGGCTTGGACAATCTAGAACTACACCGATTACAGTCTGACCAAAGCGTAATAAACAAAATTGTCTGCTACAAGGTCCTACCTGTCAATGACTACTTCAACTTCAACCAAAATAATACGCAGGCAAACAATAGATACAAACTTATGGTAAACCGCTCCAAACTCGATTGCAGAAAATACGACATCAGCAACAGAGTGGTCAATGCCTGGAATGCACTACCTGACTCTGTGGTTGCTTCCCCAAACCCCCAAACCTTTAACCTTAAATTGTCAACCGTGGACCTCACTCCATTCCTAAGAGGTCTGTATGGGGGTATGCATAAGCGCACCAGCGTGCCTACCATCCCTGTCCTACCATCCCCATTTATTTGTACTCATCTCCTGTGTTCATGTCTATACTTATACCTCTTTTTCCGTACATGTTTGACAGACTAAATAAAATAAAAAAAGAAAAAATCTCACTGCTTTTCTCTGTCCCCATTTTTCCTCAAAGGCAACATAACATAACATCAATCAACATTCTGAGACTTACTGATGAACCATTTTAGAAGGACTCAAACTGAAATTCTGCAGCTTAGGTTGTACATTATTTGTTGCAGAGAAGAGCCCACCGATGAGATGATCGCCTGGCCTGTAATGATTGAGTGGGTCTCTTGCATTCCTTCCCAAAGTCAAGAAGCACTTGGTGCCGAACATCCCGCAGGCTGCCTGGGGCAACAAAAGCTCCATCAGAAGCAGAAGCAGTGGGTTCATTTCTGGGTTAGCCGAAGGAATCCCCCGCCTTGCATCTGATCTCATGAAGATCTGAATATGAAGTCCAGAGAGAACTTCCCCAATGATGGAAACTGGACCAACGCAGAAGCAGAGCTCCTGGTGTCCATGAAGCTCAATCCAGCTTTCCAAGGTGACAAGATATCTTATACACTAACTTTCCTGATGCTGAATGTCTTGCTGCTGGGTCTGTTGACCTCCTTCAGACAATTTCCAGAGGGAAAAAGAATCCCTTGATATTTAGCAAGAAGACAAGAAAGAAATCACTATCATTCTAATGATTAGCTGGGGAAGTAGGAATTTTGCAAAGTCCTCCCTGCAGGGTGAACTGGGATCCAACTGAAAAAGTCCCAATGTAACTAATGTAGTGGAATCCCAGAAACCATCCACAACCAAATTGTTCTGTGGTCATTTGGGACACCTATCATTCTGCTGGGTTGATTTCCAGTTGTTTTTCTTTTATACTATTTTATGTGACTGGTTTATTTTATAAAGTTGTGCTTTACACGTGATGAAGTTACTGTTTTGTTACTATGGACTTTTGAACATTATGATGCTGATGTGGTCTTAACTTACTGTGCATTTCTTAATATTCAGAACTTTATGTTTTAGGGTGGCTACTTCATTTTTTTATTGTGATCTGCTGTGCATCTGTCTGGAATTGAATGCATACAAATCAAATAGATGTCCAGATGTCCGTCCATCCATCCATCCATCCATCCATCCATCCATCCATCCATCCATTCATCCATCCATTCGTTCATGTAACATGTACCTTTTCTACCTGGAAGAGTCAAAGAAAAGAGTCAAAGAGTTTCTAAGAAATTTCTCCCTTGCTATATAACCTCAAACAGAGATGCTCAACATGAGACATCTCTGGTTCTTTCATACTCTGGTTCTTTTCTACAAGAGGTAGAAAAGTCAATCTGTAACCCTCTGCCAAAATGAAAATCTAATGAGTAGCATTTCACCCTGAGTCTTAAATACTTTGCTTCCATAAATATCTCCTGCAAATCATGACTTTTGATTGTCCCTAGAAATGGTTCCATCCAGGAAAGGAGATTCCAAGAAAACCTCATCCTTTCCTTTCCTTTCCTTTCCTTTCCTTTCCTTTCCTTTCCTTTCCTTTCCTTTCCTTTCCTTTCCTTTCCTTTCCTTTCCTTTCCTTTCCTTTCCTTTCCTTTCCTTTCCTTTCCTTTCCTTTCCTTTCCTTTCCTGGATCTTGAAATCTCCATCAGTTTTTCTTTTTGCTTTTTCAGCATATTTTTAGTCATTATCTTTGTCTTTTCTTTATTAATTTTTAGACCAGCCACCTCTCCGAACTCTCCAATTCTTTCTAGCAGTTTATTTGTTGATGTTAAAGGTTCTTCCATAATAAAAACCAAGTCGTCTGCAAAAGCTTGTAATTTATATTCCTCTTGCCGAATTTTCATACTTTTTATCTCCTTTTCTTCTCTAATATTTCTGTTTAGCACTTCCGATGTCAGTATAAACAACAATGTGGTCAATGGGCATCCTTGTCTAGTGCCTTTCTCTATTTCAGTATTTTCAGACAATTCTCCATTTATCATTACTTTAGCCTTTTGTTTTGAATATATAGCTTCAATTGCCTGAAGAAATTTTTTCCCAAAGCCCATCACCTCCATCTGTAACAACATAAATTGCCAATTGACATTGTCGAAAGCTTTTTGTGCATCTAAAAATATCAAAGCCATCTGCTTTTCAGGATGTGCTTCATAATATTCTAAAGTTCCAAGATTATTCTTATATTGTCTCAGATTTGTCTTTTAGGTAAGAATCCATTTTGATTGGAGTGAATAAAATTATTCAAATATCTCTTAAATCTTTTTTTTAAAATTAGATTTATATGCCGCCCTTCTCCGGAGACACAGGGTGGTTTACAATGTGATAAGCAATAGCCTTCATACTTTTGTATATTTTTTATACAAAGTCAGCTTATTGCCCCCACAAACTGGATCCTCAATTTACCTACCTTAGAAAGGATGGAAGGCTGAGTCAACCTTGAGCCTTGAACTGGTGTAATTGCAGACAGCTGGATGTTAATAACAGCCTATTCAGTCGGTTGAGTTATCTGAGGCTCTCTGCCAATATCATAGCATAATCTTTCTGCCAATATTATAGCAAAGATTTTATAATCTGCATTTAGCAGGGATACCTTCAGGATCTGGCCTTGCTTGCAACGAGACAACTATAACATGATGGGGAAGGGAAGGCCTTTGAATATAAGGGAGGCTTGGGAAGGAAATTTGGAATGCAAGTGTGTCAGCTGGAAGTCTGAGACAGATCCAATATCTCAAGGTCACCAGCTGGGGAAGTCTGAGGCAGACAGACTGTTCCCAAAACAAAGAAAGTGCAAATGCACGGTGGACAATGGACAATGGGAGGTCCAGGGGGGAAAGGGAAAGTTTTCCTACTCTATTTTGACAGCTAATCATTAGAACTGGCTTTTCTCATGTACCTGCATGGAATCTTCAGTAAAGTTACCTTATTTTTCAGAGTATAAGATGCACTCACCCCCCAAAAAGAGGCTGATAACTTGGGTGCGTCTTATACTCCAAATGTAGCCCCACCCACCAGCTGGCCCCCACCCTTCGGCCTCAGCATGCCCTCTTCCTGGCTGCAGAGATTGCCACAGACAATGGCTCCCATTTTCAGCCTCCAAATGCTCCGTTTGAGAGCCGTTCAAGGCTGCGGGGATTGCCAAAACACATCGTTGCTGATCGCTGCCTGTGCACATTGTGTTTTCGGCCTCTGTGCATCGCGTTTTAGGCTTCAGCATGCCCCATTTTTAGCTTCTGCACATCATTTTTCGGGTATTGATGGGCGGTGATGTGCTTTTTACGATCCCTGCAGCCATGAACGGCTCTCAAATGGAGCGTTTGGAGACTTAAAACACGAGGTGTGGATCCCAAAATGGCAACCCATTTTGCCGAAGCTACTGCCTTGTCTTACTGCTTCCGTGCTTCACCTGCTTTAGTAAGTGGAGCTCCCTCTGACAATCAGCTGTGCTTTTTAAGCTTTTTTATCAGCCCCAGTGCACGCTCACAACCAGTGAACTAATGTGTGCTAAAGCTGACCAGGCTAAGGACGCTAGCCAAATAAATACCTGGTAGGCAAAGGCGGAATTTTTTTTTCTATTTTCCTTCCCAAAAACTAAGGTGTCTCTTATACTCCAGAGTGTCTTATACTCCAAAAAATATGGTATATGCTTGGTAAAAAATATGTCCCAGGAGTTTCTTTTGCTGTCTAACCCAATGGGAAAATTGACAACTGCATTCTAACTAACTGACTGACTGAAGCAGATGTAGATGGGATGTTCAGTTGCCTTGTTGTTTTATAACTACATGAAATTAGTGTAGATATAGAGTTAAAGGCAGGGCAAGCATATCATTGACTGGGAATTTTGGAATCTGGAAATCCTGAATGATGCCTACTTTATCACTTTATGGCTGAAAGCTGTACAATTTAAAGCTTTGTTTTTACTTTCTATCTTGTTGCAAAAATGTATGTAAAACTTGTTGGTTTGACAGCTGTTGTGCTTGAGGCGTAAAATATTCCTGAACATTTTTTTTTTGATCAGAAGTAAATATTTTATTATTATCTCCATCCTCAGTGTGTTTTATTGGGCCTTGCATACCAGCCATGAATCCAGAGATTTCCTTTCTTGTGCAATAGATTCTCTTTTCCAATTTCATTTTGGGGGAAAAAAATGTGTAGGTATCCTCAGTGCTTAGCCATCCTTTCCCCTTTCAATCAAATATTTCATATCCTGCCAACCCAATCAGGGTTTCTTGGTCAATTCATTGCTTTACTTACAGAATCTCTCCTGTCACCTTTCTCTCTGCAAGCAGGAAGATGATACCACCAACTCCCACACAATCCTGGCCTCTTAGTTCCATTGTGGGGTCTATTAGTCTCAACTCTCCGCTGATAAGGCTCCCGCCTCCCACTCAACCCACTATGGAGGAAGTGCTGGTGAATTTGATAGAATAGCTGAAATGGATAAATTAACTTCTTTGATTAGAGAAAGGAAATGATCTGCATTAATTGATAACTAGAAGCCTCTTATACATCTCTTCATAAAAAAAAATGCCAGTAGAGAATATTTGTTGTTCGGGATTGAAATGAGGGATCCTTGGTTCCCTCTGAGCTTTCTTGCTTTCTTTCAGAAGTTTCGTGACCCAAATTAATAACTTCATCATTGTTAGTCACTCATGATAGTTATCAGCCCTGATGATGTTTCCTTTCCCCCGAATGCCAACACTCAGCTTCACAACTAATTCCCACAACACTGTCAAATAATGTTTTACTATTATTGTTCTCCTCCTTACTAGTATTTATCTCTTCCCACTTATTACTATAACCATGTTGCTTGTATCTTTCAATTTATATTATTTTTATTTATTTCCTAGTACAATTTGATAGCTTATTAGTAACCATGACTATCACTAAGTATTGTATCTTTTTATTTTTGGTGAATGTATTTTATTCTCCTTATGTACACTGAGAGCATATGCATCTAAGATAAATTCCTTGAGTGTCCAATTGCACTTGGCCAATAAAGAATTCTATTCTATGTTACCTAGTTTGGGACAAGAACCATCTGCAAGAAAACAGGCACGCAGTGGGAGCACCAAGGACCCCACAAATAAAAAGAAATGAACTTCTGATCTATAGTTTTGATCGCTAGGCAGGATAGATTACAGGGGAAAAATTCTTTCTTCTACCTGTTTGGTAGATCTTAATAATTATAAATATTTTATTAGTGAATTAATGTCCCTTGGATTAAAAAAAAAGGTGGCAACCATTTATGTTGCAGCTTTATTTTCCCCAATTGTTTGGCCTTATTTCTCTGAACCTGAGAGATTAAAAACACTTTTTCCTTTTGTAAAAGTAAGCTGTTCACCCCAGAGGTGGGTTTCAGCGGGTTCTGACCGGTTTTTGAGAACCAGTAGGGGAAATTTTGAGTAGTTTGGAGAACCAGTAACTACCATCTCTGAGTGGCCCCGCCTCCATCTATTCTCTGCCTCCTGAGTCCCAGCTGATCAGGAGGGAATGGGGATTTTGCAGTTACCTTCCCCTGGAGTGGGGAATGGAGATTTTACAGTATCCTTCCCCTGCCACGCCCACCAAGCCACGCCCACCAAGCCACACCCACAGAACCGGTAGTAAAAAATTTTGAATCCCACCACTGGTTCAGCCCTACTCAGACACAATTCATAGGCACAGTGAAAAGCATTTATAGAATAGGGGGGGAGTCCAAGTCTTTTAATAGGGTACAGAAATAAATGACACAAAAATTTGGTACATGTGATACATCAGAAAGAAACCAATGAAAGAACAAAAGACATTCATTACATTTGACAAGTGAACAATAGAAAACATTGATTAGAGATTACTTTCCACATGTGGTAAATTGATGGGTTCCCTCATGCTCTTTCCAAGATGGATTACTATCTTACTTAAAACTAGCAATTACTTTCAGAATACACTGACGAAGATTCAGTTGTTGAAAAGGCTGTTTTTCCCCATGAAAACACAGAAGAAAAACATGTTTTCCTAAAATCTGAAAGGAGGTCAACACTGCCAGACTAAAATTCTAATAACGTCCTCCCTTAAAGGCTAATAATGAAGCCCAAAATGCTAACTAATACTACCAGACACAGAAACATAAAAACTTGGAAATTAAGCAGGAGATCACTTCAAAAAGCAGCCTGATAGTGTTTTCTCCTGAAAAGTACCCAATGGGTGAGAATTATATTGGGTGCAGTCCTGGGTTCCTCCCAGTTCTGCCCGGTTCTGCCGAGCTGGTAGAGGTGACGATATGACATCACCGAACCGATTCTACCCCCCCCACCCTATGCCCCCCACCCATCCCCACGTTATTATTACCTTTTATTTGGCCCCACCCTCAATCTATTGCTGCCTCCTGAGTCCCAGTTGATGGTTAGAGGGAAAAAAACTGTTTAAAGTCTTGCTGTGGGGCTTCAAAGGGCCGCCCAACAGCTGATCAGTGTTAAAAGAAAACAAACGAGTAGATAAATACATGAGTAGATCACTGCCTGCAAAAATAAATGGGTAGACCAGTGCCTGCAAAAATAAATGGGTAAATCGGTACAGCTCTGCAAGCAATTAAAAGCCTGGTAGACCAGTACCTCTGCTAAATCCTAAATAACTGTCACATGACCATCAAGCCACGCCCACAAAATAAGCCATGGCCACAGAACCGGTACTAAAAAAATTTAGAACCCATCCCTGATTGGATGGGAATTATATCCCCAGAACATCCATCAGCATCACTTTTTTACTTCATTTTTGAACATCAGATGTTCCCTTGAATTCAGATCTGGCCTTAGCAAAATGATGTAACACTTAGGGATGAAGATGCAACCCAGCAGCCCAGCACTGGAAGCCAAGATGGAGAAGACCTGCACAGCAACCATGAATTTCCCTTTGGTGCTCAGGTAGGTAGGCACAAAGGAGATCCAGACACTGCAAAAGACCAGCATGCTGAAGGTGATCAGCTTGGCTTCGTTGAAGGACCCAGGTAGGTTCCTGGCCAGGAAGGCCACTATGAAGCTAATAGCAGCCTGAAAACCCATGTAACCAAGGGCAACATAAAACATAGTGACAGAGCCTTCATTGCACTGCAGAACAATCTCTCTAGGCTGGGTGTTCATGTCAGAATCAGGGAATGAAGGAAAGACTCCTAACCAGGTGAAACAAATGACAACCTGCACACTGGAACAAGAAATGATGATGGTGTTGGTCAGACTCTTCCCCAGCCACCCTCTCACTCTGTTTCCTGGCTTTGTGGCCAGGAAGGCCAGCACCACCATGACTGTTTTGGCCAAGACGGAAGACACGGCAATTGAGAAGATGATGCTGAAAATTGTTTGTCGGAGGAGGCAGGTGATTCTCCTTGGCCGACCAATGAAGAGAAAGGAAGTCAAGAAGCAAAGAAGAAGGGAGACCAGGAGGATATAGGAGAGGTCCCGGTTGTTGGCTTTGACAATTGGAGTTTCTTGGAATTTAATGAAGATTCCCAAGACTAACACTGTGGTTAAGATCAGGAATAGGGCAAAGAAAGTAAGAATAATTCCCAAATACTCTTGATGGGACAAAAAAGTGACAGTTTTGAGGATACATTGATCTCGATGCTTGTTCTGATACTGATTGTCTGGACATCTGGTGCAGTGGTCTGCATCTATAGAGGACAAATGTAATATTTACCATGAATTTATAGGATGGGAGTTAGATTTTGAAATCAGGAAGCCCACATCTGAATTTGTGTGTGTATTCATCTGCAGGGGATGGGAGGCAGAGACAAAAATTAGGAGTATGTGTACACTTGTGCTTCTTTTCATTAATATGTGTGTCAAGTTGATAAAGTGTAGCTAGATTAGGGGCAGAATTTGAGAGGAGACAATTCTAGGAAGCAAAAGGGGAGAACGGACAACCATCTACATCAGGGGAATCAAACTTAATTTCATTGAGAACTGCATCAGGGCTATGGTTGACCTGGGGGGGGGGAGGGTCAGGCATGGCTGACTGGGTGGGTATGGCCAACTGGGTGGGTGTGGCCAGATTGACGCGACTCCCCAAACTGCTAGCATGTTTCCTCTTCGCATTGGGTACACCAGGACAGCCCCATGGGTTGGATCCCACCACATTGTAGGCCGGATGCAGCCCATGGGCCTTGAGTTTGACACCCCTGATCTACATCATGTAGGAAGGTTTCTAATGGACTAGGACTAGCCAATTTGACAAGATTGGAATATTGTGGTTTTCCAAAATGGAGTTTGATTTGTCCCATTACCCATTAATGGAAGATAAAATTGAAATCCAATAAGAATATTGTTCTACTATTTTTGCTTTCATTTTCTCCCACCAAATCCCAATGGTTAATGATTAAAAGGGGGCAGAAAAAGTTGTCTGGTTTTCTCTCTAATCGCCATAATGAGGAGAGGTTCCTCTCCGGTAGCAATGCATTCCCTCAAATAGATACACAACTTGAAACACAGATCATGCTTGTCTACTCTTTGGATACTTTGGAGGACGATGGTTAGGCAGACATGTGTCTATCCCGAGTCCACCCTGGAATGGAGGAGATGGCAAGATCACTGACCAGGTCCTGAGTGACTTGGCTGTCAGGCCTGGATGCCATCTTTTTCATTGCATCTTCAGGCCTGCCACATTTACTACTG
The DNA here is from genome assembly GCA_038048745.1 of Coluber constrictor foxii. Taxonomy (NCBI): domain Eukaryota; kingdom Metazoa; phylum Chordata; class Lepidosauria; order Squamata; family Colubridae; genus Coluber; species Coluber constrictor. The sequence goes on from CM075959.1 coordinate 264,196,246, forward strand.
TGGGAAACTGTGATGGGGGATAGTATGGAGCATGGGTGATATATATCGGTAGTCATAATAACATTCCTTTCTCAGAAATTCAAGGACATCTTGCCCTGCACCTGGAGGGTTAGAACCAGGAGGCATTTCCAGTCAGCATGGTGTTTTGATTGGGCCATGTGATGGACCTGTTGGTATTGGGCAGGGACTTGAATTTTCTTTTGGGTGAAGAAAACTTGGACGCTTTCAGATTTGGGTTTTCCCAGATGTGCCAATATGACATCTTCAATAAAATGTAACTTTGAGGAAAGTCAAGCCTCGGAAGTTTCTTTCACTGGGGGTGTTACTTGGAACCCTGACATTGGAGATTAATTTATCTCAATGGACAGCTTCATACGGTAGAAGCAACATCATTCTGTTTGTCATGGTGAAACAACGGGCTGCTTCATGTCACTTCAACTGATCCTTCTCTAAGTCACATATGCTTCTTGATAGCTGCTTGGCTTTATCTACACTTAACCTCTCATTCCAATGAATTCTCCCTGGTCATATTATTGTTATATCAGTGAAATTAATTCTGATAGTTAAATTAATACTCCCTCCCACTCCAATACCCAAATTAGAAGTACCTTCTTAGCAATGATCTGCAGGAACCTTTGATCCTGTCCCAAGAACTGTTTTGATTCCCATTCACCCACCTTCTTGGACGGAAATGCTCCCTTCTGCACAAGGAACACAGTTGTAGCAACAGATTGGTTTTCCTTCCTGGACCACCTTGAAATATCCAGGCTGACATGGCTCCACACACTGGGAGTAAGGCAAGGGCTGAAAGTGAATAAAATTTGCATTCAGAAGCATCTACAAAACTGATTAGTTATGAAATGAATTACAGTGTTGGAATGGGATTGTCAGGTCCCATAGCTTATCTCATCTCCAAAGAAGAGCAGCAATGTTGCCTTGGAGACCGGCGTTTATCACCTCCTCAGCCTGAGTATCTCATAATATCTTTACACTTTGAGATTGGCTTGGAGATGTATTGGACTTTGGGAGGGGCTCTGTCTGCTCTCTACTGTTTTGAGCGGGAAACTTAATTCCTGCCTAGATCTCTTGCTATCACAATCTTCCAATAAAAGTTTCCTTTTGAAATGGCTTTTGTTTCATGAGAACTGCTTTCTTGAGAGGACTGGAGAGGCAGGACCTTACAAGGACCAACAAAAGAGGTATGTGCAAAATGGACTAGAAGTGGACCATTCTGTTTCTCCTCTGGGTCATGTTGTGGTGGCCACTCCAGAAAATTTTCTAGAAAGTTACTCTTGAAACTGGAAGCATGATAGTCAGACATACTTTCATTTTGGAGGACTGTCCCTGGAAGGCTGTCAGAGAAACTTTTGGAAAAACAGATCATATGGAGGAGAAATGGGAATTCTGGATTTCTTCAGCATGATGGGTTTTGCACTTTTCTTCTACCAAATAAGGTCAAATTCTTGAATGTAAACATGTCCAAATGAACATGTATAACTCAATTGATTTTAATTCTCCCCTCTTAAATCCTGCTTCCATTTCCGTCTATCCCCACATTTTTTTTCCGCAGAGTCTTCTACTGTATAAATCATAAAGCATCTTTTCCTTTGCTGGTTATAAATGAAAGAATATAATACTGAAGGATGAATTTGAAGGCAGTCAGTCTTACACATTGTTTGGGATGGAGCGGAACACTGATTGAGATGGTGGACAAAACTAAAGAGATGGGACACCTGTTCCTCTACCTGATTGAGCCACTGAGGGCTTGTGATGGCTTCCTTGTTGATGTTGAATTTGACTCCAATGGTTCCTTCTCTGTCTAGACTCCCAAAGTTCACTCTGGTGGTCGACTTATTAGGAAAAAACACCCAGCTCATAATGTCAAAGTCAGCCATCAAGTCTCCATTTCTATCCAAATACATGCCTTCTATGGTGTTGTTGTAGATCTGAGGATTTTTCAGGAAATGGTTAAGCTACAGAATATAAGGAAAGAGGTTTTTACACCAACGGAATCATCTAAACAAGTTGATGTACAGAGATATAAGGAATTTGGTTTATTGAGCTGCAGCCCGTTTTCTTCTCAGGACAATCTGCATTGATTTGTCCTTCAGGTACAAATGGCGGATGTTTTCTTTCCAACATCTGGCATTCCCAACTAGCCCATATTTTCTTGTTTTCTTGTTTTATTTCTCCCTTTACTTCTCTTGAAGATAAGCAGATGGCAGAAGGGCAGGAGAAGGGAAATCCATTACCTACAAATATATTTGCTTACATTATCTGTTGCTTATCCATGAGTTTTTCCCTGCTCCCTGAGATGTCCTGCATAGCTATAGATACATCATTTCATAATCAGAGAAGCCATCGAGATTGAAAAATGCCCACACAGCATGAATAAACGAAATGATACCTCCCGCCTACCAGCTATTTGGAAACCCGCCCTTATTGGCCCACTCACGAGGGCCACACAGGATGTCGCCACCACACATCCACGTGGAAAGCAGACTCAAACTCACCCCGATGATGAGGCACGACCACAGGCCAGAAGCCAGACCGCAGCTGCATCATTAGCCATTTTAAACCCCTCCAATCCATACATGAAGCAGACTGACACCCACCATGAAAATGTGGCATGACCACAAATGCGAAGCCAACAAACAGCAACGCAGCTCACCAGCTCACATCCCCCTGCAACTCAGACAAACCCGAGCACGACCAAGCCCCCACCCAAAGAGAACACACCCCCAGCCAATCAGAGTACAGCCAACCCTCCATCCAATCAGAACACAGTCAAGCCCCCAACCAATCAGAACACACCTTCACCGAATCAGAACACAGCCAAGTTCCCACCCAATCAGTTCACACTCCCACTAGCAGTTAAAAGGAAGAAACAGCTGCGATCACACATTGCTCCTAGAAGCACGAAGCTGAAAAAAACAGCCTGAAGATGACAAATGAGACTTCGTCGAAATGTCTCCAAGACACTTCCAATTTTACCTTGGGAGAAAACCTGAATAACCAAAGACCTACATACAAACACCCACAAAAATCTCAGAAAACAAATATATATATATCTGTATATCAAAGAGGAGGACAAGGGATTTTATGATAGAAATTGATTCATAAATTTTATTTATGAATCATAAATTTATTTATTTATTTTTTGTCAATGTATATGACATTTCTCAAAGAGTGTTTCACAATGTTCATCATCTAGATGTCGCCCTTAGCAACATACATGGAACCGATAAGGAAATACCTGCCATGGTTGAATGTTTTCAACTTCCACCTTGTCTTTTCTCTCCATCCTTGTCCTCTGGGATCGGGGTGAATTGACCACATTTAAGGCCTGTGCCACAATCTGGATGGCATTGTAAGTTAAGAAGTTATCTAGAGAGAAGGTCTTTTCAATCTTCTGCTGCGGTAGAGTCTCCAAATTCTCTTTCTCTGTACACCTTGTCCAGCCTTTCACAGACAAGGCAGGCTTCCCATATGAACAGTGAAATTTCTTAGTCATAAATGCTTTCATAAAAAGATAGAAATCCATGAAATTGTCAAATTTGGTCCTTTGGCTGGTCTGGATAAGAAAAGAAAAAATGATATGGGTGTATCTGAAGGGGAAAGTATTATATGATAATTCAATGGTGAGATCCCACAAAGCGGTTGTGATCCAAACTATCCCTTCAATAGGCTTTTGCAAGGAATTTAATATGTGTTCTAGGAAATAGGCTCCCTCAATGAATGTAAACTCTGAGTAATAAACAAATACATTGATTTGGGCCCACAGGTTGAAAACAGAAATCAGATCCTTGAAGCTCTCTTCTTTTAATAATACAATTTGTGAAAAAACAACACAGATGCCATTCTGAGCCAGCACAGGAACGAAGGTCCTAATGAAATGTTCTCCATTATCAGTCTCTGCAGCAAAGACGCCAATGAATGTCCATCGAAAATACAGCAGCAGTTTAACAATCCCCAGGTTTTGAGCACCTTCTTTGGGGACGGTCCGGTAGAAAAAAGGTAACTGAGTTTTATCACTCAGGATTGGTGAAATATAAGTGTAGCTGATCTGGAGGGGGAAAAAAAGGAGATTTCTGTTTTATCTGTGGCTTTTACTATCCTGCTCTATGGAGTAGAGTGTTGGTCTCTGACAAAAAACCACTTGAAGAAATCGGAATCATTTACAGACAGCTGTTATGTATAAACGGGGTTAACAAAAATCACAAATAAGGAGGTGATAAGCCACCTGGGAAAGCAAAGGGAAATCATCAAAGCCATTAAAAAGCGAACGTTAGAATATTTTGGACATATGATGCGACACCCAGAAAAATACAGCATCATTCACTTAATCCTTCAGGGAAAGATTGAAGGCAAATGAGGTCCAGGCAGAAGAAGAATATCGGGGCTTCAAAATCTAATGGACTGGTTTGGACAAAACTCTGCAGCACTTTTTCATGTGTCTGTTAACAAAAATAGGATTTGCCAACATGATCATCAACATCCAATGACAGATATGGCAGAAGAAGAAGTAAAAGTAAATAATGGACGTTAAGAAGAAATCCATATCTTATTTTCTGAAAAAATGATGCTTCTTCAGAACCTGCATAGTGCAAGATCTGAGCAACGTGAAATATTACAAGTTAATATTTGTACTCAATTTATAACTGTTAATTATGGTTGTATCAATATTTGTACTTGTCTCTCTGGGAGACTGAAAGATGACACAAAGATTAATTCTTCATCTTAATCTATGCTTAATTAACATTTCTAAGGAGAAAATCTCCTTAACTGCTCTGGAATAAACTTGCAGCCATTCACTGGCTCTACACCTGTGGGATTTTGTAGAGGCCCAATATGGCAGCCATGAGGATGGATATATCAGAGTTGGTCTCTTCTAGGAGAACCAAAATGTTTCTCTTCCTTCCGCAGCTGTAGTTGGGAACATTGGCCTCTCCAGTCGAAAGCAAATCCAACAGACCATCCAGTGTCAACATTCTGTCTCGAAAGTTGTCCTGGAGGTTATAACCCAGGGTGAGGTTGGGCAAGAGAAGAGGATCTTTGTTGATTTCCTGAATGGCAAAAAGGAAGGACAGAATTTTCCAGTAGAACACACCTGTTTTCCTGAAAAGATATATGGATTTTGCCATGATGTGACATTCAGTGAAATCACCAACCTAGAACTAAGGAGAAATTTCCTGACAGTGAAAGCAGTTAATCAGTGGATGGGCTTCCTTCCCGAAGTTGTGGATGCTCCATCACTGGAGGTTTTTAAGAAGAGATTGGACAGCCATTTGTCTGGAAAGGTACACGGTCTCCTGCTTGTAGAGGAGATTAGAAGACCTCCAAGGGCTTCCCATCCAACTCTGTTATTCTGTTAATGCATTTCATATGTGCTATTGTGACTACAGAGGTTTTTGTCCCCAAAGTTCCTCTTCTCTACTTAGATTATTTGAAAGTCAAAACAGACACACTCCAGACAATCTGGGCATTGTTGTCACTTGCACTATATGCTCAACCTCAGTTTGAGAAGTCAAAAAACATCCCAGGAAAAGATTTTGGCAAACCATGTCTGAAAATGTAGCTCAGAAACCTTCATGGACCTCACCATGTAAGAACAAGGATTTGAGATTCCATCAAAGGGCCATTATGCATGTATTACATTTTCAAAGTGTGCATTTATGGGTGTGTATGAGACTGAAAGTGTGAATGAAGTTGGGGCAGAAAAGAAAGCATTTAAGAATTGAACAGAAGTACCAGCTTTCCCATTTTCTCTTGAGTAAATAGTCTCGATCCCTGATTGCTTGAGAACGTGGGGAAAGAAAACAAAGGGCCTGCTCAAAGCACTTTGGTATCAGTGGATCCAGAGGTGAATCAAGAAGGAGCCTCTGAAGATGCCCATGTCCACATCAGGGAAACTACAACTAGCTGTGGCGAGTTTGGAGAAATCCATGGATCATTGAAGAAAACAATAGCAGAGAATTTGGGAGAAAGACTGGAGGCACCCAGGAGCTGACTGCTGATGTCTTTGGAATTGTGGGTTCTATCTTTCTGGAAAATTTATTCATTCAATTTATTCAATTTATGAGGCATGTCAAACTACTACTCTGCAATGGCATATTGGTCTCCTGGCTACTGTAGCAACACCAGATACTAATAATAATATTAGATTTACGTGCCACCCATCTTGTCCAAAGGAGACTCCGATAGCTATCTTCTAGGAAAGACTCAGAAGAGAAATCAGCCTTTTTTCTGAATTGGGACTGACCAATTAGAGCCTCCTGTCCTTTTCTTTGATGGCCATGCTGAGACCATAACCATGACCTCCCAAGCTGATCACCTTGAAAGATGAAAGCAAGTTGTCCATGTAGAGATCAGTTGGACAAGGGTGCTGAGCATTAAAGCTTGCTTTTGTTTCATCTGCTGAACGTGTTCCACCTCATGCTGTGTTGTTTGTGTACAGATGTGAATGTCGATCTGAGTAACTAACTAACCTCATTCTGAAAAGGACCGAGGAGTACACATCTCAAATGATCTATGCCTTAGAGCTCACTGTAAAAGCATTGCCAAAAAGGCATTAAGAATTGTTAACCTAATTTTGCGAAACTCCTTATTAACATCGAATTGTTAACTGGGGCATTCAAAAGCTTTGCCAGACCAATTCTCGAAAACAGCTCATCTGCCTGGAATCCACACTGTATATTGGACATTAATTCAATTGAAGCAAGTCCAGAGGTATTTCACAAGAAGAGTCCTCCACTCCTCTGCTCACAACAGAATACCTTATTCCACCAGGATAGAAATTTTGGGCTTGGACAATCTAGAACTACACTGACTATGGTCTGACCTTAGCGTAGTAAACAAAATTGTCTGCTACAAAGTCCTACCTGTCAATGATTACTTCAGCTTCAACCATAATAATACACAGTCAAAAAATAGATACAAACTTAAGGTAAACCTCTCCAAACTCTATTGCAGAAAATTCCACTGCAGCAACAGAATAGTCAATGCCTGGAATGCACTTCCTGACTCTGTGGTTACTTCCACAAACCCTCAAACCTTTAACCTTAAATTGTCAACCGTGGACCTCACTCCATTCCTAAGAGGTCTGTACGGGGGCATTCTTAAGCATACCAGTGTGCCTACCATCCCTGTCCTACCATCCCCATTTATTCATACTCATCTCCTGTGTTCATGTCTATACTTATACCACTTTTCTCGTACATGTTTGACAAATTAAATAAAATAATAAAATAAAATAAAATAAAACCTCACTGCCTTCCTCCATCCCCATTTTTCCTCAAAGGCAACGTAACATAACATCAATCAACATCATGAGACTTACTCATAAACCTTTTCAGAAGGACTCAAACTGAAATTCTGCAGCTCAGGTTGTACATTATTTGTTGCAGAGAACAGCCCACCGATGAGATGATCTCCTGGCCCGTAATGATTGAGTGGGTCTCTTGCATCTAGGGTCTCTCGCATTAGAAGCACTTGGTGCTGAGCATTCCACAGGCTGCCTGGGGCAACAAAAGCTGCATCAGAAGCAGAAGCAGTGGGTTCATTTCTGGGTTAGCCGAAGGAATCTCCTGCCTTGCATCTGATCCCAGAATCAGTAGAGCAGAAGCATTTGGAGATGCTGAAAGCAGATTGCTGCAAGACTGACTTTTCTAATATAATATGAAGTCCAGAGAGAACTTCCCCAATGATGGAAACCGGACCAATGAAGAAGCAGAGCTCCTGGTGTCCATGAAGCTCAGTCCAGCTTTCCAGGGTGACAAAACAACTTAAACACTTACTTTGCTGATGCAGAGTGTGTTGCTGCTGAGTCTGTTGACTTCCTTCAGACAATTTCCAGAGGGAAAAAGAATCCCTTGACATTTAACAAGAAGGCAAGAAAGAAATCACTATCATTCTAATAATTAGCTGGGGAAGTAGAAGTTTTGCAAAGTCCTCCCTGCAGGGTGAACTGGGATCCAACTGAAAAAGTCCCAATGTAACTCAATTTAGTGGATTCCCAGAACGCATCCACAACCAAGTTGTTCTGTGGTCATTTGGGACACCTATCATTCTGCTGGGTTGATTTCCAGTTGTTTTTCTTTTATGCTATTATATGTGACTGCTTTATTTTATAAAGTTGTGCTTTACACGTGATGAAGTTACTGTTTTCTTACTGTGGACTTTTGAACATTATGATACTAATGTGGTCTTAACTTACTGTGCATTCCTTATTATTCAGAACTTTATGTTTTAGGGTGGATACTTCATTTTTTTATTGTGAGCTGCTGTGCATCTGTCTGGAATTGAATGCACACAAACCAAATAAGTGTCCAGATGTCCATCCGTCCATCCATCCATCCGTTCATTCATGTAACATGTCCCTTTTCTATCTGGAAGAGTCAAAGAAAAGAGTCAAAGAGTTTTAAAGAAATTTCTCCCTTGCTATATAACCTCAAACAGAGATGCTCAATATGAGTCAAATGTGGTTCTTTCATACTGATCCAACAGGTAGAAAAGTCTATCTGTACCCCTCTGCCAAAATGAAAATCTAAAGAGTAGCATTTCACCCTGAGTCTTAAATACTTTGCTTCCATAAATATCTCCTGCAAATCATGAATTTTGATTGTCCCTAGAAATAGTTCCATCCAGGAAAGGAGATGCCAAGAAAACCTCATCCTCCTAGGACAATCAAAGTCATTACGGTTGAGCCCATTAAGGTCACAACTCTTCAACCAACCCGGAGGAAGTCTAAGGTGACCATTAATCCAGTGCCTACTGTAATTACTGAACAGACCAAGGCTTCTAATGATAAGATACATAAGGTTGACGAAGTATGCATGGGTAAACCTTTACATTTGGATTGTACTCATATATTACACTGTAGGCTCGGCCATGCCAGCTTCCTGGTAATTAGAAAATGCAAGATTTTTCTGATGGGCTTAAGATAAAGAATTGTAATACTTATTTGGAATGTGCCATCTGTAAGGCAGCAAAATCTAAAACTGCTGCTATACCTAAGGTCTCCTCCCATCGTGCAAGGTACCTTTATCAGATGGTACACATGGATTTGTTTGGTCCTTTTAGACCCTCCCTTGGCAGGTGGCTTTATTTTTTAATGGTAGTAGATGATTACTCTCATTATGGCCATGCATTTATTTTAAAGGACAAAACTCAAGTCTTTACCAACTTTAAATATCTTTAAAACCAGAACCAAATGCAACACAAGGTGTGCATCGCTCAGGTGCAAAGTGATAGGGGGACTGAGTTTACATCCAAGACTTTTGAAAAGTCGATGAAGGAGAGAGGTATCCTCCATTTTAAATCATCACCATGAACTCTGTCCGAGAATGGTATTGTAGAACGAAAAAATGGTGTACTGCAGAATGTCATGAACTGCCTACTTGCAGATGCTAACATGAGCCAAGTTTTTTGGGCAGAAGGGGTCAAAATGGCTAATTATCTAGTCAACAGGACATGGAGTAGTGCCATTAACCAAACGCTATACTTCCTGGTCCATGGAAGGAAACCTAGCCTCTCACACCCGAGAATTTTTGGTTCCTATGCCTGGGTCCATATTCCCAAGCATCTCAGAAGAAAGGGGGGCAAGGCATTGAGACGGCTCAGATTTATAGGTTATGCAACTGGCAGCAAAGCCTCTAGGTTTGTAGACAAATATAACCTTGTCATTGTCTCTAGATCAGCTTCCTTTGAGGAGGGGTCAAATTGGTCACAAATTCATTCCAATGAACCCAGTTATACCTCTATTAGAAGCAACACTGAACAACCAGCACCACCTGAAGAGTATGAACCAACAAACTCCAAACAACAGACCAGCGAAGATCCGGATGGTGATGAATCCCTACCTGACTCTGATGATTCAGACAAGCAATCCCTTGCTGACTTTACACCTCTTGCCTCACCTAAACGACCATATCTTCGCAGTGTCTGGGACAGAGGCCCACCCCATTTTGATTGGAAAGATACCTCTGGCAGCTCCAATTCCGACACCGATGCTCCGGACGACAATGATGATGGTGAGTGGCAATTTCCCAGATGGTCAAAACGCTCCAATAAAGGGGTACCACCCAAAAAGTTGGACATTGGATGTGTTGCCTCGGTCAACAGCGTTACAAAGGCCCCTAAAACAAACACAGATGACCTCCAGCTTCCCGAGGAAGAACAGCGCAGGTAGAAGGTGGCAATGGAGTGGGAAATGGACAGTCTCAAAAAATTGAAAGTCTTCATCCCCATGGAAGTCCCCAAAAAGAGGAAAGCAATTGGCACTCGTTGGGTCTACAAGATCAAGCCAATGCCCAACAACAAACTCCTCTATAAGGCCCGGTTAGTAGCATAAGGCTACGCACTGCGCTACTTGCAGGACTTTGATGAAACATACTCCCCCACCATGAGAGCGGAAAGTGTAAGGGCTGCTTTGGTCACTGCAGCAGCACATGGGAAACACATTTTTCAATTCGATGTGCAAACTGCTTATTTTCACGCACATCTAAAACAAAAAATGTATGTCCGAGGTGCCCCCGGATTCCAGCAGCAAGAAGGCCACACCTGGCTTCTGAAGAAAAGTTTGTACGGCCTAAAACAGTCAGGCAGAATGTGGTACAAATGCCTGACTACAACTCTCAAATCACTGGGTTTCCATCCATCCCCAGCTGATAAATGTACCTTCACAAGGGATACCAAAGGGGGGCTGGAGAAAGTCCTAGTGTACGTTGATGATCTTTTGTATATAGGGCCTGACAAGGGGGGATGTAATATATTTGCCAGGACCCTACAAAAAAGGTTCACCCTAAAGTCTTTAGGATATGTGGACAAGTACCTAGGTGTACAAATCTTCACTACACCAAAAGGTTTTGCTCTCTCCCAAAAGGAGAAGATAGAGGAACTTTTGGTGAAATGTAAAATGGAAGATAGCAAGCCAACTGCTATCCCAATGCAGACCGACTATTATGGATTGGCACACAAAGATAGCCCAGAGTTCCAAAATAATTCTCTATTTAGGTCAGTGGTCGGCTCATTATTATATATAAATAACTGGAGCCGTCCATATATTGCCCTGGCCGTAAACCTGCTATCCAGACAAGTGGAACATCCTACCCAGTTCCACTGGTTGGCCATTAAAAAGCAGTTAAGGTATCTCAAGACCACAGTAGATTATGTGCTTCGCTTGGAACCTGAGAATAGAGACAAGGCCCAATTAAAATGCTTTGCGGATGTGGACTGGGCCGGAGATACTAAGACATGTAGGAGTACTTCGGTTTCCTTGGCACTGTTAAATGGGTCACCCATCCATTGGCATGTGGGGCAACAGAAATTTGTTTCGTGCTCCACCGCTGAGGCCGAATTTGCATGCCTATCAGAGGCAGGGAACGATCTGATATGGTTTGATGCCTTAATTTCTAGCATCTGGACACCACTGACTTTGCCCATCCAAATTATAGAAGATAACACCGGGGCCATAGGCATTGCCAAAGCCTATGCGGTAGGAAAAGGTCCAGACATATTGATATACGCTATCAAAATGTTAGTCAACTAGTAGAGATGGGGTTTATATCTTTATAACATTGTCAGACCAAATATCAGACAGCTGATATTTTCACAAAACCTCTACCAGTGGATAGGCACAAAGATCTGTGTAAAAAATTATGTCTCACAGGGTAAAATCTGTTGTGCATTGCATTTGTATGTTTGCATGCCATTGGCTCGCAAGGAGGGGAACAGTCAAGTTTTTGCAAGCCATTGGCATATGTGTCATACAGACACTAGTGGAGGCAGAAGGTGTCTCCACCCCTATGAGGAAAGGAGGGGCTTACCCTGAGTATAAAACCCCCTCTAACCTTTCCACCATGCTCTCACTTTTGATCTTTGATCAGGGTAGCCACACATGCTGTGTGCACCCTATCCTATGATGAAGATGAAGACAACCTTGTGTATATAATTAATATGTTGTGTGATTTGAATAAATACATTTAAGACATTTATTCAGGCATCTGTCTTTGGACTCTTCTATGCTCCTGAGTGATTCCACGATCCCAAATTCCACAGAATCGGTAGTCAAAAATTTTGAATCCCTCCACTGGTTCAGCCCAATCCAAAAACACAAATTGCAGGCACAGTGAAAAGCATTTATGGAATGGGGGGAGTCCAAGTCTTTTAATAGGGTACAGAAACAAATGATATAAAAATTTGGTACCTGTGATAGATACATAAGAAAGAAACCAATGAAAGAACGAAAGACATTTATTACATTTGACAAGTGAACAGTAGAAAACACTGATTAGAAATTACATTCCACATGTGGTAAATTGATGGGTTCCCTCATGCTCTTTCCAAGATGGATTAGTATCTTACTTAAAACTTGCAAGTGTATTGAATTACTTTCAGAATACACTGACTAAGATTCAGTTGTTGAAAAGGCTGTTTTTTCTCCATGAAAAAACAGAAGAAAAACATGTTTTCCTAAAATCTGAAAGGAGATAAACACTGCCAGATTAAAATTCTAATCACATCCTCACTTAAAGGCTAATAATGAAGCCCAAAATGCTAAATAATAGTACCAGTCACAGAAATTTAAAAACATGGAAATTAGGCTTAAGCAAGAGATCACTTCAAAAAGCAGCCTGATAGTGTTTTCTCCTGAAAAGTACCCAATGGGTGAATATAATATTGGGTGGGAATTATATCCCCAGAACATCCATCAGCATCACTTTTTTCCTTCACTTTTGAACATCAGATGTTCCTTTGTATTCAGATCTGGCCTCAGCAAAATGATGTAACACTTAGGGATGAAGATGCAACCCAGCAGCCCAGCACTGGAAGCCAAGATGGAGAAGACCTGCACAGCAACCATGAACTTCCCTTTGGTGCTCAGATAGGTAGGCACAAAGGAGATCCAGACACTGCAAAAGACCAGCATGCTGAAGGTGATCAGCTTGGCTTCGTTGAAGGACCCAGGTAGATTCCTGGCCAGGAAGGCCACTAGGAAGCAAATGGCAGCCTGAAAACCCATGTAACCAAGGGCAACATAAAACATAGTGACAGAGCCTTCATTGCACTGCAGAACAATCTCTCTAGGCTGGGAATACATGTCAGAATCAGGGAACGGAGGAAAGACTCCTAACCAGGTGAAACAAATGACAACCTGGACACTGGAACAAGAAATGATGATGGTGTTGGTCAGACTCTTGCCCAGCCACCCTCTCACTCTGTTTCCTGGCTTTGTGGCTAGGAAGGCCAGCACCACCATGACTGTTTTGGCCAAGACGGAAGACACGGCAATTGAGAAGATGATGCTGAAAATTGTTTGTCGGAGGAGGCAGGTGGTTCTCCTTGGCCGACCAATGAAGAGAAAGGAAGTCAAGAAGCAAAGAAGAAGGGAGACCAGGAGGATAAAGGAGAGGTCCCGGTTGTTGGCTTTGACAATTGGCGTTTCTTGGAATTTAATGAAGATTCCCAAGACTAAAACTGTGCTTAAGGTCAGGAATACGGCAAAGAAAGTAAGAATAATTCCCAAATACTCTTGATGGGACAAAAAAGTGACAGTTTTGAGGATACATTGATCTCGATGCTTGTTCTGATACTGACTGTCTGGACATCTGGTGCAGTGGTCTGCATCTATAGAGGACAAATGTAATATTTACCATGAATTTATAGGATGGGAGTTAGATTTTGAAATCAGGAAGCCCACATCTGAATTTGTGTGTGTATTCATCTGCAGGGGATGGGAGGCAGAGACAAAAATTAGGAGTATTTGTACACCTGTGCTTCTTTTCATTAATATGTGTGTCAAGCTGATAAAGTGTAGCTAGATTAGGGTCAGAATTTGAGAGGAGACAATTCTAGGAAGCAAAAGGGGAGAAGGGACAACCATCTACATCAGGGGTGTCAAACTTAATTACATTGAGGACTGCATCAGGGCTATGATTGATCTGGGGGGGTTGGCATGGGTGACTGGGTGGGTGTGGCCAACTGGGTGGGTGTGGCCAGCTTGACACCACTCCCCAGACTGCTAGCATGTTTCCTCTTCACATTGGGTAGACCAGGCTGAAGCCACATTGGCCTGATCTTTCCTCTTTCCATTTGGTAGACTGGCCTGAAGCCATGCTAGCCTGAGATTTCCTCTTCTCTTTGGGTAAAGCAGGAGGGCCCCATGGGCTGATCCCACCACATGGTAGCCCGGATGCAGCCCATGGGCCTTGAGTTTGACACCCCTGATCTACATCATGTAGGAAGGTTTCTAATGGACTAGGACTAGCCAATTTGACAAGGTTGGAATATTCTGGTTTTCCAAAATGGAGTTTGATTTGTCCCATTATCCATTAATTGGAGGATAAAATTGAAATTCAATGACAATATTGTTCAACTATTTTTGCTTTCATTTTGTCCCACCAAATCCCAATGGTTAATGATTAAAAAAGAGCAGATAAAGTTGTCTGGTTCTCTCTCTAATCGCCATAATGAGGAGAGGTTCCTCTCCGGTAGCAATGTATTCCCCCAAATAGCTACTCCACAGGAAACACAGATCATGCTTGCCTACTCCTTGGATACTTTGGAGGACGATGATTAGGCAGAAATGTGTCTATCCTGAGTCCACCCTGGAATGGAGGAGATGGCAAGATTACTGACTAGGTCCTGTGTGACTTGGCTGTCAGGCCTGGAAACCATCTTTTTCGTTGAATCTTCAGGCCTGCCACATTTACTACTGTGGGAAACTGTGATGGGGGGATTTTATGGAGTATGGGTGATATATACGGGTAGTCATAATAACATTCCTTTCTCAGAAAGTCAAGGACATCTTGCCCTGCATCTGGAGGGTTAGAACTGGGAGGCATTTCCAGTCAGCATGGTGTTTGGATTGGGCCATGTGATGGACTTTTGGGTGTTGGGTGGGGATTTGAACTTTCCTTTGGGTGAGGAAAACATGGAAGCTTTCAGATTTGGGTTTTCCCAGATGTGCCAGTATGACACCTTCAATAAAATGTAACTTTCGGGAAAGTCAAGCCTCGGAGTTTTCTTTCATTGGGGGTATTACTTGGAACCCTGACATTGGAGATTAATTTATCTCAATGGAGAGCTTCATACTGTAGAAGCAACATCCTTCTGTTTGTCATGGTGAAATGATAGTCCCGCCCCCCCCCAATACTTAGAAGATATTAGAAACATCTCCTTAGAAAGGGTCTGAAGGAACCTTTGCTCCTATCCCAAGAACTGTTTTGATTCCCATTCACCCACCTTCTTGGGTGGAAATGCTCCCTTCTGCACAAGGGACGCAGTTGTAGCAACAGATTGGTTTTCCTTCCTGGACCACCTTGAAATATCCAGGTTGACAAGGCTCCACACACTGGGAGGAAGGCAAGGGCTGAAAGTGAACAGAATTTGCGCTCAGAAGCATCTGCAAAACTGATTTGTTATGAAATGAATTATAGTGTTGGAATGGGATTGTCAGGTCCCATAGCTTATCTCGTCTCCAGAGAAGAGCAGCAGCGTTGCCTTGGAGACCGGCATTTATCACCTCCTCAGCCTGAGGATCTCATAATATCTTTACACTTCGAGATTGGCTTGGTGATGTATTGGGCTTTGGGAGGGGCTCTGTTTGTACTTTACTGTTTTGAGCGGGAAACTGAATTCCTGCCTAGATCTCTTGCTATCACAATCTTCCAATAAAAGTTTCCTTTTGAAATGGCTTTTCTTTCATGAGTCCTGCTTTCTTGAGAGGACTGGAGAGGCAGGACCTTACAAGGACCAACAAAAGAGATATGTGCTAGAGTGGACCATTCTGTTTCTCCTCTGGACCATGTTGTGGTGGCCCCTCCAGAGAATTTTCTAGAAAGTTATTCTTGAAACTGGAAGCATGATAGTCAGTGTCAACCTCGCTAGTTTTGCTTTGCCGCTTCGGTTGTCATAGAAACGGAGGGAGGGGGGTTTATGCTCACGCGGGCTTTCTAAATCTGAGAAACGAAACCTTCCTTAAGCTGTTATCAGTCCAACGGACACTGCATTCCTGGATGCTGACACGGCCAGACGTCTGCTCCCACCTGACCTCTGGAAGACCTGTGGATTGGATGATTTATGGTGCACAAGGGAGGGGGATACTTTCTAATTGTAACTTTCGTGCGTTTTGCTTCAGAATCCTGCTTTCTATGGTTGCGTTCAGTTCATATCTAGTAAAAGTACCAGTTAACCTCTCTAATGGAGTCTGGGTCCTCCTTTCCTGGATACTGAAGGAAGCATACCTGACAGTCAGACATGCTTCCATTTTGGAGGACTACCTCTGGAAGGCTGTCAGAGAAACATTTGGAAAAACAGATCATATGGAGGGGAAATGGGAATTCTGGATTTCTTCAGCATGATGGGTTTTTCACTTTTCTTCTACCAAATATGGTCAAATTCTTGAATGTATACATTCCCAAATGAACATGTATAACTCAATTGATTTTAATTCTCCCCTCCTCTTAAATCCTGCTTCCATTTCCGTGTATCCCCACATTTTTTTTCCGCAGAGTCTTCTACTGTATAAGTCATAAAGCATCTTTTCCTTTGCTGGTTATAAATGAAAGAATATAATCCTGAAGCATGAATTTGAAGGCACGCAGGCTTACATATTGTTTGGGATGGAGGGAATTGATTGAGATGATGGAGAAAACTAAAGAGATCTTTAGGAGACCTCATCCCCTACCTGATTGAGCCACTGAGGGCTCGTGATGGCTTCCTTGTTGATGCTGAATTTGACTCCAATGGTTCCTTCTCTGTCTAGACTCCCAAATTTCACTCTGGTGGTCGACTTATTAGGAAACAACACCCAGCTCACAATGTCAAAGTCAGCCATCAAATCTCCATTTCTATCCAAATACATTCCTTCTATGGTGTTGTTGTAGATCTGAGGATTCTTCAAGAAATGGTGAAGCTACAGAATATAAGGAAAGAGGTTTTTACACAAATGGGATCATCTAAGCAAGTTGATGTACAGAGATATGAGGAATTTGGCTTATTGAGCTGCAGCCTGTTTTCTTCTCAGGACAATCTGCATAGATTTCTTCTTCCGGTTTTCTTTCTAACATCTGGGATTTCCAAAGAGCTCCTCTCCTCTTGTTTTCTTGTTTTATTTCTCCCTTTAGTTCTCTTGAAGATAAGCAGATGTCAGAAGGGCAGGAGAAGGGAAATCCATTACCTACATTGCTTACATTATCTCCTGCTTCTCCATGAGTTTTCCCCTCCTCCCTGAGATGTCCTGCATAGCTACACATATATCCTTTTGTCTGCAGAGATTTATCGAAACATTCTTTTGACAGTATCTCCTGTGCACATTGAATCACAAACACCGCAGTGAGCCTTGATTATCTATTATGAGTCCTGTGTTTTGATTCCACAAGAGAGATAAATTTACAGAGTTGGAAGGCACCTTGTAGGTCATCTAGTCCATCCCCCTGCCCAAGCAGGAGACCCTACACCATTTCTGACAGTCCAATCTGTTCTTGAAGGCTTCCAATGATGAAGTTCTCACAACGTCTGAAGGCAACTTCTGTTCCATTGGTAGATTGTTCACCCTGTCAGAAAATGTCTCCTTATTGAAGAAGACACAGCATCAGTTTGTACAACTCAGTCCTGGAAATATAATAATTTAATAATTTTAATAATAATTGAACAAAATTGGAAGGGACCTTGGAGGTCTTCTAGTCCAACCCCCTGCTTAGGCAGGAAACCCTGCACTACTTCAGACAAATGGTTCTCTAATCTCTTCTTATAAACTTCCTGTGTTATGAATTGGCTTTCGGAAATTTGGAAGCAAATGTCAATATTTATAATTGAGTCTTCCATCTGCTTGTTATCTAAAGAAAGCTTGAACATGGATTCTGAGGGAAAGCTTGAATATTGATTCTGGCACTCTTCAGGTTATTTTACAAGAATATACACTGATAATTGTAATAGTAAATACAAAGTTGTGTTACATTATAATAAATTGGGAGATAACCAAAATCCCTTTCCACAAGCATCAAATTCTAGAATCTGAAGAAAGAAAAGCTCATAGCACATGAAGTGAAATACATGGAGTAAAATAATTGTAGTGGTGTGTGACAATATAGCCAAATTATAATTTGCCATTGAGCAATGCTGGAGGCCAAATGTAAAAAGAAAGAGTAATTCAATATTTAATGTTACATGTAATATCAGCGGCAACGGAATTACAGATGCACAAAATTGGGAAAACGGAAGTATGCCAACAGAGGAAATGGTAATAAAGAAAATATTAGAATGTGCCAAAATGGACAGGTTAACAATGGAAATTAAAGACAAGGGAGAAACAGTGTATTACTTAATATGGGGCCTATGGTACAATTGACTAGATAATAGATGCAAAGTTTAGAAAATTAATGATGAAAGAGGATCAATAAGCTAGAAACGAATACAGGTATAAAACTATATAGAAGAATACATATTGCAAGCAATATTATTATTAGACTGTACATAACTGCAAATTAAAATATATAGAGTCGTAAATATATAGAGAATTATTTTATAACTATGGAAACAATATATATAAGTATGTTATATAATAACAAGTTTCTTTTTCTTTCTACAGACTATACTGTATGATTAAGAAAAAAATGGTCCTCAACACAAAACAAATGCTTCCAAAGATTATCTTATTTAATGTTAATGTAAGTGTTTTTATAGATGTTTCATATGTGTCTTAATAAAGTTTATAATTTTTTTTAAAAGATAAATCGTAGTAATTAGGATGTATAACAGTATATATAATTAAAAATGTGCTGATGCAACCAGTATATCCTTTCACCTTTCAGCTCCAATCCAGGAGCCCTCAAGCAGTCGCATTCATGACAAACCATTTTATATCAAATTTATATTTTGCTGATAAAGAAACAAAGGGAGACTAGTATAGATCTATTTCAAGCTTTTTAGCTTTCATCAGCTAGCCATACCCTTACGAACTTGGATTCCTGCATATTAGGCAGTTGAATTAACCTTCTGAGCCACACGTTATATATATTAATTGTACCAAATTTATATTTTGGTGATAAAGAAATAAAGGGAGAATAGCTGATGAGAGCTGAATAGCTTGAAATAGATCTATACTAGTCTCCCTTTATTTGTTTATCAAGCAAAATATAAATTTGGTATAAAATGGTTTGTCGGGAATGCGACTGCTTGAGGGCTCCTGGATTGGAGCTGAAAGGCAAAACGGAGCAGAATGCCCCATCCCATATGTTGGGGTAGACCAGGGCTCTCGATAGAAAAACATTATGTATGTATGTATGTATGCATTTATGCATGTATGTGTATATATATATATGAAAGAGGAGGACAAGGGATCTTATTAAAAAAATGATTCATAAAAGGTATTGTTTTCTCAATGTATAAGACATTTTTCAAAGAGTGTTTCACAAATTTCATCATCTAGATGTCGCCATTAGCAACATACATGGAACCAATAAGGAAATACCTGCCATGGTTGAATGTTTTCAAGTTCCACCTCATCTTTTCTCTCCATCCTTGTCCTCTGGGATCGGGGTGAATTGACCACATTTAAGGCATGTGCCACAATCTGTACGGCATTGTAAGTTAAGAAGCTATCTAGAGAGAAGGTCTTTTCAATCTTCTGCTGAGGTAGAGTCTCCAAATTATGTTTCTCTGTACACCTGGTCCAGCCTTTCACAGACAAGGCAGGCTTCCCATATGAACAGTGAAATTTCTTAGTCATAAATGCTTTCATTAAAAGATAGAAATCCATGAAATTGTCAAATTTGGTCCTTTGGCTGGTCTGGATAAGAAAAGAAAAAATGATATGGGTGTATCTGAAAGAGAAAGTATTATATGATAATTCAATGGTGAGATCCCACAAAGCGGTTGTGATCCAAACTATCCCTTCAATAGGCTTTTGCAGAGAATTTAATATGTTTTTTAGGAAAAAGGCTCCCTCGATGAACGTAAACTCTGGGTAATAAACAAATACATTGATTTGGGCCCACAGGTTGAAAACAGAAATCAGATCCTTGAACTTCTCATCTTTTAATAATACGATTTGTGAAAAAACAACACAGATGCCATTCTGAGCCAGCACAGGAACGAAGGTCCTAATGAAATGTTCTCCGTTATCGGTGTCTGCAGCAAAGATGCCAATGAATGTCCATCGAAAATACAGCAGCAGTTTAACAATCCCCAGGTTTTGAGCACCTTCTTTGGGGACGGTCCGGTAGAAAAAAGGGAACTGAGTTTTATCACTCAGGATCGGTGAAATATAAGTGTAGCTCATCTGAAGGGGGGAAAAAAGGAGATTTGTGTTTTATTTGGGGTTTTTACTATTCTGCTCTATGGAGTAGAGAGTTGGTTTCTGAGAGAAAACCACTTGAAGAAATGAGAAGCATTTGAAATGTGGATTTACAAATGGCTGTTATGTATAAACTGGGTTAACAAAAATCACAAATAAGGAGGTGATAAGCCACCTGGGAAAACCAAGGGAAATAATGAAAGCCATTAAAAAGTGAAAGTTAAAATATTTTGGACATGTGATGCAACACCCAGAAAAATACAGCATCCTTCACTTAATCCTCCAGGGAAAGATTGAAGGCAAATGAGCTCCAGGCAGAAGAAGAACATCGTGGCTTCAAAACCTAACAGACTGGTTTGGACAAAACTCAGCAGCACTTTTTCATGCGGCTGTTGACAAAAATAGGATTTGCCACCATGATCACCAACATCCAATGACAGATATGGCAGAAGAAGAAGTAAAAGTAAATAATGGATGTTAAGAAGAAATCCAGACCTCATTTTCTGAAAAGCTGATGCTTCCTCAGAGCCTGCATAGTGCAAGATCTGAGCAATGTGAAATATTACAAATTAATATTTGTACTCAATTTATAACTGTTAATTATGGTTGTATCAATATTTGTTCTGGTCTCTCTGGGAGACTGAAAGATGACATAAAAATTAATTCTTCATCTTAATCCATGCTTAATTAACATTTCCAAGAAGAAAATCTCCTTAACTGCTCTGGAATAAACTTGCAGCCATTCACTGCCTCTCTACCTGTGGGATTTTGTAGATGCCCAATATGGCAGCCATGAGGATGGATATATCAGAGTTGGTCTCTTCCAGCAGAACCAGCATGTTTCTCTTCCTTCCACAGCTGTAGTTGGGAACATTGGCCTCTCCAGTCGAAAGCAAATCCAACAGACCATCCAATGTCAATCTTCTGTCTCGAAAGTTGTCATGGAGGTTATAACCCAGGGTGAGGTTGGGCAAGAGAAGAGGATCTTTGTTGATTTCCTGAATGGCAAAAAGGAAGGACAGAATTTTCCAGTACAACACACCTGTTTTCCTGAAAAGATACATGGATTTTGCCATGATGTTACATTCAGTGAAATCACCAACCTAGAACTAAGGAGAAATTTCCTGACAGTGAAAGCAATTAACTGGTGGAAGGGATTCCTTCCTGAAGTTGTGGATGCTCCATCACTGGAGGCTTTTAAGAAGAGATAGGACAGCCATTTGTCTGGAATGCTATACGGCAGTGATGGCTAACCTTTTTGCCATCACGTGCCAGGAAGGGGGGGAGCGGGAAGTCCATGTGCGTTTGTGCCCACACCCTTAATTCTATGCACCCTGCCCCGTGTATGTGAGTGAACCCCCTTCCACCCCAGATCCTGTCTCCAGCCTCCAGAGACTCTCCAGGAGTCTCTGGAGGTTGGGAACAGCAAAAAGTCATTTCCTGTCCAACCAGGAGTTGGGAAATGGGACATTTCAGGCCTCTGGAGGGCCTCTGAGGGAATGGGGAAGGCTGTTTTCATCCTCCCCAGATGCATAGAGAGGATCTTGAGCCAGGTGAGAAAGAAAAATGTCCCTCCCCCCCCCCCCCCGCGAGGCCCTCCAGAGGCAGGTAACAGCCTGTTTCCCTTCTTCTGGTGGGCCCATGAGGCGCAGAAAACAGCTGGCTGGCATATGTTATATATATTGCCCTGAAGACCTTTCTATTTCAACAAGCAAGGCTAGCATAAACATCAAAATTCTATGCCAAGGCCTTAGTAGATACACCAAGTTGACTCAATTTATTATTTACTGTTTATAAAATATATTTATATGTATATGAAATCTTAATCTGTTCACCGCCCTGAGTCCTTTGGGAGAAGGGCGGTATAGAAATTCAATAAATAAATAAATAAATATGTATGTGTGCCAGAGCTGAGCTCACGTGCCCACCAATATGGCTACACATGCCACCTGTGTCACGTGTGCCATAGGTTCGCCATCACGGGTATAGGGTCTCTTGCTTGTGCAGGGGGTTAGACTAGAAGCCCTCCAAGGTCTTCCCATCCAACTCTGTTATTCTGTTAATGCATTTCATATGTGCTATTGTGACTGAATAAGTTTTTGTCCCCAAAGTTCCTCTTCTCTCCTTAGATTATTTGAAAGTCAAAACAGACACACTCCAGACAATCTGGGCACTGTTGTCACTTGCACTATTCGCTCAATTTCAGTTTGAGGAGTCAAAAAACATCCCAGGAAAAGATTTTGGCAAACCATGTCTGAAAATGTAGCTCAGAAACCTGCATGGACCTCACCATGTAAGAACAAGGATTTGAGATTCCATCAAAGGGCCATTATGCATGTATTACATTTTCAAAGTGTGCATTTATGGGTGTGTATGAGATTGAATGTGTGAATGAAGTTGGGGCAGAAAAGAAAGCATTTAAGAATTGAACAGAAGTACCAGCTTTCCCATTTTCTCTTCAGTAAATGGTCTCGATCCCTGTTTGCTTGAGAGAGTGGAGAGAGAAAACAGAGGGCCTGCTCAAAGCACTTTGGTATCAGTGGAACCAGAGGTGAGTCAAGAAGGAGCATCTGAAGATGCCCATATCCACATCAGGGAAACAACAACTAGCGGTGGTGAGTTTGGAGAAATCCATGGATCATTGAAGAAAACAATAGCAGAGAATTTTGGAGAAAGACTGAAGGCACCCAGGTGCTGACTGCTGATGTCTTTGGAATTGCGGGTTCTATCTTTCTGGAAAATTTATTCATTCAATTTAATCAATTCAATGCAATAGCATTGTGGTCTCCTGGTTACTGTAGCAACACCAGATGCTAATAATAATATTAGATTTACGTGCCGACGGTCTTGTCCAAAGGAGACTCTGATAGCTATCTTCTAGGAAAGACTCAGAACAGAAACCAGCCTTTTCTCTGAATCGGGACTGACCAATTAGAGCCTCTTGTCCTTTTCTTTGATGGCCATGCTGAGACCATAACCATGACCTCCCAAGCTGATCACCTTGAAAGATGAAAGCAAGTTGTCCATGGAGAGATCAGTTGGACAAGGGTGCTGAGCATTCAAGCTTGCTTTTGTTTCATCTGCTGAATGTGTTCCACTTCATGCTGTTTGTATACAGATGTGAATGTCGATCTAAGTGACTAACTAACCTCACTCTGTCAAGGACCTAGGAGTCCCCATCTCAAATGATCTATGCCCTAGTGCTCACTGTAACAGCATTGCCAAAAAGGGATTAAGAGTTGTTAACCTAATTTTGCGAAACTTCTTATTAACATTGAATTGTTAACAAAAATCTTTGCCTGACCAATTCTCGAATACAGCTCGTCTGCCTAGAATCCACACTGTATATCGGACATTAATACAATTGAGAAAGTCCAGAGATATTTCACGAGAAGAGCCTTCCACTCCTCTGCTCACAAAAGAATACCTTATGCCACCAGGCTTGAAATTTTGGGCTTGGACAATCTAAAATTACACCGATTACAGTCTGACCTAAGCGTAATAAACAAAATTGTCTGCTACAAGGTCCTACCTGTCAATGACTACTTCAACTTCAACCAAAATAATACGCAGGCAAACAATAGATACAAACTTATGGTAAACTGCTCCAAACTCGATTGCAGAAAATACGACATCAGCAACAGAGTGGTCAATGCCTGGAATGCACTACCTGACTCTGTGGTTACTTCCCCAAACCCCCAAACTTTTAACCTTAAATTGTCAACCGTGGACCTCACTCCATTCCTAAGAGGTCTGTATGGGGGCATTCATAAGCGCACCAGCGTGCCTACCATCCCTGTCCTACCATCCCCATTTATTTGTACTCATCTCCTGTGTTCATGTCTATACTTATACCTCTTTTCCTGTACATGTTTGACAGACTAAATAAAATAAAAAAAGAAAAAATCTCACTGCTTTTCTCTGTCCCCATTTTTCCTCAAAATCAACATAACATAACATCAATCAACATTCTGAGACTTACTGATGAACCATTTTAGAAGGACTCAAACTGAAATTCTGCAGCTTAGGTTGTACATTATTTGTTGCAGAGAAGAGCCCACCGATGAGATGATCGCCTGGCCTGTAATGATTGAGTGGGTCTCTTGCATTCCTTCCCAAAGTCAAGAAGCACTTGGTGCCGAGCATCCCGCAGGCTGCCTGGGGCAACAAAAGCTCCATCAGAAGCAGAAGCAGTGGGTTCATTTCTGGGTTAGCCGAAGGAATCCCCCGCCTTGCATCTGATCTCATGAAGATCTGAATATGAAGTCCAGAGAGAACTTCCCCAATGATGGAAACTGGACCAACGCAGAAGCAGAGCTCCTGGTGTCCATGAAGCTCAATCCAGCTTTCCAAGGTGACAAGATATCTTATACACTAACTTTCCTGATGCTGAATGTCTTGCTGCTGGGTCTGTTGACCTCCCTCAGACAATTTCCAGAGGGAAAAAGAATCCCTTGATATTTAGCAAGAAGACAAGAAAGAAATCACTATCATTCTAATGATTAGCTGGGGAAGTAGGAATTTTGCAAAGTCCTCCCTGCAGGGTGAACTGGGATCCAACTGAAAAAGTCCCAATGTAACTAATGTAGTGGAATCCCAGAAACCATCCACAACCAAATTGTTCTGTGGTCATTTGGGACACCTATCATTCTGCTGGGTTGATTTCCAGTTGTTTTTCTTTTATACTATTTTATGTGACTGGTTTATTTTATAAAGTTGTGCTTTACACGTGATGAAGTTACTGTTTTGTTACTATGGACTTTTGAACATTATGATGCTGATGTGGTCTTAACTTACTGTGCATTTCTTAATATTCAGAACTTTATGTTTTAGGGTGGCTACTTCATTTTTTTATTGTGATCTGCTGTGCATCTGTCTGGAATTGAATGCATACAAATCAAATAGATGTCCAGATGTCCGTCCATCCATCCATCCATCCATCCATCCATCCATCCGTCCGTCCATGCATCCATTCATCCATCCATTCATTCATGTAACATGTACCTTTTCTACCTGGAAGAGTCAAAGAAAAGAGTCAAAGAGTTTCTAAGAAATTTCTCCCTTGCTATATAACCTCAAACAGAGATGCTCAACATGAGACATCTCTGGTTCTTTCATACTCTGGTTTTTTTCTACAAGAGGTAGAAAAGTCAATCTGTAACCCTCTGCCAAAATGAAAATCTAATGAGTAGCATTTCACCCTGAGTCTTAAATACTTTGCTTCCATAAATATCTCCTGCAAATCGTGACTTTTGATTGTCCCTAGAAATGGTTCCATCCAGGAAAGGAGATTCCAAGAAAACCTCATCCTTTCCTTTCCTTTCCTTTCCTTTCCTTTCCTTTCCTTTCCTTTCCTTTCCTTTCCTTTCCTTTCCTTTCCTTTCCTTTCCTTTCCTTTCCTCCCCTCCCCTCCCCTCCCCTCCCCTCCCCTACTCTTTCCTCTCCTTCCCTTCTTTCCTGTAGGTATCTTTGTCCACTTTCATCCACTCCATCAAAAGTTTCACTCCAACAGTGAATCTGATGGAAGAAAAATCTGCTGTCAACTCAGAAAGCGTCACTGGCCTTCTCTTGAGTTGCCATTGGCAAGTGGGATTGGAAACTAACTCTGTAGTTGCGGTCAGTCAAAACAAAAGCACATTCCAGCCATATCTCTGTTAAGGCTGTCTCCATGGTTATCCACACTGGCCAGAAAGGAGTGATCTCTACAACCCGCAAAATTGCTTCGATGGAGAATGTGACTGATTACACACCTGGGGGGAGGGGGAAAACAGGGTCAGAGCTGGAACGTAAATTACGTGGGGTCAGAGTTCTCCAATTTATTCTGGAACATTCTGGCTATTCTCGGCGGGGATTGATGCCACCTGTAAAACATCTTATACAAATTCTCCTTATATGATGTAGACATTGTCATTTTATAATTATGTGACCACAATTTTTGCCATTTCTCTAAATCTATACCATAACCAAAATTCTTCCCCCATGCTATCATTGATTCTTTAACTTGTTCTTCCTCCAATTTAACTTCTAGCAAATAACCATATAGCTTTTTAATTACATGGTCATCAGAACCTGTCAAAATCTTATCCAAATTAGTCAATACATTATAAAACCCTTCTTGTTTAAGATCTTCTCGATATCTAGAAAGTATTTGCATATATGTAAAACAATCCATTTTATACTCTTGATCTTCTATATCTTGCTTTAATTTAAGTTCACCTTTTTCATCCAATAATTCCTTATATTTTATAATTTGTTTCCCTTTAAACCTCACTGGATACGAAAATGCTTCAGTTGTTGATACCCAGACTGGCAACTTCAAATAATGTCCTTTTTATATCTTCACCCAGTTCAACCATAAGCCTTCACGTATTTTATGTCTTCTAAAATACCCCTGTATTTTAGTTCCTTTATACCACAAAAAGGCATGCCATCCCAACAACAAATCATGTCCCTCCAAATTTAACAATCTAGTATTTCCTAATGATATCCATTCTTTAATCTACATTAAACTAGCTGCTTGGTAATAAAGTTCAAAGTTAAGTAAGCCAAAACCACACCTCCTTTTTGCATCTTGTAACAACTTCATTTTTATTCTTGCCTTTCCCCCTGCCAAATATATTTCAGTATCATTTTATTTAAATCTACAAAAAATTCCTTGTCCAGCTTTATCAGAACCGTTTGGAATAAATATAAAATACTGGGCAAAATGTTCATCTTAATGGTTGCAATTCTCCCAATTAGAGATAGTTGCATATTTCCCCATTTTTCCAAATCTTGTCCTATCTGTCGCTAAACCTTAATATAGTTATCTTCTTTGAGAGAGCTACACCTTGCTGTTAATTGTATTCC
This sequence comes from Coluber constrictor foxii, assembly GCA_038048745.1. Classification (NCBI taxonomy): domain Eukaryota; kingdom Metazoa; phylum Chordata; class Lepidosauria; order Squamata; family Colubridae; genus Coluber; species Coluber constrictor. The sequence goes on from CM075959.1 coordinate 264,223,391, forward strand.
CAGATATTTTACTTTATTCGTAACCTGGATCTTGAAATCTCCATCAGTTTTTCTTTTTGCTTTTTCAGCATATTTTTAGTCATTATCTTTGTCTTTTCTTTATTAATTTTTAGACCAGCCACCTCTCCGAACTCTCCAATTCTTTCTAGCAGTTTATTTGTTGATGTTAAAGGTTCTTCCATAATAAAAACCAAGTCGTCTGCAAAAGCTTGTAATTTATATTCCTCTTGCCGAATTTTCATACTCTTTATCTCCTTTTCTTCTCTAATATTTCTGTTTAGCACTTCCGATGTCAGTATGAACAACAATGTGGTCAATGGGCATCCTTGTCTAGTGCCTTTCTCTATTTCAGTATTTTCAGACAATTCTCCATTTATCATTACTTTAGCCTTTTGTTTTGAATATATAGCTTCAATTGCCTGAAGAATTTTTTTCCCAAAGCCCATCTCCTCCATCTGTAACAACATAAATTGCCAATTGACATTGTCGAAAGCTTTTTGTGCATCTAAAAATATCAAAGCCATCTGCTTTTCAGGATGTGCTTCATAATATTCTAAAGTTCCAAGATTATTCTTATATTGTCTCAGATTTGTCTTTTAGGTAAGAATCCATTTTGATTGGAGTGAATAAAATTATTCAAATATCTCTTAAATCTTTTTTTTAAAATTAGATTTATATGCCGCCCTTCTCCGGAGACACAGGGTGGTTTACAATGCGATAAGCAATAGCCTTCATACTTTTGTATATTTTTTTATACAAAGTCAGCTTATTGCCCCCACAGACTGGATCCTCGATTTACCTACCTTAGAAAGGATGGAAGGCTGAGTCAACCTTGAGCCTTGAACTGGTGTAATTGCAGACAGCTGGATGTTAATAACAGCCTATTCAGTCGGTTGAGCTATCTGAGGCTCTCTGCCAATATCATAGCATAATCTTTCTGCCAATATCATAGCAAAGATTTTATAATCTGCATTTAGCAGGGATACCTTCAGGATCTGGCCTTGCTTGCAATGACACAACTATAACATGATGGGGAAGGGAAGGCCTTTGAATATAAGGGAGGCTTGGGAAGGAAATTTGGAATGCAAGTGTGTCAGCTGGAAGTCTGAGACAGATCCAATATCTTAAGGTCACCAGCTGGGGAAGTCTGAGGCAAACAAACTGTTCCCAAAGCAAAAAAAGTGCAAATGCACGGTGGACAATGGACAATGGGAGGTCCAGGGGGGAAAGCGAAAATTTTCCTACGCTATTTTGACAGCTAATCATTAGAACTGGCTTTTCTCCTGTACCTACATGGAATCTTCAGTAAAGTTACCTTATTTTTCGGAGTATAAGATACACTGCCCTCCCCTAAAAGAGGCTGATAACTTTGGTGTGTCTTATACTCCAAATGTAGCCCCACCCACCAGCCGGCCCCCACCTTTAGGCCTCAGCATGTCCTCTTCCTGGCTGCAGAGATTGCCACAGACAATGGCTCCCATTTTCAGCCTCTAAATGCTCACAACCAGCGAAGTGATGTGTGCTAAAGCTGACCAGGCTAAGGACGCTAGCTAGATAAATACCTGGTAGGCAAAGGCAGAATTTTTTTTTAATATTTTCCTTCCCAAAAACTAAGGTGTCTCTTATACTCCAGAGTGTCTTATACTCCAAAAAATATGGTATATGCTTGGTAAAAAAATATGTCCCAGGAGTTCCTTTTGCTGTCTAACCCAATGGGACAATTGACAACTGCATTCTAACTAACTGACTGACTGACTGACTGACTGACTGACTGACTGACTGACAGACTGACTGACTGAAGCTGATGTAGATGGGATATTCAATTGCCTTGTTTTATAACTACATGAAATTAGTGTAGATATAGAGTTAAAGGCAGGGCAAGCATATCATTGACTGGGAATTTTGGATTCTGGGAATCCTAAATTATGCCTACTTTATCACTTTATGGCTGAAAGCTGTACAATTTAAAGCTTTGTTTTTACTTTCTTTCTTGTTGCAAAAATGTATGTAAAACTTATTGGTTTGAGAGCTGTTGCTCTTGAGGCGTAAAATATTCCTGAGCATCTTTTTTTGGTCAGAAGTAAATATTTTATTATCTCCATCCTCAGGGTGTTTTATTGGGCCTTGCATACCAGCCATGAATCCAGAGATTTGGAATGTTTCCCAAAATTTCCTTTCTTATGCAATAGATTCTCTTCTCCAATTTCATTTTGGGAAAAAAATGTGTAGGTATCTTCAGTGCTTAGCCATCCTTTCCCCTTTCAATCAAATATTTCATATCCTACCAACCCAATCAGGGTTTCTTGGTCAATTCATTGCTTTGCTTACATAATCTCTCCTGTCACCTTTCTCTTTGCAAGCAGGAACATCATACCACCATCTCCCACACAATCCTGGCCTCTTAGTTCCATAGTGGGGTCTATTAGTCTCAACTCTCCGCTGATAAAGCTCCTGCCTCCCACTCAACCCACTACAGAGGAATGGCTGGTGAATTTGGTAGAATAGCAGAAATAGATAAATTAACTTCTTTGATTAAAGAAAGGAAATGATCTGCATTAATTGATAACTAGAAGCCTCTTATACATCTCTTCATAAAAAAAATGGCAATAGAGAATATTTGTTGTTCAGGATTGAAATGAGGGATCCTTGGTTTCCTCTGAGCTTTCTTGCTTTCTTGCAGATTTTTCAACGATCCAAACTATTAACATCATCATTGTTAGTCACTCATGATAGTTATCAGCCCTGATGATGTTTCCCTCCCCCCGAATGCCATCACTCTGCTTCACAACTAATTCCCACAACACTCTCAAATAATGCATTGCTATTATTGTTCTCCTCCTTACTAGTAGTTATCTCTTCCCACTTATTACGCTAACCATGTTGCTTGTATCTTTCAATTTATATTATTTTTATTTATTTCCTAGTACAATTTGATAGCTTATTAGTAACCTTGACTATCTCTAAGTGTTGTATCTTTTTATTCTTGATGAGTGTATTTTATTCTCCTTATGTACCCTGAGAGCATATGCACCTAAGACAAATTCCTTGAGTATCCAATCGCACTTGGCCAAGAAAGAATTCTATTCTATGTTACCTAGTTTGGGACATGAAACTTCTGCAAGAAAAGGGGCGTTGGTCCTACCTGACACGCACCTTCTCGTTGGGTGGAGACAGCAGTCAGGAATGGGTTATGCTCGTGCCAATCAGATAAGGACTGAGCCTGTCAAAGCTAAATCCTGCCCCCTGATGACGGGGCTCCCAGCTTTGTGAAGTACGAAGACAGGCTAAAGTGTGGAATGAACAACAACAAAAAAACATTAATAACATCCAGACTGATAGGAAGGGACTGACTGCTGTCTCCACCCAACGAGAAGGTGCGTGTCAGGTAGGACCAACGCACCTTCTCCATTGTGAGGTGGAGACAGCAGTCAGGAATGGGACATACCTAAGATTAACGTCCCAAGTCTTGGGAGGGAACAGTCTGGACAAATGACTCTCCATCACCCATAACTTTCTGAAGAACTCTACGTCCAAATGAAGCTTCAGCCGATGCAAATTGGTCTATCTTATAATGGTGAATAAATGGTGACGGCGAAGTCCAGGTAGCAGCTCTGCAAATTTCAAGCAGAGAAGCCTGAGTGGACCAGGCTGCTGAAGTTGAAGCACTTCTTGTCGAGTGTGCTGTCACTGCAGAAGGTGGAGTTAAAGATTGAAGTTCATATGCTGTAGCTATGGTGCACCTAATCCAACGTCCTATCATTGAAGATGATACTCTGGCTCCCAATGACGCAGGAAGAAATGACACAAAAAGTGATTCGGTTCGACGAAATTCGGTCGTACATTTAAGGTAAATATGAAGAGCCCTGCGAACATCCAATGTATGCCATTTATGTTCCAAAGGATGTGAAGGATGAGGGCAAAAGTCTGGTAAAATTAACTCCTGTAGGCGATGGAAAGTAGAATTAACTTTCGGAACAAATGTGGGATCCAACCTAAGAATTACTCGGTCCTCATGAAATATACACAAATCGCTCCTCATTGATAAAGCCGCAATTTCTGATATGCGGCGAGCAGATGTGATTGCCACTAGAAAGGATACTTTGCATGACAGCAGTCTTAGACTAGCCGTTTGTAATGGCTCATATGGAGGACCGGTAAGTGAGTTTAACACAATGGTAAGGTCCCAAGTGGGATATCTGTGTAACGGTGGAGGACATAGATTGGAAGCCCCTCGTAAAAAACGCTTAACTAGAGGGTGTTGTGATAAAGGATGAATGGAGTTGAGAGATAACAATGACGAAATTGCTGCCACCTGTCATCTTAAGGTATTTGGATCAAGTCCTTTAAGTAAACCTGCCCTCAAGAATCTAAGAACGTGTGTCACTGAAGCTTTGAGAGGATCAATATTTTGAGAGTAGCACCAGTCACAGAAGGCTCTCCATATAGCCGAATAGATTCTATTCGTAGAAGGACGACGAGAAGCCTGGATTATGCTGATTACGTCAAGCGGGACATCGCCACACTGGAGTTCGTCCCGCTCAACCACCAAGCGGTCAGTTGTAGCCACTGCGGGTCCGGGTGAAGAATCCGACCCTGACTGAGACAATCTGCTGGACAAGGCAGAGTCCATCGAGGAGCAACAGACAACATCACAAGGTCGGAGAACCATGACCTCCTCGGCCAGTGAGGAGCTATCAGAATAACCTCTGCCTTTTCTAAAACAATTTTTCGAAGAACCCTCTGGATGAGAGGAATCGGAGGAAAGGCAAACAGAAGGCCTTGAGGCCATGGAGAGCGTAGCGCATCCATTGCTTCCGCTTGAGGATTGCTGTAACGGGAGAAAAATCTGGGTACCTGAGCATTTTCTGTGGACGCGAAAAGGTCTGCTACTGGTACGCCGAAATGACTCGTTATTGCCTGAAATATGCATGGATGCAGATGCCATTCGGATTGATCCAGCGATTGACGACTCAGCCAGTCTGCTTGAATGTTCGATTCGCCCGAAATGTGCTCTGCTCTGAGGGAGAGTATACGACGTTCTGACCAAAGACAGAGTCGTTTGACTTCCGACATCAGCAAGAGAGACCTGGTGCCCCCTTGGCGATTTATATGAGCCTTTGTTGAAATGTTGTCGGTTAAGACCAATACATGAGCACCAGTCACCAGATGCTGGAAGGATCGAAGAGCAAGAACTACAGCTCGAAGTTCCAGCCAATTGACACTTCGAGAAGATTCCTTGGTTGTCCATCTGCCCTGAGCCACCTGGGTTTTGCAATGTGCGCCCCATCCAAACTTGCTGGCGTTGGTGGTGACAACTACCCAGTCTCTGTCCAGGAAAAAACAACCCTTTGAAATGTTCTTGGGACGCCACCATCAGAGGGACGCAAGAACCTCCCTGGGAATGGAGACTTTGGTCGAAGAAGTGCCTTTCCCCGCCTTCTGTAAAGGTAAAAGAAACCACTGAAGGTCCCTTAAGTGGAATCTAGCCCAGGGAATAATATCTATGGCCGAAACCATCTTGCCCAATAATTTAGAGAGAACTAAAGGAGAGGCTCGTTTATCTCGCATAATAGAGGTCACCATAGATGATAACCCCGTTTGGCGTTCCTCTGATAGGTAAAGTTTGCCCTCAAGAGAATCAATGATTGCTCCTAAGTGGACAATCCTAGTGGAAGGGACTAAGTGGCTCTTTTCAACATTGATAGAAAACCCATGGGCTGCTAGGGTCTGAACCATCAGTCCAATATCTGACCGGGCTTGAACCTCAGATGAAGACATAATTAAGATGTCGTCTAGATAACACTGGAGACGTATAGATTTAAGTCTAAGGAATGCTGCTAGGGCTGCTAATATCTTAGTGAAAATACGAGGGGCTGATGAAAGCCCAAAGGGAAGAGCCCTGTACTGAAAATGTCTCCCTTCGTAAAAGAAACGAAGGAATTTTCTATGGTTAACCCTCATGGGTATATGTAGGTATGCTTCAGTTAAATCAATGGAGCAGAGGAGATCGCCCCTCCGAATGCCGTCTAAAATGGATCGTAAAGATTGCATTTTGAATCGTCTATAAACGGCAAATTGGTTCAAACGTTTAAGGTCTAGAATAGGTCTCCACCCACCTGAGGACTTAGGTACGATGAAGACCCGAGAATAGAACCCTTGACCCCACTCTTCACGGGGTACCGGCTGGATGGCTCTAATACTCAGAAGGTGTTCAATGGCAGAATTCATCAGGGATCTACGCTCGGAGCTACTCGACCTTGGACAACGGATGAAATAAGGAAGAGGGGTGGAGACAAATTCGATGGCCAAACCCGATCTAATGGAGGCCAGAACCCAGCAATCTGAAGTAGTGTGTTCCCACGTAGTGGCAAAAAGACCCAATCTGCCGCCCACGGGAGGATCTGGAACATCATTAGCGATGGCGGCGGAAGGAACGACCCCCTCCCCCTCGAAAGGGCCATTTTGACATGAAGGACCTACCCCTTCCTAGTCTGTCCTGAAAACCTCGTTGTCTAGGAGTAAATTGACTCATACCCCGAGAGGATCCCGGACCCCCATCCGAAGGCCGAAACTGGTTACGAGGAGGATAAGGTGAGTATCTGGAATCTCCCCTACGAAAAATAGTGGGTAAAATCTTCTTCTTGTCTTTGGTTTCTATTAAGAAGGCTTCTAAAGGCTCCCCAAATAACGTTTCCCCCGAAAAAGGGACAGATGCTAGACGCCATTTATGCCGGGTGTCAGAAGGCCAATGGCGAAGCCAATTTAATCGTCTAGCCGCTACTGTTGAAGCTAAGGATTTGGAAGCGAAGCGAACCGCATTCAACGTTGCATCCGCGGAGAATTAGACCACCGCAACTATCTTGTTTATATCTTGACGAAGTTTAGGATCAGATGTAGAAAGCTTTTCTTGAAGTTGACTTAACCAAAGAAGCGTAGAACGGTTAAAAAATGAAGCAGTAGAAGCAGAACGAATGGCCCATGAAGAAGCTACATGAGCTCGTTGGAGGACCTGTTCCGATCGTCGTTCCTCAGGACGAAGGTTCTCTTCAGGATCCCCTGGAACCGTAGAATGAGAAAGTAAGGCAGCAACTGGTGCATCCACCGTGGGAACCTGGAGCAAGGTGGACAATTCAGAAGAAACGGAGAAGTTATTCCGGTCAGTGGTAGATGGTACAGGAGCAGAAGTAGGTGAGGTCCATTGTTTCCGGATGACGTCCAGAAAAAGAGGGGGTGTAGGTATTGATGTTACTGGTTTAGGCGGTTCTGCAAATAAGGGATTTAGCGTACCTTCTGACGGAGTAGTTTTGGAATTTGAAGAATTACCCAACTGAGCTGCATTGACTGCCTTAAATAGAAGAGATTTGAATAAAGCCTGAGGGAAGAGTCCAGTAAAGGGAGGCTGTTCAGGAGGCAGGTCTTCGTCCTCTGACAGCTGTGGCTCTTGAGAATCATGATCAGTATAGAAAGGTGGACGACTCATGCCAGAAGGAGTTGGAGACTGCGAAGCTGCAATAGATAACATGTCATCTTCACCGTCGCCTTCTGAAGCGGAAGATGAGTGAGATACCACTGAAATTGCTGAGACTTGCTCAGAACAAGAGGATTTATGAGTAGCTAAAGACTGTTGTACTGCTGCTGTAATCATTTTTTGAATGTCCTCTGGACGCAGAATTGTGTGAACTAGACCAGAGGTTGGCTCTACCAGGAGGATCCGATGTCAGAGAAGCTGTTGTAATTCCTGGACCCCAGAGATCTGCAGTGTGAATGTCCAGGGGACAATCTTGAAGTGAAATCTGATCTGGAGTAAGTGGTAACTGAAGAACCTCCCGTTCCTGAAGTATAGGGACATGTTCTGGTTCTGGCAGATGGAGCCTGCTAGTTTTTGAGGCCAGCTGTTTAGCTATCTTATCTCTTTGTTGGCCAGTACGGGAAGCAGATCGTGCAGAAGGCTTATTATGAGCCTGAGAAATCGTGGTCTCAGCAGCTAATAGGCCAGAAGGATCCGTAGAAGGATCAGACCTTGACTCTATTTGGGCCGTAATGGACTGCTGCTGCACAGAGGCCTTACGGCCATGTTTACTCTTGCTTGCAGCCTTGGGCATTATTAAACAGGAAAAATGCCGTGACTTATTCTCACTTATTCTCAATGGCCGCCCTCAATGTTATGTGAGGGAACTGATCAAATGAGGCACCTTATACACACAAGGGTGAGACTCAATTCTCCCCAGAAATAAGATGTGCTCAATATCACTGCTTGGTGAATAATGCCAGTGAAAAAAGGAAAGGTGCCGTTATAACCAAACTGGCCTCAAACTGTAGGCCACGCCTACCAGTTAGAAGGGAGCGCGAAAAACTCCACGAAAGAAGCTGACTTGAAGACTGCTTTCTTTGAAACAGGAAGGCAAAATACCAAGGACCCGTTAATTAAACAAGGTCTGAACAATAGCGGAGGTAAGCTTTTCAATCGGCTGTAACGATTAGTAGAAACAGAGAGAGCAGTTTTTCCCCCAGGGCTAATTGCTCTAATTAGGAGAGCTGGCAACAAACGGGAGCGTCACTAGCTCCACAAAGAATCTAAAATCGCTCCGAATAATTTAAATAACCGCCAACAGCTTCACTGAATCCTTGCCCAAGTTGGGAAGGAAAGCGGCAAAGAAGGACTTGCTAAATAGGAACGGTCCGACAAACAGCTGAGATATTGGCCGCAATAGAGTTTCAAATGAGGAAAAGAGGCGATTCTCCTTTCAAATTAACGGCTTTTAAAATGGCGGTGCGAGAGAGCTATCGGGAGCGCAGTAGCTCCACAAATTAATAAAGCTCGCTTTATGTCAAAACACCTCCCTCAGGGTGAATTTAAGAAGCGCTGACTCCCCCACGGGAGCGTAATGCTCCACAAACTTTTTACTTACTGACCAGTAGAAGTGAATGTAAAGTCCAAGGGGGAGAAACTTGTAAGCGGAAAAACCGCTTCACTTTTTAACTAATCTGACATCCAAAGCGCAAAAGAATGGTCAGAAAAAGACAGTCCAAAATTCCAAGCCAAAAATTTCTGAAATTGTTTTTAGATTGCAGGAAAAAGGGTGAAGGAGAACGAATCCACACAACCGTCCAGTCTGAAGGACTGAGCAAAGCTGGGAGCCCCGTCATCAGGGGGCGGGATTTAGCTTTGACAGGCTCAGTCCTTATCTGATTGGCACGAGCACAACCCATTCCTGACTGCTGTCTCCACCTCACAATGGAGAACAAGTATGCATAGGGAGCACCAAGGACCCCACAAATAAAAAGAAATGAACTTCTGATCTATAGTATATCCTGTGTTAGACAGGATAGATTATAGGGGGAAAAAAGTCTCTTCTACTTGTTTGGTAGATCTTAATAATTATAAATATTTTATTAGTGAATTAATGTCACTTGGATTAAAAAAATAAGGTGACCACCATTTATGTTGCAGCTTTATATTCCCCAATTGTTTGGCCTTATTTCTCTGAATCTGAGAGATTAAAAACACTTTTTCCTTTTGTAAAAGTAAGCTGTTCACCCCAGAGGTGGGTTTCAGCAGGTTCTGGAGAACCAGTAGGGGAAATTTTGAGTAGTTTGGAGACACAGTAAATATCACCTCTGACTGGCCCCATCCCCATCAATTATCTGCCTCTTGAGTCCCAGCTGATCAGGACGGAATGGAGATTTTACAGTATCCTTCCCCTGCCATGCCCACCAAGCCACACCCACAGAACCGGTAGTCAAAAATTTTGAATCCCACCACTGGTTCAGCCCTATCCCAAAAAAACAACAACAACAAAAAAAAAAACCAAATCACAGGCACAGTGAAAAGTATTTATGGAATGGGGGAAGTCCAAGTCTTTTAATAGGGTACAGAAAAAAATGACACAAAAATTTGGTACATGTGATACATCAGAAAGAAACCAATGAAAGAACGAAAGACATTTATTACATTTGACAAGTGAACAATAGAAAACATTGATGAGAGATTACTTTCCACATGTGGTAAATTTATGATGGGTTACATCATGCTCTTTCCAAGATGGATTAGTATCTTACTTAAAACTTTCAAGTGTATTCAATTACTTTCAGAATACACTGACTAAGATTCAGTTGTTGAAAAGGCTGTTTTTCCCCATGAAAACACAGAAGAAAAGCATGCTTTCCTAAAATCTGAAAGGAGGTCAACACTGCCAGAATAAAATTCTAATAATGTCCTCCCTTACAGGCTAATAATGGAGCCCAAAATGCTAAATAATACTACCAGAGACAGAAAAAGAAAAGCACAGAAATTAGGCATAAGCAGGAGATCACTTCAAAAAGCAGCCTGATAGTGTTTTCTCCTGAAAAGTATCCAATGGGTGAGAATTATGTTGGGTGGGAATTATACTTCCAGAACATCGATCAGCATCACTTTTTTACTTCACTTTTGAACATCAGATGTTCCTTTGTATTCAGATCTGGCCTCAGCAAAATGATGTAACACTTAGGGATGAAGATGCAACCCAGCAGCCCAGCACTGGAAGCCAAGATGGAGAAAACCTGCACAGCAACCATGAATTTCCCTTTGGCGCTCAGATAGGTAGGCACAAAGGAGATCCAGACACTGCAAAAGACCAGCATGCTGAAGGTGATCAGCTTGGCTTCGTTGAAGGACCCAGGTAGATTCCTGGCCAGGAAGGCCACTATGAAGCAAATGGCAGCCTGAAAACCCATGTAACCAAGGGCAACATAAAACATAATGACAGAGCCTTCATTGCACTGCAGAACAATCTCTCGAGGCTGGGAATACATGTCAGAATCAGGGAAGGAAGGAAAGACTCCTAACCAGGTGAAACAAATGACAACCTGGACACTGGAACAAGAAATGATGATGGCGTTGGTCAGACTCTTGCCCAGCCATCCTCTCACTCTGTTTCCTGGCTTTGTGGCCAGGAAGGCCAGCACCACCATGACTGTTTTGGCCAAGACGGAAGACACGGCAATTGAGAAGATGATGCTGAAAATTGTTTGTCGGAGAAGGCAGGTGGTTCTCCTTGGCCGACCAATGAAGAGAAAGGAAGTCAAGAAGCAAAGAAGAAGGGAGACCAGGAGGATATAGGAGAGGTCCCGGTTGTTGGCTTTGACAATTGGCGTTTCTTGGAATTTAATGAAGATTCCCAAGACTAAAACTGTGGTTAAGATCAGAAATAGAGCAAGGAAAGTAAGAATAATTCCCAAATACTCTTGATAGGACAAAAAAGTGACAGTTTTGAGGATACATTGATCTCGATGCTTGTTCTGATACTGACTGTCTGGACATCTGGTGCAGTGGTCTGCATCTATAGAGGACAAATGTAATATTTACCATGAATTTATAGGATGGGAGTTAGATTTTGAAATCAGGAAGCCCACATCTGACTTTATGTGTGTATTCATCTGAAGAGGATGGGAGGATAGGAGTAGGTGTACACATGTTCTTCTTCGCATTAGTATGTATCTCAAGTTGATAAACTGTAGCTAGATTAGGGGAGAATTTGAGAGGAGACAATTCTAGGAAGCAAAAGGAGAAGGGACAACCATCTACATCAGGGGTGTCAAACTTAATTTCATTGAGGGCTGCATCAGGGCTATGGTTGATCTTGGGAGGGGGAGGTCAGGTCATGCTAGCCTGAGATTTCCTCTTCTCATTGGGTAGACCAGGATGGCCCCATGGGCCGGATCCCACGTCATCGTAGGCCAGATGAAACCCATGGGCCTTGAGTTTGACACCCCTGATCTACATCATGTAGGAAGGTTTCTAATGGACTAGGACTAGCCAATTTGACAAGGTTGGAATATTCTGGTTTTCCAAAATGGAGTTTGATTTGTCCCATTACCCATTAATTGGAGGATAAAATTGAAATTCAATGACAATATTGTTCAACTATTTTTGCTTTCATTTTGTCCCACCAAATCCCAGTGGTTAATGATTAAAAAAGAGCAGATAAAGTTGTCTCGTTTTCTCTCTAATCGCAATATTGAGGAGAGGTTCCCCTCCGGTAGCAATGTATTCCCCCAATAGCTACTCCACAGGAAACACAGATCATGCTTGCCTACTCCTTGGATACTTTGGAGGAAGATAGTTAGGCAGAAATGTGTCTATCCCGAGTCCACCCTGGAATGGAGGAGATGGCAAGATTACTGACTAGGTCCTGTGTGACTTGGCTGTCAGGCCTGGAAGCCATCTTTTTCATTGCATCTTCAGGCCTGCCATATTTACTACTGTTGGAAACTGTGGTGGGGGAATTGTATGGCGCATGGGTGATATATATCGGTAGTCATAATAACATTCCTTTCTCAAAAAGTCAAGGACATCTTGCCCTGCACCTGGAGGGTTAGAACCGGGAGACATCTCCATGGTCCAGTCAACATGGTGTTTAGATTGGGCCATGTGACTTGTGGGTATTGGGCAGGGACTTGAACTTTCCTTTGAGTGGGGAAAACCTGTAAGCTTTCAGATTTGGGTTTTCCCAGATGTGCCAATATGACATCTTCAGTAACATGGAACTTTGGGGAAAGTCAAGCCTCGGAGTTTTCTTTCATTGGGGGTGTTACTTGGAACCTTGACATTGGAGATTAATTTATCTCAATGGAGAGCTTCATACTGTAGAAGCAAGATCATTCTGTTTGTCATGGTAAAACAACGGGCTGCTTCATATCCAACTGATCCTTCACAAAGTCGCATATGCTTCTTGATAGCTGCTTGGCTTATTCTACACTTAACCTCTCTTTCCAATGAATTCTCCCAGCTCATATTATTGTTATATCTTTGGTGAAATTAATTCTGATAGTTAAATTAATACTCCCTCCCACTCCAATACCCAAATTAGAAGTATCTTCTTAGCAATGATCTGCAGGAACTTTTGCTCCTATCGCAAGGGCTGTTTTGATTCCCATTCACCCACCTTCTTGAGTGGAAATGCTCCCTTCTGCACAAGGGATGCAGTTGTAGCAACAGATTGGTTTTCCTTCCTGGACCACCTTGAAATATCCAGGTTGACAAGGCTCCACACACTGGGAGGAAGGCAAGGGCTGAAAATGAATGAAATTTCCATTCAGAAGCATCTACAAAACTGATTTGTTAAGAAATGAATTATAGTGTTGAAATGGGATTGTCAGGTCCCATAGTTTATCTCGTCTCCAGAGAAGAACAGCAGGGTTGCCTTGGAGACTGGCCTTTATCACCTCCTCAGCCTGAGTATCTCATAATATCTTTACACTTCGAGATTGGCTTGGAGATGTATTGGGCTTTGGGAGGGGCTCTGTCTGCACTCTACTGTTTTGAGCGGAAAACTTAATTCCTGCGTAGATCTCTTGCTATCACAATCTTCGAATAAAAGTTTCCTTTTGAAATGCCTTTTCTTTCATGAGTAGTGCTTTCTTGAGAGGACTGGAGAGGCAGGACCTTACAGGGACCAACAAAAGACGTATCTGCAAAATGGACTAGAAGTGGACCATTCGGTTTCTCCTCTGGGCCATGTTTTGGTGGCCACTCCAGAGAATTTTCTAGAAAGTTACTCTTGAAACTAGAAGCATGATAGTCAGACATGCTTTCATTTTGGGGGACTGTCTCTGGAAGGCTGTCAGAGAAACATTTGGAAAAAGAGATCATATGGAGGGGAAATGGGAATTCTGAATTTGTTCAGCATGATGGGTTTTGCACTTTTCTTCTACCAAAGAAGGTCACATTTTTGAATCTATACATGTCCAAATGAACATGTGTAACTGAATTGATTTTAATTCTCCCCTCCTCTTAAATCCTGCTTCCATTTCCGTGTATCCCCACATTTTTTTTCCGCAGAGTCTTCTACTGTATAAGTCATAAAGCATCTTTTCCTTTGCTGGTTATAAATGAAAGAATATAATCCTGAAGCATGGATGTGAAGGCACTCAGGTTTACATATTGTTTGGGATGGAGGTGATTGATTGAGATGATGGAGAAAACTAAAAAGATGGGACACTTAAATATTTTTTGGGAGGGCTTTTGGGGGGGGACTTATTTTAGTGCATACACTCAAAAACCTGATTGGACATATTATCAGGGAATGTCTTATTTTCAGGGAAACATGGTAAAGAGATGGGAAAACCTCTTCCTCTACCTGATTGAGCCACTGAGGGCTCGCGATGGCTTCCTTGTTGATGCTGAATTTGACTCCAATGGTTCCTTCTCTGTCTAGACTCCCAAATTTCACTCTAGTGGTCGACTTATTAGGAAACAACACCCAGCTCACAATGTCAAAGTCAGCCATCAAATCTCCATTTCTATCCAAATACATTCCTTCTATGGTGTTGTTGTAGATCTGAGGATTCTTCAGGAAATGGTGAAGCTACGGAATATAAGGAAAGAGGTTTTTACACCAATGGAATCATCTAAACAAGTCGATGTACAGAGATATAAGAAATTTGGCTTATTGAGCTGCAGCCCGTTTTCTTCTCAGGACAATCTGCATAGATTTGTCCTTCAGGTACCAATGGTGGATGTTTTCTTTCCAACTAGCCCATATTTTCTTGTTTTCTTGTTTTATTTCTCCCATTAGTTCTCTTGAAGTTAAGCAGATGTCAGAAGGACAGGAGAAGGGAAATCCATTATGTACAAATATATTTGCTTACATTATCTGTTGCTTATCCATGAGTTTTCCCCTCCTCCCTGAGATGTCCTACATAGCTATAGATACATTGTTTTGTCTACAGAGATTTATCTTAACATTCTTTGGAGAGTTTCTCCTGTGCACATTGAATAACAAACACCGCAGTGAGCCTTGATTATTTATTTTGAGTCCTGTATTTTCATTCCACAAGAGAGATAGATTAACAGAGTTGGAAGGGACCTTGTAGTCATCTAGTCCAACCCCCTGCCCAAGCAGGAGACCCTACACCATTTCTGACAGATGGCAGTCCAATCTCTTCTTGAAGCTTCCAATGATGAAGTTCCCACATCTTCTGAAGGCAACTTCTGTTCCATTGGTTGATTGTTCACACTGTCAGAAAATGTCCCCTTATTGTAGAAGACACAGCATCAGTTTGTACAACTCAGTCCTGGAAATATAATAATTTAATAATTATAATAATAACTTAACAAAGTTGGAAGGGACCTTGGAGGTCTTCTAGTCCAAACCCCTGCTTAGGCAGGAAACCCTACACCACTTCAGACAAATGGTTCTCTAATCTCTTCTTATAAACTTCCTGTGTTATGAATTGGCTTTCGGAAATTGGGAAGCAAATGTCAATATTTATAATTGACTCTTCCATCTGCTCGTTATCTGAAGAAAGCTTGAACACTGATTCTGAGGGAAAGCTTGAATATTGATTCTGGCACTTTTCCGGTGATTTTACAAGAATATACACTGATAATTATAATAGGAGCCTGAGTAGCGTAGGGGGCTAATGCCTCCTACTAAAGGCAGCAATTAACACCAGCTGCCTGTAATTTCTCTGAGTTCAATCCTAGCCAGGCTCAAGGTCGACTCAGTCTTCCATCCTTTCTAAGGTGGGTAAATTGAGGACCCAGTTTGTGGGGGCAATAAGCTGACTTTGTATAAATATACAAAAAGTATGAAGGCTATTGCTTAACGCATTGTAAGCCGCCCTGAGTCTCCAGAGAAGGGCGGCATATAAATCAAATTAAAAAAAAAATATTAAAAACAAGAAGAGAAGTAATATCCCATTTAGATGGGACTTACCAGTTGGTATAATTTTTAGATACCACGGCGTGAGACATTGTTTGAATACTATTGAAAAAGCGGAATATTTTTACAAAAATATTTTTAAGGGAGCCCCGGAATATGTTAAGAATAAAAAACATGAAAGAGAGTCTACAAAATGCAAACAGAAGGAAGAAATTCAAAGTGTGTTAAAAGAAAAAGGAGCACTAGGTGGTTGTCCAGAGGATTCTATTATGGATTTTTCAGACAAGAATATTGAGCATCCCAGTGACCCTAGAGGGGGAGTACTGGACCTTGAACTGTTGGAGCAAGATTTAAAAAATAAAACTACAATTTGAGAGGAGCAACAGCAGAGGCCCAGTGCTCTTCAAGAAATGGGGGGTGATGCCAATCAACAGGAACTAGAAGTTAATGAGGTAACTCGACTGGAAACCACTGATGACAAATATAAGGAGTATCGTGAAATGTTTGAATCTTTAGCAGAAAGGATTGAAAGATTTGGAAATAGGTTATAACTTTTTAAAGTTCATACTGAGTTGGATTTATATTTGACTTACATATCAAAATGGATTATAAAAATTTTCTACAAAGTTTATCCTGAGGATCCAAGCTATTGTAGATAGCTGTTAAAACTTTGGAGATATATAATAATTTTTCAAAAGTTCATCCTGAGTTGGATTGATATTAGACTTATATATTAAAATGGATTATAAAAAATTTACTATAAAGTTTATCCTGAATTGGACTTAACATCCTGAGAAAGGTAAACAGATTGCTGCAATATTAGCAGCGATCTGTGGTTACCCTATTATAGTTTTTTTTTTTTTTTTGTGGAATTCATCATCTAGGAGAAGAGAATGAAAATGAAAACATCTCACAACCCGAAGGAATGAATTGCAAAGGGCGACAGGATTTGAAAGAGCTTTAAAGGAACATCTGGGAATGCGGTTTCTAGTTTTTTTTCTTTAAGGTTTGAATCTTAGGAGGAGCTGCATTGGTTTTTTCTTTTTTTTAGGTGGTACAGTATAAGCTAGTTTGAATGATTCTACCTAGAGGAGTAGAATACCTTCGTGGTTGGATATTATTTATATAAAGTCACTTGGGAGGTTGTTTTTTTGTGTGTGGAGAGATGCCTTATTTTGCTGATGGGGGCAGCTAGAAGACAAAGCTTATTGGAATTGGATTTATGTTGGAGAAAGTATTTAACTTCAATCAAGATGAAGAGAAGATTGAAATTTGGATTATGGAGATAGAAAAATTTCTTTTTGGATACAATTGTACGATTATAATTATATATGCATAATTACATATATTATATTGCATGTTTTATGTTTTTGTTTTTTAGTTAAGGGGTGTAGTTGGGATAAAATTATTTGATATGGATATGCAGGTGGTATACTATATTTTATTATAAGGGGGATTGCGTTTGGTATATGATTAGTAATGTTAATATTAATGGATTACAGAAAGGTATGATATTTCTTAATTTGGTTTGAATATTATAAGTACTTTATTGATTGATAAATGAATATTGATGGTTGGTCATTATTATTGGTTTTTTTTAATTACATTATTGTTAACTTTAGAAAAACATTAATATTTATAGGTTTATTGTTATACTTCTTTGTTATAAGTATTGGGTTTGTCTTGTTTGTTTTTTCTTTTTTTTCTTTTTTTTTTCTTCTTTCGAAATTTTTTCAACTTAGAATTTGAATACTTTAAAATTTTTTCTTTTCTTGTTTTAAACTTCTTTTTAAAATTTGTAGCGGAAGTCAAGGGGGAGATGGGGAGGGAAGGGGTTGGGGTAGAGGGAGGTAGGGGGAGGGGCTGGGAGGCGGGGGTTGGGGGGGAAATGAAAAAATTTTGTATTGTAAAACTTTTTCAATAAAAAAAAAATGTAGTATTACGTTATAATAAATTGGGACATAATCCAAAATCCCTTTCCACAAGCTTCAAAGTCTAGAATCTGAAGAAAGAAAAACTCAAAGCACATGACGTAAAATACATGAAGTAAAATAATTGTATAAAAGGTAGAATTTGCCACTCGGCAATGCTGGAGACCAAATGTAAAAAGAAAGAGTAATTCAATATTTAATGTTACATGTAATAATAGCGGCAACGGAATTACATATGCACAAAATTGGAAATACGGAAGTATACCAACAGAGGAAATGGTAATAAAGAAAATATTAGAATGTGCCAAAATGGACAAGTTAACGATGGAAATTAAAGACAAAGGAGAAACAATGTATTACTTAATATGGGGCCTATGGTACAATTGGCTAGATAATAGATGCAAAGTTTAGAAAATTAATGATGAAAGAGGGTCATTAAGCTAGAAACGAATACAGGTATAGAACTATATAGAATAATACATATTGCAAGCAATATTATTATTAGACTGTGCATAACTGCAAATTAAAATATATAGAGTGCTAAATGTATAGAGAATTATGTTATAATTATGGAAACAATAGATATAAAAATGATATATAATATCAAGTTTCTTTTTTTCCCTATGGATTATACTGTATGATTAAGAGAAAAATGGTTGTAATTAGGATGTATAACATTATACATATTTATAAAGGTGCTGATACAACCAGTATATCCTTTCTCCTTTCAGCTCCAATCCAGGAGCCCTCAAGCAGCTGCACTCACAACAAACCATTTTATACCAAATTTATATTTTTAAAAGTTAAACTAGTATAGATCTATTTCAAGCTATTTAGCTCTCATCAGCTACTCTCCCTTTATTTCTTTATCAGCAAAAATATAAATTTGGTATCATTAATATATATAACATGTGGCTCAGAAGGTTAATTCAACTGCCTAACATGCAGGAATCCAAGTTCATAAGGGTATGGCTAGCTGATGAAAGCTAAAAAGCTTGAAATAGATCTATACTAGTCTCCCTTTATTTCTTTATAAGCAAAATATAAATTTGGTATAAAATGTCGTGAATGTGACTGCTTGAGTGCTCCTAGATTGGAGCTAAAAGGCAAAAGAGAGCAGAATGCCCCTCCCATTTTTTGGGGGTAGACCAGGTGTCTTGATAGAAAAACATTTCGTGTGTGTATGTGTGTATGAAAGAGGAGAACAAGGGATCTTATGAAAGAAAATGATTTTTTCTCAATGTATATGACATTTCTCAAAGAGTGTTTCATGATGTTCATCATCTAGATGTCGCCCTTAGCAACATACATGGAACCGATAAGGAAATACCTGCCATGCTTGAATGTTTTCAACTTCCACCTTGTTTTTTTTCTCCATCCTTGTCCTCTGGGATCGGGGTGAATTGACCACATTTAAGGCGTGTGCCACAATCTGGATGGCATTGTAAGTTAAGGAATTATCTAGAGAGAAGGTCTTTTCAATCTTCTGCTGAGGTAGAGTCTCCAAGTTCTCTTTGTCTGTACACCTTGTCCAGCCTTTCACAGACAAGGCAGGCTTCTCATATGAACAGTGAAATTTCTTAGTCATAAATGCTTTCATTAAAAGATAGAAATCTTTGATATCATCAAATTTGGTCCTTTGGCTGGTCTGGATAAGAAAAGAAAAAATGATATGGGTGTATCTGAAAGAGAAACTATTATATGATAATTCAATGGTGAGATCCCACAAAGCAGTTGTGATCCAAACTATCCCTTCAATAGGCTTTCGCAAGGAATTTAATATGTTTTCTAGGAAAAAGGCTCCCTCGATGAACGTAAACTCTGAGTAATAAACCAATACATTGATTTGGGCCCACAGGTTGAAAACAGAAATCTGATCCTTGAAGTTCTCATCTTTTAATAATACGATTTCTGAAAAAACAACACAGATGCCATTCTGATCCAGCATAGGAATGAAGGTCCTAATGAAATGTTCTCCGTTATCAGTGTCTGCAGCAAAGACGCCGATGAATGTCCATCGAAAATACAGCAGCAGTTTAACAATCCCCAGGTTTTGAGCACCTTCTTTGGGGATGGTCCGGTAGAAAAAAGGTAACTGAGTTTTATCACTCAGGATCGGTGAAATATAAGTGTAGCTGATCTGGAGTGAAAAAAAAGGAGATTTATATTTTATTTGGGGCTTTTACTATCCTGCTCTATGGAGTAGAGAGTTGGTCTCTGACAGAAAACCACTTTTTGGACATGTGATGCAACACCCAGAAAAATACAGCATCCTTCACTTAATCCTCCAGGGAAAGACAGAAGGCAAATGAGATCCAGGCAGAAGAAGAACATTGTGACTTCAAAACTTAATGGCGCTGACAGCAGCTCTGTTGGGAGCGCTAACCCCTGTGATTTTGTAAAGCTGCTAGAACAGCAAAAATCAGCTGTCTAGCAGCTTGGAAATTTTTTCCTGGAGAAGGGGGGAAAGTGAGCTGTCGGGTGTGGGTAGAGCTCCCCAAATCCTCCAGGAATAATCCTGGGGTGCGGAGGGTCAGAGCTCCCCAAGCATCTGACTTGAAGCTCTGGATCCAGGATGTTTCTGTTTTAAACAGAACAAGGCACCGTGACCACCCCTGCAAGCAAAATTTCTTACAATGATTGGATTTAAAAGCAGGCAGAGCAAAGACTGGAGAAATCACAATTGCAAGTACCAAACTTTAACTTAATAGACTATTACTTCCTTCAGAGTTTGAGACAGGAGAAAGTTTAAAGAAAATGACGCTGGATTGCTTAAGGGCGTGAAAATGCAACTTAGAGAAAGTGCTTGTTGACACCTGTTAATGCTTGTTAAAGCTGTCAGTATTGCTTTAAGACTCTGCTGGGGGAAATTGAGGTCTGCAAGCTAAAGAAAACAAGACTGATTTATCAATGATTTATCCAGCTTCCTGCAATTACTGTGAGTTCAATCCTAGCCAGGCTCAAGGTCGACTCAGCCTTCCACCTTTTCTAAGGTGGGTAAATTGAGGACCCAGTTTTGGGGGGGGGGCAATAAGCTGATTTTGTATAAATATACAAAAGTATGAAGGCTATTGCTTAACACACTGTAAGCTGCACTGAGTCTCTGGAGAAGGGCGGCATATAAATCAAAGCAAATAAATAAATAAATAAGTAAATAAATAAATTACAATACCTATTAAAGAGTGCAATCAAGAGACTTATTGGTTTTGTTGTGAGTTGTTGGAAAGTGTAATTTGGAAATGGCTGCGAAGCAAGTAAAAACTGCTGTGGTCAAAAGCACTGGGTCTTCTCCAGCCCAAACATCAAGAATGCAGTCCTTGTTAGCCCCTCCAGACACACAAGTATTAACCCTAGAAGCTCTTGAGGGGGCTTTAAAGAAATTATCTACTGACTTGGAAGAAAAAAATCACACTCGATTTAGAGGGAAAAATTAAAGAAGTGTCTGAGGAACTGCTTGATATTAAAGACACAATCCAAACCCAAAATGATGCAATAAGAGAAGATATTGTGGAAGCCTTCAAAGGAGTGTGGGGTTATGTTACATCTTTAGAGGAAAGAGTGGATGAAATTGATCAGCACAATTTGAATGTGGAGGCTAAACTGGGGGAGGCTCAGACTAAGATGGAAAAAGCAGAAGCAGAACTCGTAATGACACAATACAGATCAATGGAATGGGCAGTGAGGGTGAGAGGCTTGAAAGAAAATAATCAAGGAAAATCTCAGGGAGATTTTTGCAGAAGCCTTTGATCAATTTACTGGAGAATCAAAAGCAGAGTGTGATTGGCAAATAGACAGAATTTACTGTGTTAACTCATGGATTGCTAGACAGTGACAACTACCAAGAGACATTGTGATTTACTTTGTTACAAGGAGGACAAGAAATGGAATTTTACAAGTCCCTTATAATAAGAAACTTCAAGTGGCAGGACAGGAGGTTGCAGTAATGAAGGAAATTCCCCCCAAAATGCTGGGATCCAGAAAGGACTATGCCTTTTTAGTTGATGAGCTCAGAAACCATGAGTTACAGTACAGATGGGAAGCCCCAGCTGGATTAGTGGTGAATTATTTAGGTGAGAGATATTGTCTTAATTCAGTTTGGAAGGCAAGAGATTTTTACACTACCATACTGAAGGCTGGAAATCCTCCATCTCCAGATGCCAGAAGAAGGAAGGAGCCAGGGGAGGCCAAAAAGGGGGGAAAGGAAGTTAAACAGGCACAAGCTCAAGGAGGTATTTCGACCACCCAAGAAGAATTACTGCAACTTTTGGAGGATGTTCAACTTTTGGATTCATTTGGAAAAATGGAAGATTCCAAAGAACAGAGACAAACTCGAGCTGTAACCAAACGTAAAGAACAAGAATTAAAGAAACAACAAAGTCAGATGATAAGTCAAGAAATTGTAACTACAAATACAGAAGCTGGGGGAGGAGCTAGACCGAAGAGGAAATTTCAAGAAGAATTCCAGTCGGTTCTCCGGAAGCTTTCAGGAGCCGAGGATGGGAAATAAATTTTTGACCTGGAATGTTAATGGCTTAAACTCACCACAAAAGAGGAAGAAGATATTTCACTATCTGAAACAGGTTTAAAATGATGTAATTTGTTTGCAAGAAACACACATTAGAACAAATGACCAAAAATATCTAATAAACGCTAGATTGGAAACACATTTTGTTGCAGCAGCTCCCGAGAAGAAAAATGGAATAGTTATATATATATATAAGAACAGATTTAACTGCTAAATTAATTGAAGCAGATTCACAAGGAAGATATATAGCAATTGAATTATTAATAGAAGGGAAGAAAGTACTTTTAATGGGAATATATGCACCCAATCAACAACAAGAAAAATTTTACAAACTTTTGCATAAAAAATTAGTACAAATGGATTATAAATCATGTATAATGATGGGTGACTGGAATGGCGTATTGGACACCAAAAAGGACAAAAAGACCCTTTTGCGAAACACGGGCTAAATTGCCCAAATCTTTTTTTGACATGGTGGATGACATGGAATTGAAAGACATTTTGCGTGAACAAAATCTTGATGAGCATTTTTTTCTGATCTTTTTCTAGAATTGATTTTATTCTAATGATTTTCTTTCCAGGGTAAAGAAAATGAAAGTATGCCCAAGAACATTATCAGATCACAATCCGGTATGGATGGAACTAGAGTGTCCAGTATGCTTCCTTCAGTATCCAGGAAAGAAAAACCCAGACTTCATTATAAAATAAAGCATAGTACTTTTACTAGATATAAAGTGAACGCAACCATGGAAAGCAGGATTCTGAGGCAAAAAGCGCGAAAGTTACAGATAGAAAGCATCCCCTCCCATTGTCCACCGTAAATCACCCAATCCAAAGGTCTCCCAGAGGTAAGGTGGGAGCACACGTCTGGCAGTGTCATCAATCAAGAATGCGGTGTCTGTTGACCTGATAGCAGTTTCACCAGTTCAGTAATAAGCTTAAGAATTGGTTTCATTTTCCTGCCCATATGTAGCCCAACTAGCTACCTCCCTCCCTCCATTACTATGACAGCCAAAGCAGAGAAAAGCAGAGGGTGACATTCGGCCCCCCTTCAGACGAGAAGACCTCTAGTCCTGAAACAGAGAGAAAAAGAGGTAATATCACAACAATTAAAAACCAATACTACCTAAGGTTTGTCAGGGTATTTGGTGTGAAACAATTGCACTTTTTTAGGTGCCTGAACATCACGTTTATTCACCCATTCAGCTTGTGATAATGGGAAGTGTTTCCAGGCCACCAGATACTGCACTTTACCGTGATGTTTTCTAGAATCCAAAATCTTCTTAACCTCAAAATGTTGTTCCCTTTCAATGAGTATGGGAATGGATGGAGGTTCCTTGGCTGGACGTAGAGGGGAATCTACCCAGTTAGCTTGCTGGTAATTTATATAACACCTCAGATACTGTTCTAACATGGAATTGGTTCTTTCACAAGCCCCATTTGTCTGGGGGTGGTGGGCGGAGCTTAACCCCTGGGTGGAGTCTACCAGCATCAGGAACTCTTTCCAAAAGTTGGAGGTGAATTGTACTCCCCTGTCTGAAATTATACGTTTTGGAACCCCATGTAACCTGTACACATGTTGAATAAACATTTTAGCAAGGGTTTTTGCTGAAGGGATTTTAGGACATGGGTTAAAGTGCACCTGTTTGGAAAACAAATCAGTCACTACCCATGTGACTGTGCACCCCCCACTTTCTGGGAGGTCTACAATAAAATTCATGGATATTTCCTTCCAAGGGGCAGTGGGTCTGGCTACACTTTGGAGTAGACCAGGTGACTTCGCCAGAGGCCTCTTAGCTGAAGCACACACCAGACAGCTCACTACATATGCCTCTGTGTCCTTTTTGAGTGCAGGCCACCAGAACTGTCTTTTGACAAAATGTAAGATTTTGACAAATCCAAAGTGCCCCGCCACTTTGGAGTCATGAGCGTGCTGCAAAACTGTTACTCTTAGGCTGGCTGGAACATATAATTTAGCTCCAATCCAAGCTAGTCCATCACAAAGTGTGCATTTATTTGAGTGGGCTTGGAACCACTCGCCGGTTTCAAAGTCTCTTGTAGTTTCTGGAGCAAATTGCCCGAGAGGCTTGGGTTGTTTTTCAACTGTGCTCTGGTAGTCACTGGTGCCGCCAGTTGGGTTGAAAGGATGATGGGATGAACAACTTCCTCCCTGGTGCTGTTGTATTGAGGCAATCTGGACGAAGCATCTGCCACGAAGTTCTTCCAACCAGGGAGGTAGCGCAAGGTGAAATTAAAACGGTTGAAATGTTGGGCCCAGCAAACTTGCTTTGGTGACAAGTTACATGGGGTTTTTAAAGCTTTGAGGTTTTTATGATCAGTCCATACTTCAAAAGGATGCTTAGTTCCCTCAAGAAATTGTCTCCAAGTTAGAAGTGCCCAGCATATAGCAAAAGCTTCTTTCTCCCATATGGCCCATCTCTTTTCAGTTTCTGACAGTTTTCAGGATGTGTAGGCACAGGGTGTAATTTTCCATCTGCATTCTTTTGCCGAAGTACGGCTCATACTGCTATGTTGCTAGCATCTGCCTGTACTACAAAAGATTCATTCATGTCTGGGTATTTGAGGATTGGTTTGGCAGCAAGCAGCTGTTTCAACTTTTTGAATGCTGCCTGGCAGTCCATAGTCCATTCAAGAGCTCGGGAGGGTTTTGGTTTTACTTCACCTTTTGTTTTCAGGAGATTAGTTATTGGCAGTGCGATTTTGGTGAATGAGGGGATGAACTGTCGATAAAAGTTAGCAAACCCCAAGAAACTTTGTAATTGCTTGCGGGTGCGTGGCACAGTCCATTCCAATACCACCCGAACCTTCCCAGGGTCCATTTCTATTACCTCATGTGAGATGCCATATCAAAGATAGTCAATTTTGCTTTGGTGGAACTCGCACTTAGAAAGTTTGGCATATAGTTCAGCAGCCCTGAGTTTTTTCAGGATAGTGCGCACTAATTTCACATGGTAGTCCATGTTCTCAGAGTAGATGAGAATGTCATCCAAATAAACCAGCACCCCCTTGTACAAATGCTCATACAAAACTTCGTTGATCAATTGCATGAACACCGCAAATCCAAAAGGGAGTATTGGAACTGGAAACATCCTAGCGGGCAGTTAAATGCAGTTTTCCATTCATCCCCCTCCTTAATTCGCACTCTGTAGTAAGCTTCCCATAAGTCCAGTTTGGTGAAAACTTTTCCGTTCCCTAGGTGGGCTAACATGTCCCTCATGAGGGGTAGGGGGTAGACATTTTCCACACAAATAGCATTTAAATTCCGATAATCAACTACTAGATGAAAGGAGCCATCTTTCTTTTCCCGGAACAGAACTGGCGCGGCCACCCATGGCCTAACTGGTTGGATGAAACCCAGTTCTAGGTTTTTGTCAATGAAATTTCATAATTCCCCCAGCTCACCGGGGGGGGGGGGGTCATTGGGTAAATTTTTGGCTTAGGGAGCTTTACTCCAGGGAGTATCTCAATGGTACAGTCTGTAGCCCTGTGAGGGGGGGGGGGGGTAGCACATCCGAGGCCTTCTCACTAAAGACTTCATGGAGATCCCAATACTCCTTTGGAATTTTCTCCTCCCGTTCAATGTGGTCAATTTGCCATCTCTGCTTCTTCGTGCTCCTCTCCGCCCTCAAGGGGGGGTTCTTCCCTTTCTAGTGGCGGGTTCCTAGCGCGAATGTGCAAAACCCCCATTTTCCAATTGACTCGCGGGTTCCATTTACGTAGCCAGGGCAGGCCAAGTATAAGGGGTCATTCCATGCTAGGGGCCACAATAAAACTGAGAGTCTCTACGTGGTCCCCTAATTTCATTTTGATGAGTTCAGTTACAAAATTGGTTGACCCCCTCTCCCCCCCATTGATCCATCTAGCTGATAAAACGCAATAGGCCTTTTCAATGCTTTCAGTCTCAGGCCCATCTCCTCTACTACTTTCAGGCTGATTATGCATCTGGTGCACCCAGAGTCTAATAGGGCTGGCATCTGTGCATGGGCCCCTATGGACAGCACCCTTAATTCTATGGGGATGAGCATGGGGCCCTCAATGTGACTCACCAGATCATCGGAGTCGGTCTCGCTGTCGTCCACATTGGTTAGAGTTCCCAACTCAACCTTGATCCAGGGAGTGAACTCAATGACTTCCCCTTCCAGTGCCGTTTCACAAACTTTTGTGGGTGTTTTGTCCATCTTCTTAGGCCCTCTGCTGGTAGGTTTTGGCACTGGCGTGGAGGAACACTCAGCAGCCGAGTAACCTTCCATGCCACACTTGAAACACGTGAAGGGTTTCAGCTTTGGACTCCGCCCTCTCCCCGGCTATCTTTGGGGCTTCCTTATGGTAGTAGGAGGATGAAGGCTCCCCAGCACGCCCTCTTTGGAGTTGACTTCAGGCTATCTCGATTTCCGCGTCTTCAGCTACTATGTACCAACTGTACAAATCTTCGGGGACCCCTCGTGCTCTACAGTCTTTGTAGATTTCCTCATTCAGTCCATCTTTGAAACTCTCCAGCAGTGCCATTTCTGACCACCCTGTCATGTATGGTGCCAGCTCTCGAAACTCTTGGGTGTATTCCGCTACCGATCTCTGGCCCTGCTGGATACCCTTCATTCAGAGTCTCACCTTCCACTCAGCTAGGTGGTCTTCAAACCACCTCCTAAGAGCTGCCACGAACAGGTTGTAATTATGCAGCAGGGGGGAATTGTTATTGTAGAGGACCACCATCCATTCAGCTGCCACTCCCTCTAAGGCACTAGTGACACATCTCACTCGAGCTGCATCCGATAAGTAGTCCTCCCCCCAGTCTTGCATGTGATTCCACACTTGGGTTAAGAAAAGCCCCAGTGTCTCCTCCATATTTTCCAGGCAGGGGGGGAATTTTTGGTTTCTTGTGTCTGTGGGGTGGGGCCTGCAAGGCTGGGGGCGACTGCTGCATCCCTCGCTTGGCCACCTGAAGCTTGGGATGTATCTTCGCCAGCTTCCTCTTCCTCTTCCCCACAGGCCCCTTCCTCTGGATTTACTTTGGAGTATTCTTTTCCCTTCCCTGCAGGGGTTGCGTAAAACTCAAGGTTTTTTCGGCTTTCTTTGGATAAGTTGTAGTGCTTGCACCATCATGAGGCTTTCCTTTTGCTCTTGCAGCCACACTGCCTCCCTCTTTTGAGGTCTGGAGCTGGTTACTCCATGGGGGGGTCCTCCCGCAACCTTCCTACTCCCTTCGACCATCTGGCTTCGTCTGGCTCCTCTCTCAGCTGTAAATTCTCCATCCACACCGTGGCCTCTTCCCCCGGCTGGAATGAAGTCATCACTGAGCCATATGCCCCCATCTGATCTAAATCACTTTCTTGATCAGACATCCTGTGAATTTCAGCCCCCTCGGTGTTGTCCGGGATGGCTGAGAATGAGAATCCTGCTTAATGTCAGGTATGCTTCCTTCAGTATCCAGGAAAGAAAAACCCAGACTTCATTATAAAATAAAGCATGGTACTTTTACTAGATATAAAGTGAACACAACCATGGAAAGCAGGATTCTGAGGCAAAAAGCGTGAAAGTTACAGATAGAAAGCATCCCCTCCCATTGTCCACCGTAAATCACCCAATCCAAAGGTCTCCCAGAGGTCAGGTGGGAGCGCATGTCTGGCAGTGTCATCAATCAGGAATGTCCGTTGACCTGATAGCAGTGTCACCAGTTCAGTAATTAGCTTAAGAATCGGTTTCGTTTTCCTGCCCAAACATAGTCCAACTAGCTACCCCCCCTCCCTCCATTACTATGACAGCCAAAGCAGAGAAAAGCGGAGGCTGACATAGAGTTTGGAGAGAGGTCTAGGAGGTCCTGGAGATTAAATGAAAATTTATTCCGATATGAAGCAAATGTGATAGAATGTAAAAAGATAATGAAAGAATTTTTTGATTTAAATATGCATAAGGCTACACCTGTGGAAATGGTTTGGGATGCAATAAAGCACATATGAGAGGAGTTTTAATAAACTTAAATAATGCATATAGACATAGACAGGGGAAAAAATGGAGGGAACTGGAAGAGGAAATAAAAAAGAAAGAACAGGCGTTAATAGGTAAACCAGATGATAAGAATATAAAAGAAGCCATTACAATATTGCGAGGACAGTTTAATATGTTGATGTCAGACCAAGTGGCAACGAATTTGCAATATGCTAAACATAATACTTTTTGCAATGCAAACAAACCTGGTAGGTGATTAGCATATATGTTAAGGAAAAAACAAAAATCTCGTACAATAGAAAAAATAGAGTATAAAAGTAAAGAGACATATCAACAGAATATGATTAAAAAAGCATTTTTAGACTTTTACACGAGGTTGTATGCTGGTGACAAAACACAGGGTACTGATATAGATAGATATTTGCAAAATGAGAATATTTCTATAATTACTGATGAGCAAAGGGAAAGATTGAACCTATTGATAACTAATGAGGGAATCCTCCTGGCAATTAAACAGCTGAAAAGTGGGAAAGCTCCCGGTACAGATGGATTGACAGCAATGTATTATAAAAATCTTCAATTAGAAATGGTAGAACCACTTAAGGAATTATTTGTTAAAATACAAAGGAGAGGAGAGGTACCACCATCCTGGAGAACAGCTTTTATTTCTTTGATTCTGAAAGAAGACCAAGATCATAATCAGCCCCAAAATTACAGATCTATATCATTGCTTAACATAGATTATAAGATTTTCCAAAAAAATTAGCAAACAGACTAATGTCAGTGATGCAACAAATGATTCACAATGATCAAACTAGTTTTATACAAGGGAGGCAAATGAAAAGTAATGTAAGACAAATTGTTAATATACTGGAATATTTGGGGAAGAACAACCAAGACCCTGCAGGGCTTATGTTTTTGGATGCAGAGAAAGTGTTTGATCGACTGAACTGGCAGTTTTTAGAGAAGGTAATACAAAAGATGCTGTTGGGAGAGCATTTCATAAAATCAATCAAGGCAATATATGTTCTGGCCCCGTGCCCAGAAAGAACCCCCCCTCAGACACCCAGAGGCTAAGGAACTGGCAGGCCAGCAAGTGAAATGATAACAAAAGGTCGGCAGCACTCCACAGTTGCTTGCCAACGTGTTTATTAAAAAGTCTGTCACATACACACCACAGCTAAGACGCCGGGCCAATTCAACACCGGGATCCACGTATCTTTGTTTTTGTTCATCACAAAGATATGCCTACGATCCCTCACTTATATAGTCTAGTAAGAGGCGTGGTCCACCAGCTAATCACAACCACGCCTTTTCCTCTGCTGGGCTCTCCTGTCTCTCTGACGCTGGCGAGGGTCCAACCAAAACTCGCTCCCCTCGTCAATGTCCTCCTGTGGCTGCGGGGACGAGCTTGGCTCTGGGCCTATCTCCTGCCCTTCGGTGTCCTCCGGAGGCATTGCCAGAGAGGAGAGTCCTGGAGAAGGAGGCCTTGCCAACTCCTCTCCCTCACTCTCAGAGTCCTTCCCTGCTGATGACGCAGGCTCAGGCAACGGAGCCACAACACTATATCAGAAACAAACAGCACAAATAATAGTTAATGGTAGTCTAACAGAAATTTTTAAAATTGATAAAGGAACAAGACAACGGTGTCCCTTGTCTCCATTATTGTTTATTTTAACTCTGGAAGTATTGTTGAATAAAATATGTGATTCAGATAACATACAGGGTATTAAGGTTAGGCAATAGGATTACAAATTGCAAGCATTTGCAGATGACTTGGTTGTAACTTTAACCCAACCAGTACATTCAGCTATAGCTTTAATGGATATAATTAAGCAATATGGTCAAGTATCAGGGTTTAAAATAAATGTAGGAAAAACAAAGATGACAACTAAGAATATGACTACAAATCAAAAAGAAGAATGAGAAAGTAACAGGCTGCGAGATAGTGAAGAAGGTTAAGTACTTAGGAGTTTATATCACAACATCAAACGGGAAATTATAGAAGTATAATTATGAATTGTTATGACAGAGATGGATAAATGGAAAAAACTACAATTGTCTTTGTTGGGAAGAAGAGCAGTAGTTAAAATGAATGTCTTGCCTAAGTTTTTATTTCTTTTCCAAATGATACCAATACTTAAAAAAGATGCAAACCGGGAGGAATGGCAGAAAAGTATTAAGAAATTTGTTTGGGTAGGGAGGAGACCGAGAGTTAAATTAAAAATAATGCATGATATACGAGAAAGAGGAGGTTTAAAACTGCCTAATCTAAAATTGTACTATGAAGCAGTTGCTTTATCAGCAATTAGTGATTGGATTAATTTAACAGAAGAAAGAATACTGAATATTGAGGGGTATGACCTGATATATGGTTGACATGCTTACTTAGTTTATGACAAGAAAGTGGACAGGACTTTTAAAAGTCATATATTAAGGAATGCTCTTCTGCGTGTCTGGAAAAAAATATCAATATAAATTGGATGATAAGATTCCCATGTGGGTAGTACCCAGACATGCGATAGAGAATATAAGTATAGAACAAAGGCAGGATGTAATTACATATAAAGAACTTTTGATTACAGAAAGAAATGTATTACAGTTAAAGCCTTTGAATGTATTAAGAGAGGAAAGGGTAATTCAAACATGGTTTCAGTATGTACAGTTACAGAATAGATGGAAAAAAGATCAGAAAATTGGTATTACTCAAAGTGAAGAACATTTGATAAAACAGATTAGAGACCAGAGGCCAATGCATATAAAAAGGCTGTATAATATATTGATAGAAATTGACTCGGAGACAGAGTTAGTTAAAGATTGTATGATAAAATGAGCACAAAATTTTGAGGAACCAATAAGGATGGAAACATGGGAAATGATTTGGGTAACAAACATAAAATTTACACAAGCTCAAAATTTGAGGGAGAATTTTTACAAAATGTTTTATAGATGGCATTTGGATCCCAAAAAATTAGCTTCTTTGTATCTGAATTTACAACCCAAATGTTGGAGATGTGATTGTGTTGATGTTACTTATTTTCATGTTTGGTGGACTTGTAAAAAAGTTAAAGCATTTTTGATAAAAATTTGGTGGATTATTCAAAATATTCTTTAAAAAAGGATAAAATTTACCCCACAAGTGTTTTTGTTAGGTATTATAAAAGATTATACGGTTATAGAGACTAATCTGATTTTGAATTTAATAACTGCAGCAAGACTTTTCATGGCGCAGTATTGGAAGAAGGAAGACTTACCATCTATGGAAGAATGGACATTAAAAGTAATAAATCTAGCAGAGATGGCGAAAATTTCAGCATATTTAAAGGATCATTCTTAAGAGAAATATATGATGGAGTGGAGAAGATGGATGGATTATATTCAACCCAAATATCGGACTACAAAATTGCAAATAGCTTATGAATGAACAAAGAGAGGTTATAAAGTACCTAGATTTAGTTTAGTAAAAGGGGAGTTAAAAGTTCAAGGGGGGATAGGAGACTATAGATTGTTAGTTTATTTTAGCTTATGATTGTTAAATGTCATACCCTGTATTTTGCTCTGGGAAGCGGGGGTGGGGAGGGTTGGGAAGGGAAAGGTTGGGTGGGGAGAAGGGAGGGGGAATGGAAAATGTTTGTAAATTCTTTTAAAATTTTTCAATAAAAAAAACTTAATTGACTGGTGTGAACAAAACTCAGCAGCACTTTTTCCTGTGGCTATTGACAAAAATAGGATTTGCCAACATGATCACCAACGTCCGATGACTGATATGGCAGAAGAAGAAGACCTATTAGATCCTGAAAAGATAATGTCATAAAGCTCTGGTAGTGGCTGGAAGATTCCAGCCTACCTTGGTGGATTTAATAGGGGATCAGAAATGCAGAAAACATAACTGTCAACAATGGATGTTAAGGAGAAATCCAGATCTCATTTTCTGAAAAGTTGGTGCTTCCTCAGAACCTGCATAGTGCAAGATCTGAGCAACGTGAAATATTACAAATTAATATTTGTACTCAATTTATAACTGTTAATTATGGTTGTATCAATATTTGTTCTTGTCTCTCTGGGAGACTGAAACATGACATAAAGATTAATTCTTCATCTTAATCCATGCTTAATTAACATTTCTAAGGAGAAAATCTCCTTAACTGCTCTGGAATACACTTGCAGCCATTCACTGGCTCTATACCTGTGGGATTTTGTAGATGCCCAATATGGCAGCCATGAGGATGGATATATCAGAGTTGGTCTCTTCCAGCAGAACCAGCATGTTTCTCTTCTTTCCACAGCTGTAGTTGGGAACATTGGCCTCTCCAGTCGAAAGCAAATCCAAGAGACCATCCAATGTCAACCTTCTGTCTCGAAAGTTGTCATGGAGGTTATAACCCAGGGTGAGGTTGGGCAAGGGAAGAGGATCTTTGTTGATTTCCTGAATGGCAAAAAGGAAGGACAGAATTTTCCAGTACATCATACTTGTTTTCCTGAAAAGATACATGGATTTTGCCATGATGTTACATTCAGTGAAATCACCAACCTAGAACTAAGGAGAAACACCAGATGCTAATAATAATATTAGATTTATGTGCCGCCCATCTTGTCCAAAGGAGACTCCGATAGCTATCTTCTAGGAAAGACTCAGAAAAGAAATCAGCCTTTTCTCTGAATTGGGACTGACCAATCAGAGCCTCCTGTCCTTTTCTTTGATGGCCATGCTGAGACCATAACCATGACCCCCCAAGCTAATCACCTTGAAAGATGAAAGCAAGTTGTCCATGTAGAGATCAGTTGGACAAGGGTGCTGAGCATTCAAGCTTGCTTTTGTTTCATCTGCTGAATGTGTTCCACTTCATGCTGTTTGTATACAGATGTGACTATCGATCTAAGTAACTAACTAACCTCACTCTGTCAAGAACATAGCAGTACCCATCTCAAATGATCTATGCCCTAGAGCTCACTGTAACAGCATTGCCAAAAAGGCATTAAGAGTTGTTAACCTAATTTTGAGAAACTTCTTATTAACATCGAATTGTTAACTGGGGCATTCAAAACCTTTGCCTGACCAATTCTCAAATACAGCTCATCTGCCTGGAATCCACACTGTATATCGGACATTAATACAATTGAGCAAGTCCAGAGATATTTCACAAAAAGAGTCCTCCACTCCTCTGCTCACAACAGAATACCTTATGCCACCAGGCTTGAAATTTTGGGCTTGGACAATCTGGAACTACGCTGACTACGGTCTGACCTAAGCGTAGTAAACAAAATTGTCTGCTACAAAGTCCTACCTGTCAATGACTACTTCAGCTTCAACCACAATAATACACAGGCAAACAATAGACACAAACTTAAGGTAAACCTCTCCAAACTCTATTGCAGAAAATACGACATCAGCAACAGAATGGTCAATGCCTGGAATGCACTACCTGACTCTGTGGTTACTTCCACAAACCCTCAAACCTTTAACCTTAAATTGTCTACTGTGGACCTCACTCCATTCCTAAGAGGTCTGTACGGGGGCATGCATAGGCACACCAACAAGTCTACCATCCCTGTCCTACCATCCCTGTGTTCATGTCTATACCTATACCTCTTTTCCACTTTTCTCTTACATATTTGACAAACTAAATAAAATAAAGAAATAAAACAGAGTAAAAATATAAAATAAAATAAAATAAAACCTCACTGCCTTCCTCCGTCCCCATTTTTCCTCAAAGGCAACATAACATAACATCAATCAACATCCTGAGACTTACGGATAAACCTTTATAGAAGGACTCAAACTGAAATTCTGCAGCTCAGGTTCTAGAAGATTTGTTGCAGAGAAGAGCCCACCGATGAGATGATCTCCTGGCCTGTAATGATTGAGTGGGTCTCTTGCATCCCTTCCCAAAGTCAAGAAGCATTTGGTGCCGAGCATTCCACAGGCTGCCTGGGGCAACAAAAGCTCCATCAGAAGAAGAAGCAGGGGGTTCATTTCTGGGTTAGCCGAAGGAATCCCCCGCCTTGCGTCTGATCTCAGAATCAGTAGAGCAGAAGTATTTGGAGACTTGAAAGCAGATTGGTGCAAGACTGACTTTTCTAATATAATATGAAGTCCAGAGAGAACTTCCCCAATGATGGAAACTGGACCAATGCAGAAGCAGAGCTCCTGGTGTCCATGAAGCTCAGTACAGCTTTCCAGGGTGACAAGACAACTTATACACTAACTTTCCTGATGCTGAATGTGTTGCTGCTGAGTCTGTTTCCTCCTTCAGACAATTTCCAGAGGGAAAAAGAATCCCTTGACATTTAGCAAGAAGGCAAGAAAGAAATCACTATCATTCTAATAATTAGCTGGGGAAATAGGAGTTTTGCAAAGTCCTCCCTGCAGGGTGAACTGGGATCCAACTGAAAAAGTCCCAATGTAGCTCAATGTAGTGGATTCCCAGAAAGGATTCACAACCAAATTGTTCTGTGGGCATTTGGGACACCTATCATTCTTCTGGGTTGATTTCCAGTTGTTTTTCTTTTATGTTATTATATGTGACTGCTTGATTTTATAAAGTTGTGCTTTTGATGTGATGAATTTACTGTTTTCTTACTGTGGACTTTTGAACATTATGATGCTGATGTGGCCTTAGACTTACTGTGCATTCTTAATTATTCAGAACTTTATGTTTTAGGGTGGATACTTAATTTTTAATTGTGAGCTGCTGTGCATCTGTCTGGAATTGAATGCATACAAATCAAATATATGTCCAGATGTCCGTCCATCCATCCATCCATCCATCCATCCATCCATCCATCCATCCATCCATGTAACATGTCCCTTTTCTACCTGGAAGAGTCAAAGAAAAGAGTCAAAGAGTTTCTAAGAAATTTCTCCCTTGCTATATAACCTCAAACAGAGATGCTCAATATGAGACAAATCTGGTTCTTTCATACTGATCCAACAGATAGAAAAGTCTATCTGTACCCCTCTGCCAAAATGAAAATCTAATGTTCACCCTGAGTCTTAAATACTTTTCTTCCATAAATATTTCCTGTAAATCATGAATTTTGATTGTCCCTGTTGGATGCTCATCCCACAGTTGGTTGGTTTTGTGTGTGTGTGTGTGTGTGTGTGTGTGTGTGTGGTTTTCGCGGGTGTTTGTATGTAGGTCTTTGGTTATTCGGGTTTTCTCCTGCGTAAAATTGGAAGTGTCTTGGCGACGTTTCGACGAAGTCTCATTCATCATCTTCAGGCTGGTGTTCTCAGCTTCGTGCTTCCAGGAGCAATGTGAGATTGCAGCTGTCTCTTCCTTTTAACTGCTAGTGGGGGTGTGAGCTGATTGGGTGGGAGCTTGGCTGTGTTCTGATTGGGTGGAGGTGTGATCTGATTGGTTAGGGGCTTGGCTGTGCTCTGATTGGAAGGGGGCTTGGTTGTGCTCTGATTGGCTGGGGGTGTGTTCTGTTTGGGTGGGGGCTTGGTTGTGCTCAGCTTAGTCTGAGTTGCAGGGGGATTTGAGCTGGTGAGCTGCGTTGTTGTTCTTTGGCTTCGTGTTTGTGGCGGTGAGAGCTCTTCATGGTGGGTGTCAGTCTGCTTCATGTATGGATTGGAGGGGTTAAAAGTGGCTAATGATGCAGCTGCGGTCTGGCTTCTGGTCCTTGGTTGTGCCTCATTATCAGTGTGGGTTTGAGTCTGCTTTCTGCGTGGATGTGTGGTGGTGACATCCTGTGTGGCTCTCGTGAGTATGGGTCTGGTGTCATTCGTCGTGTTAGGGACTCATTTGTCAATAAGGGCAGGTTTCCAAATGGCTGGTAGGCGGGAGGTATCATCTCGTTTGTTCAGGCTGTGTGGGCGTTTTTCTATCTCGATGGCTTCTCTGATTATTCTGTTGTTAAAGTGTTCAGTTTTGGCGATGGTTCTGGTCTTTTTAAAGTCAATTTCATGTCCTGTGGGCTTTAAGGTGTTGGACCTGGGAAGAAGTTGGTTCCTCTTTTCTGACTGAGTTCTTGTGTTCTTCAGTGCGTGCACTTATTCTTCTGTTGGTTTGTCTGATGCATGTGGTGGGGCAGGCGGTGCATGGGATTTCATATACTCCTTGATTTTCTAACTCAATTTTGTCTTTGGGGTTCCTTAAGAGTGGAGTTCAATATGCAGAAAGCAGACTCAAACCCACACTGTAATTATATGATGTATCAAATATGTCATTTCTTTTCTAATATTTTGTTTATATATTCCTAATAAAAAGACCTCTAACTGGGTCTAATTCTATTTCTTCTCCTATAATTTGTAATATCCAAGTTCTAATTTTTCCCCAGTGTGCCTTGATTTTGGAGCATAGCCACCATACATGACAAAAAGTTCCTCGGGCCTGTTTACATTTCCAATATTTTGGGTCTAAATTAGGATACATTTGTGCTAGCCTCGAGGGGGCTAGGTGCCACCTGTACCACATCTTATATTGGTTTTCTTTGTAAGTTACTGATTTCGTTATTTTAATATTGTTTTCCCAAATCCTTTCCCACTCTTCTAATTTAATATTTTTACCTATGTTTCTATTCCAGGCAGTCATTTGTCCTTTGATTATATTCTCATTTAACTCAAGTTCTAATAAGTATTTGTATATTTTGGATATTAACTTCCCTTCTTTTTCAATTTGATGTATCAATTCATCATAATTGTTTTTCTTTATATCAATATTCTTATTTGTCAAATTTATTCCTAGATATTTTATTCTCTTAAGTACTTTTAGACCAGATTGCTTCTCTAATTCCTCAATCTGTTTTGTTGTTAAATTTTTAGTTAATATTTTAGTCTTGTCCTTGTTAATTTTCAAACCTGCAACTTTTCCAAATTTTTCAATTTCTTTCATTTGATTGGGTTCTGTTAATAGTGGGTCTTCTAAAAAGAACACAAGGTCATTCACAAAGGCTTGGACCTTGTATTCTTTGCCTTTTATTTTAAGCCCCTTTACATCTCCATTGGCTCTTATTCTTTGAAGCAGGATTTCTTGGGTTAATATAAATAATAGCGGTGAGAGAGGACACCCTTGCCTTACTCCCCTATCTATTCCAAAAAAATTTGTTACTTCTCCATTAATTAGTATTCTTGCCTTTTGTTTAGTATAGATTGACAAAATTAATTCTTCAAATTTCTCACCGAATTTCATGTTTTTGATTTGTTGGGTCATAAAATTCCAATTAACTCAGTCGAATGCCTTCTGTGCATCCAGGAAAATCAGGGCTACCTGTTTTTCCGGGTGTTTATCATAGTATTCAATTATATTTATAACTGTCCTTAAGTTATTTTTAATTTGCCGGCCTGGTAGAAACTCGTTCTGATCAACATATATTTTCTGGTTTAATATTGTCTTTATTCTAATGGCCAATAAATTCATAAAGATTTTATAATCCGAATTTAATAATGAAATCAGTCTGTAATTTTTAATCTGAGTGGTGTCTGTCTCTTCTTTTGGGATCAATGAAATATAAGCTTCTCTCCAAGTGTCTGGTATTTTTGCTTCCTTTAGGGCCTCACTGTAGACTTCCAAGAGAAATGGATTCAAGATTTCACCTAAACTTTTATATAATTCTACTGGGATCCCATCCGTTCCTGGTGTCTTATTTTTTTATGTCTTTTAATTACCTCCTGCAATTATTCTTTGGTAATCTCTCTATTTAACATCTCTCTGTCCTCTTCCGTAATTACTGGGAGTCCTTCCTCTTCCAAGTATTGTTTTATTTTCCCATTTGATATTTCCTCTTGGCTGTATAATTCCTGGAAGTATTGAGTTGCTATCTCTTTTTTCTTTTCAATATTTTTTTGTAAATTGCCCTGTTTATCTTGTAATTGGTGTATAATCTTTTTCTCTTTTTCTTTTCTTAATTTGTAAGCCATCCATCTCCCTAGCTTATTTGCCTGCTCGAAATAGTTTTGTTTTATGTATTTCAAAGAATTAATAGTCTTTTTCTGGTCAAGCAAATTCAGTTTGTGCTTAGCTGTTATCCAATTAATTTTTATTTTATCGTCTCCTGGATGGATACCTAATTTTTTGTCCCAATTTCTAATTTCATCTTGTATCTTATTATACTC
Organism: Coluber constrictor foxii; assembly: GCA_038048745.1. Taxonomy (NCBI): domain Eukaryota; kingdom Metazoa; phylum Chordata; class Lepidosauria; order Squamata; family Colubridae; genus Coluber; species Coluber constrictor. The sequence continues at coordinate 264,261,515 of CM075959.1, forward strand.
CCTTTCCCTTTCTTTTTTCCTTTTACTATTATAAGCAATAGTTATACCCCTAATATAAGCCTTTGTGGTGTCCCATAAAATCTGTAGGGATGTCTGATCTTTGCTGTTATCTTTGAAAAACCATTTAAGTTCCTTTTCTAATGTTCTGATATATTCCTTCTCTTTAATTATCCGTACATTCATCATCCATCTACCTTTTTTTGGTACTTGCCCTTTCCATTCTATTGATATAGGATTATGATCCACCCACTCATTTATTCCAATATCTACCACTTCAACTTCCTGGACTAAAATCTTAGAGATCCATATCATATCCATCCTTGACCAGGACTTGTGTGGGCTAGAATAATAAGTAAATTTCTGCTCTTTTGGGTTCTGAAATCTCCAAATATCTATCAAATTTAATTCTTCCGTTAAGTTAAAACTGCATTGGGTAGTAGATTTCTCTTCTTTTTATTATTTTGGTTACTTTTATAATCTTTTTTCAAATCCGCTATTGAATTCAAATCCTCCAGTAGACAAATTGAGTCAATATTTTGTTCTTTTTGACCATTACTTGGAGCATATAATACTACCAACAATACTTTTCTATTCTTAATATTTATTTCTATTAACAAAATTCTTCCATCCAAATCAGCATATATCAATTTACTTTCTACCTTCTCCTTCACATACACTACTACTCCTCTTTTTTTCCTCAGCCAAAGATGTATAAACCTTTCCTAATTTTTTACATTGCAAGTACCTTTCATCCTGCCTTCTTATATGTTTTTCTTTTATGCATATTATATATAGTTTTTGTCTAATTAACTTTTTGAATATCTGATGTCTTTTAATTGGTGAATTAAGTCCGTTAACATTTAATGAAATGATTTTTATATTAGAGTCCATTGCCTATTCTAAATGTACTTCCTATTACTTCTTGTCTTTCTTTTTCACTTCATTCATTGCTCTTGTTGATACTCCTTCTTCTTCCAATTTTTCACTTTCTTCCTGTGTCTCTTTTCTACTGTTTCTCCCCTCGAGAGATCGATCTTGCTGTTCTGTGGCTTTCCTGGATCTAATTCTCCCTTCTAATTCTTCTCTTCCACTATTAGTTCTTTCTGCCTCAATCACCTGATCATATAAGTTTTGTGCTTTATCTATGGTATCCACCTTTATTCTTTTTCCTTGCCATGTTACCAGCACCCCTTCTGGTATAATCCATCTGAACAGGATTTGCTTCTTATTTAATATCGATGTGAGAAATCCATACGCTCTTCTCCATTCTTTTAACATGTCTTGGAATCTGTTTCAACGTAATTATTTCTTTTTGCTCATAGTATAGCGATTGATCTTTTGTTATTTTATAAACTGTGTCTCTCACTTTCTTTCTTTCTTGCAAATCTTACGTGGACCTCTCTGGGGAGTTTATGTTGTCTGACATAATTGGTGTGCACGCGATATATCTCTTCAAGTTCCTTCATTATTTCCTCCTTATCCCACTGTAGTACATTTGCAAATATTTCTGCCATTACATCACATAAATCTTCATACATCACATCTTCTTCTTTAATATTTTGGAACCTCAAGTACAAGTCTGCTTTTTCCATTTCAAGTTGTGCCACCGTGTGTTCCAATTCTTTATTAAGACAATTCATTTTTCCATCTAATAATTTTATTTTCTCCTCTACCTGTTCTGTTTTTTCCCTTCTATCACTGAAATCTGTTGTTCATTCTTTAGAATCAGCTCTTGAAATAGGTCTACTTTTCCGTCCAACTTTTGAATATCATCCTTAACTGCATTTTTAACATCGTGTATATCCTTTCTGGTTTGTTTATAGTTCTTAGCCATGCATTCATGCATTTTTAACATCATCTCCTATATAAATACTAGAGTTGTCTGCATGGCCTGAATTGTCATCGTAGGAGTTTGTTTTTCAGTTGGAAACATAGTATCTAGAGTTTTCTGTGCTATTGGGGAAGCCGTCGCTCCACTTGCTAATGAAATAATTTTTTCCCAGTTTTCCCTGTCGTTGTTATGGTTGATGTCATCTCTTTCAAAAGTTTGTGTTGCTTTTCTAATATGTTGTCTATTCTTTCCCAAATCAGCATCCAATATTATTATGTATTATTAGTATATATAAAAATTCCTTTCTACTCCAATCTCCTATAATTAGAGCTAATTTTTAATCAGTTGTAGTCCTTATTTTACCTTAAGATTTAAAGTTTAAAACTATAAATATAGTATAAATATAAATATAAAAATATAGACTCTAGTATAAATCTAGTCAGATAGTCTTAACAATTAATTATTTCAAAACTACTAAAATTATAAAGAACTTACTTAATCATTTAACTATAACTATAGGGAAAAATAAAAAGGAAGGAGAACAAGAGAGCAATACAATCTAATCAGTAATCAATTCATTGATAAAAATTAATACTCTTAATCCTCTGTAATTATTCTATTAAGGCTATATATAAATTTTTAAAGTTTTGAACATATACAAGTTATATAGTCATCTAATTATAAAATATAAAATTATAAATTATTGCACTTATGGAATTATTCCAATTATTTCAATTATCTATATTTCAAACAATAACTTATTGTCAACAAATCCAATCACTAGTTTCAAGTGTCACTGTCCAATCACCTGTTCATATAAGTTTTGTGCTTTCTCTATGGTATCCACCTTTATTCTTTTTCCTTGCCACGTTACCAGCACCCCTTCTGGTACAATCCATCTGAACAGAATTTGCTTCTTATTTAATATTGATGTGAGAAATCCATGCTCTCTTCTCCATTCTCTAACACATCTCGGAATCTGTTTCAATGTAATTATTACTTTTTGCTCATAGTCACTCAGGCACTCGTCACCTCTTGCCTGGACTACTGCAATGCTCTCTACATGGGGCTCCCCTTGGGGTGCACCCGGAGGCTCCAACTGGTACGGAATGCGGCCGCACGGGGGATTATGGGAGCGACGGGGTGCTCCCACATGACACCTCTCCTGCGCGAGCTGCATTGGTTGCCAGTGGACTTCCGGGTGCGTTTCAAGGTGTTGGTAATCACCTTTAAAGCGCTCCATGGCTTAGGACCAGGGTACTTACGGGACCGCCTTCTGCTGCCAATTGCCTCCCACCGGCTGGTTTGCTCCCACAGAGAGGGCCTCCTCAGTGTGCCGTCAGCCAGACAATGCCGACTGGCGACCCCCAGGGGGAGAGCCTTCTCTGTGGCAGCCCCTACACTCTGGAATGATCTTCCTCCAGAACTGAGAACAATCTCCAACCTCCAACCTCCAACTTATCTTTTCCAGCTTGCTGGTTTAGCCTGATCCCTGTTGAATTTTTAAAATTTTTAGTGTTTGTAGAGTTATTGCATTTTAAATATTTATTTGTTTTAATTCTCAGCCAAATGTATACGTGTTTTAACATTTTTTAACTTTTATGTACTGATTTTTATTCGGCTGTTCACCGCCCTGAGTCCGTAAGGAGAAGGGCGGTATATAAATCTAATAAATAAATAAATAAATAAATAAATAAATAAATAAATAAATAAATAAATAAATAAATAAATAAATAATAGTATAGCGATTGATCTTTTGTTATATAGTCATCTAATTATAAAATATAAAATTATCAATTATTGCACTTATGGAATTATTCCAATTATTTCAATTGTCTATATCGCCCCCTTTATGGGCACCGAAACAAAGAAAATCGCCACGAGAAAGCGGAGCTCTCCTTTCTCGTGTCACTATGACCTGCGCCTCTGCTGGAACACCTCGGGTAGTTAATATATTGAAAAACTATGTTTATGACTTTAAATGATATAAGGAGAATGATTGGCTGTACTATTAGCAGGCAGCCATAAAGGTAGACAGAAAGCCCGGGAGCTCCTGCTCCTGTTTTTGATGATTGATTTCCTGAAGAGGGACTATACGTGACTGAAGAGAACTGAAGAGAACTGTAAGCAAACTATGTTTTGTGTTGGAGAGTAATTATTCGAAGATGTGTTATCATTGGTTTGAGAAACCAAGTTTTTGTTTTTCCACTAAGATTAAAGACTGTTTATTTTTCGCCATTCAGAGTCTGTGAGTATCTCCGGGTTTAATCAGCAAAGTATCTCTTTGCCGTCCAGTCTGTTGCCTAAATATGCAGAGGAAAGTTTTACTCTCAACACTCCCTAGAAATGGTTCCATCCAGGAAAGGAGATTCCAAGAAAACCTCATCCTTTCCTTTCCTTTCCTTTCCTTTCCTTTCCTTTCCTTTCCTTTCCTTTCCTTTCCTTTCCTTTCCTTTCCTTTCCTTTCCTTTCCTTTCCTTTCCTTTCCTTTCCTTTCCTTTCCTTTCCTCTCCTCTCCCCTCCCCTCCCCTCCCCTCCCCTCCCCTCCCCTCTCCTCTCCTCTCCTCTCCTCTCCTCTCCTCTCCTCTCCTTCTTTCCTGTAGGTATCTTTGTCCACTTTCATCCAGTCCATCAAAAGTTTCACTCCAACAGTGAATCTGATGGAAGAAAAATCTGCTGTCAACTCAGAAAGCATCTTTGGCCTGCTCTTGAGTTGCCATTGGCAAGGAGGATGGGAAAACTAACTCTGTAGCTGCGGTGAGGCAGCATTTCAGCCAAAAAAAAAAAAAAAAAAAAGCACAATCCAGCCTTATCTCTGTTAAGGCTGTCTCCATGGTTATCCACAGTAGCCAGAGAGGAGTGATCTCTACAACCCGCAAAATTGCTTTGATGGAGAATGTGACTGATGACACAACTTGGGGGGAGGGGGAAAACAGGGTCAGAGCTGGAACGTAAATTATGTGGGGTCAGAGTTGGTTTCACTTGGAAGGTGCTGACTTGAAGCTACTAATAAATAATTGGATTTCTTTTGAAGCTTGGCTCGAGGCTCATGATTTAATTAGGGCATCGATTGGAATCCTGACATCTGCTTTATGGTAAATGCTATTTTGCTCTTTTGAAATACTGAAAAATACATCAAATTGCCTGTGAATCACTCTTCAAACATCAACTGATATGATAGCATAGCTCAAATTGAATCTCTGCTATCAAGAAAATTTGGGGATCATTGTAATTTCCCTTTGCCTTGTTTCTATTTTTGGTAACAGGCTTAATCTTGGGAATCATTGAATTCCCAAAAACCCATTTACTGAAAGCTAACAGTCAGGATCTCTTCTATTTTATTTATTTATGTACCGTATTTTTTGGAGTATAAGGCACACCTTTTGCCACCAAAAAAGAGGGTGAAAAACTGGGTTTGTCTTATACTCTGAATGTAGCCCCACCCAGTTTCTCAAACGGAGGTTTCAGAGGCTGAAAAAAGCATCAGAAACGAAGCTTCAGAAAAGAAGCCCCCAATGAGAGCTTCAGAAAAGAACCCCCAAACAGAGCTTCAGAGGCTTTTTTTTCTGAAAGTGTTTTGGAGGCTTTCAGAGGAAGGAAAAAAAGTTTTATTTTGAAACATAATTTACAGAGTCACCATCTTGCTCCCAATAATCCTTTTAATGACCTCAGAAGGATGCAAGGCTGAGGCATCCTTGAGCCAGTCAGGATCGAACTCCTGCTGAATGAGCAGTGAGTTAGCCTGCAATATTGCTGTCATGGTTGACTCGCCACACAGTCTTGCTTTTTTGTTGTTAGTTGTGAAGTCATGTGTGACCCATCGTGACCCCATGGACAATGTTCCTCCAGGTCTTCCTGTCCTCTACCATCCTCTGGAGTCCATTTAAGCTCACTCCTACTGCTTCAGTGACTCCATCTCGCCACCTCATTCTCTGTCATCTCCTTCTTCTTTTGCCCTCAGTCGTTCCCAGCATTAGGCTCTTCTCCAGTGAGTCCTTCCTTCTCATTAGGTGGCCAAAGTATTTGAGTTTCATCTTCAGGATCTGGCCTTGCTTGCAACCAGACAACTATAACAGGAGGGGGAAGGGAAGGCCTTGGAATCTAAGGGAGGCTTGGAAAGGAAATTCGGAATGCAAGTGTGTCAACTGGAAGTCTGAGACAGATCCAATATCTGAAGGTCACCAGCTGGGGAAGTCCAAGGCAGACAGACTGTTCCCAAAACAAAGAAAGTGCAAATACATGGTGGACAATGGACAATGGGAGGTCCAGGTGGGAAAGGGAAAGTTTTCCTATGCTATTTTGACAGGAAATCATTAGAACTGGCTTTTCTCCTGTACCTATATGGAATCTTCAGTAAAGTTACCTTATGTTTCGGAGTATAAGATGCACTCCCCCCCCCAAAAAGAGGCTGATAACTTGGATGCGTTTTATACTCCAAATGTAGCCCCACCACCCAGCCGGCCCCCACCCCTTGGCCTCAGCACGTCCTCTTCCTGGCTGCAAAGATTGCCACAGACAATGGCTCTCATTTTCAGCCTCCAAAAGCTCCATTTGAGAGTTGTTCAAGGCTGCAGGGATTGCCAAAACAGATTGCCACTGATCGCTGCCTATGCACATTGTATTTTCGGCCTCCATGCGTCATGTCTTAGGCTTCACCATGCCCCATTTTTGGCTTCTGCACATCATGTTTTTGGGTAGCAATGGGCAGCGATGTGCTTTTTATGATCCCCACTGCCATGAACAGCTCTCAAATGGAGCGTTTGGAGGTTGAAAATGAGAGCCATTGTCTGAGGCAATCTCTGCAGCCAGGAAGAGGATGTGCTGAGGCCGAAGGGTGGGGGCCGCCTGGTGGGTGGGGCTACATTTGGAGTAGATTTTGGAACAATCTAGTTCCAAAGGGCAGGGGCTCCCACAGAGAAGGGTCTCCCCCTGGGTGTCGCCAGCCAACATAATTTGGCCGACAGCACCCTGAGGATTCCCTCTTTGTGGGAGCAAACTAGTTGGTGGGACGCTATCGATGGCAGAAGGCGGTCTCGTAGGTACCCAGGTCCAGAGCCATGAACTTCCCCTGCCATGCCCACTAAGCCACACCCACAGAACTGGTAGTACAAAATTTGGAATCCCACCACTGGTTCAGCCCTACCCAAAAACACAAATCGCAGGCACAGTGAAAAGCATTTATGGAATGGTGGAGTCCATGTCTTTTAATGGGGTAAAGAAACAAATGTTTCTTTAACAAAAATTTGGTACATGTGATACATCAGAAAGAAACCAATGAAAGAACGAAAGACATTTATTCCATTTGACAAGTGAACAGTAGAAAACATTGATTAGGGATTACTTTCCACATGTGGTAAATTTATGGGTTACATCATGCTCTTTCCAAGATGGATTAGTATCTTACTTAAAACTTGCAAGTGTATTCAATTACACTTGAGTACCCCTGGGAGTAGGGCGGTATATAAATGTGATTAATAACTAAATAACTAAATAAATTACTTTCAGAATACACTGACTAAGATTCAGTTGTTGAAAAGGCTGTTTTTTTCCCCATGAAAAATCAGAAGAAAAACATCTTTTCCTAAAATCTGAAAGGAGATCAACACTGCCAGACTAAAATTTTAATAACGTCCTCACTTAAAGGCTAATAATGAAGCCCAAAATGCTAAATAATACTACCAGTCACAGAAATTTAAAAGCATGGAAATTAGGCTTAAGCAGGAGATCACTTCAAAAAGCAGCCTGATAGTGTTTTCTCCTGAAAAGTACCCAATGGGTGAGAATTATGTTGGGTGGGAATTATATCCCCAGAACATCCATCAGCATCACTTTTTCACTTCACTTTTGAACATCAGATGTTCCTTTGTATTCAGATCTGGCCTCAGCAAAATGATGTAACACTTAGGGATGAAGATGCAACCCAGCAGCCCAGCACTGGAAGCCAAGATGGAGAAGACCTGCACAGCAACCATGAATTTCCCTTTGGTGCTCAGATAGGTAGGCACAAAGGAGATCCAGACACTGCAGAAGACCAGCATGCTGAAGGTGATCAGCTTGGCTTCGTTGAAGGACCCAGGTAGATTCCTGGCCAGGAAGGCCACTAGGAAGCAAATGGCAGCCTGAAAACCCATGTAACCAAGGGCAACATAAAACATAGTGACAGAGCCTTCATTGCACTGCAGAACAATCTCTCTAGGCTGGGTGTTCATGTCAGAATCAGGGAATGAAGGAAAGACTCCTAACCAGGTGAAACAAATGACAACCTGGACACTGGAACAAGAAATGATGATGGTGTTGGTCAGACTCTTGCCCAGCCACCCTCTCACTCTGTTTCCTGGCTTTGTGGCCAGGAAGGCCAGCACCACCATGACTGTTTTGGCCAAGACGGAAGACACGGCAATTGAAAAGATGATGCTGAAAATTGTTTGTCGGAGAAGGCAGGTGGTTCTCCTTGGCCGACCAATGAAGAGAAAGGAAGTCAAGAAGCAAAGAAGAAGAGAGACCAGGAGGATATAGGAGAGGTCCCGGTTGTTGGCTTTGACAATTGGAGTTTCTTGGAATTTAATGAAGATTCCCAAGACTAAAACTGTGCTTAAGATCAGGAATAGGGCAAAGAAAGTAAGAATAATTCCCAAATACTCTTGATGGGACAAAAAAGTGACAATTTTGAGGATACATTGATCTCGATGCCTGTTCTGATACTGATTGTCTGGACATCTGGTGCAGTGGTCTGCATCTATAGAGGACAAATGTAATATTTATCATGAATTTATAGGATGGGAGTTAGATTTTGAAATCAGGAAGCCCACATCTGAATTTATTTGTGTATTCATCTGCAGGGGATGGGAAGCAGAGAGAAAAAATAGGAGTATGCGTACACATGTGCTTCTCTGCATTAGTATTTGTCTCAAATTGATAAAGTGTAGCTAGATTAGAGGCAAAATTTGAGAGGAGACAATTCTGGGAAGCAAAAAGGGAGAAGGGACAATCATCAACATCAGGGGTGTCAAACTTAATTTCATTGAGGGCTGCATCAGGGCTATGGTTGACCTTGGGGGGATGGGTCAGGCATAACTGACTGGGTGGGTGTGGCTAACTGGGTGGGTGTGGCCAGTTTGACGCCACTCCGCAAACTGCCAGCATGTTTCCTCTTTGCAACGAGTAGACCAGGCTGAAGCCACTCTGGCCCAATCTTTCCTCTTTCCATTGGGTACACTGGGCTGAAGCCATGCTGGCCTGGTCTTTTCTCTTTCCATTGGGTAGACTGGGCCGAAGCCATGCTAGCCTGAGATTTCTTCTTCTCATTGGGTAGATCAGGATGGCCCTATGGGCCGGAACCCACAAAATCATAGGCCGGATGCAGCCCATGGAACTTTTGTTTGACACCCCTGATCTACATCATGTAGGAAGGTTTCTAATGGACTAGGACTAGCCAATTTGACAAGGTTGGAATATTCTGGTTTTCCAAAATGGAGTTTGATTTGTCCCATTACCCATTAATTGGAAGATAAAATTGAAATTCAATAACAAGATTGTTCAACTATTTTTGCTTTCATTTTGTCCCCCCAAATCCCAATGGTTAATGATTAAAAAGGGGCAGATAAAGTTGTCTGGTTTTCTCTCTAATCACCATAATGAGGAGAGGTTCCTCTCTGGTAGCAATGTATTTCCCCAATAGCTACTCCACAGGAAACATAAATCATGCTTGCCTATTCCTTGGATACTTTGGAGGACGATGATTAGGCAGAAATGTGTCTATCCCGAGTCCACCCTGGAATGGAGGAGATGGCAAGGTTACTGACTAGATCCTGTGTGACTTGGCTGTCAGGCCAGGAAGCCATCTTTTTCATTGCATCTTCAGGCCTGCCACATTTACTACTGTGGGAAACTGTGATGGGGGGATTATATGGAGCATGGGTGATATATACCGGCAGTCATAATAACATTACTTTCTCAGAAAGTCAAGGACATCTTGCCCTGCACCTGGAGCATTAGAACAGGGAAGCTTTCCGATTTGACATCTTCAATAACATGTAACTTTGAGGAAAGTCAAGCCTCGGAGTTTTCTTTCATTGGGGATGTTACTTGGAACCCTGACATTGGAGATTAATTTATCTCAATGGAGAGCTTCATACTGTAGGAGCAACATCATTCTGTTTCTCATGGTGAAACAACGGGCTGCTTCATTTCACTTCAGCTGATCCTTCCCAAAGTCACATATGCTTCTTGATAGCTGCTTTGCTTCTTCTACACTTAACCTTCTCATTCCAATGAGTTCTCCCAGCTCACATTATTGTTATGTCCTTGGTGAAATTAATTCTGATAGTTAAATTAATACTCCCTCCCACTCCAATACCAAAATTAGAAATATCTTCTTAGCTAATATGTGCAGGAACCTTTACTCTTATCCCAAGAATTGTTTTGATTCCCATTCACCCACCTTGTTGGGTGGAAATGCTCCCTTCTGCACAAGGGACACAGTTGTAGCAACAGATTGGTTTTTCTTCCTGGACCACCTTGAAATAGCCAGGTTGACAAGGCTCCACACACTGGGAGTAAGGCAAGGGCTGAAAGTGAACAGAATTTGCATTCAGAAGCATCTGCAAAACTGATTAGTTATGAAATGAATTATAGTGTTGGAATGGGATTGTCAGGTCCCATAGCTTATCTCATCTCCAGAAAAGAGCAGCAGTGTTGCCTTGGAGACCGGCATTTATCACCTCCTCAGCCTGAGTATCTCATAATATCTTTACACTTCGAGATTGGCTTGGTGATGTATTGGGCTTTGGGAGGGGCTCTTTCTGCACTTTACTGTTTTGAGCGGGAAACTTAATTCCTGCCTAGATCTCTTGCTATCACAATCTTCCAATAAAAGTTTCTTTTTGAAATGGCTTTTGTTTCATGAGAACTGCTTTCTTGAGAGGACTGGAGAGGCAGAACCTTACAAGGACCAACAACGAGGTATGTGCAAAATGGACTAGAAGTGGACCATTCTGTTTCTCCTCTGGGCCATGTTGTGGTGGCCACTCCAGAGAATTTTCTAGAAAATTACTCTTGAAACTGGACACATGATAGTCATACTTACTTCCATCTTGGAGGACTGTCTCTGGATGGCTGTCAGAGAAACATTTGGAAAAATAGATCATATGTAGGAGAAATGGGAATCCTGGGTTTGTTCAGCATGATGGGTTTTGCATTTTTCTTCTACCAAATAAGGTCAAATTCTTGAATGTATCCATGTCCAAATGAACATGTGTAACTCAATTGATTTTACTTCTCCCCTCCTCCTAAATCCTGCTTCCATTTCCCCCCATCTCCACATTTTTTCCCCTCTGTGTCCCCAGACCAAAGTCTTGTACTGTATAAGTCATAAAGCATCTTTTCCTTTCTTGGTTATAAATGAAAGAATATAATTTTGAAGGATGAATTTGAAGGCAGTCAGGCTTACATATTGTTTGGGATGGAGGGGAACACGGATTGAGATGATGGACAAAACTAAAGAGATGGGACACCTCATCCCCTACCTGACTGAGCCACTGACGGCTCGTGATGGCTTCCTTGTTGATGCTGAATTTGACTCCAATGGTTCCTTCTCTGTCTAGACTCCCAAATTTCATTCTGGTGGTCGACCTATTAGGTAACAACACCCAGCTCACAATGTCAAAGTCAGCCATCAAATCTCCATTTCTATCCAAATACATTCCTTCTATGGTGTTGTTGTAGATCTGAGGATTCTTCAGGAAATGGTGAAGCTACAGAATATAAGGAAAGAGGTTTTTACACAAATGGAATCCTCTAAACAAGTTGATGTACAGAGATATGAGGAATTTGTCTTATTGAGCTGCAACCTGTTTTCTTCTCAGGACAATCTGCATAGATTTGTCCTTCAGGTACCAATGCCGGATGTTTTCTTTCCCAATATCTGGCATTCCCAACTAGCCCATATCTTCTTGTTTTCTTGTTTTATTTCTCCCTTTAGTTCTCTTGAAGATAAGCAGATGGCAGAAGGGCAGGAGAAGGGAAATCCATTACCTACAAATATATTTGCTTACATTATTTGTTGGTTATCCATGAATTTTCTGTTATGTAAATAGGTTGTTTTGGAGGGAAGTTTAAACTAACTGGCCATCAGCTGATTGGCTGACCATCACAGCTGCAACGTATATAAGGGGAGCAGTTTCCTCGGGTCAGTTGCTGTGTTCTCACCCTACAATAAAGAGCTGTTGTCACTCACTGCCTGGCTTGCTGAGTCCTCAATCGCTCAACTTAACATTTTCCCCTCCTTCCTGAGATGTCCTACATAGCTATAGATGAATTTCCCACAACTTCTGAAGGCAACTTCTGTTCCATTGGTTGATTGTTCACCCTGTCAGAAAATGTCGCCTTATTGTAGAAAACACAGCATCAATTTGTACAACTCAGTCCTGGAAATATAATGATTTAATAATTATAATAATAATTTAACAAAGTTGGAAGGGACCTTGGAGGTCTTGTAGTCCAACCCCCTGCTTAGGCAGGAAACCCTGCACTACTTCAGACAAATGGTTCTCTAATCTCTTCTTTTAAACTTCCTGTGTTATGAATTGGCTTTCGGAAATTGGGAAGCAAATGTCAATATTTATAATTGACTCTTCCATCTGCTCGTTATCTGAAGAAAGGTTGAACACGGATTCTGAGGGAAAGCTTGAATATTGATTCTGGCACTCTTCAGGTGACTTTACAAGAATATACACTGATAATTGTAAGATTAAATACAATATTGTTTTACATTATAATAAATTGGGAGATAATCCAAAATCCCTTTCCACAAGCATCAAATTCTAGAATCTGAAGAAAGAAAAGCTTAAAAGACATGAAGTAAAATACATGAAGTAAGATAATTGTAGTGGTGTGTGACAACATAGCCAAGGTATAATTTGCCATTCAGCAATACTGGAGGCCAAATGTAAAAAGAAAGAGTAATTCAATATTTAAAGTTACATGTAATAACAGTGGCAATGGAATTGCGTATGGACAAAATTGGAAAAACGGAAGTATACCAACAGAGGAAATGGTAATAAAGAAACTATTAGAATGTGCCAAAATGGACAGGTTAACGACGGAAATGAAAGACAAAGGAGAAACAGTATATTACTAAAATAAGGGGCCTATTGGCTAGATAATAGATGCAAAGCTTAGAAAATTAATGATGAAAGAGGGTCAATAAGTTATAAAAGAATACAGGTATAAAACTATATAGAAGAATATGCATTGCAAGCAATATTATTATTAGACTTTACATAACTGCAAATTAAAATATATGAGTGCTAAATGTAGAGAGAATTATGTTGTAACTATGGAAACAATAGATATAAGTATGTTATATAATATCAAGTTTCTTTTTTTTCCTATGGATTATACTGTATGATTAAGAGAAAAATGGTCATAATTAGGATGTATAACATTATATATATATTTAAAAATGTGCTGATACAACCAGTATATCCTTTTACCTTTCAGCTCCAATCCAGGAGCCCTCAAACAGCGGCATTCAGGACAAACCATTTTATACCAAATTTATATTTTGCTGATAAAGAAATAAAGGGAGACTAGTATAGATCTATTTCAAGCTTTTTAGCTTTCATCAGCTAGCCATACCCTTATGAACTTGGATTCCTGCATGTTAGGCAGTTGAATTAACCTTCTGAGCCACATGTTATATATATTAATGATACCAAATTTATATTTTTGCTGATAAAGAAATAAAGGGAGTGTAGCTGATGAGAGCTAAATAGCTTGAAATAGATCTATACTAGTCTACCTTTTAAAAATATAAATTTGGTTTAAAATAGTTTGTCGTGAATGTGGCTGCTTGAGGGCTCCTGGATTGGAGCTGAAAGGCGAAAGGGAGCAGAATGCCCCCTCCCATATGTTGGGGTAGACCAGGGGTCGCAATAGAAAAACATTGTCTCTGTGTTTGTGTGTGTGTGTGTGTGTGTGTGTGTATGTGTGTATTTATTTTCGTAGATTTTCACGGGTACAGGTATGCAAGTCTTGGTGTATTCAGGTCTTCTCCCGTGTAATATTGAGAGCACTCTGGCAACGTTTTGGCAGAATCTCATCTGCCATCATCAGGCTTATGCAAAGGGTCTTTTGAAGCAACTGCCATTACTATTTCAAATCTGGTGCTGGTATTCTGCTTTGCTGGGATGGCCCCACCTCTTCGTTCTGATTGGTTGGGGGTCCCAGTCTGTGACTATTGGCTTGGCTTCGGGTGTATGGTTGGTTTTTCTCCACCAGGTGACAGGGCTTCATCTTTGTGGCTGGCTGGAATATGATTTGGCTGTAGGTCTCGGGGTGTTCTGGGGTGTAGATTTTTCTGTCTGTGGGTGCTGGGACTTATTTGTTGACAAGGGCTAGTTTCCAGATGTCCGGTAGGCGGGAGGTATCGTCACATTTATTCATGTTATGGGGGCGTTCTTCCAGTTCAATGGCTTCCATAATTATTCTCTTGTTGAGATATTCAGTTTTGGAGATTAATTTGGTTCCTTCAGAATCAGTTTCATGTCCTGTAGCTTTTAGATGCTGGAAAAGAGAGGGAGTTTTTTCTTCTTTCCTGGCTGCATTCTTGTGTTCTGCAATGTGTGCATTTATTCTCCTATTAGTTTGTCCAATGTAGGTGGCTGGGCAGATTTTGCATGGTATTTCATAGACTCCTTGTTTTTGTACCTGGATCTTGTCTTTGGGGTTTCTTAAGATGTTGGCTATTTTTTGGTCAGTGCAGAAGGCTGTCTTGATATTGTGTTTGTGGAGGATTTTGCTGATTTTATCTGTGGTGCACAGATAAACAGATATGAAAGTGGAGGACAAGGGATGTTATGAAAAAAAATGCTTCATAAAAGGTTTTTTTTTTCTTAATGTATATGACATTTCTCAAACAGTGTTTCACGATGTTCATCATTTGTATGTCGCCCTTAGCAAAATGCATGGAACCGATAAGGAAATACCTGCCATGGTTGAATGTTTTCAACTTCCACCTTGTCTTTTCTCTCCATCCTTGTCCTCTGGGATCGGGGTGAATTGACCACATTTAACGCATGTGCCACAATCTGGATGGCATTGTAAGTTAAGGAGTTATCTAGAGAGAAGATCTTTTCAATCTTCTGCTGAGGTAGAGTCTCCAAGTTCTCTTTCTCTGTACACCTTGTCCAGCCTTTTACAGACAAGGCAGGCTTCTCATATGAACAGTGAAATTTTTTAGTTATAAAAGCTTCGATAAAAAAATAGAAATCCATGATATTGTGAAAGTTGGTCCTTTGGCTGGTCTGGATAAGAAAAGAAAAAATGATATGGGTGTATCTGAAAGAGAAAGTATTATATGATAATTCAATGGTGAGATCCCACAAAGCGGTTGTGATCCAAACTATCCCTTCAATAGGCTTTTGCAGAGAATTTAATATGTTTTCTAGGAAAAAGGCTCCCTCGATGAACGTAAACTCTGAGTAATAAATGAATACATTGATTTGGGCCCACAGGTTGAAAACAGAAATCAGATCCTTGAAGTTCTCATCATTTAATAATATGATTTGTGAAAAAACAACACAGATGCCATTCTGAGCCAGTACAGGAACGAAGGTCCTAATGAAATGTTCTCCGTTATCAGTGTCTGCAGCAAAGACGCCAATGAATGTCCATCGAAAATACAGCAGTAGTTTAACAATCCCCAGGTTTTGAGCACCTTCTTTGGGGACGGTCCGGTAGAAAAAAGGTAACTGAGTTTTATCACTCAGGATCGGTGAAATATAAGTGTAGCTCATCTGAAGGGGGGAAAAAAGGAGATTTGTGTTTTATTTGGGGTTTTTACTATTCTGCTCTATGGAGTAGAGAGTTGGTCTCTGAGAGAAAACCACTTGAAGAAATGAGAAGCATTTGAAATGTGGATTTACAAATGGCTGTTATGTATAAACCGGGTTAACAAAAATCACAAATAAGGAGGTGATAAGCCACCTGGGAAAACCAAGGGAAATAATGAAAGCCATTAAAAAGTGAAAGTTAAAATATTTTGGACATGTGATGCAACACCCAGAAAAATATGGCATCCTTCACTTAATCCTCCAGGGAAAGATTGAAGGCAAAGAGATCCAGGCAGAAGAAGAAAATTGTGGCTTCAAAACCTAATGGACTGGTTTGGACAAAACTCAGCAGCACTTTTTCATGTGGCTGTTGACAAAAATAGGATTGCCAACATGATCACCAACATCCGATGACGGATATGGCAGAAGAAGAAGACCTATTAGATCCTGAAAAGATAATGTCATAAAGCTCTGGTAGTGGCTGGAAGATTCCAGCCTACCTTGGTGGATTTAATAGGGGATCAGAAATGCAGAAAACATAACTGTCAACAATGGATGTTAAGGAGAAATCCAGATCTCATTTTCTGAAAAGTTGGTGCTTCCTCAGAGCCTGCATAGTGCAAGATCTGAGCAATGAGAAATATTACAAATTAATATTTGTACTTAATTTATAACTGTTAATTATGGTTGTATCAATATTTGTTCTTGTCTCTCTGGGAGACTGAAAGATGACATAAAGATTAATTCTTCATCTTAATCCATGCTTAATTAACATTTCTAAGGAGAAAATTTCCTGAACTGCTCTGGAATAAACTTGCAGCCATTCACTGGCTCTATACCTGTGGGATTTTGTAGATGCCCAATATGGCAGCGATGAGGATGGATATATCAGAGTTGGTCTCTTCCAGCAGAACCAGCATGTTTCTCTTCCTTCCACAGCTGTAGTTGGGAACATTGGCCTCTCCAGTCGAAAGCAAATCCAACAGACCATCCAGTGTCAACATTCTGTCTCGAAAATTGTCATGGAGGTTATAACCCAGGGTGAGGTTGGGCAAGAGAAGAAGATCTTTGTTGATTTCCTGAATGGCAAAAAGGAAGGACAGAATTTTCCAGTACAACCCACTTGTTTTCCTAAAAAGATACATGGATTTTGCCATGATGTTACATTCAGTGAAATCAAAAGCCTAGAACGAAGGAGAAATTTCCTGACAGTGAAAGCAATTAACTGGTGGAAGGGCTTCCTTCCCAAAGTTGTGGATGCTCCATCAGTGGAGGCTTTTAAGAAGAGATAGGACAGCCATTTGTCTGGAATGGTATAGGGCAGTGATGCCTAACCTTTTTGCCATCATGTGCCAGGAAGGGGGCAAAGGGGAATTCCATGTACGTGTGTGCCCACACCCATAATTCTATACATCCTGCCCTGCGCAAGTGCGTGAAACCTCCCTTATCCCCAGCTCCTGTCCCCAGCCTCCAGAGCCTCTCCAGGAGTCTCTGGAGGTTGGGGACAGCAAAAACGTCACTTCCTGTCCAACCAGGAATTGGAAATGGGCCATGTTTTCACCCTCCCCAGATGCATAGAGAGGATCTTGAGGCAGGTGAGAAAGAAAAACAGGCCTTCCCCACCCCCGAGGCCCTCCGAAGCCAGGAAACAGCGTGTTTCCCTTCTTCTGGTGGGCCCATGAGGCCCAAAAAACAGCTGGCTGGCATGTTCATGTGTGCTAGAGCTGAGCTCGCATGACCACCGATATAGCTACACATGTCACTTGTGTCACGCGTGCCATAGGTTCGCCATCACGGGTATAGGGTCTCTTGCTTGTGCAGGGGGTTAGATTAGAAGCCCTCCAAGTTCTTCTCATCCAACTCTGTTATTCTGTTAATGCATTTCATATATGCTATTGTGACTGCACAGGTTTTCGTCCCCAAAGTTCCTCTTCTCTACTTAGATTATTTGAAAATCAAAACAGACCCACTCCAGACAATCTGGGCACTGTTGTCACTTGCACTATTCGCTCAACCTCAGTTGGAGAAGTCAAAAAACATCCCAGGAAAAGATTTTGGCAAACCATATCTGAAAATGTAGCTCAAAAATCTGCAAGGACCTCACCATGTAAGAACAAGGATTTGAGATTCCATCAAAGGGCCATCATGCATGTATTAAATTTTCAAAGTGTGCATTTATGGGTGTGTATGAGACTGAATGTGTGAATGAAGTTGGGGAAGAAAAGAAAGCATTTAAGAATTGAACAGAAGTACCAGCTTTCCCATTTTCTCTTGAGTAAGAGAGTGGAGAGAGAAAACAGAGGGCCTGCTCAAAGCACTTTGGTATTAGTGGAACCAGAGGTGAGTCAAGAAGGAGCATCTGAAGATGCCCATGTCCACATCAGGGAAACAACAACTAGCTGTGGCGAGTTTGGAGAAATCCATGGATCATTGAAGAAAACAATAGCAGAGAATTTGGGAGAAAGACTGGAGGCTCCCAGGAGCTGACTGCTGGTGTCTTTGGAATTGCGGGTTCTATCTTTCTGGAAAATTTATTCATTCAATTTAATCAATTCAATGCAATAGCACTGAGGTCTCCTGGCTACTGTAGCAACACCAGATGCTAATAATAATATTAAATTTACGTGCCGCCCATCTTGTCCAAAAGAGACTCTGATAGCTACCTTCTAGGAAAGACTCAGAAAAGAAATCAGCCTTTTCTCTGAATTGGGATTCACAAATTAGAGCCTCTTGTCCTTTTC
Organism: Coluber constrictor foxii; assembly: GCA_038048745.1. NCBI lineage: Eukaryota > Metazoa > Chordata > Lepidosauria > Squamata > Colubridae > Coluber > Coluber constrictor. The sequence continues at coordinate 264,279,919 of CM075959.1, forward strand.
TTTGATGGCCATGCTGAGACCATAACCATGACCTCCCAAGCTGATCACCTTGAAAGATGAAAGCAAGTTGTCCATGTAGAGATCAGTTGGACAAGGGTGCTGAGCATTCAAGCTTGCTTTTGTTTCATCTTCTGAATGTGTTCCACTTCATGCTTTTTATATACAGATGTGACTAACTTACTACAGATGTAAGTAACTAACTAACCTCACTCTGTTAAGGACCTAGGAGTACACATCTCAAATGATCTATGCCCTGGACTCACTGTAACAGCATTGCCAAAAAGGCATTAAGAGTTGTTAACCTAATTTTGCGAAACTTCTTATTAACTTCGAATTGTTAACTAGGGCATACAAAACCTTTGCCCAACCAATTCTCAAATATAGTTCATCTGCCTGGAATGCACACTGTATATCGGACATTAATACTATTGAGCAAGTCCAGAGGTATTTCACAAGAAGAGTCCTCCACTCCTCTGCTCACAACAGAATACCTCATGCCACCATGCTTGAAATTTTGGGCTTGGACAATCTAGAATTACGCCAAGTATGGTCTGACCTTAGCATAGTAAACAAAATTGTCTGCTACCAAGTCCTAACTGTTAATGATTACTTCGGCTTCAACCACAATAATACACAAGCAAACAATAGATACAAATTTAATGTAAACTGCTCCAAACTCGATTGCAGAAAATATGACTTCAGCAACAGAGTGGTCAATGCCTGGAATGCACTACCTAACTCTGTGGTTACTTCCCCAAATCTCCAAACCTTTAACCTTAAACTGTCTACCGTGGACCTCACTCCATTCATAAGAGGTCTGTATGGGGGCATGCATAAGCGCACCAGTGTGCCTACCATCCCCATTTATTCGTACTCATCTCCTGTGTTCATGTCTATACTTATATCTCTTTTCTCGTAAATGTTTGACAAACTAAATAAAATAATAAAATAAAATAAAATAGAACCTCACTGCTTTCCTCTATCCCCATTTTTCCTCAAAGGCAACATAACATAACATCAATCAACATCATGAGACTTACTGATGAACCTTTTTAGAAGGACTCAAACTGAAATTCTGCAGCTCGGGTTCTATAATATTTGTTGCAGAGAAGATCCCACCGATGAGATGATCTCCTGGCCTGTAATGATTGAGTGGGTCTCTTGCATCCCTTCCCAAAGTCAAGAAGCATTTGGTGCCGAACATCCCACAGGCTGCCTGGGGCAACAAAAGCTCCATCAGAAGCAGAAGCAAGGGGTTCATTTCTGGGTTAGCCAAAGGAATCTCCTTCCTTGCATCTGATCTCAGAATCAGTAAAGGAGAAGCATTTGAAGATGTTGAAAGCAGATTATTGCAAGACTCACTTTTCTAATATAATATGAAGTCCAGAGAGAATTTCCCCAATGATGGAAACTGGACCAACGCAGAAGCAGAGCTCCTGGTGTCCATGAAGCTCAGTCCAGCCTTCCAAGGTGACAAGATAACTTATACACTAACTTTCCTGATACTGAATGTGTTGCTGCTGAGTCTGTTGACCTCCTTCAGACAATATCCAGAGGGATAAAGAATCCCTTGACATTTAGCCAGAAGACAAGAAAGAAATCACTATCATTCTAATAATTAGCTGGGGAAGTAGGAGTTTTGCAAAGCTCTCCCTGCAGGGTGAACTGGGATCCAACTGAAAAAGTCCCAATGTAACTCAATGTAGTGGATTCCCAGAAAGCATCCACAAGCAAATTGTTCTGTGGGCATTTGGGACACCTATCATTCTGCTGGGTTGATTTCCAGTTGTTTTTCTTTTATGCTATTATATGTGACTGGTTTATTTTATAAAGTTCTGCTTTACATGTAATGAATTTACTGTTTTCTTACTGTGGACTTTGAACATTATGATGCTGATGTGGCATTAGATTTACTGTGCATTCCTTATTATTCAGAACTTTATGTTTTAGGGTGTTGCCTTCATTTTTTTATTGTGAGCTGCTGTGCATCTGTCTGGAATTGAATGCTCACAAAGTAAATTGATGTCCAGATGTCCATCCATCCATCCATCCATCCATCCATCCATCCATCCATCCATCCATCCATCCATCCATTCATGTAACATGTCCCTTTTCTACCTGGAAGAGTCAAAGAAAAGAATTAAAGAGTTTCTAAGAAATTTCTCCCTTGCTATATAACATCAAACAGAGATGCTCAACATGAGACATCTCTGGTTCTTTCATACTGATCCAACCGGTAGAAAAGTCTATCTGTACCCTTCTGCCAAAATGAAAATCTAATGAGTAGCATTTCACCCTCAGTCTTAAATACTTTGCTTCCACAAATATCTCCTGTAAATCATGAATTTTGATTGTCCCTAGAAATGGGTCCATCCAGGAAAGGAGATTCCAAGAAAGGAGATTCATCCTTTCCTTTCCTTTCCTTTCCTTTCCTTTCCTTTCCTTTCCTTTCCTTTCCTTTCCTTTCCCTCCCCTTCCCTCCCCTCCCCTCCCCTCCCCTCCCCTCCCCTCCCCTCCCCTCCTCTTTCTTCTACTTCTCCTCTTTCCTGTATGTATCGTTGTCCACTTTCATCCAGTCCATCAAAAGTTTCACTCCAACAGTGAATCTGATGGAAGAAAAATCATTGTCAACTCAGAAACATCTCTGGCCTGCTCTTGAGTTCCCATTTGCAAGGGGGATGGGAAAACTAACTCTGTAGCTGTGGTGAGGCAGCATGTCAGCCAAAACAAAAGCACATTCCAGCCATATCTCTGTTAAGGCTGTCTCCATGGTCATCCACAGTGGCCAGAGAGGAGTGATCTCTACAACCCACAAAATTGTTTTGATGGAGAATGTGACTGATGACACACCTTGGTGGGAGGGGGGAAACAGGGTCAGAGCTGGAACATAAATTACGTGGAGTCAGAGTTGGCTTCACTTGGAACTTGCTGACATGAAGCTCCTAATAAATAATTGGATTTCTTTTGAAGCTTGGCTCGAGGCTCATGATTTAATTAGGGTATCGGTTGGAATCCTGATATCTGTTTTATGGTGAACGCTATTTTGCTGTTTTCAAATACTGAAAAATACACCAAATTTCCTGTGGATCACCCTTCAAACATCAACTGATATGACAGGATAGGTTAGATTGAATGTCTGCTATCAAGAAAATTTGGGGATCATTGTAGTTTCTCTTTGCCTTGCTTCTATTTTTGCTAACAGGCTTAATCTTGGGAATCATTTAATTCCCAAAAACTCACTTACTAAAAGCTAACAGTCAGGATCTCCTCTATTTATTTATTTATGTACCATATTGTTTGGAGTATAAGGCACACCTTTTTCCACCAAAAGATAGAGTGAAAATCTGGGTGCGTCTTATACTCCGAATGTAGCCCCGCCCAGCATCTCAAACGGAGGTTTCAGAGGCTGAAAAAAACATCAGAAAAGAAGCTTCAGAAAAGAAGCCCCCAAACAGAGCTTCAGAAAAGTAGCCCCAAACAGCTTCAGAAAAGAAGCCCCCAGACTTCCGGTGGCACCGCTAGTGCTGGCAGCAGCTCTTTCGGGAGCTCTGACCCCCGCGATCTGTAAAGCCGCCAGAGCAGCAAAAATCAGCTGTTCTAGTGGCTTGGAACTTTTCCTTCGGGGGAAGAGGGGAAGACGAGCAGACAGGCATGGGTAGAGCTCCCCCAAAACCCCTAGGATTAATCCTGGGGGTGTGGAGGGTGAGAGCTCCCGAAGTGTCTGAAGAAGCTGCAGATCTGGGACGTTTCTGTCAATGACAGAACAAGGCATCGCAACCACCCCTATGAACTAAATGATTTCAATGTGTGGACTTTAAAGCAGGCAGAGCAAAAACGGGAGAAATTACAACTGCAAGTATTATACTTTAACTCCAATAAATACTACTTTTTTCAAGAGGCGAGAGAAAGTTTTTTTTAAAAAATAAAATGGCGCTGATTTGCTTGAGGGCATGAAAATGAAAGTTAAGGAAGAAAGTGATTTTTAATGCTCATTAGCACTTGTTAAAGTTGTTAAATTAAAAATTATTTTTAGAAAAAAAAAGGACTTGTACCATTTAAGGATTGGGAATAATTGAATTAGTTGCTGGGAAAGTATAAAGTGAAAGTTTTATTGGAAGGAAAAAAAAATGGCTGGTTTCTCTGAAAGGGACGAAGGCTTACCATTACATACGTCAGCAAATATACAAATACTGATTGTGGATCTCTTTAAAGAAATGCTAGAATCATTTATCTCCTCATTAATGAAAAGACTGGAAGGGCGTTTTGAGAAGGTTTTTTCTCAAATTTGCAATAAAGATACAAGGGGAGATATTGTATCGGTATCCCAGATGCCAAATAATATTGAGATGCTGAACAAAGGGGAGGGAGAAATAACCCAGTTCAAAGCGCCTGTGGAAAATGGAGTGGATGTTCTTCAAATTAAGAACTTCAACATCAAATTAAGAACTTCTTCAACATCAAATTAAGAAGGGAAAGCTGAGAGGCTTGAAGGAGTCTAACCAGGAAATATTGAGAGAGAACTTTCTAGAGGTTCTGATGCAGTCAAATGGAAAATTGTCAGGAGCTGTTGGGATTTTTAATATAAGAAAAATGATTTGTAATGGAACATTACAATTTCTTTAATGGACTCTCAATTCTAGTTAAAGAGGTGTGCTTATTAAAAGGAACTACTTTGCAAAGTGAACAAGATTATAAGGTTCAACAATTCCAGCTGAAAACCCAAGAATTTGTAAAAATAAAAAAAGACGGAGGAATAAAACTAAAGAGGAAGGCTTGTTAAAAAAGCCAGGAAAAAATGGAGATGGAAGAATTATAATCCTCCTTGTTGGAGAGGATAGTAATAGTGAAAAACAATTACTATACCTGTACTTAGGGATATGATTTCTTTTGTTTAGAAAAGTTATATTAGAGTGAAAATGAATGATTTATTTATATTTAGGGACATGATTTGTTCTGGAAAGTTATATTAAGTAATGTTACATTTGAATTGTTATAGGCCACTGACTAAATTTTTATTTTTGTTTGGTAGTATATTTTAAACAATGTTTTGTTCAAAAATCTATAAAAGTTGATGGGTTAAAAGGAAAATATTGTGGATGTTAAAGTTAAGGTCAGTGTAGATCTCTCAACACAAATTTATGGGTTACAAGAAGGGTATTATTTAAACTTCTACATTTTGTTTTAAGTCATATTAATGTTATGTAGTGGATTTGTAGAGTAAGATGAATAAGTTTATGTTCAACATAAGTTTATGGGATGAAAAGTAAAATAAGGTTTTTACAATACATTTTATTTGAGACTAGTTGAAATATTTTGTTAACGTGTTAACATATGTAAGGGTTGGAGATGTGATGGTTAATTGTAATTAGGCTTTGATTATGTAATACTGGAAGAAAGAAGACCTGCTTATTATTGAAGAATGGACTACAATGAAGTGGAATTAACTATTTTCAAGCTTAAATAGTTTAACTGTTTAAAAAGTTGTATTTAGATATGAACAAGGGGAGTTAAAGTGCAAGAGGGAGATAAATCTAAAGATAGCGTGTGGTTTTTTTCTGTGTTTGTTAAATGTTATACCCTGTATTTGCTCCGGGAAGTCCAAAGGGGGGGGGGGGTGTTGGGATATCAGGGGAGTGGAGGGGGGAAATATGTGTAAACATTTTAAAAACTTTTTAATAAAAAAAGAAAAGAAAAGAAGCCCCCAAACAGAGCTTCAGAGGCTTTTTTTTCTGAAACTGTTTTGGAGGCTTTCAGAGGCAGGAAAAAAAGTTTTTTCTGAAACATGGTTTACAGAGTCACCATCTTGCTCCCAATAATTCTTTTAATGACCTCAGAAGGATGCAAGGCTGAGGCATCCTTGAGCCAGTCAGGATCAAACTCCTGCTGAATGAGCAGTGAGTCAGCCTGCAATACTGCTGTCATGGTTGACACGCTACGCAGTCTTGCTTTTTTGTTGTTAGTTGTGAAGTTGTGTCCGACCCATCATGACCCCATGGGCCACGTTCCTCCAGGCCTTCCTGTCTTCTACCATCCTCTGGAGTCCATTTAATGCCTACTGCTTCAGTGACTCCATCTAGCCACCTCGTTCTCTGTCATCCCTTTCTTCTTTTGCCCTCAATCGTTCCCAGCATTAGGCTCTTCTCCAGTGAGTCCTTCCTTCTCATTAGGTGGCCAAAGTATTTGAGTTTCATCTTCAGGATCTGGCCTTGCTTGCAACCAGACAACTATAACAGGAGGGGGAAGGGAAGGCCTTGGAATCTAAGGAGGCTTGGAAAGGAAATTTGGAATGCAAGTGTGTCAACTTGAAGTCTGAGACAGATCCAAGACCTCAAGGTCACCAGTTGGGGAAGTCCAAGGCAGACAGACAGTTCCCAAACCAAAGAAAGAGCAAATGCATGGTGGACAATGGACAATGGGAGGTCCAGGGGGGAAAGGGAAAGTTTCCCTATGTTATTTTGACAGGAAATTATTAGAACTGGCTTTTCTCCTGTATCTACATGGAATCTTCAGTAAAGTTACCTTATTTTTTGGAGTATAAGATGCACTCCCCCCAAAAAGAGGCTGATAAGTTGGGTGCGTCTTATATTACAAATGTAGCCCCACCCACCAGCTGGCCCCCACCCTTCAGCCTCAGCACATCCTCTTCCTGGCTGCAGAGATTGCCACAGAAAATGGCTCTCATATTCAGCCTCCAAATGCTCTGTTTGAGAGCCGTTCAAGGCTGCAGGGATTGCCAAGACACATTGCCGCTGGTCGCTGCCTATGCACATTGTGTTTTCAGCCTCTGTGCATCATTTTTTAGGCTTCAACATGCCCCCTGTTTTGGCTTCTGCCCATCATGTTTTCGGGTAACGATGGGCAGCAATGTGCTTTTTACGATCCCCGCAGCCATAAACGGCTCTCAAAAGGAGCGTTTGGAAGCTGAAAACGCGAGGCGCGGAGCCCAAAATGGCAACCTATTTTGTCAAAACTACTGCCTTGTTTTACTGCTTCCGTGCTTCAACTGCTTTACTAAGTGGAGCTCCCTCTGACAATCAGTTGTGGTTTTTAAGCTTTTTATCAGCCCCAGTGCATGCTCACAACCAGTGAACTAATGTGTGTTAAAGCTGACGAGGCTAAGGACGCTAGCCAGATGAATACCTGGTAGTCAGAGGCAGAATTTTTTTTTCTATTTTCCTTCCCCAAAATTAAGGTGCCTCTTATACTCCAGAGCATCTTATACTCCAAAAAATATGGTATACTCTTGGTAAAAAAATGTCCCAGGAGTTTCTTTTGCTGTCTAACCCAATGGGACAATTGACAACTGCATTCTAACTAACTGACTGACGGACTGACTGACTGACAGACTGACTGACTGAAGCTGATGTAGATGGGATGTTCAGTTGCCTTTTTGTTTTGTAACTACATGAAATTAGTGTAGATATAGAGTTAAAGGCAGGGCAAGCATATCATTGACTGGGAATCTTGGATTGTGGGAATCCTGAATTATGCCTACTTTATCACTTTATGGTTGAAGGCTGTACAATTTAAAGCTTTGTTTTTACTTTGTATCGTGTTACAAAAATGTATGTAAAAGTTGATGGTTTGAGAGCTGTTTTGCTTGAGGCGTAAAATATTCCTTATTTAACATCCACAATATTTTCCTTTTAATCCATCAACTTTTATAGATTTTGAACAAAACACTGTTCAAAATGTACTTCCAAACACAAGTAAAAATTTAGCTAGTAGCCTATAACAATTCAAACATAACATTACTTAATATAACTTTCCAAAATAAATCATGTCCCTAAATATAAGTAAATCATTCATTTTCACTCTAATATAACTTTTCAAAACAAAACAAATCATATCCCTAAGTACAGGTATAGTAATTCTTTTTCATCATTACTATCCTCTCCAACAAGGAGGATTATAATTCTTTCATCTCCATTTTTTTCTGGCTTTTTTAATGAGCCTTCTTCTTTAGTCTTATTCCTCCATCTTTTTTTATTTTTACTAACTCTTGAATTTTCAGCTGGAATTTTTGAGCCTTGCAATCTTGTGCACTTCGCAAAATAATTCCTTTTAATAAACACACCTCTTTAACTAGAATTGAAAGTCCATTTTTGTAAAGAAATTGTAATGTTCCATTTTGAATCCTTCTTCTTATATTAAAAATCCCGACGCCTCCTGACACTTTTCCATTTGACTGCATCAGAACCTCTGGAAAGATTTCTCTCCATATCTCCTGATTAATCTCCTTCAAGCCTGTCAGCTTTCCATTCTTAATTTGTAGAACATCCACTCCATTTTCCTCAGGCACTTTAAACTGGGTTACTTCTTCCTTCTCTTCATTCAGCGTTTCAGTATTATTTGGCATCTGGGATACCAATACAGTGTCTCCCCTTATATCTTTGCTATAAATTTGAGTAAAAATCTTCTCAAAACACCTTTCCAATCTTTCCATTAATGAGGAGGTAAATGATTCTAGCATTTCTTCAAAGAGATCCATTGTCAGTATTTGTATATTTGCTGATGTGTGTAATAGTAAGCCTTCATCCCTTTCAGAAATCGTGACCACTGCTGTTTTTACTTCTTTAGCAGCCATTTCCAAGATACATTTTCCAGCAGCCTCACAACAAAATCAGTAAAATTCTTATTCTCAGTCTCTAACAGATATTGCCATATATTAGTCAATAAATCCTATTTTCTTGAGCTGGAAATCTTAATTTCAACTTCATTCAGCAAGACCTTAAAATACTGAAAGCTTTAATGAATTTAACGAGCGCTAACAAGCATTAACGATCACTTTCTTCTTTAACTTTTGTTTTCACTCCTTCTAGCAAATCAGCACCATTTTGTTTCTTTTAAAAACTTTCTCTTGCCTCTGGAAGGAAGTAGTATTTATTGGAGTTAAAGTATAAGTAAAATACTTACAGTAATTCTCCTGTTTTGCTCTGCCTGCTTTAAAATCCACTCTTTAGAATCAATTAGTTTGCAGGGGTGGTCGCCTGCAAACTAATTGGAATCTATTAGTTCGCAGGTGTGGTCGCTGCCTTGTTCTGTCATTGACAGAAGCATCCCGGATCAAGAGCTTCTTCAGGCACTTGGGGAGCTCTCACTCTCCCAAGGATTAATCCTAGGGGTTTTTGAGGAGCTCTACCCACGCCTGTCCACTTGCTTTCCCCTCTTCGCCTGAAGAGAAAGTTCCGAGCCGCTAGAACAGCTGATTTTCGCTGTTTTGGTGGCTTTACAGATCAAGAGCTGTTGCGGCGCCGGCAGTGCCCCTGGAAGTCCTTCTGATCGATAGTTTTGATTGTTAGACAGCATATGCACCTAAGACAATTTCCTTGAGTGTCCAATCGCACTTGGCCAATAAAGAATTCTATTCTATGTTACCTAGTTTGGGACATGAAACATTTGCAAGAATACAAGCACGCATAGGGAGCACCAAGGACCCCACAGATAAAAAGAAATGAACTTCTGATCTATAGTTTTGATTGTTAGACAGGATAGATTATAGGGGGAAAATACTTCTCCCTGTTTGGTAGATCTTAATAATTATAAATATTTTATTAGTGAAATAATGTCCCTCAGATTAAAAAAAAAAGGTGACAACCATTTATGTTGCAGCTTTATTTTCCCCAATTGTTTGGCCTTATTTCTCTGAATCTGAGAGATTAAAAACATTTTTTTCCTTTTGTAAAAGTAAGCTGTTCACCCCAGAGGTGGGTTTCAGCAGGTTCTGACCAGTTCTGGAGAACCAGTAGGGGAAATTTTGAGTAGTTTGGAGAACCAGTAAATATCACCTCTGACTGGCCCCGCCCCCATCTATTTTCTGCCTCCTGAGTCCTGAGTTTTACAGTATCCTTCCCCTGCCATGCCCACCAATCCACACCCACAGAAACAATAGTCAAATATTTTGAATCCCACCACAGGTTCAGCCCTACCCAAAAACAGAAATCGCAGGCACAGTAAAAAGCGTTTATGGAATGGGGGGAGTCCAAGTCTTTAATAGGGTACAGAAACAAATGATACAAAAAATTGGTACATGTGATACATCAGAAAGAAACCAATGAAAGAACGAAAGACATTCATTAAAATTGACAAGTGAACAATAGAAAACATTGATTAGAGATCACTTTCCACATGTGGTAAATCTATGGATTTTATCATGCACTTTCCAAGATGGATTAGTATCTTACTTAAAACTTGCAATTACTTTCAGAATACACTGACTAAGATTCAGTTGTTGAAAAGGCTGTTTTTTCCCCATGAAAACACAGAAGAAAAACATCTTTTCCTAAAATCTGAAAGGAGGTCAACACTACCAGACTAAAATTCTAATAACCTCCTCACTTAAAGGCTAATAATGAAGCCCAAAATGCTAAATAATACTACCAGACACAGAAACATAAAAACATGGAAATTAGGCTTCAGCAGGAGATCACTTCTAAAAGCAGCCTGATAGTGTTTTCTCCTGAAAAGTACCCAATGGGTGAGAATTATATTGGGCGGCAATTATATCTCTAGAACATTCATCAGCATCACTTTTTTACTTCACTTTTGAACATCAGATGTTCCTTTGTATTCAGATCTGGCCTCAGCAAAATGATGTAACACTTAGGGATGAAGATGCAACCCAGCAGCCCAGCACTGGAAGCCAAGATGGAGAAGACCTGCACAGCAACCATGAATTTCCCTTTGGTACTCAGGTAGGTAGGCACAAAGGAGATCCAGACACTGCAGAAGACCAGCATGCTGAAGGTGATCAGCTTGGCTTCATTGAAGGACCCAGGTAGATTCCTGGCCAGGAAGGCCATTATGAAGCAAATGGCAGCCTGAAAACCCATGTAACCAAGGGCAACATAAAACATAGTGACAGAGCCTTCATTGCACTGCAGAACAATCTCTCGAGGCTGGGAATACATGTCAGAATCAGGGAATGGAGGAAAGACTCCTAACCAGGTGAAACAAATGACAACCTGGACACTGGAACAAGAAATGATGATGGTGTTGGTCAGACTCTTGCCCAGCCACCCTCTCACTCTGTTTCCTGGCTTTGTGGCCAGGAAGGCCAGCACCACCATGACTGTTTTGGCCAAGACGGAAGACACGGCAATTGAGAAGATGATGCTGAAAATTGTTTGTCGGAGGAGGCAGGTGGTTCTCCTTGGCCGACCAATGAAGAGAAAGGAAGTCAAGAAGCAAAGAAGAAGGGAGACCAGGAGGATATAGGAGAGGTCCCGGTTGTTGGCTTTGACAATTGGAGTTTCTTGGAATTTAATGAAGATTCCCAAGACTAACACTGTGGTTAAGATCAGGAATAGGGCAAAGAAAGTAAGAATCATTCCCAAATACTCTTGATGGGACAAAAAAGTGACAGTTTTGAGGATACATTGATCTCGATGCTTGTTCTGATACTGATTGTCTGGACATCTGGTGCAGTGGTCTGCATCTATAGAGGACAAATGTAATATTTACCATGAATTTATAGGATGGGAGTTAGATTTTGAAATCAGGAAGCTCACATCTGGATTTATTTGTGTATTCATCTACAGGGGATGGGAAGCAGAGAGAAAAAATTAGGAGTATGTGTACACATGTGCTTCTCTGCATTAGTATTTGTCTCAAGTTGATAAAGTGTAGCTAGATTAGGGGCAAAATTTGAGAGGAGACAATTCTGGGAAGCAAAAGGGGAGAAGGGACAATCATCAACATCAGGGGTGTCAAACTTAATTTCATTGAGGACTGCATCAGGGCTGTGGTTGACCTGGAGGGTGTCAGGCGTGACTGACTGCATAGGTGTGGCCAACTGGGTGGGTGTGGCCAGCTTGATGCCACTCCCCAAACTGCTAGCATGTTTCCTTTTCACATTGGGTAGATCAGGCTGAGGCCACGCTGGCCCGATCTTTCCTCTTTCAATTGGGTAGACTAGGATGGCGCCATGGGCCAGATCCAAGCACATTGTAGGCCGGATGCAGCCAATGGGCCTTGAGTTTGACACCCCTGATCTACATCACATAGGAAGGTTTCTAATGGACTAGGACTAGCCAATTTGACAAGGTTGGAATATTCTGGTTTTCCAAAATGGAGTTTGATTTGTCCCATTACCCATTAATTGGAGGATAAAGTTTAAATTCAATAACAGTATTGTTCAACTATTTTTGCTTTCATTTTGTCCCACCAAATCCCAATGGTTAATGATTAAAAAAGGGCAGATAAAGTTGTCTGGTTCTCTCTCTAATCGCCATAATGAGGAGAGGTTCCTGTCCAGTACCAATGTATTCCCCCAAATAGCTACTCCACAGGAAACACAGATCATGCTTGCCTACTCCTTGGATACTTTGGAGGAAGATGGTTAGGCAGAAATGTGTCTATCCTGAGTCCACCCTGGAATGGAGGAGATGGCAAGATTACTGACTAGGTCCTGTGTGACTTGGCTGTCAGGCCTGGAAACCATCTTTTTCATTGCATCTTCAGGCCTGCCACATTTACTACTGTGGGAAATTGTGATGGGAGGACTGTATGGAGCATGGGTGATATATACCGAAAGTCATAATAACATTCCTTTCTCAGAAAGTCAAGGACATCTTGCCCTGCACCTGGAGGGTTAGAACCAGGAGGCATTTCCAGTCACCATGGTGTTTGGATTGGGCCATGTGATGGACTTTTGGGTGTTGGGCAGGGACTTCATATCACTTCAACTGATCCTTCCCAAAGTGACATATATTTCTTGATAGCTGTTTGGCCTCTTCTACACTTAACCTCTCATTCCAATGAATTCTCCCTGATCATATTATTGTTATATCCTTGGTGAAATTAATTCTAATACTTAAATTAATACTCCCTCCACCCCCCAATACTTAGAAGATATTAGATGTATCTTTGTAGAAAAGATCTGCAGGAACCTTTGCTCCTATCCCAAGAACTGTTTTGATTCCCATTCACCCACCTTCTTGGGTGGAAATGCTCCCTTCTGCACAAGGGACACAGTTGTAGCAACAGACTGGTTTTCCTTCCTGGACCACCTTGAAATAGCCAGGTTGACAAGGCTCCACACACTGGGAGTAAGGCAAGGGCTGAAAGTGAACAGAATTTGCATTCAGAAGCATCTGCAAAACTGATTTGTTAAGAAATGAATTACAGTGTTGGAATGGGATTGTCAGGATCCCATAGCTTATCTCGTCTGCAGAGAAGAGCATCAGTGTTGCCTTGGAGACTGGCGTTTATCACCTCCTCAGCCTGAGTATCTCATAATATCTTTACACTTCGAGATTGGCTTGGAGATGTATTGGACTTTGGGAGGGGCTCTGTCTGCATTCTACTGTTTTGAGCAGGAAACTTAATTCCTGCCTAGATCTCTTGCTATCAGAATCTTCCAATAAAAGTTTCCTTTTGAAATGGCTTTTGTTTCATGAGTCCTGCCTTCTTGAGAGGACTGGAGAATCAGGACCTTACAGGGACCAACAAAAGAGGTATGTGCAAAATGGACTAGAAATGGACCATTCTGTTTCTCCTCTGGGCCATGTTGTGGTATCCACTCCAGAGAATTTTCTAGAAAGTTATTCTTGAAACTGGAAGCATGATAGTCATACATGCTTCCATTTTGGAGGACTGTCCCTGGAAGGCTGTCAGAGAAACTTTTGGAAAAACAGATCATATATAGGAAAAATGAACATTCTGGATTTCTTCAGCATGATGAGTTTTGTACTTTTCTTCTACCAAATAAGGTCAAATTCTTGAATGTATACATGTCCAAATGAACATGTGTAACTCAATTGATTTTAATTCTCCCCTCTTAAATCTTGCTTCCATTTCCCTCCATCTCCACATTTTTCCCTTCTGTGTCCCCAGATCAAAGTCTTTTACTGTATAAGTCATAAAGCATCTTTTCCTTTGTTGGTTATAAATGAAAGAATATAATTCTGAAGCATGAATTTGAAGGCAGTCAGGCTTACATATTGTTTGGGATGGAGGGGAACACTGAGAATATGGACAAAACTAAAGAGATGGGAAAATCTCTTCCTCTACCTGATTAAGCCACTGAGGGCTCGTGATGGCTTCCTTGTGGATTCTGAATTTGACTCCAATGGTTCCTTCTCTGTCTAGACTCCCAAATTTCACTCTGGTGGTCGACTTATTAGGAAAAAACACCCAGCTCACAATGTCAAAGTCAGCCATCAAATCTCCATTTCTATCCAAATACATTCCTTCTATGGTGTTGTTGTAGATCTTGGGATTCCTCAGGAAATGGTGAAGCTACAGAATATAAGGAAAGAGGTTTTTACACCAATGGAATCATCTAAACAAGTTGATGTACAGAGATATAAGGAATTTGGCTTATTGAGCTGCAGCCCGTTTTCTTCTCAGGACAATCTGCATAGATTTGTCCTTCAGGTACCAATTTTGGATGTTTTCTTTCCAACATCTGGCATTCCCAACTAGCCCATATTTTCTTCTTCTATTTTTTTATTTCTCCCCTGAGTTCTCTTGAAGATAAGCTGATGTCAGAAGGGCAGGAGAAGGGAAATCCATTACCTATAAATATATTTGCTTACATTATCTGTTGCTTCTCTTCTGCTTTCCCCTCCTCCCTGAGATGTCCTGCATAGCTACACATACATCATTTTGTCTACAGAGATTTATCTTAACATTATTTGGAGATAATTATTCCATTATGCACTCCATTATTTGGAGTGCATACTGAATCACAAACACCTCAGTGAATCTTGATTATTTATTTTGAGTCCTGTGTTTTGATTCCAGAAGAGAGAGAGATTAACAGAGTTGGAAGGGACCTTGTAGGTCATCTAGTCCAACCCCCTGCCCAAGCAGGAGACCCTACACCATTTCTGACAGATGGCAGTCCTATCTCTTCTTGAAGTCTTCCAATGATGAAGTTCCCACAACTTCTGAAGGCAACTTCTGTTCCATTGGTTGATTGTTCACCCTGTCAGAAAATGTCTCCTTATTGTAGAAGACACAGCATCAGTTTGTACAACTCAGTCTTGGAAATATAATAATTTAATAATTATAATAATAATTGAACAAAGTTGGAAGGGACCTTGGAGGTCTTCTAGTCCAACCCCCTGCTTAGGCAGGAAACCCTACACTACTTCAGACAAATGGTTCTCTAATCTCTTCTTATAAACTTCCTGTGTTATGAATTGGCTTTCGGAAATTGGTAAACAAATGTCAATATTTATAATTGACTCTTCCATCTGCTCGTTATCTGAAGAAAGCTTGTACACTGATTCTGAGGGAAAGCTTGAATATTGTTCTGTCCCCATCTCACACACGCATCCCCACAGACAATCAATAGTGAAATAAATCAGCCGACAAAAGTTTCTCTGATAGCAGAATTGGCAGCAACCCAGTGGCTGGCTGCCAAGAGTCTTTTACTCATGAAGGGAGGGTTTTTCCCTCTGTCCAGAACTTCAAAGCCAACACACAGCAGATAAGAGAATAGTCAAAAAGTCCAGCAATGTAGAGTGGTTTGTTCAGTATCAGTTTTTGCTCATCACAGAGCTTGAACGACCACCAAAACCCCTTTATACCCTGTGGGGTGTGGTCCAGTGACTCAGCCTAATCCCTGGCATGCCTGTTCCTCTGCTGCGTGTGCTTATCTCTGTGACGCTGTTGAGGGTCCAGCCAAGACTCATCATCCTCATTACTATCCACCTGCAGCTGTGTGGAAGTGCTTGGCTCTCTTGGCCTTCAGAGGACACCGAAGGCATTACCAGAGAGGAGGGACCTGGAGAGGGAGGCCTTGCCAACTCCTCTTCCTTACTTTCGGAGTCCTCTCCTGCCAATAATACAGGCCCAGGGAGCGGAGCTACAACAAATATTGATTCTGGCACTCTTCAGGTGATTTTACAAGAATATACACTGATAATTGTAAGATTAAATACAATGTTGTGTTACATTATAATAAACTGGGAGATAATCCAAAATCCCTTTCCACAAGCATTACATTTTAGAATCTGAAGAAAGAAAAGCTCAAAGCACATGAAGTAAAATACATGAAGTTAAATAATGGTAGTGGTGTGGGACAACATAGCCAAGGTATGATTTGCCATTCAGCAATGCCGAAGACCAAATGTAAAAAGAAAGAGTAATTCAATATTTAATGTTACATGTAATAACAGTGGCAACAGAATTACATATGCACAAAATTGGAAAAACGGATGTATATCAATAGAGGAAATGGTAATAAAGAAACTATTAGAATGTGCCAAAATGGACAGGTTAATGATGGAAATTAAAGACAAAGGAGAAACAGCGTATTACTTAATATGGGGCCTATGGTACAATTGGCTAGATGATAGATGCAAGGTTTAGAAAATTAATGATGAAAGAGGGACAATAAGCTAGAAATGAATACAGGTATAAATCTATATAGAAGAATACGTATTGCAAGCAATATTATTATTAGACTGTACATAACTGAAAATTAAAATATAGAATCTGCTGGCTGCCAGAAAGAAAAGAAAGGAAAAAAAAACCTGAAAGTAGTGAATGTAATTTCACTCAACCAGGGTTTGCAAAAACATCTTGGTTACGTAGGAAAAACCTGGCTTAAAGAAAAACAGACATAAAACCTACGAAAAGTAAGAAAATAGATATTGTATCTAGGTGTAGCTTACTGATGATGGTTAATGAGTCAGAAATAGCTATAGAAGTGTCCAAGTCTCCAAATGGGCAAGCACAAAATCTGCTGGCTGCCAGAATGAAAAGAAGGGAAAAAACCTCCCAGAAAGTAGTGAATGTGATTTCACTCAACCAGGGCTTGCAGAAACATCTTGGTTATGTAGGAAAAACCTGGCTTAAAGAAACACACACACACACGTATGTATGTATGTATGTATGTATGTATGTATGTATGTATGTATATGAAAGAGGAGGACAAGGGATCTTATGAAAGAAAATGTTTCATAAAAGGTATTTTTTCTCAATGTATATGACATTTCTCAAAGAGTGTTTCACAACCTTCATCATCTAGATGTTGCCCTTAGCAACATACATGGAACCGATAAGGAAATACCTGCCATGGTTGAATGTTTTCAACTTCCACCTCGTCTTTTCTCTCCATCCTTGTTCTCTGGGATCGGGGTGAATTGACCACATTTATGGCATGTGCCACAATCTGTATGGCATTGTAAGTTAAGGAGCTATCTAGAGAGAAGATCTTTTTAATCTTCTGCTGAGGTAGAGTCTCCAAGTTCTCTTTCTCTGTACACCTTGTCCAGCCTTTCACAGACAAGGCAGGCTTCCCATATGAACAGAGAAATTTCTTAGTCATAAATGCTTTGATAAAAAAATAGAAATCTATGAAATCATCAAATTTGGTCCTTTGGCTGGTCTGGATAAGAAAAGAAAAAATGATATGGGTGTATCTGAAAGAGAAAGTATTATATGATAATTCAATGGTGAGATCCCATAAAGCGGTTGTGATCCAAACTTTCCCTTCAATAGGCTTTCTCAAGGACTTTAATATGTGTTCAAGGAAAAAGGCTCCCTCGATGAATGTAAACTCTGTGTAATAAATGAATACATTGATTTGGGCCCACAGGTTGAAAACAGAAACCAGATACTTGAAGTTCTCATCATTTAATAATATGATTTGTGAAAAAATAACACAAATGCCATTCTGAGCCAACACAGGAACGAAGGTCCTAATGAAATGTTCTCCATTATCAGTGTTTACAGCAAAGACACCAATGAATGTCCATCGAAAATACAGCAGCAGTTTAACAATCCCCAGGTTTTGAGCACCTTGTTTGGGGACGGTCCGGTAGAAAAAAGGTAATTGAGTTTTTTCACTCAGGATCGGTGAAATATAAGTGTAGCTGATCTGGAGTGAAAAAAAAGGAGATTTATGTTTTATTTGGGGCTTTTACTATCCTGCTTTATGGAGTAGAGAGTTGGTCTCTGACAGAAAACCGCTTGAACAAATGAGAAGCATTTGAAATGTAGATTTACAGACAGCTGTTACGTTTAAACTGGGTTAGCAAAAAATCACAAATAAGGAGGTGATAATTCACCTGGGAAAGGAAAGGGAAATCATTGAAGCCATTAAAAAGTGAAAGTTAGAATATTTTGGACATGTGATGTGACACCCATAAAAATACGGCATCCTTCACTTAATCCTCCAGGGAAAGATTGAAGGCAAACGAGGTCCAGGCAGAACATTGTGGCTTCAAAATGGACAAAACTCAGCAGCACTTTTTCATGTGGCTGTTAACAAAAATAGAATTTGCCAACATGATCACTAATGTCCAATGACGGATATGGCAGAAGTAGAAGACTTATTAGATCCTGAAAAGATAATGTCAGAGCGTAGGTAGTGGCTGGAAGATTCCAGCCTACTTTGGTGGATTTAATAGGAGATCAGTAATGCAGAAAACGTAACTGTCAACAATGGATGTTAAAAAGAAATCCAGACCTCATTTTCTGAAAAGCTGATGCTTCCTCAGAGCCTGCATAGTGCAAGATCTGAACAACGTGAAATATTACAAATTAATATTTGTACTCAATTTATAACTGTTAATTATGGTTGTATCAATATTTCTTCTTCTCTCTCTGGGAGACTGAAAGATGACATAAAGATAAATTCTTCATCTTAATCCATGCTTAATTAACATTTATAAGGAGAAAAATCTCCTTAACTGCTCTGGCATAAACTTGAAGCCATTCACTGCCTCTCTACCTGTGGGATTTTGTAGATGCCCAATATGGCAGCCATAAGGATGGATATATCAGAGTTGGTCTCTTCCAGGAGAACCAGCATGTTTCTCTTCCTTCCGCAGCTGTAGTTGGGAATATTGGCCTCTCCAGTCGAAAGCAAATCCAACAGACCATCCAGTGTCAACATTCTGTCTCGAAAGTTGTCATGGAGGTTATAACCCAGGGTGAGGTTGGGCAAGAGAAGAGGATCTTTGTTGATTTCCTGAATGGCAAAAAGGAAGGACAGAATTTTCCAGTACAACACACCTGTTTTCCTGAAAAGATACATGGATTTTGCCATGATATTACATTCAGTGAAATCACCAGCCTAGAACTAAGGAGAAATTTCCTGACAATGAAAGCAATTAACTGATGGAAGGGTTTCCTTCCTGAAGTTGTGGATGCTCCATCACTGGAGGCTTTTAAGAAGAGATTGGACAGCCATTTTTTGGAATGGTATAGGGCAGTGATGCCTAATCTTTCTGCCATTGTGTGCCAGGAAGGTGGCAAAGGGGAAGTCCATGTATGTGTGTGCCCACACCCATACGTCTATGCACCCTGCCCTGTGCATGTGTGTGAAACCCCCTCCACCCCAGATCCTTTTCCCAGCCTCCAGAGCCTTTCCAGGAATCTCTGGAAGTTGGGGACACGAAAAATGTCACTTCCTGTCCAACCAGGAGTTGGGAAATGGGCCATTTTAGGACACTGGAGGGCCTCTGAGTGAATGGGGAAGGCTGTTTTTGCCCTCCCCAGATGCATAGAGAGGATCTTGAGCCAGGTGAGAAAGAAAAAATGGGCCTTCCCACCCCCCCCGAGGCCCTCCGGAGGCAGGTAACAGCCTGTTTCCCTACTTCTGGTGGGCCCATGAGGCCCAAAAATCAGCTGGCAGGCATGTGCATGTGTGCCAGAGATGAGCTCGCGTTCCCACCGATATAGCTACACATGCCACCTGTGTCACGTGTGCCATAGGTTCGCCATCACGGATATAGGGTCTCCTGCTTGTGCACGGGATTATACTAGAAGAACTCCAAGGTCTTCCCATCCAACTCTGTTATTCTGTTAATGCATTTCATATGTTCTATTGTGACTACAGAGGTTTTTGTCCCCAAAGTTCCTCTTCTCTACCTAGATTATTTGAAAGTCAAAACAGACACACTCCAGACAATCTGGGCACTGTTGTCACTTGCACTATTCACTCAACCTCAGTTTGAGGAGTCAAAAACCATCCCAGAAAAAGATTTTGGCAAACCATGTCTGAAAATGTAGCTCAGAAATCTCCTCAGACCTCACCATGTAGGAACCAGGATTTGAGATTCCATCAAAGGGCCATTATGCATGTATTACATTTTTAAAGTGTGCATGTATGGGTGTGTATGAGACTGAATGTGTGAATGAGGTTGGGGCAGAAAAGAAAGCAATTAAGAATTGAACAAAAGTACCAGCTTTCCCATTTTCTCTTGAGTAAATGGTCTCGATCCCTGTTTGCTTGAGAGCGTGGATAGAGAAAACAGAGGGCCTGCTCAAAGCACTTTGGTATCAGTGGAACCAGAGGTGAGTCAAGAAGGAGCATCTGAAGATGCCCATGTCCACATCAGGGAAACAACAACTAGCTGTGGCGAGTTTGGAGAAATCCATGGATCATTGAAGAAAACAATAGCAGAGAATTTGGGAGAAAGACGGGAAGCACCCAGGAGCTGACTGCTGATGGCTTTGGAATTGCAGGTTCTATCTTTCTGGAAAATTTCTTTATTCAATTTATGTGATTTATGAGGCATGTCAAACTACTACTCTGCAATAGCATTGTGGTCTCCTGGCTACTGTAGCAACACCAGAGTTGTTAACCTAATTTTGCAAAACTCCTTATTAACATCGAATTGTTAACTAGGGCATACAAAACCTTTGCCCGACCAATTCTTGAATACAGTTCGTCTGCCTAGAATCCACACTTTATATTGGACATTAATTCAATTGAAGCAAGTCCAGAGGTATTTCACAAGAAGAGTCCTCCACTCCTCTGCTCACAACAGAATACCTTATGACACCAGGATTGAAATTTTGGGCTTGGACAATCTAGAACTACGACGACTATGGTCTGACCTAAGCGTAGTAAACAAAATTGTCTGCTACAAAGTCCTACCTGTCAATGACTACTTCAGCTTCAACGTTCATGTCCTTTGGAATGAACTGCCCCCTGAAATGCGTAAGATCTCTGACCTCCCCGTATATTGCTGTGCCCTCAAAACCTTGCTCTTCCGCCAGGCTGGACTATCATTGTAAAGTTTTTAAATTGGTTTTAAATGTGGGATTTTCAATTTGGGGTTTTATAATTTCAGCCAAATTATTTAATATTTTCAATTATTTTTAAATCTTGTCTGGCTTTGGGCTTTTAATCAGGCTGTACACCACCCCGAGTCCTATGGGAGAGGGGCAGTATAGAAATAAAATTATTATTATTATTATTATTATTATTATTATTATTATTATTATTATTATTATTATTATTATTATTATTATTATTCACAATAATACACAGTCAACAATAGATACAAACTGAAGGTAAACCGCTCCAAACTCGATTGCAGAAAATATGACTTCAGCAACAGAGTAGTCAATGCCTGGAATTCACTACCTGACTCTGTGATTACTTCCATAAACCCTCAAACCTTTAACCTTAAATTGTCTACCGTGGACCTCACTCCATTCCTAAGAGGTCTGTACAGGGGCATTCATAAATGCACCAGTGTGCCTACCATCCCTGTCCTACCATCCCCATTTATTCATACTCATCTCCTGTGTTCATGTCTATACTTATACCTCTTTTCTTGTACATGTTTGACAAACTAAATAAAATAATAAAATAAAATAAAATAAAACCTCACTGCCTTCCTCCGTCCCCATTTTTCCTCAAAATCAACATAACATAAAATCAATTAACATCCTGAGACTTACTTATGAATCTTTTTAGAAGGACTCAAACTGAAATTCTGCAGCTCAGGTTCTTGACTATTTGTTGCAGAGAACAGCCCACCGATGAGATGATCTCCAGGCCTGTAATGATTGAGTGGGTCTCTTGCATCCCGTCCCAAGTCAAGAAACACTTGGTACCGAGCATCCCACAGGCTGCCTGGGGCAACAAAAGCTCCATCAGAAGCAGAAGCAGTGGGTTCATTTCTGGGTTAGCCGAAGGAATCCCCTGCCTTGCATCTGATCTCAGAATCAGTAGAGGAGAAGCATTTGGAGATGTTGAAAGCAGATTGCTGCAAGACTCACTTCTCTAATATAATATGAAGTCCAGAGAGAAGTTCTTCAATGATGGAAACTGGACCAACGCAGAAGCAGAGCTCCTGGTGTCTATGAAGCTCAGTCCAGCTTTCCAGGGTGACAAGACAACTTATACACTAACTTTCCTGATGCTGAATGTCTTGCTGCTGAGTCTGTTTCCTTCTTCAGACAATTTCCAGAGGGATAAAGAATCCCTTGACATTTAGCAAGAAGGAAAGAAAGAAATCACTATCATTCCAATAATTAGCTGGGGAAGTAGGAGTTTTGCAAAGTCCTCCCTGCAGGGTGAACTGGGATCTAACTGAAAAAGTCCCAATCTAACTCAATTTAGTGGATTCCCAGAAAGCATCCACAACCAAATTGTTCTGTGGGCATTTGGGACACCTATCTTTCTGCTGAGTTGATTTCCAGTTGTTTTTCTTTTATGCTATTATATGCGACTGGTTAATTTATAAATACATGCTTTCTGTGCATGTCCAAGATGGTGGCCCCCATCGGAGCTCCAGTTTTGCGGGGGTAATGTCCTGCCTATTTTAGGGTTCCCTAGGGCCGGGCTGTCCATCTCTGGCCCAGGATAGTGGTGAAGGAGGTTTCGCCGATCCGAGGAGCCAGTTTTTGGGCTCGGAAGACCTTTTTTGATAGCGGGTGGAGGCTGGGCTCTCCAGAACAGCTAAGAGGCGGTCATAAGATGGCGAGGCTGTTTTAGTGCTCCGTGGCGGCCGTCTCGGCGTTGCTGGAGGCTACAGAAGAACTGGAGATGTATGTGGCAGTGATGGCCATCCGACTCCTGCGATGAGATGCCGTAGGACCCTGGCACAAGCAGGAGTCTCTGCAGAGGCCAGTGGCGGATGGGGTCGAAGCAAGGGGGCCGGTGGCGATGGCAGGGGCCGCAGCAGCACTCAAAATGGCGGCTCCCAGCAGCAGAGATGGTGGAGGCCTGAGAGACTGCCTTGGGGAGAACAGGGGGTCTGCCTGACGTTACCAACATGCCCTGGGTGATTTGGGGGTGCTGACCCGTTTGGGAAGGCTTGCCCTGTATTGTTGCTCAGAGGCCCCCCTTTTTTTGTCTTATAGTGGGGAGAGGGGGCTGAAACCCAGATTAACTGCGGGCACGGAAGACCTGAAGGGGTCGATGAGGAAGGGGAAGGGACAGCGGTGTCCTCCATGGGCTTGGCCCTTGGGCTTGTCCCTTTGGTGGGTCACTGCCTTATTTCATCTTTTTGTCCCTCTTATTTCATTCCCTTTGCCTCCCCTATGGCCATTTAGTGGGCCTTATGACTACTTTTATCCGATGGATTGGTTTCCTTGTGCAGGACAGAAGCCCTTATTTATTTCATCTATACCCCCACTGGACTTGCCTATTATTGACTAATGAAAATCATCTTTGCCTCGAATTTATTGATCATGGATTGGCCGTTACACCTAGTCAGAGTTACAAACATTGACTGAACCCGGATTAAGACTGCTGTTTCCTTCCTTTACTCAGTCACTGTCAGAGAGTGGCTGGTGGTTACATCTGAGGGTACAACAGCTAGGATTCACCACTGCCGTGAGAGGGCAGTGGGATGGAAATGATTGACACCTCTGATGGACTCCTTCTCACGGGACCCTGGATAGCAAGAACACGCCCCCCTAGCCATGGAATTATGGATTGTACTCATTGGGGGAACTCTTCAAACTGCGAGATTCTCCCCTCTTGCAGACATGGCCCTCCACTCTATCGAGGGCCTATCTCGAGGACGGACTTTGGAGTCCGGAGAGGTGGCATGCGTCAAAAAGAGGATTATGGGGTTTTTAAGAGAAATTTTATAACAAAATTTTAAAGGATTCTGGGAGGGGGGGTTATGGGGGTCTGGGGAGGACCCACGGGGGAGGGTATCTGGGCCAGCCTGGATGTGTGGCATGGGAGGTACGAATGGTGGGTCCAAGAAACGGGTTAGAGCTGATCCTTTGGATGGCTATTCCATCGAGACTGTAGGCAGGACGGGCAGATATGGCGGGAGCAAGGGGCCATATTTATTTATTTATTTATTTATTTTATTAAATTTATATACCGCCCTTCTCCTAGTGGACTCAGGGCGGTGTACAGCCAAAAATAAAAAAGCACTCCAATACAAAATTTAAAATATTAATAAAAGAATTAAATAATTTTGGCCCAATAAATTTAAAAAATAGGCAATTAAAATTTAAAACCCATAAAACTTTAAGCTTAAAAAAGAGGGGGGGGGGGTTACGCCAGCCCAGCTTGACAAAATAAAAAAGTTTTTAGGGCACGGCGGAAAGCCCGGAGATCAGGTATCGTACGGATCTCTGGGGGCAAATCGTTCCAGAGGGCTGGTGCTGCCACAGAGAAGGCTCTCCCCCTGGGTGTCGCCAGCCGACATTGTCTGGCTGACGGCACCCTGAGGAGTCCCTCTCTGTGGGAGCGAACTGACCGGTGGGAGGCTATCGGTAGCAGAAGGTGGTCCCGCAAGTACCCAGGCCCTATGCCATGGAGCGCTTTAAAGGTGGTCACCAACACCTTGAAGCGCACCCGGAAGACCACCGGAAGCCAATGCAGCTCACGCAGGAGAGGTGTCACATGGGAGCGCCCCCTTGCTCCCATAATCCCCCGCGCGGCCGCATTCTGCACCAGTTGGAGCCTCCGGGTGCACCTCAAGGTGAGCCCCATGTAGAGAGCATTGCAGTAGTCCAGGCGGGAAATGACGAGTGCCTGAGTGACTGTGCGTAAGGAGTCCCGATCTAGATAGGGACGCAACTGGCGTATCAGGCGAGCCTGATAAAAAGCCCCCCTGGCCACGGCCGTCACATGCTCCTCCAAAGACAGCCATGCATCCAGGAGGACGCCCAAGTTGCGAGCCCTATCCGTGGGGGCCAATGACTCGCCCCCAATGGTCAGTGATGGAGTCAACTGGCCATATCGGGACGCCGGAAGCCACAGCCACTCGGTCTTGGAGGGGTTGAGTTGGAGCCTGTTGCCCCCCATCCAGATCCGCACGGCCTCCAGGCATCGGGACATCACTTCCACGGCATCGTTGGGGTGGCCTGGGGTGGAGAAGTACAGCTGAGTATCATCAGCGTACTGATGGAACTTCACCCCAAAGCCACGGATGATCTCGCCCAGCGGCTTCACATAGATGTTGAACAGAAGGGGCGAAAGGACCGACCCTTGCGGCACTCCACAAGAGAGGCGCCTCGGGGTCGACCTCTGCCCCCCTGCCAACACCGTCTGCGACCGGTCAGAGAGATAGGAGGAGAACCACCGCAAAACGGTGCCCCCCACTCCCAACCCCTCCAGCCGGCGCAGCATGATACCATGGTCGATGGTATCAAAAGCCGCTGAGAGATCTAACAGGACCAGGATAGAGGAGCAACCCCTATCCCGAGCCCTCCAGAGATCATCCACCAACGCGACCAATGCCGTTTCCGTGCTGTACCCGGGCCTGAAGCTGGACTGGAGCGGATCCAGATAGACAGCTTCATCCAGATACCCAGGAAGTTGATGCACCACCACACTCTCAACAACCTTCGCCAAGAAGGGATGGTTGGAGACTGGACGATAATTAGCCAAAATAGCTGGGTCCAGAGAAGGCTTCTTGAGGAGAGGCCTCACCACCGCCTCTTTCAAGGCAACTGGCAAGACACCCTCACTCAAAGAAGCGTTAATAATCCTCTGGAGCCAGCCTCGTGTAACCTTCTGGGAGGCCAGCACCAACCAGGAGGGACACGGGTCCAATAAACATGTGGTCACGTTCAGCCGCCTCAGTATTCTGTCCACATCCTCGGGAGCAACAGGATCGAACTCCTCCCAGATGACATCCTCAAGACCGGCCTCCGTCATCCCACCCGTATCTACCCAGTTGGAGACCAGACCATCCCGAATCTGAGTGATTTTATCGTGCAGAAACTGAACAAAATCCTCAGCACGACCCTGCAAGGGGTCCTCCCGCGCTCCCGGATGAAGGAGGGAGCGGGTCACCCTGAACAGGGTGGCTGGGCGGTTATCTGCCGATGCAATAAGAGCGGAAAAATGGTTACGTTTTGCCGCTTTTATCGCCACTAGGTAAGTCTTAATATGAGCTCTTACCAGTGTTCGGTCGGACTCGGAACGGCTGGACCTCCAACTGCTCTCTAGGCGTCTTTTCCGGTGCTTCATCTCCCTTAGCTCCTCGGAGAACCAAGGAGCCAGGTAAGCTCGGCAACGGGTCAGAGGCCGCAAAGGCACGACTCGGTCTAAAGCGTCAGCGGCCACCCTATCCCAGGCGGCCACCAACCCTTCAGCCGAGCCATGTGTCAGATCCTCAGGAAATGGCCCAAGCTCCATCTGGAACCTCTCCGGGTCCATCAGGCGCCTGGGGCGGAACCATCTAATCTGTTCTGCCTCCCTGCGGCGGGGTGTGGCGGTTAGAAAGTCGAGCCTAAGGAGGGAATGATCTGACCATGACAAGGGCTCAATCACTGTCTCCCCTAATTCAAGATCATTTATCCACTGACCAGAGACAAAAATCAAGTCCAGAGTGTGTCCTCCCGTGTGAGTGGGTTCATGAATTAATTGGGTCAGGTCCATGGCCGTCATGGAAGCCATGAACTCCCGAGCCAACTCAGACGCCTCGCCAACGGATGGCAGGTTGAAATCCCCCATGACCATAAGCCTGGGGGTTTCCACCGCCACCTCGGCAATCACGCTTAGCAGCTCGGGCAGGGCAGCCGACACGTGGCAGGGAGCCAGGTACGCAATCAGCAAACCCATCTGCCTCCCATGTCCCCACTTCACGAGGAGAGACTCACATCCAGCTATCTGAGGTACAGTGGCCTCCCTAGGGACAAGACTTTCCTTTACAAGAATCGCCACCCCCCCGCCCCTCCCCTGGGACCTTGGCCGATGGAATGCAAAGAAACCCGGTGGGCACATCTCTACGAGGGCCCCCCCCCTCTGGGCCCAACCAGGTTTCCGTAATACCTACCAGGTCCGCACCCCCCTCCTGGGCAAGATCACAAATGAGGGGGGCTTTATTTACCACGGACCTGGCATTGCACAACATCAGCCGAATATCAGGCTGTGGGAGTGCGCCCCAGCTGCTTACAAGCGGTGGCACGCTCCGGCCCCCACTGCTCTTCCAGTTCCCCTGGTTGTACAGATTTTAAATTTTTTCAGCCTAATCATTTAATTTATTTTAAATATTTTTAACTTTTGTATGTTTTGTATTTTATTTGGCTATTCACCACCCTGAGTCCCTTTGGGGAGTAGGGCGGTATAAAAATTTGATTAAATAAATAAATAAAATAAATAAATAAAGTTGTGCTTTTGACGTGATGAATTTACAGTTTTGTTACTGTGGACTTTTGAACATGATGCTGATGTGGCCTTAGACTTACTGTGCATTCCTTATTATTCAGAAAATTATGTTTTAGGGTGGATACTTCATTTTTTTATTGTGAGCTGCTCTGTATCTGTCTGGAATTGAATGCACACAAACCAAATAGATGTCCAGATCTCCATCCATCCATCTATCCATTCATGTAACATGTCCCTTTTCTACCTGGAAGAGTCAAAGAAAAGAGTCAAAGAGTTTCTAAGAAATTTCTCCCTTGCTATATAACCTCAAACAAAGATGCTCAACAGGAGACATCTCTGGTTCTTTCATACTGATCCAACAGGTAGAAAAGTCAATCTGTACCCATCTGCCAAAATGAAAATCTAATGAGTAGCATTTCACTCTGAGTCTTAAATACTTTGCTTCCACAAATATCACCTGTAAATCATGAATTTTGATTGTCCCTAGAAATGGTCCCATCCAGGAAAGGAGATTCCAAGAAAACCTCATCCTGCCTGTGCACATTGTGTTTTCGGCCTCTGTGCATTGCATTTTAGGCTTCAGCATGCCCCATTTTTGGCTTCTGCACATATTTTTTTGGGGTAATGATGGGTGGCGATGTGCTTTTTACGATCCCCGCAGCCATGCACGGCTCTCAAATGGGGAGTTTGGAGGCTGAAAACGCAAGGCGCGGAGCCCTAAATGGTAACCCATTTTGCCAAAGCTACAGCCTTGTCTTACTGCTTCCGCGCTTCACCTGCTTTACTAAGAGGGGCTCCCTTTGAAAATCAGCTGTGCTTTTTAAGCTTTTTATCAGCCCCAGTGCACGCTCGCAACCAGCGAACTAATGTGTGCTAAAGCTGACCAGGCTAAGGATGCTAGCCAAATAAATACCTGGTAGGCAAAGGCAGATTTTTTTTTTCTATTTTCCTTCCCAAAAACTAAGGTGCCTCTTATACTCCAGAGCATCTTATACTCCAAAAAATATGGTATACTCTTGGTAAAAAAAAATGTCCCAGGAGTTTCTTTTGCTGTCTAACCCAATGTGACAATTGACAACTGCATTCTAACTGACTGACTGACTGAAGCTGATGTAGATGGGATGTTCAGTTGCCTTTTTGTTTTGTAACTACACGAAATTAGTGTAGATATAGAGTTAAAGGCAGGGCAAGCATATCATTGATTGGGAATCTTGGATTCTGGGAATCCTGAATGATGCCTACTTTATCACTTTATGGCTGGAGGCTGTACAATTTCAAGCTTTGTTTTTACTTTGTATCTTGTTGCAAAAATGTATGTAAAACTTGTTGGTTTGAGAGCTGTTGTGCTTGAGGCGTAAAATATTCCTGAGCATGTTTTTTTGGTCAGAAGTAAATATTTTATTATTATCTCCATCCTCAGTGTGTTTTATTGGGCTTTGCATACCAGCCATGAATCCAGAGATTTGGAATGTTCCCAAAAATTTCCTTTCTTGTGCTATAGATTCTCTTTTCCAATTTCATTTTGGAAAAAAAATGTGTAGGTATCTTCAGTGCTTAGCCATCTTTCCCCTTTCAATCAAATATTTCATACTCTGCCAATCAGGGTTTCTTGGTCAATTCATTGCTTTGCTTACATAATCTCTCCTGTCAACTTTCTCTTTGCAAGCAGGAACATCATACCACCATTTCCCACACAATCCTGGCCTCTTAGTTCCATTGTGGGGTCCTTTAGTCTCAACTCTCCGCTGATAAGGCTCCCGCCTCCCACTCAACCCACTGTGGAGGAATGGCTGATGAATTTGGTAGAATAGCTGAAATGGATAAATTAACTTCTTTGATTAGAGGAAGGAAATAATCTACATTAATTGATAACTAGAAGCCTCTTATACATTTCTTCATAAAAAAAATACCAGTAGAGAATATGTGTTGTTCAGGATTGAAATGAGGGATCCTTGGTTCCCTCTGAGCTTTCTTGCTTTCTTGTAGATGTTTCATGACCCAAATTAATAACTTCATCATTGTTAGTCACTCATGATAGTTATCAGCCCTGATGATGTTTCCCTCCCCCCGAATGCCATCACTCTGCTTCACAACTAATTCCCACAACACTGTCAAATAACGTATTGCTATTATGATTCTCCTCCTTACTAGTATTTATCTCTTCCCACTTATTACTATAACCACGTTGCTTGTCTCTTTCAATTTATATTGTTTTTATTTGTTTACTAGTACAATTTGATAGCTTATTAGTAACCTTGACTATCTCTAAGTGTCGTATCTTTTTACAATGAGTGTATTTTATTCTACTTATGTACCCTGAGAGCTTATGCACCTAAGACAAATTCCTTGAGTGTCCAATCGCACTTGGCCAATAAAGAATTCTATTCTATGTTACCTAGTTTGGGACAAGAACCATCTGCAAGAAAAGAAACACGCAGAGGGAGCACCAAGGACCCCACAAATAAAAAGAAATGAAGTTATGATCTATAGTTTTGGTTGTTAGACAGGATAGATTATAGGAGAAAAATTCTTTCTTCTACTTGTTTGGTAGATCTTAATAATTATAAATATTTTATTAGTGAATTAATGTCCATTGGATTAAAAAAAAAGGTGACGACCATTTATGTTGAAGCTTTATTTTCCCCAATTGTTTGGCCTTATTTCTCTGAATCTGAGAGATTAAAAAGACTTTTCTCTTTTGTAAAAGTAAGCAGAGGTGGGTTTCAGCAGGTTCTGACCGGTTTTGGAGAACCAGTAGGGGAAATTTTGAGTAGTTTGGAGAACCAGTAAATACCATCTCTGACTGGCCCCGCCCCCATCTATTTTCTGTCTCCTGTGTCCCAGCTGATCGGGAGGAAATGGGGATTTTGCAGTATCCTTCCCCTGACATGCCCACCAAGCCACACCCACAGAACCAATAGTGAAAAAATTTTGAATCCCACCACTGGTTCAGCCCTACCCAAAAACAAAAATTGCAGTCACAGTGAAAAGCATTTATGGAATGGGGGGAGTCCAAGTCCTTTAATAGGGTACAGAAACAAATGATACAAAAATTTGCTACATGTGATAAATCAGAAAGAAACCAATGAAAGAACGAAAGACATTTATTACATTTGACAAGTGAACAATAGAAAACATTGATTAGAGATTACTTTCCACATGTGGTAAATTGATGGGTTACATCATGCTCTTTCCATGATGGATTAGTATCTTACTCAAAACTTGCAAGTGTATTCAATTACTTTCAGAATACACTGGTTAAGATTCAGTTGTTGAAAAGGCTGTTTTTTCCCCATGAAAACACAGAAGAAAAGCATGCTTTCCTAAAATCTGAAAGGAGGTCAACACTGCCAGACTAAAATTCTAATAACGTCCTCCCTTAAAGGCTAATAATGAAGCCCAAAATGCTAAATAATTCTACCAGACACAGAAAGTTAAAAGCATGGAAATTAGGCTTCAGCTGGAGATCACTTCAAAAAGTAGCCTGATAGTGTTTTCTCCTAAAAAGTACCCAATGGGTGAGAATTATATTGGATGGGAATTATACTTCCAGAACATCCATCAGCATCATTTTTCTCCTTCACTTTTGAACATCAGTTGTTCCTTTGTATTCAGATCTGGCCTCAGCAAAATGATGTAACACTTAGGGAGGAAGATGCAACCCAGCAGCCCAGCACTGGAAGCCAAGATGGAGAAGACCTGCACAGCAACCATGAATTTCCCTTTGGTGCTCAGATAGGTAGGCACAAAGGAGATCCAGACACTGCAGAAGACCAGCATGCTGAAGGTGATCAGCTTGGCTTCGTTGAAGGACCCAGGTAGATTCCTGGCCAGGAAGGCCACTATGAAGCAAATGGCAGCCTGAAAACCCATGTAACCAAGGGCAACATAAAACATAGTGACAGAGCCTTCATTGCACTGCAGAACAATCTCTCTAGGCTGGGTGTTCATGTCAGAATCAGGGAATGAAGGAAAGACTCCTAACCAGGTGAAACAAATGACAACCTGGACACTGGAACAAGAAATGATGATGGTGTTGGTCAGACTCTTGCCCAGCCATCCTCTCACTCTGTTTCCTGGCTTTGTGGCCAGGAAGGCCAGCACCACCATGACTGTTTTGGCCAAGACAGAAGACACAGCAATTGAGAAGATGATGCTGAAAATCGTTTGTCGGAGAAGGCAGGTGGTTCTCCTTGGCCGACCAATGAAGAGAAAGGAAGTCAAGAAGCAAAGAAGAAGGGAGACCAGGAGGATAAAGGAGAGGTCCCGGTTGTTGGCTTTGACAATTGGAGTTTCTTGGAATTTAATGAAGATTCCCAAGACTAAAACTGTGGTTAAAATCAGGAATAGGGCAAAGAAAGTAAGAAAAATTCCCAAATAATCTTGATGGGACAAAAAAGTGACAGTTTTGAGGATACATTGATCTCGATGCTTGTTCTGATACTGATTGTCTGGACATCTGGTGCAGTGGTCTGCATCTATAGAGGACAAATATTAATATTTACCATCAATTTATAGGATGGGAGTTAGATTTTGAAATCAGGAAGCCCACATCTGAATTTGTGTGTGTATTCATCTGCAGGGGATGGGAGGCAGAGAGAAAAAATTAGGAGTATGTGTACACATGTTCTTCTTCGCATTAGTATGTATCTCAAGTTGATAAAGTGTAGCTAGATTAGGGGCAGAATTTGAGAGGAGACAATTCTAGGAAGCAAAAGGAGAGAAGGGACAACCATCTACATCAGGGGTATCAAACTTAATTTCATTGAGGGCCGCATCAGGGCTATGGTTGACCTTGTGGGGGGGGATGGTCAGGCGTGGGTGACTGGGTGAGTGTGGCCAACTGGGTTGGTGTGGCCAACTTGACACCACTCCCCAAACTGCTAGCATGTTTCCTCTTCGCATTGGGTAGACTGGGCCGAAGCCTGAGATTTCCTCTTCTGATTGTGTAGACCAGGATGGACCCATGGGCTGGATCCCACCACATCATAGGCTGGATGCAGCTCATGGGCCTTGAATTTGACACCCCTGATCTACATCATGTAGGAAGGTTTCTTATGGACTAGGACTACCCAAATTGACAAGGTTGGAATATTCTGGTTTTCCAAAATGGAGTTTGATTTGTCCCATTACCCATTAATTGGAGGTTAAAATTTAAATTCAATAACAATATTGTTCAACTGTTTTTGCTTTCATTTTGTCCCACCAAATCCCAATGGTTAATGATTAAAAAGGGGCAGATAAAGTTGTCTGGTTTTCTCTCTAATCGCCATAATGAGGAGAGGTTCCTCTCTGGTAGCAATGTATTCCCCCAAATAGCTACTCCACAGGAAACACAGATCATGCTTGCCTACTCCTTGGATACTTTGGAGGAAGGTGGTTAGGCAGAAATGTGTCTATCCTGAGTCCACCCTGGAATGGAGGAGATGGCAAGATTCCTGACTAGGTCCTGTGTAACTTGGCTGTCAGACCTGGAAGCCATCTTTTTCATTGCATCTTCAGGCCTGCCACATTTACTACTGTGGGAAATTGTGATGGGAGGATTGTATGGAGCATGGGTGATATATACCGGTAGTCATAATAACATTCCTTTCTCAGAAAGTCAAGGACATCTTACCCTGCACCTGGAGGGTTAGAACCAGGAAGTATTTCCAGTGAGCATGATGTTTGGGCCATGTGATGGACTTTTGGGTGTTGGGCAGGGACTTCATATCACTTCAACTGATCCTTCCCAAAGTCACATATGCTTCTTGATAGCTGCTTGGCTTCTCCTACACTTAACCTCTCATTCCAATGAATTCTCCCTGGTCATATTATTGTTATATCCTTGATTAAATTAATTCTGATAGTTAAATTAATACTCCCTCCCACTCCAATACCCAAATTAGAATTATCTTCTTAGAAAAGGTCTGCAGGAACCTTTGCTCCTATCCCAAGAACTGTTTTGATTCCCATTCACCCACCTTCTTGGGTGGAAATGCTCCCTTCTGCACAAGGGACACAGTTGTAGCAACAGATTGGTTTTCCTTCCTGGACCACCTTGAAATAGCCAGGTTGACAAGGCTCCACACACTGGGAGGAAGGCAAGGGCTGAAAGTGAACAGAATTTGCGTTCAGAAGCATCTACAAAATTGATTTGTTATGAAATGAATTCTACTGTTGGAATGGGATTGTCAGGTCCCATAGTTTATCTCTTCTCCAGAGAAGAGCAGCAGTGTTGCCTTGGAGACCAGCATTTATCACCTCCTCAGCCTGAGTATCTCATAATATCTTTACACTTCGAGATTGGCTTGGTGATGTATTGGGCTTTGGGACGGGCTCTGTCTGCACTCTAATGTTTTGAGCGGGAAACTTAATTCCTGCCTAGATCTTTTGCTATCACAATCCTCCAATAAAAATTTCCTTTTGAAATGGCTTTTGTTTCATGAGAACTGCTTTCTTGAGAGGACTGGAGAGGCAGGACCTTACAGGGACCAACAAAAGAGGTATGTGCAAAATGGACTAGAAGTGGACCATTCTGTTTCTCCTCTGGGCCATGTTGTGGTGGCCACTCCAGAAAATTTTCTAGAAAATTATTCTTTAAATTGAAAGCATGATAGTCAAACATATTTCCATTTTGGAGGACTGTCTCTGGAAGACTTTCACAGAAAGTTTTGGAAAAACACATCTTATGGAGGAGAAATTAGAATTCGGAAATTCTTCAGCATGATGGGTTTTGTAATTTTCTTCTACCAAATAAGGTCAAATTCTTAAATGTATACATTCCCAAATGAACATGTGTAATTAAATTGATTTTCCCCTCTTAAATCCTGCTTCGATTTCCCTCTATCCCCACATTTTCTTGTCTGCAGACCAAAGTCTTCTACTGTATAAGTCATAAAGCATCTTTTCCTTTCTTGGTTATAAATGAAAGAATATAATTTTGAAGCATGAATTTGAAGGCAGTCAGTCTTACATGTTGTTTGGGATGGAGGGGTACAGTGATTGAGATGACGGACTAAACTACCATGTTTTCCCCAAAATAAGACCCTGTCTTATATTTTTTAAAACCCCAAAATCAGCACTTGGCCTTATTTTTGTGGAGCTCGTATTATTTTGGGGACTGTGGAGCAAGATGGGGCTCCTCTTGCTGATTTCCAGCTCTGTCTCCCTAACCCTAACCAGAGGAAATGGTGAGGATTGGCTGCACATGTGCTTAAATGTTTTTTGGGAGGGCTTCTTTTTGCAGAGGGGGGGGACTTATTTTAGTGCATGCGCTCAAAAACCTGATTGGACTTATTATCAGGGAATGTCTTATTTTCAGGGAAACACGGTAAAGAGACGGGACATCTCTTCCTCTACCTGATTGAGCCCCTGAGGGCTCGTGATGGCTTCCTTGTTGATGCTGAATTTGACTCCAATGGTTCCTTCTCTGTCTAGACTCCCAAATTTCACTCTGGTGGTCGACTTATTAGGAAACCACACCCAGCTCACAATGTCAAAGTCAGCCATCAAATCTCCATTTCTATCCAAATACATTCCTTCTATGGTGTTGTTATAGATCTGAGGATTCTTCAGGAAATGATGAAGCTACAGAATATAAGGAAAGAGGTTTTTGCACAAGTGGAATCATCTAAACAAGTTGATGTACAGAGATATAAGGAATTTGGCTTATTGAGCTGCAGCCTGTTTTCTTCTCAGGACAATTTGCATAGATTTGTCCTTCTGGTACCAATTGTGGATGTTTTCTTTCCAACATCTGGCATTCCCAACTAGCCCATATCTTCTTGTTTTATTTCTCCCTTTAGTTCTCTTGAAGATAAGCAGATGGCAGAAGGGCAGGAGAAGGGAAATCCATTACCTCCAAATATATTTGCTTACATTATCTGTTGCTTATCCATGAGTTTTCCCCTCCTCCCTGAGATGTCCTGCATAGCTATACATACTTCATTTTGTCTACAGAGATTTATCTTAACATTCTTTGGAGAGTTTCTCCTGTGCACATTGAATAACAAACACTGCAGTGAGCCTTGATTATTAATTTTGAGTCCTATGTTTTGATTCCAGAAGAGCGAGAGATTAACAGAGTTGGAAGGGACCTTGGAGGTCTTCTAGTCCAACCCCCTGCTTCGGCAGGAAACTCTACACTATTTCAGAGAAATGGTTCTCTAATCTCTTCTTATAAACTTCCTGTGTTATGAATTGGCTTTCGGAAATTGGGAAGCAAATGTCAATATTTATAATTCACTCTTCCATCTGCTCTTTATCTGAAGAAAGTTTGAACACTGATTCTGAGGGAAAGCTTGAATATTGATTCTGGCACTCTTCAGGTGAAACACACACAAACCACTATCTGTACGGACTCTCACACCACCATCCAGCCCAGATCAATTCTGTAGCCAAGACACTCATCTCCAGAACAAAACGCTTAGCTGATGAACGACAGCTAAAAACCGAACTACACACTCTCACTAACGTACTAACATCCAATGGATTCCAAAGAAATAAGATTACCAACCTAATCCAAAAAGAAACCCCCACTAAAATCCAAGAGAGAGAACAAGAAAACGGCAAAGCCCTTCTCCCATACATAAAAGGCACCACAGACAGAATCAGCAAAATCCTCCACAAACGCAACATTAAGACAGCATTCTGAAAAATAACAACAAACCAAAAAATATCCACCATCCTAAGAAACCCGAAAGATAAAATTGAGTTAGAAAATCAAGGTGTATATGAAATCCCATGCACCGCCTGCCCCACCACATACATCGGACAAACCAGCAGAAGAATAAGTGAACGCATTGAAGAACACAAGAAGTCAGTTAGAAAAGAGGAACCAACTTCTTCCATGGTTCAACACTTTAAAGCCACAGGACATGAAATTGACTTTAAAAAGACCAGAACTGTCACCAAAACTGAACAGTTTAACAACAGAATAATCAGAGAAGCCATCGAGATAGAAAAACGCCCACACAGGATGAATAAACGAGACGATACCTCCCGCCTACCAGCCATTTGGAAACCTGCCCTTATTGACAAATGAGTCCCTAACACAAGGAATGACACCAGACCCACACACACAAGGGCCACACAGGATTTCACCACCGCACATCCACACGGAAAGCAGACTCAAACCCACACCGATAATGAGGCGCGATCATGGAGCAGAAGCCAGACTGCAGCTGCATCATTATCCACTTTAAACCACTCCAATCCATACATGAAGCAGACTGACAGCCACCATGAAGATGTGGCATGACCACGAACCTGAAGCCAAACAACAGCAACAAAGCTCACCAGCTCAAATCCCCCTGCAACTCAGACTAACCCTAGCACAACAAAGCCCCCACCCAATCAGAACACACCTCCACCCAATCAGAACACAGCCAAGCTCCCACCCAATCTGTTCACACCCCCACTAGCAGTTAAAAGAAAAAACAGTTGCAATCACAAGGGATCTTATGAAAGAAAATGATTCATGAAAGGTATTTTTTGTCAATGTATATGACATTTCTCAAAGAGTGGTTCACCATGTTCATCATCTAGATGTCGCCCTTAGCAACATACATGGAACCGATAAGGCATACCTGCCATGGTTGAATATTTTCAACTTCCATCTTGTCTTTTCTCTCCATCCTTATCCTCTGGGATTGGGGAGAATTGACCACATTTAAGGCATGTGCCACAATCTGGATGGCATTGTAAGTTAAGGAGTTATCTAGAGAGAAGATCTTTTCAATCTCCTGCTGAGGTAGAGTCTCCAAGTTCTCTTTCTCTGTACACCTTGTCCAGCCTTTCACAGACAAGGCAGGCTTCCCATATGAACAGTGAAATTTTTTAGTCATAAATGCTTCGATAAAAAAATAGAAATCTAGGAAATCGTCAAATTTGGTCCTTTGTCTGGTCTGGATAAGAAAAGAAAAAATTATATGGGTGTATCTGAAAGAGAGAATATTATATGATAATTCAATGGTGAGATCCCACAAAGTGGTAGTGATCCAAACTATCCCTTCAATAGGCTTTCGCAAGGAATTTAATATGTTTTCTAGGAAAAAGGCTCCCTCGATGAATGTAAACTCTGAGTAATAAACCAATACATTGATTTGGGCCCACAGGTTGAAAACAGAAATCTGATACTTCAAGTTCTCTTCATTTAATAATATGATTTGTGAAAAAACAACACAGATTCCATTCTGAGCCAACACAGGAACGAAGGTCCTAATGAAATGTTCTCCATTATCAGTGTCTGCAGCAAAGACGCCAATGAATGTCCATCGAAAATACAGCAGCAATTTAACAATCCCCAGGTTTTGAGCACCTTCTTTGGGGACGGTCCGGTAGAAAAAAGGTAACTGAGTTTTATCACTCAGGATCGGTGAAATATAAGTGTAGCAGATCTGGAGTGAAAAAAAAGGAGATTTATGTTTTATCTGGGGCTTTTACTAT